>CM040129.1:33046631-34246631 GCA_022559845.1 Amorphophallus konjac
TCCGGATGAATAGTGTACCTTGATCGGTGAGCTTCATCTAAGATCTTCTTCTTTAATTCTGGGCAATCTGGTATACAAGTTCTATCTTTAAACATTAATGTTCCATCAGAAGCTAATTGGAAATCAGATTGTCCTTCTAATCTGCCTTTGATTTCCACTAATATAGGATCATCATCCTGAAGTGCTTGTATCTTAGATAATAAATATGACTGTATGCTTACATGAGATAATGTGACAAATTTGGCTTCCTTGTCCAAGCTTATATTGAGCTCGGAGAATTGTTCTAGCAACCTCCATTCTTGTATCATACAATTGGCTATCATTGCTCTCGGCTTTCGACTAAGGGCATCAGCAACATAATTACCCTTTCCGGGATGGTATTGTATATTGAAGTCGAAGTCCTTGAGATATTCTAGCCAGCGTCTTTGTCTCATGTTTAGCTCCTTTTGTGAAAATAGATATTTGAGACTTTTGTGATCGGAGTATACAGTAAACTGCACTCCATATAAGTAGTGTCTCCATATCTTTAGGGCAAATACCACTGCGGCCAGTTCTAAGTCATGGACGGGGTAGTTTTCTTCGTGTTTCTTTAGTTGACGAGAAGAGTATGCTATGACCTTTCCTTGTTGTATTAAGACACATCCGAGGCCAATGCCAGAAGCATCTGTGTAGACCTCGAATTTCTCTCCTTCTATTGGTAGAGCTAAGACCGGAGCTGTAGTAAGATGATCCTTGAGAGTTTGGAAGCTTCTTTCACATTCCTCACTCCATTCATATCGGATCTCCTTGCGAGTTAACCTTGTAAGGGGCACGGTGATCTTGGAGAAGTCTTTGATGAATCGCCGATAATATCCTGCAAGACCTAAGAAACTTCTGATCTCGCTTGCATTAGTAGGTCTTTCCCAGTTTCTTACAGCTTCAACCTTTGACGGATCTACTGATAATCCATCCTTTGAAACCACATGTCCTAGAAAAGTCACTTCTTCAAGCCAGAATTCACACTTGCTGAGTTTTGCATATAATTGATTTGTCCTCAAGACTTGCAATGTAATCCTCAAATGCTCTTCATGTTCTTCCTTAGTCTTGGAATATATCAATATATCATCAATGAAAACCACCACGAATTGATCTAGATAGGGCCTGAATATGCTATTCATTAACTGCATAAAGGCAGCAGGGGCATTTGTTAGTCCAAAAGGCATAACAACGAATTCATAATGGCCATACCTGCTTCTGAATGCGGTCTTATGAATGTCATCATCCTTGATTCTTAACTGATGATATCCCGACCTGAGATCAATCTTGGAAAAATATTTGGATCCTGAAATCTGATCAAATAACTCATCGATTCTCGGCAGTGGATACTTGTTCTTGATAGTGAGATGATTCAACTGTCGATAGTCGATGCACAATCTCATGGATCCGTCCTTCTTCTTCACAAATAAGACTGGTGCTCCCCACGGGGAAGTACTTGGTCTAATAAACCCTTTTCGAATTAGTTCCATCAACTGCTCCTTCAACTCTTTGAGTTCCGCAGGGGACATTCTATAGGGTGCCTTTGAAACTGGACCAGTACCAGGGACTAAGTCAATGGTGAAGGCCACATCCCTTTGAAGGGGTAATCCCAGCAACTCTTCCGGAAACACGTCCGGGAATTCCTGCACTACTGGAATGTCTTCTAGCTTGGTTTCCTTAGCTTCTTTAATTGTGACAAAGGCAAGGAAAGATGTACATCCTTTCCTGATGAGCTTGCTAGCTCGGAGGGCCAAAATAAGAGAGGAATTGCTCCGACTCTTGGGGCGAGTAAAGACTAATTCTGGAATATCTTTGAAAGCAATTTGGCTATTGCGGTAATCAACCGTTGCCTGGTATTTGGATAACCAGTCCGCTCCTAGTATAACATCATACTCCTTTAGATCGAGGCATATGAGATCTATAGGTAAATTCCTACCTTGAACCATTACCTCATAGTTTTGGTAGTGATGAGTAATATCATTTTCACTTCCAAGAGGAGTAGTTAGAACTATTTTTATCCATTCTGGTTCTAACGGTAACGGGTCGGCAAACTTCTTAGAAATAATGGAATGCGATGCACCCGTATCAAATAAGACATAAGCACTTTTGGAACAAACTGTTAATGTACCTTCTACCAGTCCACCTTCTTCTTGCTCGGTCTCCTTTATTGCATGAAGTCGAGCGTTCTTTGTCACCGTGCGTTTACCGTCACTGGCTTGGTCATTCATTAATGGACAATCGGGAACCGATGTTCGCGACTCCCACAACGGAGACAAGCTCCTAATTTCCTCCAGCATTCTTCTGTCTTGTGACCAGCCTTGTCACAATGCTTGCATACTGTATTAGAAGGGGTAGTTGTGATAGAGAAAGGCTTGGTCTTTTTGAACTTATGGTCTTGAGAGGAAGAACCTCCATTATTGGGCCTCTTCTTGAAATTGGGTTTGAAAGAACCCGAACCTGTGACTTGCTCCTTCTTGTCTTTTCCACGGATCCTATCAGATAGTTCCGTGGCATCTTCAAGTAATTGAGCTCGGCGCACTATTTCAGAATAAACTTGGATATCCATCGGCGCCAGTTGAGTGATATAGTGGGGCCTAAGCCCATTAAGAAATCTACGGGCTTTCATCTTCTCCGTGCTAATAAGATGCTTAGCATATCTAGACAACCTGGAGAAATGAGCTTCATAATCTGCTAATGATAAAGATCGTTGCTTTAATGCAGCGAATTCTGCAGCCTTCTTTTCTTGGACTCGGTCCGAGAAATATTTAGCATTGAAGTATTCCACAAATTCTTCCCATGTTACTTGAGTAGGATCAATGGTTGCTTCAATAGACTCCCACCAGCATCTAGCATCCTTTTCTAACTGGAAAGTAGCTAATAAGACTATGTCCTGATCCGTGTATTGCATAACACGGAATATACGTTCAGTCTCCCGAACCCAATGCTCGGCATCGTCTGGATCGGTCGATCCCATAAACTTCGGGGGATTCATGCTCTTAAAGGCTTGGTGTAAGCTTCCAGCTCGTGGAGCATCACCCTGTGCTACCTATTGTAGCACTTGAGTCATCCCTTGGAGGGTACGCTACATGTTGCACCATTGAGCACGTTCGGCAGCCTTTATCCTACAATTACAATAACTATATTAGTACGTGACTACATTTAGAAACCAGTACTCTATTTTTAACTTTAACCCTTGGTTCTACCCAATCTCACTGGTAAAAGGTTTATACTTATCCTTGGACTTGGGTTTTTCCTAGGAATTGAATACCCTAGGCTCTGATACCACAAAAACTGTCACGCCCCGAGCGCGGAAGATACCCGGAGACGCGTGATGAGTTTATATCAATCATGTCAATCAGAGTGGTCGTGTATTCGACACAAAGACAGAGATGCGCAAAATAGCAAGATAACCCAATCCTTTATTTCATAATAGACTATTACAAATCCAATACTCTGTTTAATAAAAAGAAAAGTACATAGTCGACTCAAGAAAATTATAGGAAAAAGACTAGATGACACTTGGACAAGCTCTAGCTCTTTCACTCTAGACTTTCCCCATCCGATTGACTTCCATTGTCGTCGGACTTACCTGAGAAGTAAAAAGGGACAAACGGAGTGAGCGAACGCTCAGTAGGAAATTATATCTCAAGTACTAGCAAGGGGTTTAAGTAATTACATTTTCATGATTGCAATGAAGCTATGCATGCTCACATAAAACGACAAGATAGAGAAATGTAATATCAAGGAATTAAGATGGACAAATCATGAACTTTCAACAAGATACTCAAGATATTCAAGCAAGTACATTTAACAAGTCATGTCAAGAACTTTGGCTATCATGTATCAAGCAAGTAAATTACCCTTTTTCGGGCCACGCATTTCATGTCAAGTCAAGTACGATTCAAGTACAAGATATGTGTGGAATGTCCAAATCAAGAAAGTAAAGTACTCGGTATAATGCCAGATACCTTATCATTTTAACTCCCATGGGCACAAGTACTTTCGGGTGCTCCTCCCAAGACCAGATCGGGCCCTATATGCGTAGGCATTTATCATGTGTTTTGACATCCACTCTTATATATATAGCCAATTTTTGAATTTCAATAATCAAGCTTGTAGACATGTATGACAACTTGACAGAATGGAGTCCAAAAATATGACAAAGG
The DNA here is from genome assembly GCA_022559845.1 of Amorphophallus konjac. Classification (NCBI taxonomy): domain Eukaryota; kingdom Viridiplantae; phylum Streptophyta; class Magnoliopsida; order Alismatales; family Araceae; genus Amorphophallus; species Amorphophallus konjac. The sequence goes on from CM040129.1 coordinate 33,050,813, forward strand.
ACATAGAATGGCGATAATAACGGTATAATCACGATATCGATAAAACTAGGTAGAATATGGTTCCCTTAACTTGGGTACCATGACAAATCAATATGGACATTCTTTATATAGAATTGAGGTCCACATGAACAGTATATCAAAGATAAGATACCCTCATTCTTATCATAGAATTGAGGTTTACAAGAATGACATGATATGGCATGATATCATCATCCCATTAAGAATTTCTTATGATATACTCTTTGTATAATCATAAGGGCCGGTATCCCATGTTTCTTTAGATTGACATGGCAAAGATCGTGTAATGGGTTTTTAGGGTACAATCAGCTCAGTCGGCCTTGAGGGAATCCAAGGCTACGAGGAGTCTTACGGAGGTCTCTATGACTAACTCGCTAGTCCAAAGGAACGGAATGTCCAATGGAGAGCTTGTATGTCAATGAGAGTTGAGTGTGATCGATAAAATAATCGTGAAACGTGGGACTATACTCACGGAGTGGATAATAGTGCCGATATATATATTATATAACATATGAAACCATCGGTTAACAGAAACAGTGGAAAATCAGTTTTACAGTAAAATAACGACTTAATTAGAGTCGTTTATCAAGTAATTAACGCCTAACAGAAGGACGTTTACACATGTTTCCATTTTGCAGAATTTCAATATTTCATTAATTTATCTAAAACGCGCCCTGGACAGGGGCGTTTCTTTGCAAGGAGACGACTACAGTAGCAGGTGTCTTTTTATTTACAATATTTTACAGAATATATTTATTTTCAGAAATTATAAAGAAAGCGCCCTTGGCAGGGGCGTTAATCATTAAATTCTTATTTTTACAGAATATATTGTTCGGGATTTTAACAGAAATGCGCCCTATGAAGGGGCGTTACTTTTCAATTCACGCCCTAGTATCGGGCGTTAGTCCAGTGAAAGACGACCTAGCCAAGGTCGTGAATTCAAGAAATACCATGAATTTTCATGGGCAGTAATAATTTCAGGATAATAGAATTCATGGAGAACGAATGTATGGTCATGACAATAAAATTAACAGGTTTGAAGACATATGATCATGCATTATTGTAGAATCATGATTTCATAGATAATCAATTCTTAACATGGGTGATTAATGATTAAATGAAATTAACGCCTGTGTACAGGGCGTCAAATCTAAAATTGACGACCTGATCAAGGTCGTTTCTTTACAAGTAGCGCCCTTGACAGGGGCGTCTCTTTCTAAATATTGCAGAAACGTATTAAAACTATAATAAATCATATGCATGTCATGCTTATATATATGTATATCTTGCATTAATTTTTGTTTGGGCTACCATAACTTGAGAAAACCTACCTTATGATAATTTGATGATTTGAACCGTGAGAAGAGGAGCTCTTGTTCTTCGGTCCTGTAATTCCTACGAGAACAGAAGAAGAAATATTAGTATTTCTTCATACTTCCTGACCGAAGGTAAAAGAAAGAAGAACATCACCTTTGTTCTTCACGTACGTAGGTGCTTTTTCCTAACCTGTAACAGAAGAAGATGAAGAACTGTTAGTTCTTCATGTAACAGACGTAGGGAATTAAGGAAATAAGAAGAAATATTCCTCTCACGTACCTTGTAGTTTTCCAAACGCCAAATAGCGTTTAAGGTTCGATCAGTAGGTCATTTATAGGGATTTTTGGGAATCCTATTAGGGCTAGAGTTTTATTGGGAGTAATATATCCCTAATAGAGTCCTTGCCCTAGTAAACACTTACTAGATTAACATAATCCTTCCCTGGATAAGCTCTGGGTTCGAACGGTTCACGAATGGAATTAACGACTTTGGTCAGGGCGTCGATTCTTGAATTGACGACCTGGTGCAGGTCGTTTCTTAAGAAGCGCCTGATATGAAGGCGTTCTTTGTTTTAAAACACGCCCAAGATAGGGGCGTTTCTTGGCCTTACCGTTTTTGGCGTTTAGAATTTGACGCCGTGTTGTCAGGGCGTCTCTTCATGAATCACGCCTTTGCTAGAGGCGTTTCTAATTTAAATAGCGCCTTTATCCAAGGCGTTATTTTATATTGTTTTATCTATCTATTTATTTGATTTACTTATTTAAAATCTTTATTGTTATTAATATTTTATCAGGGTTGCTACAGCACGGCTCCTCCGGAGCCTCCTTTGGTGGGAGGCCGACCCCTGGTGGGATGAGCCGACGGTCGGGTGCGCGTGGTGCACGTGGTAGCTCAATGCCCCAATCGGGACAATCTTGGTAGTTTTTGCAGATGACTGGCCGATAGTAGCTTTGGTGGCTCCCTGAATGGGAGCGTTGATCTCAGCAATGTCGGACGCCTCCATGTCCAACAGGCTTGTGAAGGCCACCCCAAGGAAGTTGGGGAAGCCCACTACGGGAGGGAAGCTCTCGAAACCGAGGGGAACGGCCAAGTATCCATTCTGGACGTGGATTTCGACGGCCTGCTGGCCGAAAGTGAGCGCCATCCTTGATGTCTGAAGTGCAACCTGCATTTGCAAATCGAGCAATTAATATTACAAGAAAGGAGTCATAAGGCCCTTAGTCCCGGCAAAGAGATGAAGGGTGATTTTGGTCCCACCGGACGTGCCAGACTTGTGGACGCACTTAAAATTCGCTCATTATTGTTATTCGTTTATTTACATGCCAGTCACAAAGTGACGGTTTATTCGGACTTCGTAGAAGCCCTTGGTGCGCTCGATCTGACTCGGTTAAACGATTGTGTAGTTCGGGTCGGGACCAAAACCCACCGTGCCATAAAGGCCACGGCATCATTTACATCTCCCCGGAAGGGAGAATACCCTTGATTAATTGCCGGGAATAAGGGCCTTATGGCCTAAACGTCAATTTTAATGAAAGAAGTAAATAGCATATTGAAAGGTTTCGAAGTTCCCCGCGCTGGGGCGTAGAAGAACATTGCTTCAAAACCCCTCCAAAGGGACGTCCCCCTATGTGTCTCCAAATGACCTGGGACTTTCAGCATTGCTTCACCACGTCCAAAACCCTCCACTAGAATTTTATTGCAAGCTTCTGAGCCCCCGTGCCCTACTTACCCCATCCACCTTCACAACTCTCAATTCTGACTGCACTGAATTGCAGAACTGAGCACCACCTCCTTTCACTTCCCACGCCCTAAACCACCACTGAACACCATCCCACCACTTCTATCCAACCATCCCACGACCCTCACCGGTCCACCAGAGAAAACCCCGCCCCTTTTGCCACTCGGAAGCCCCGGGTCTAGCCCGTTTGATGTGACACGACCTAAGGGTGCAATGGTATCAACCAAATGAACCTCGGACCTAGCCTTGCAAGTGCACTTACAAATTGGCGGACTCGATGTTGGCGGACTGATATCGCAGCACAACCCTTTCCCCGTGGTGACTAAGTGATGGTATGGTGGATTCGAGAGCCTAAACCACGCTGGTTAGGGTGATGACTTGGCCAATGAGTTCCCCTCCCTTGGATTGGAGCACCCACATCAGTGGGGTGGACGCCGTGCCTTGAGGGTACGGGGATCTCTCCTCACTCAATCCGCGGTGGCCACTCGTGATCGGGAATCACGGGACCGGGCACTCTCTTCCTCGCCGGCTGAACTTAGAAATGATACTAATAAAACACAAATATCCAGGGAGGGTTCAGCATATACCTGACCGGTGTGAGGACACCGGCCCCGAGTCGGAGACGTGGGCGAGCGGGGAAGCGTGTGTTCCCCACACGCCGCTCCGGGGAAGCTTGACCTGCTCAAATTGCTACAACACTACACCCCATGCAAGGGGGGGAAATCATGGGGAAGGGAAAATGATGATTACATCCAAACACTACCTCCTCACAGGATGGGGCCTTCAGCCGGCCAAGCGGAGAGGGAAATTTGAGCTAGAAGTGATGAAAGGAAGCCGATGCCGAATCTGTCCACATTCTGGAATCAGGGATCAGCAGTCGAAGATGGCACCTCTGTGACCTCTCCTGAATTTTGCTAAAGGCGGGACCAGTGGGGAATTCTTCGTAACTGGATCGGGAAGTTGTCTGAATTTTTTTGATTTCTTCTGGTACCACTGCTGGTCTGGGTGGAGGCTCGAACAGGGTGGCAGTTCTTCGGATCTGACTGCTTCAGGTTCCCAACAGCAGGAAGAAGGGGATGCCACGATCGCTTCCGAGCTCAGAATCAGGTTCCGCCAGAGTCGTTGGAACCATGAACGAGTCCTCTTCGAAGAAAGACTGACGAGGAAGCCAAATGTTGTCGGAGAAGGCCAGTATGCTCTGAACACTGATGAGGGGTCGGTGCAGACTGTGGGGAAGCAGAACCGTGCACCCAGGGGAAAAAATTAAGAACTCCTGGATCCAGATGCCAAATTGAGCTCTGCCTGTTGGGGATGAAAGAAGACTCAGAGTAGAAGACTTTTGATGAAGTACTCTTGCTCAGATTCCCAGTAGGATGGCCGCAGTCGTGCTTCTCATCAGGTTCAGGTGCTCTGCTGGGGTAGCTTCGCGCAGTCGAGGGAGAACTGCTCTCCCGGGCAGCACATTGCTCAGATGATGACGAAACCACCGCCGTTGCAAAGAAGACTGGCAGATGCTTCCATGTGTATCTCTTGGGCCTTTAGATTCATCCGGAGGAAGCCGTGGTTGCCTCTGCAAACTGCTACTCTTCTGTAGATCTTCAGTTGAGAGCTGTAGGTTGAAGATGACGGGGGGGAATGGGGTATATAGGAGGGGAAATGGGAGTGGATGAGTGTGGGGAAAGCCCGGGCTGTGAGGGGGTCTAGGAGGGGGTGTTCCAAGGTGGGGGAAGGGAAGAAGGGGGTCTGGAAGGGGGTCTAACAGGTGGTGGGAGGAGGAGCTACGAATTTGGGCTTGAAGGGAGAGGGGAAGGTGAGGGGGGCACAAGTGGGTGGAGGGAAGGTGAGTTTGAATTTTCCTTAATGGATGGTATTCAATGGTGGTCTTGGGGATGGGAGGGGTTGTGTTGGGGAAGGGAAGTGGTGCTTGGGGTAGTGGGAAGGGTTCTTGGGGAAGTGGGTGGGGTAGTTGGGGGTTGGGAGGTGGAGCTAGGATTGGTGGAAACTCTCTTGGGACTAGGGGGTGGAGTAATGGGATGTATGGGGAAGAGGAGTGGCCTTTAATGGGGGTAGGTGGGAGACTGGTGGTTGGGAAGGGAGGAGAGAGAAAATTTTCAAAATTGGGTGTGGAGGAGAGAGAAATGGGAGTGAAAGAGAGAGATTAAGAGAGGGATGGGTGGGGAATCTCTCCCCTACGGTCTCTCACCCAAATAATGGAATCTCTCCACTAGATAAGAAGTTTGAACTCTCAAAATGGCAAGTTTTTCATTAATTGATTCATTAACTCAAAATGGGGGGGAATGGGGTCCCATATATAGGCAACCCATATTTTACAAAAAGCTCTTGACTCTTGCCACAATGACAAAGAACCAAAAAGAGGAGGGGCGCCCATGGGCCTAGCCCAAAGAATTGGGCCCAATGACTTAATCAAACTAACTTAATGACACACAAACTTAGGGAAATAACAAAAGACCTAGGGACATGACTCAAATAAAAAGAAGATTACATAATTATGACTCAAAGAAAATATGAAAATTACATGAACTGAATCAGGAAAATGTGACTGACATAATGGAACCATGCTGGTGAACAACCGGAAAATATGAAGGGTGAGAGATACCCCCATCATACTCCCGGGGTGCGAAGAGCTCGACTCCGTCGAGTAAGAGTCCTTCCTGGCTCGCCCATGTGTCCACCATCGTGGCCGGCCCTTCCACCTTACAAGATACTGCTGGATTGCCCTGCTCCTGATGGTGTCATTATGTTCAACTAGTATCAAATCTTTGTGCTCATGCCGGGCTCTCAAGGTTAGAAGTGGATTCTCATTGGTGGGGTCACTCTTAAAAGGGGGTATGGGCTCAATATCCTCGCTAGGTGCCACCGCGGGGCCCTTGCAGGGTACAAGGTCCGCCATACTACAATGAGGGTTGACCCCATATTCCTTCAGAAGGACCAACTCATTGGCATTTATGCTCAATCGCCCCAAGACCATAAAGGGTCCAGTCTCTCGATCCATGAGCGTAGAGGCGACTCTAGGGAAGAGCCTCTTCATCCTGACCATCAGATAGTCACCCTTTTGGAAGTTTTGGTTTCTTTTGCGGGTATCGATTCGCCTTTGACCTATTGCCTTTGATGATGTGCTTGTAAGTATGTAATCCTGAGACATAGTTGGTGAATGCTAGCACTCTATTGGATGTTGGGGGTCCCGGGCACCCAAATGTGGACCTAGCATGTCTAGACTCCCTATGAAGGTTAGTGAGGATAGGAGGGCCTGGACCTCCCAATGTAGCTCTATCATGCAAAGGGGTGGCAAATGCCGGGGGACCCGGACATCCAAGAGTGCACCTATCATGCTTAAGACTCATGATGAATGAAGGTGGACCATTACATCTGAAAATGGTCTATTCATGCTTCCTACTTGACATGTGGGTGATGTGAATGAATAGACCCGTCTTATGAATCATGCCAAGTGATGTGTTGTGCCAAGACTTATGCATTCCTATCCCAAAGATGGCTTCCATGTGTATGGGTGTGGGATGGCCTTTGAACTTCCATGTGAAAGGGTCAAAAGGATCTAGGAAGGTGGGCATTATGGAAAGGGGCTCTTCTTTGCTTTCTAGGCATATGTTGTCTATGGCGATGGTTCCCTTTGTGTGGCCCGAGTCTTGGAAGAGGTGGTCTTGGTCCAACATGGTTAGTTGGGGTAGGGTAAGGTGGGTGTGTCACATGGGTAAATAGGCTCCCATTGGAAGGGATCAAAGGGGTCATGGACTGGGCTTCCTAGAGGAAGGAACTCTATGTCCACATGGTCTACGCACGGTGGGTCATCCTTCCCCAAGGTAATTGGACCAAAGTCTTTAGTGGGCCAGTCGATTAAGGTACTTGGGATCTTAATGGGAGTGGAGTGGACCATGATGGGTTTTTCCTCCATGGGGAGAATGAGAAGGAGGTCACTAGTGTAACAACCAATAGTGAAGACTGAGGTGATAGAACCATCACATGGGTGGATGAGACTAAGTCTTCTTGGGTGGGCCGCTCCTAAGGTCAATAAGCAAGTCAACTTTAGTTGCCATTCTAAACCCTTGAGGAGATCATCCCAACCATTTACCTCATAGTAGGATTGGAATGCGGTGTGATAGGAGTTAATGGGTGCTAATTGGAAAGGGTGCTCCATGGTTGGGGTTTGAAAGTACAAGGCATGAGGGATGAGATTTTGCTTGAGCCATTTGATGATGAGTTCTCCTATGGTCACCATCTTTTGGGTGAGATTGAGTGGTTTAGGGAGGTATGTGTTTGTTTGGACGGGGATGATTTGATGTCCTTCCTCCTTATTGATAGGAGTATGGATTTCCTTAAAGGTGGGGAAGGGCTTTGGGTTGGTGTCCAATCCCGGGGATTTGGTCTTGTGGGCCGGGTTCTCCTCATGTTTACTCATGACCTCATTCATTCTTTGAAGTGCGTTGAGAGGGCATGGTGGCCGGGTATGGGGCTCTGGTGGGTGAGGGAACAAAAGGTTGTTGAAACCATAGGCTCCCGGGAGATGTGGGGGATGAACTAGGCAAGACCAACGCAATGGGTGGAAGGTGGTATTCCGTTCATCAAGCCATTGTTTCCCTAGGATTATGCAAGGGCCTTCCAAAGTACCAATTTGACACCATGCTCCATCAAAGTATTTGGTCTCTCCAAACCATTTATAGAATTCAACGAAGACTTGGTCTCCGTTGTGCACAATTTGTCCGGTCGTAGAGAGGGTGGCTACAATTTCGGGGGATACCCAATTATCTTCTACCATGTCGATGAAGTCAATTTCTGTGGGGCTCCCATTAGGTAGGTAGGCTTGGGATATGATGGGAATTGGGACCTTTTGGTCCATAGACTCAATGACAATGGGAGGTGGATAATGCATGGAGCGATCCGATGAGAACTCTAATGCAAGTGTGCCCATGGACTTGACTTGTGAGAACAAGTCAATGACTTGCTCTGATACCAACTGATGTGACACGACCTAAGGGTGCAATGGTATCAATCAAATGAACCTCGGACCTAGCCTTGCAAGCCCACTTACAAATTGGCAGACTCGATGTTGGCAGACCGATATCGCAGCACAACCCTTTCCCCGTGGTGACCAAGTGATGGTAGGGTGGATTCGAGAGCCTAAACCACGCTGGTTAGGGTGATGACTTGGCCAATGAGTTCCCCTCCCTTGGATTGGTGCACCCACATCAGTGGGGCGGACGCCGTGTGTGACGACCCGAGGATCCGAGTACCGGAAAGGAACCGGCGCGTCTCGAATCTCAGTCCGCCAACCCACGAGCCCGAAGACTCGGAAGGGTAGAAAGGAGTAGTGTGGGGGTACAAGAGAAGTTGCAACGACCACAGAGATAGCACAATAATCCAAAATAAAATGCACAGAATAATATAAATAAATAAACTGCTACAAGGTCCACAGTGTCTCATGTCCAAAAGAAAGTACAGTCAACAGGAAAGAAAGTACAACTACACGGGGCATCCCCCGGCTCTGGCAGACTGGCGACTAACCCTGGCTAGAAGAACCGCGCTGAAACTCGGCCGCGCCTCTCGAAGACCCCGCCTTACCTGAAAAGCAGGGGTGAGCCTCATTTCATTGGCCCAGTAGGGATCCCGCGAATCCCCACCTCACACTAGAAGCGGGAAGGCAGAAGGTAACCCTACCTAACAGGAGTACGGTAGAACCAACAAGCTAAAATAAATAAACGGAAAAGCCGTCTACACTAACAGTACCGTACTACAGAACCTCGGTCCAACAAAACACGAGTCCACGCCTGCCAGTGAGCAGGAGCACTATCCACAAGAAGAACGACCGGATGCGTCCCCTGACGTCTTACACTGCGTCACAAGTGTCTAGCTAGTACGCCCCGGGCGTGAGACTCAGACACGCAACAAGTAGACAACAAGGACTAGCTGGGGTCGCGCTCGTCAGCGCGCGCCCTAAGCCCCCAACTACGTGTGCACACACAGACCATCTGCTCTAGATCGGGTCCTCTAGCTGGTTTTCCCCCCCACCGGACTCTGGTGGCAAAGGCAAGGGGCCCTACGGTAACCAGCCTAAAAACCGCGTCACACTGGGTCTCGCTCTCCACCACTCCCAGGTGGGTCCACACACGCGTGCGCAGGGAGCTACGACTAGTGGACAGGTCACTGGAAGTAAGGACTAACTCTCGAAAACCACCGACTAAACACTAGCACCGACTCTCGATGACCATACGGTAGGCACGGATGCCGGGGACACGCATGAGGTCCAACCGTCCCTCAAGTCACGTGGCACCCCTACCGAGGTAACTGATTCTCCGGAGAACCCCAGGCGCCCCTGTGGCTCTCACTGGGTGCCCACGGCATCCCTATGGCCACACGCCACAACCGGGTCCATAGCTCACCCAACCGGAGGTCACGCTACCCGCAAGAACACGGTTCGGGGGAGGGGGGTGGTCGACCGAGATTCGAGATGCGCCGGTTCCTTTTCGGTACTCGGATCCTCGGGTCGTCACAGCTGGTATCAGAGCCAGGTTTCGATCCTGGGACCTGTGGGTTATGACGCGCCGGTTCCTTTCCGGTACTCGGATCCTCGGGTCGTCACACCGTGCCTTGAGGGTACGGGGATCTCTCCTCACTCAATCCGCGGTGGCCACTTGTGATCGGGAATCTTGGGACCGGGCACTCTCTTCCTCGCCGGCTGAACTTAGAAATGATACTAATAAAACACAAATATCCAGGGAGGGTTCAGCATATACCTGACCGGTGTGAGGACACCGGCCCCGAGTCGGAGACGTGGGCGAGCGGGGAAGCGTGTGTTCCCCACACGCCGCGCCGGGGAAGCTTGACCTGCTCAAATTGTTACAACACTACACCCCATGCAAGGGGGGGGGATCATGGGGAAGGGAAGACGATGATTACATCCAAACACTACCTCCTCATAGGGAGGGGCCTTCAGCCGGCCAAGCGGGGAGGGAAATTCGAGCTAGAAGTGATGAAAGGAAGCCGATGCCGAATCTGTCCACATTCTGGAATCAGGGAACAGCAGTCGAAGACGGCACCTCTGTGACCTCTCCTGAATTTTCTTGAAGGTGGGACTAGTGGGGAATTCTTCGTAACTGGATCGGGAAGTCGTCTGAATTTTGTCGATTTCTTCTGGTACCACTGCTGGTCTGGGTGGAGGCTCGAACAGGGTGGCAGTTCTTCGGATCTGACTGCTTCAGGTTCCTAACAGCAGGAAGAAGGGGATGCCACGATCGGTCCCGAGCTCAGAATCAGGTGCCGCCAGAGTCGTTGGAACCATGAACGAGTCCTCTTCAAAGCAAGACTGACGGGAAAGCCAAATGTTGTCGGAGAAGACCAGTAGGCTCTGAACACTGATGAGGGGTCGGTGCAGACTGTGGGGAAGCAGAACCGCGCACCCAGGGGAGAAAATTGAGAACTCCTGGATCCAGACGTCAAATTGAGCTCTGCCTCTTGGGGATGAACGAAGACTCGGAGTAGAAGACTTTTGATGCGGAACTCTTGCTCAGATTCCCAGTAGGATGGCCGCAGTCGTGCTTCTCATCAGGTTCAGGTGCTCTGCCAGGGTAGCTTCGCGCAGTTGAGGGAGAACAGCTCTCCCGGGCAGCACAGTGCTCAGATGATGACGAAACCACCGCCGTTGAGAAGAAGACTGGCAGACGCTTCCATGGGTATCTCTTGGGCCTTCAGATTCATCCGGAGGAAGCCGTGGTCGCCTCTGCAAGCTGCTACTCTTCTACAGATCTTCAGTTGAGAGCTGTAGGTTGAAGATGACGGGGGGGAATGGGGTATATGGGAGGGGAAATGGGGGTGGATGAGTGTGGGGAAAGCCCGGGCTGTGAGGGGGTCTAGGAGGGGGTGTTCCAAGGTGGGGGAAGGGAAGAATGGGGTCTGGAAGGGGGTCTAATAGGTGGTGGGAGGAGGAGCTACGAATTTGGGCTTGAAGGGAGAGGGGAAGGTGAGGGGGGCACAAGTGGGTGGAGGGAAGGTGAGTTTGAATTTTCCTTAATGGAGGGTATTCAATGGTGGTCTTGGGGATGGGAGGGGTTATGTTGGGGAAGGGAAGGGGTGCTTGGGGTAGTGGGAAGGGTGCTTGGGGAAGTGGGTGGGGTAGTTGGGGGTTGGGAGGTGGAGCTAGGATTGGTGGAAGCTCTCTTGGGACTAGGGGGTGGAGTAATGGGATGTGTGGGGAAGGGGAGTGGCCTTTAATGGGGGTAGGTGGGAGAGTGGTGGTTGGGAAGGGAGCAGAGAGAAAATTTTCAAAATTGGGTGTAGAGGAGAGAGAAAGGGGAGTGAAAGAGAGAGATTAAGAGAGGGATGGGTGGGGAATATCTCCCCTAGGGTCTCTCACCCAAATAATGGAATCTCTCCACTAGATAAGAAGTTTAAACTCTCAAAATGGCAAATTTTTCATTCATTGATTCATTAACTCAAAATGGGGGGGAATGGGATCCTATATATAGGCAACCCACATTTTACAAAAAGCCCTTGACTCTTGCCACAATGACAAAGAACCAAAAAGAGGAGGGGCGCCCATGGGCCTGGCCCAAAGAATTGGGCCCAATGACTTAATCAAACTAACTTAGTGACACACAAACTTAGGGAAATAACAAAAGACCTAGGGACATAACTTAAATAAAAATAAGATTACATAATTATGACTCAAAGAAAATATGAAAATTACATGAACTGAATCAGGAAAATGTGACTGACATAATGGAACCATGCTGGTGAACAACCGGGAAACATGAAGGGTGAGAGATGCCCCCATCACCGTTCTCCAGACCCCTATCCAGCTGCCTGCAGACAGTCCAGAAGCGTAGGGCCTGCTCCAACACTTCGCCACGGCCTCCACGGCATCCCTTTGCCGTCGCCACTCCACCGGCGTTCCCGGGACATCCCCTGCAGCGACCACGCCGGGTTTCGTGACCGGCGGCTACTCAAAAAGGGGCGCACCGAGCCCTCTCCCCTGCTGCTTCCCAGCTCCGGGCAGATTGGCCAGCAGTCTGCCCGGCCACTCGACGGCTGCACCGGAGCTTCCCTCCCGTGCCGACGGCGTCCGGCGTCTTCCCGAGCGTTCAGCAACCCTCGCTGCCCACTTCCAGGGGTCGTGCTTCCTCCTTGGGGCCCGTGACTCGCCCTCCTTGCTGCGAAGTTCAGATCAGTTCGTGAGTACCACCGTCCGCGGCCGTACGTGGGTGACAAGCTACACCGACCCGGTACCCGTCACCCCACCTCGCACGATCCCGAAGATACTTTGTAGCCTTTTACCTCCCTGCGAGGAGTGGGCATTAGTTTGGATTGTATCTATTTTTAGCTGGTACCGGTGATCTTGTGACTTGGCCGGGTTTCTTCCCCACGCCCCGAGCATGGAGGTATGCGTCCGCTTCCTTGCATGGTTAGCTTGCTCCTTCAGTATTCACTCTTGATGCCGCTGCTAGTGAGCGCAGTAGAGTCCTAGCTCGTATACTTATTTCATTATTCACTGCTGCGGTGAGAGAGTGTGACCGTCTTGTGACTTATTCGAGTCACGAGTGTGGAGTCGACCACCCTAGGCTCGCCGGTTTCTCAACCATGCAGATCCACGCGCTTCCCTCCTAGGGGCGCTTGCGAGCTTGACTTTCTTGTTATATGGCTTAGTCCCTGCTTGGGAATCTAAGGTGTTGAGTTAAGCTATTCGGATCGTTGTGACGTTGCTGGTCGTAGGAGTCCATTTGGACATCTTAGCACCTAGAGTCCTAGTTCGCTTAGCGTCCTGCATCACAGTGGACAAGGGGGAGGTATCAGGTGACTTGAAATGCATATGCGTCCTAGGACCAACTTGTGGAGAGATAAGTTGTGAACTTGCTCTGATACCACTTGATGTGACACCACCTTGGGGGTGATAGCCACAAGGCCAATGCTCCTTGGACCTAAGTATGCAAGCACAACCACAAGGCTAAGAAGCCTACGTAAGCGGACACTCGTATGGCGCACACACTCAACCCGAGGGTGACTCGGGGATGCCGAGTCGAGGAAGTGGGACAAGACCCTTGCTGGTAGAGGGCCAGTAGAGTCCAAGGTAAACCTCCCCTTGGGGTATGGATGCCCAACTCAATGAGTCGGTAATGGCCAAAGGGCGGGGGTTCACTCACTCACATCCACGGTGGTCGCACGAAGGCGGTGGAGCCTTGGGACCGGGCGCTCTCTCCCTTAACCGACGGCGCAATTGGAGAATATTAAATGAACAAGCACAAATGAGAGTAAGGGATGATAGTTTACCTAGCCGGTTTGAAGAAACTGACTCCGATCGGAGACGTGGGCGAGCGGGGAAGCGTGGGCTACCCGCACGCTGCGCCGATGACGCTTCAGCCGCTGACTTGCTAGTACAAGCACTATGCCCTCGCAGAGAGGTTGGACTAAGGGTGGGAAACTATATTACAACCAAAATGTACCTCCACGCAGGTAGGGGCGGTCAGCCCGACAGGCGGGGTGGGGCAAAAACTAAGCTAGAAGCCGAATTGCCGAGCTCCCCGGTTCTGCCAACTTCAGGAACCGCTGGATAGGTAGTCACTCTCAGTGCTGCCACGGGCTCTCCCGAACTTCGTTGTTGACGAAACCAACGCCAAAATCTCTTGGGTTGGCCCAAGAAGATGTCAGAATTTTGGATGAATTTCGTGACGACGATGACGATCGGGGCAGGGTCGGGATCAGGTCGGCTTCACTCTGGAACAGACAGTCCCTGGGTCGCTGCTGCCGGAGGGGAAAGCCGTCACGAACACTTCCGAGCTCCAAAGAGGATGAGATTAGAGCCATTGCATTCGTGGTCAAGTCCTCTTCGAACAGAGACCCACAGGATGCCGGCAGTCATCGAAGCAGATAGAGGGACCACGAACAGTAGCCGGGTATCAGATCAGTCCCTAAGGGAACTGATCCAGCGCACCTGAGGGAGAAAATTTGGAACTCACTGTTCTGGGATCTGAATGGGGCCCTGCTTCTTGGTGATGGAAGAGGACTCATAGGGAAAGTCTTCAGCCAATCGCCACTCCAAGATCTTTAGGGTGCTGGTTGGGGCAGCCTCTGCAAGCCTCGGTTGGGTGCCTACCAGGGAGGAACTGCGCAGTCTTAGGAGATCGGCTCCTATGATCAGCCCTAAAGTCGGTTGATGGCGAGACCACCTCCGTTGGAAAGCTGACTGGACGATGATTCCGATGGTATATGGTATGCCACCTGAAGCCTTGTGGTGATGACGTGGCTATCTCTGCAAACTGCTGATATCTCTACTACCTGCGAACCAGAGCAGTACCTTGTTGGGGAGGGGGTAAGAGAGGAGAGAATGGGAAAGGGAGGTTGATGGCTAGGGGGGTGCGACCTAGATGGTAAGGGGGTGATGGGGAAGGGAGGGAAATAGCCAGAAAGGGGAGGGAAATTCAAATTTGGCCTAGGATTTGAGCCCCTTCAGCCTTGGGGAGATGGAAGGGTGCTTGGGAAAGGGTAGTGGGTGGTTGGGGGTTGGAGGGTGGCTTGGGGATTGGTGGGTTCTCCCTTGGGGCTAGGGGTGGAGTAAAGAGGTGTTGTGGGAAGTTGTGGTGATTATTGAATGAGGGTAGAAGAGAGAGAAAATAGGTGGGAGAGGGAGGAGAGAGAAAGGGGCGCACCCCTCTTAGAGAGATATATATATATATCAAGAGGGGAGATAAAATTCCAATGGAATTTCAAATTTCATTGATCATCAAAGGTTACAAATGAGAGAGGGGAGGGGGCTATTTATAGACTCCATACTTTTCATATGATGAGACTGACCTTGACAAACCAACAATTGACCAGCTCTATCCAGGTGGGGGCGCCCATGGGCCTAGCCCATTGAATTGGGCCCATTATCCAGCCTAGACAATCTAATGACACTTAACTTAGTTAAATAACCCTTATACCTAGGTACTAGACTCAAATAAAAGGAAAATTACAATGATATGACTCAAAAATAAATGCCTAGATCATGTCAGATGCCTCCAGGGGTGAGGAGAAGGGCCGTGAGTGCCGGAACGGATGGTGATGACCCCATCACAGAGGCAGAATGAAACGGCCCTGGATTTTATTAAAAGATGGAGGAACCTTTCCATGAGATGCCGGCGGCCTCCGTACCAAGAAGATGATGTTCAAATATGCAGGCAAAACCTCAGGAGGGAGGTGCTTGAAAAGTTGATTGGAACAGATATCAGGACATTCGACCGCTTGAACAGTGTGGTGGCAGAGGTCGTGACCTTCCTGTCCAGACGTCCTGCAAACAACATCCCTGCTATTGAGAAAGGGAAAGCTGTTGAACGGCGACCGGCGCCAACTGAAGCAAATACTGTTGATTTCAATACCTTTGACCAGCAGACAGCAAAGGCCAAAGTAGCTGTTGCCTCTCCGCCAGCAGGGGCAACGGAAAAGAAAGAAGGTGTCTCTTTAAGGAATAAAATGAAGAAGTTATATTCGTTCGCAAAGAAAAGACACGGGCATTATTCGACTGGGCATATAAATATAACAAGATAACATTGCCTGAGCCAAAGAGACTCGATGATGCAGCCAAGAAGGATGATCATCTATTCTATCCATATCACTGGGCACTGGGACATGCCATTGAAAACTGCTATGTCTTCAAGGACGTCATGGAAAGCATGATTAAGAAGGGTGAATTACAAATGGGAGAGCACCAGGTGGATCCCCCACGCCCTCATGAGCCCCCAGTAATGAGGCAGGCAGTCAACATGATTTCTCTATACCAGCAATTGCCCAGAGAGGCTACTGAAACTTGCACGCAACATACATATGAAGCCTACTTTCTTACCCCCATTAAGGATTAGGTGGGATGGCAGACAGTACCAGCTAAGGCTAAAAGAAGGCCATCAGTCTCTGAAGTAGCAGGGGCCTCTATCTGGGGTGTCACTCCGAAGCAACCCCCGCCAACAATAAACCCTGTGTGGCACACTATGGAGTCACCACCAGTTATCCGAATATTCACTGACAATTGGAGGAAGCAGACTCCTCTGCTGACCCACAAGAAGATAAGCCTTGAGGTGAGGCGCTTGCAGCAATACATTAGCCAGCTCGATGAATATGAACAGCCTGAGCTAAAGCCAATATTGGTGAAAGATCATGTCCTCTGGGAACAGTTGGAGGAATTAACCATCAAAGAACAATCAGAAAAAGAACAAGAGGAAGCTGAAGCCGACCTGTTCTGGGGGCACAAGTCGGCTGAGTTAAGGCGCTGGAAGAAGAATAAACCAAGAAACAAGAAGAAGATAGTCACAGTACAGTGTAACACTCTATCGGCACTGTTCACCCTACCAGGAGAAGAAGATGAAGGGGAGCCTTCCACTCCACCACTGGAAGCAAATCAAGCCAAAGCTTGAACCTCGATGCAAGCTACCTGTTCTTGGAGAAGGTGGGGGCGTCTACCCCCCACCAACCACAATATTATATTTAGGGGTTAGCAACCCTACCAGATACTAGAGCCAGAAGTCCAGGGCATTGAAATCCCTCCCCCGTCAGGCCTCTATGCAAAAGCAAAAGGGGGTAATGAAACCCCGTAATTTATTGAAATCCTGTCCATTCTGGAAGGCAAACAGGTGGCCCCAAATGCTACTACTGAAGATGAAAACCCCCGGCAACCATCTGCCGTGATGATCAAAGAGAAAGATGAAGCAAATATCAACCTTCCCTCAACACCAGAGATAACTGTTCGATAGAGACCCCCCAATAGTCCCCTCAGAAGAAAGAAGCAAGAGAAGGGCAAGGTATGCCGCAAGTACCACATGTGCCTCCAAGACCCCGTTGGGTGGAGGAGATGCGACTGTCCAGCATCCGGGTGGGCAGCCAAATTATGAAGATGCTGTAGAAGCTCCCCACAAGGTTTTCTATATGGGAGATCCTCTCCTTGAGCAAAGAAGCTCGCCAAGCTATTATTGATGCTCTACAGTCGCCGGCTCAATATGAAGCACTTCTGACGGAGGTTAACTCCGGGCCAACTGTTACATTCACGGAGGATGACATGTTAATTCCTGACCCTAATCATAACAGGCCTCTGTACACGAGGGGGCATCTCAACTGCTAGCCATTAAGCCAGATTCTGATAGATCTAGGAGCTGCTGTAAACATCTTACCCTACCGCATCTATCAAAAGTATTATTTTGATCTGCACCTCACCAAAGTGAAGGATATGAGGATTGCTGGCTTCAATCAGAAATGTGAAACTCCGCTCGGAGTGGCAGAGTTCAACCTCACATTGGGTGATTTCACCACCACAGTGCAGTTCTATGTCATAAACTCTAATACTACATACAAAGCCCTACTGGGACGGCCCTGGCTGCATAGATACCAGATAGTGTCCTCTACCTTACACCAATGTATCAAGTACTGCCATAATGGCAAAGAAGAGAGGGTGTTTGCAGATTTGCATCCCTTCGAAGTATATGAGTGTCACATGCTTGATGCACCGTTTTATACGGAAGTCTCCCAAGGGGCGAAGAAAAAAGAAGTTCCTGCAAGCCAGAAGAAAGTAAAGTCAAAAGCAGGTGAATGGTCCCCTCCACCACCCCCGGGTTACGTGGAACAACAGGAGGTCACCCACGTCTCTTAGACTAGGGACTTTGCTAGAATTGCACCACTAGCTGCTTACCCTGTCAAAGCAGAAGATGATGTGAAGGAGAAACTCAAGCTCATTGAGATTCCACCTGGACTGTTCAAACCCATTCCGAGCTTGGAATGCCAAACTGTACAACCACTGAAGATTATGGAGGTTCTCCGTTTCGGTGAACCCCCTATGATATTCTACCCTGGAGAACATGTCGATGAGGATGATGAAGACTGCGTAATCCCGGAGGAAGCAGCCAACAGGATGGTGCCGATATCGGGTCTAGATTACACTACCCAGTAGTTCTCCCATATGTTTACCAAGATGCAAATGCCCTTGCTGCAGCCTGTCGGCCAGAAGAAGGCATTCTAGAAGCTCTGGGATCCGCCCAACAATAACAAAGAATTACTAAAAATCACTCGGCACCTGGGGCTTGGCTACACCCAGCAAGAATATTATGAGACAGAGGTAGATGTTATCTCCACCTACTTCATCCACGAAGACCCTTTCGAGGTGGATTATGATGATTACCCACCATATGGCGAAGAAGTAACACAACGCCCCGAAGGTGGTGATGAAACCTATGACAGATATAAAAGCTTAGGAGAACAAGATGAAGTCACCCTATGCCAATGTTGGAAGGAGCCCCTTCCCAGGGAGGATCTATTCCAAACTAAAGCCAGATTTGACACGGCGACACCTGATGAAGATCAAGCCTCTGAGAAAGAAAAGGAGATAGAATTTGAGCACATACTGGAGGAGATGCGGGCCATGCAGGACCTGGTAGATCCGACAGAAGAGCTTTTACCTGTGGACCCCCAGGGGGCAGAAGGTCATGTGTCAGAAACATAAAATGAGACATCAAGATAGCAAAGCAGAGCTGACCAAAACCCGGCGAAGGGCACGATAATTCAACTATGAAACAAAGAAACTGAGGGACAAGTTCCTTTAACCTTAGAGAGCCGGCCTGAAGAAAACCAACAATCACTAGCCAACTTCAAAGGCTTGAGGTCGACTTGTACATCACTCGGGGAGCTGGAAGCCCTCAAAGCTGAAGAAGATTACATCAATGGAGGCTTTATAAACCTCGAAGAAGCTCCACCAGAAGTCGAGGACGGCGGTCAAGCTACCGTTGATGAGCTGATAGAAGTGAACCTGGGGAGTGAGGGGAATCCAAGACTCACCTTTCTCAGTGCGTTGTTGTCAGCAGAAGAACAAGAGTAGTATATACAATTTCTGAAGGAGTTCCGTGACTATTTTGCCTGGACCTACAATGAGATGCCAGGGTTGAACCCCGATGTAGCGCTGCATCTGCTGTCTTTTGATCCGAGAGCAGAGCCTGTAAAGCAGCCTCCCAGGCGGATGCGGCTCGAGCTGATTAATCAAATTAATGGAGAAGTCGACAAGCTCATTGATGTGGAGTTCGTTGAAGAAAATCAGTACACAACATGGTTAGCGAATATAGTGCCCGTGAAGAATAAAAATGGGCAGATAAGAATATATGTTGACTTTCGGGATCTCAATAAAGCATGCCCGAAGGATGACTTTCTGGTGCCAATCACTGAGGTGATGATTGATGGCACCACAGGCCATTAAGCCCTCTCATTTATGGATGGATCGTCCGGATATAACCAAATTTGGATTGCCAAACAAGACAGGGTTCATACTACATTCCGCACCCCAAAGGGAATATTCCATTACAAAAGAATGACGTTCGGCCTCAAAAAGGTCGGTGCTACATATCAAAGAGCCATGACGAAGATATTCGATGACTTGCTCTACAAGAAGGTGGAGTGATACATTGATGATTTGGTGGTGAAAACTAAGAGAAAGGAAGACCATCTCTGCAAGATCTGAGGGTAGTGTTTCAAAGGCTACGCCAATATGAGCTAAAAATGAACCCCATGAAATGCGCCTTCGGCGTGTCCAGCGGGAAATTCCTTGAATTCATTATCTGACACAGAGGCATTAAAATCGATCCATCCAAGATTAAAGCTATTCAAGAACTCTCTCCTCCGAAGAGTCTGTTAGAGCTCCGGTCCTTGCAAGGCCGACTGGCATATATTCACCGATTTATTTCAAATCTATCGGGTCGATGTCACCCTTTCCACAAACTCATGATAAAATATATGCCGTTCTTCTGAGATGAAGAATGCCAAACAACTTTTGAGAAGTTGAAAGAATACCTGAAGACCCCTCCGGTGTTGGGAGCACCGATTAAAGGAAGACCCCTGATTCTCTACATAGTAGCTACTCACTGTTCCCTGGGGGCAATGCTAGCTCAAGTGAATGAAGAAGGTAAAGAGCAAGCCCTTTACTAACTCAGCAGAAGGTTAGTAAGGACTGAAGAAAAATACACGTCTATAGAGAAAATCTGCCCGGTGTTGGTCTTCGCTGTCAAGAAGCTCCGGCATTACATGATGTCCCATGAAATCAGATTGATATCTGGAGCGGACCCGCGCAAGTACATATTATCTCAGCCACCACTCAAAGGTCGACTCGACAAATGGGCCGTGATCCTAATGGAATTTGAAATTTCATATGTACCTCAGAAGGCCATAAATGGTCAAGTCGTAGCAGACTTCTTTGCAGCACACCGTGCGCTAGAAGATGTTCCATTAGAAGCTGAACTCCCTGATGATGAGACACTAGAGGCATGTCAAGCCCAGCCGGTGATGTGGCACCTCTACTTTGATGGGGCATCAAGAACAGAAATCACCTCAACTGGACAAGTCAGAGTCCGAGCAGGAGCCGGCATTGTCCTGAAGTCACCTGAGGGGGAAGTGGTATACACTTCGTGCTCAATCAACAAACCATGCACCAACAATGAAGCTGAGTATGAAGCTCTGATAATCGGCCTACAAATCACACTCAGCATGGGAATCCATATGCTCCAAGTGTTCGGTGACTCAATGCTAATAATAAAATAGATGCAAGGAGAGTTTGAGGTGCGGAAGCCAGAACTAAGCCCCTACTAGCATAAAGCCCTACGCCTTATGGCAAACTTCCACCATATCAAACTCAATCATGTGGGCCGAGGGCATAATGCTCAGGCTGATGCTTTGGCAAAATTGGCCAGTTCGCTAGCAGTCCCACCAGATGAAACACTCAACATTGTTGTAATAAACTGACAGCAGGTTCCCAATATGTTGGAATCGTGTCTGGAGGAGTGTGAGGCCAATGTAGCCGAAGAATTACAGGAGCCTGACTGGAGACAACATCTGCTACAGTGGTTCCTTCACTAGCAGCTACCCAAAAACAAAGAAGAAAGATTGAAATTCCTTCAAACTAAAGATTCCTATGAGCTCCGAGGTAGAACACTATTCCGAATCATGGCAGACGCCCGTAAGAAGATTCTGCTCCACTGCCTATCCAGCAACGAGGCTTGGCAAGTGATGAAAGAAATATATTCTGGGACGGCTGGAGCACACCAAGCTGGACCAAAGATGAAAATTGAAATCAAGAAACTGGGCTATTACTGGCCTACTATGTTTGAAGATTGTTGCCAATTTGAAAAAATATGTCAGAAATGCCAGGAGCATGCTACTGTGCCCAGAAGGCCTCTTATACCCCTACACCCGACAGCTCCCAGTTGGCCTTTTGCTCAATGTGGAACCGACGTGGTTGGACCCCTTCCAACGTCCTCAGCTGGACACAAGTATATCTTGGCTATAACAGATTACTTCTCCAGATGGGCGGAAGCTATAGCACTCAGACAGGTGACTGGTGAGCTGGTCGCCAGATTCATCAAACAAAATATTATTTTTCTGTTTGGTGTTCTCAATCAAATAATTTCTGATAATGAAAGCCACTTCAAGAATCAGAAAATATATCGGCTCGCCGAGAAGTACAAAATTGATTGGAGGACCTCCACCCCTTACAATCCCCAAGCAAACAGATTGGCTGAGGTATTTAACAAAACCCTATGCACGCTCCTTGCCAAGACTGTCAGCTCTAACAAGAAGGACTGGGAGGAAAAGATGTACGAAGCATTATGGGCATATCGTACTGTCTACAAGACCCCTACAGGTTGTTCACCCTTCTCTTTAGTATACGGCTCCGAGGCAGTAGTCCCCATAGAGCTGGAAGTCCCATCGCTCAGGGTTGCAATTCAATATGGATTAGCCCACGATGAGCAAGTAAATGCCGAAAGAAGACCAAAAGAATTGACTGAGCTGGAAGGAAAACGCCTTCAGGCACAGAAGAATATCCATGCATACCAAGCCCGCATGGCAAATGCCTTCAACAAGCTCGTCAAAGGGTGAGGGTTCAAGAAAGGTGACCTGGTCATGGTCAAGAAGAAAGAAGTCATGGCTTCCAACCCAAAGGGCAAGCTGGCTGCAAACTTGCTGGGTCCATATGTGGTCCAAAGGGTCTATGAAGGCGGAGCCTATGTGGTTGTCAACCATCGTGGGGAAGTTCAGTTCCCGCCGCTCAATGGGAAGCATCTGAAGCTCTATCATGCTATAGCACTGCCCTTTGAGGAAGTGGCGAATGATTGAATAAATAGCCTCAACATTAAATTGATGGTAATGAGGGCTCTGAAGAGTAATGATGACGATGAGGGTGGTCACTCCTTCCTTCATATGGACATCAATCCGGACCTTCCGTCCAGATAGATGATGAAACCTTATCTCCTTTGCGTTGATGTAAACCCCACATCAACGATAAAACATATATGCATTCTCGGCGAATGGCTTCGGGCCTAAGCCTCCTTCATATAGACATCAATCCGGACCTTCCGTCTAGATAGATGATGAAACCTTATCTCTTTTGCGTTGATGTAAACCCCACATCAACGATAAAACATATATGCATTCTTGGCGAACGGCTTCGGGCCTAAGCCTCCTTCATATGAGTATCAATCCGGACCTTCCATCTGGATGGATGATGAAACCTTAGTTCTTTTGTGTTGATGTAAACCCCACATCAATGATGAAACATATGTGCATTCTCGGCGAACGACTTCGGGCCTAAGCCTCCTTCGTATGAGCATCAATCCGGACCTTTCGTCTGGATGGGTGATGAAACCTTATTTCCTTTGCGTTGATGTAAACCCCACATCAACGATTAAACATATGTGCATTCTCGACGAACGGCTTCGGGCCTAAGCCTCCTTCATATGAGTATCAATCCGGACCCTCCGTCTGGATGGGTGATGAAACCTTATTTCCTTTGCGTTGATGTAAACCTCACATCAACGATGAAACATATATGCATTCTCAGAGAACGGCTTCGAGCCTAAGCCTCCTTCGTATGAGCATCAATCCGGACCTTCCGTCTAGATGGGTGATGAAACCTTATTTCCTTTGCGTTGATGTAAACCCCACATCAACGATGAAACATATGATCTCAGATATTACATCAAAAAAAAGAAAAAAATACATATAAAAATGGGGCTTAAAATAGAGGTGCCCTGCCAAACTTGTTCAGACATCTTGGACAAGAGCAAAAATGAATATAACCCAG
This sequence comes from Amorphophallus konjac, assembly GCA_022559845.1. NCBI lineage: Eukaryota > Viridiplantae > Streptophyta > Magnoliopsida > Alismatales > Araceae > Amorphophallus > Amorphophallus konjac. The sequence goes on from CM040129.1 coordinate 33,073,978, forward strand.
TTGTGGTGAAAACCCGAAAGGGCGCTGCAGGCAAAATTGGGTACCCCGCCACGTGAAAACCCAAAAGGGCGCGTGGGCAAAAGCAAGAGGGGGCTGGCTCTAGTAAAAACCTGAAAGGGCACTTGGGTCAGTAATATGGTTACAATAACATGAAAACACATGCTATACCTCTTGGCGACACTTCCGTCAGTTGTCCCGTCGATGATGAAACTTTCCGTCGGTCACAAGGCATCATCGCCTAGATCGATAATGAAACATATCCAGCATAGACCTTACGTCTAGTCTGATGAAGTATATCAATTTTCTTGCATCGGCATAAATCCAATGTCGATGATGAAACTTTCTATCGGTCACAAGACATCATCGCCTAGATCGATAATGAAATCCATCCAGAATAGACCTTCCGTCTACTCTAATGAAACCTATCAATTTCCTTGCATCGGCATAAACCCAATGCCGATGATAAAACCTTCTGTCGATCACAAGGCATCATCGCCTAGATCGACAATGAAACCCATCAAGAATAGACGTTCCATCTACTCTGATGAAACCTATCAATTTCCTTGAGTCGGCATAAACCCAATGCCGATGATGAAACCTTCTGTCGGTCACAAGGCATCATTGCCTAGATCGACAATGAAACCCATCCAAAATAGACCTTTTGTCTACTATGATGAAACCTATCAATTTTCTTGCATCGGCATAAATCCAATGCCGATGATGAAACCTTCTGTCGGTCACAAGGCATCATCGCCTAGATTGATAATGAAATTCATCCAGAATAGACTTTCCGTCTACTCTGATGAAACCTATCAATTTTCTCGCGTCGCCATAAACCCAATGCCGATGATGAAACCTTCTGTCGGTCACAAGACATCATCGCCTAGATCGATAATGAAACCCATCCAGAATAGACCTTCCGTCTACTCTGATGAAACCTATCAATTTCCTTGCGTCGGCATAAACCCAATGCCGATGATGAAACCTTCTGTCGATCACAAGGCATCATCGCCTAGATCGACAATGAAACCCATCCAGAATAGACCTTCTGTCTACTCTGATGAAACCTATCAATTTTCTTGCGTCGACATAAACCCAATGCCGAAGATGAAATCTTCTGTTGGTTGTGGAAGCCGAGGAATCCACTCAAGGAGAAGAAAACGAACTAAACTACAGACTATCAAGCGACTAAAAATTAAGAAGGATTATGAAATGTGCCAATATGAGAAAAGAGCATACGTAGGATGCTAAAGGGATGTGATCGCCAGAGGGGTTACCTCAAAGAAACGAAATGATCGCGTGTACCTTGTATTGAGCGCGGAGATTGTGAATCCTCGAGAGCGGGAAATGGCAGGTTACTTCTTCCTCCCCCTTCGGCCGGCCGACGGAGAGGGCTTTCCTTGGGTACCCTTGCAAAACAACGACAAACAAGTAACGGGTGGATCAGAAAGACGAAGGTGCAGTATTCAAATTCTAACGACGCAAGTAACGAAATGATGGCAAGACACACACCTGGTTGGTGTTGTCTTTTAAACCCCTCTCGGACACGAGTAGGAGGAAAATGCTTATGATGAATGGTAATTATTCCGACGTAGAAACGGGAAGAGACTCCCTCATAAAAGGGGGGGGGGTAGAAGATATGATATGATGAATGCAAGATAACTAGGAAAGAAGAGGAGAGAATGGCTTATTGGATGGTCGATGGCGAGATCCGATGGAACTTCGGCATCGTAGGGACGACGAGGTAGCGCGGCGGGTGAAGGCGGCCTCTCTCCTGCGAGCACGGGCACCCGAGGATCCGGCAGGACCTCCCCTACAAAACACCCACGGGTTAGGAATAGAATCCGGCAACCTCTCGGCGCTCTTTTTTCAACTTTTTGAACTGAGGGGGGGTAGGCCTCTATTTATAGAGGTCGGGAGGATGGGGGCGTCCAGAGGCCTGGACGCCTTCATAACTTGGATTTTATTCAAACGACAGACTGAGCGATGGTCAGTCAATGGCCGGGCGTCGCCCGTGAGCTGGTTGATGGAGGCGTCCAGGGGCCTGGACGCCTCCATAACTTGGATTTTCTTAAACGACAAGCTGAGCAATGGTCAGTCGATGGCCGGGGGTCGCCCGTGAGCTGGTTGATGGAGGCGTCCAGGGGCCTGGACGCCTCCATAACTTGGATTTTATTCAAACGACAGGCTGAGCAATGGTCAGTCGATGGCCCGGGGTCGCCCGTGAGCTGGTTGATGGAGGCGTCCAGGGGCCTGGACGCCTCCATAAGTTGGATTTTATTCAAACGACAGACTGAGCAACGGTCAGTCGATGGCCGGAGGTCGCCCGTGAGCTGGTTGATGGAGGCGTCCAGGGGCCTGGACACCTCCATTACTTGGATTTTCTTCAAACGACAGACTGAGCAATGGTCATTCGGTGGCCGGGGGTCGCCCGTGAGCTGGTTGTTGGAGGCGTCTAGGGGCATGGATGCTTCCATGAAATTATATATATTTTTTTGTTCAATCTTATATATATATATATTTTGTCATTATTTTGTATTGATGGAGGCGTCCAGGGGCCTGGACGCCTCCATGATGACCCCCGGATTCCCCCGAAAAGGGCGTCGGCAGTCGTCCGTTAGGCATTTTCCTGGTCCCGGCAACTTCTGATGCATGCGATTGATGTTGATGCCATTCGAATGCCGCATGATTTCCACAACGAGGCGGTTTCCGGATGCCGAAGGAGCATTACGCTACTCGCCCAGAAGACGAGAGAAGACTCAAAGATAGGAAACACTCAAGTGATTCAAAATGCGAAAGCCGCAGCGGGGCGTCGCGTGGTAATATGAGATTTTCTCAGGGGACGTCAGGAATAGCGTGTCTACAGCGGCCCCGCCTTGGCGTCTGCTTTGCAAGGGAGTGACACGTAATGGAATGGTATCGAAGTGGAGTGAAATGGAGTGGGAATGGACTGATAAGTTGATGCCAAGGTGTGATGAGATACGCTTTTGACATGACTGTTTGGAATCTTTCCTGTAGTTTCAATGAAGCGACCTTGAAGAAGGTCTTTCAAATTTGACGATTGTTTGGACGGAAATCAAATAAGGGAGGGTGAGATGTGCGCTCAGGCACAAAAATAAAGGAGACCAACTTCTCGGTGTGGAAGTACCTGGGTCATAAACCTGCAGGTTTCACCTTTGGGGAGCGGTTACCAGCCAATGTGGAAGTGCTGCGGCCAAGGTGGGTCAAACAAGGTAAAAAGTAAAGGAATATCTGAGGGTCTGTCCAAACAAGGGTCTCGTTTGGAAGGGCAGCGTAGGGCCGTTTCAAGGAAACTCAGTATTTCATTCAGAATGGAATATCTCATATTTGTAAGAATTGAAGCACAACGGCTTTCGCAATCAAATCACTTGAATGATCTTCCGCAATAGACTCAAAGTCCTATATGAATGCATGTTGGGTTTAAAGAAAAATTTAAAACTAACTAGAATAGAAAATAGTCAAGGATAATATTGTCAACTCGTTAAGAATGGGTCAGGATTCCGATCCAGTGAGCTGATACTGAGCTGGGGCCCGTTTATCCACGCACCGACTCACTGAATGGAACCGTCGTTCCCACGCTATCACTAGTTAACGGCCTATCCGTACAACCCAAATTCTTCTGGAATCATCACTGTTTTTGTTGAAGGGGAACTCAAATCCCAGATTTGTTTGGGTCGCAAGGTCCTTGACGTGTTCTAATAGCGTAAATATCATATAGTATGATGCATGACACGGGGGACCGAACACTGAAGGATGGTATACAAGATAGGGCGAAAAACGTCAGTTGGTAAAACCTACACAGACCATCATAGATTAAATACATCAGAAAGCAGCAGAAATATAACAGAATTGTGCCACAGTACAAGGATAAAACACTGACGTCTTGACCACTCATGTGACACGTCCCGTCCCATAGCACCTCTCCTTTCCTATAAGTACCTCCCTTAGGCTAGTTTATTCAAATGTACCAAGGAGAGTTTTGAAGGTTCAGGAGGAGGAGAAGAGGAGGGTCTAGGGATTTCAGGATGGAAGGAGAGTCTTCCCACGTTATGAAGAGGGGCAGGCCTAGCAGTGAGATCAGGCGACTTTTCGACCTCGAGGGTCATCTGAGTGGGACGATCCAGGCGCATATGGTAAGTTGATTCATTTCAAATTTACTGCATCAACTCTCTTCTCACTTTCCTTCCTTTCTCTTCTTCTTTCCAGCCGTATCCACTCTTTCCGGGCCCGAGGAAGTTTTCCAAACTGCCATGACTTTCAGAGCTAACTTCCAACATCTCCATTGGCATGAGGGCTATACTCTCGAAGTGCCATCTTCAGGGGCTCCTTATTCACGCCAAACACTACGAGAGAATCCGCATGGACTGGGCGGCTATGGGTGCATTAGTGGAGATCTGGAATCCCCTGACCCACACTTTCATCTTCCCGACGTTCGAGGCGACCATTCTCCTCGAGGAGGTGGAGCTTCTGCTTGGACTGAAGAAATTCAAGAGTGACGGGAAGACAAAGCCTATGTGGATGTTGACAAGGGCGACTTCCGAGAGCGTCCTTGAAAGCTTTATGCCGTCCGACGCAGTCAGAAAGGTCCGCACTCAAAAGGGAATTGACTTGCAAAGGCTTGCGGTATGGGTTATGGATGCCTTGAAAGGGTCACCAGATGATGAACATTTGGAAGGAATTATGAAAGGGTTCCCATCTGTCTGGCGGGTGCTCTCTTGTTCCCGCATACCGACAACATAGTGGAAGAAACCCAACTGAGTGCTATCTGCGGGATCTGGAGTGGAAAGAGGGTGGGACCCACCGTCCTTGCCTACCTTTACAGCGGTCTTACCGCCTCGAGCATGGCTAGGCCTCCTTTTGGTTGCGCACTTGTTCTGAGTTGCTGGGTCGATTTGCACTTCAAATTTGACCACCGTGAGGGGATGCCGACTGCTTCAAAGCTTTTCCAACAAAGCCCCCTTTATCACATAGCCGATGTGTTAGGCTTCGGTGGCACTGTGGCGAACCGTGTTCCGTGGCTGAAGAAACGAGAAGACTGGCGGTCTCACTTTCGAACCATGACACAAAGCTTCTTCACTTGTGCACCGGCATGTCTACTCTCACTCGAACTCCTCATGAGGTCTTCTCCCAAAGTTGAACTCCAACTGATAAGCGCGACTGAGTTTGTCCTTTACAATGCGCATCGGTGCTGCCTCCAGATCGGCATTCCACGCCACTCGTTTCCACCACTGACTGGCATCGTCCCTTTAAAGAAGAGGGAGTTGGGTACGGAAGCGGATGCGAAGGTAGCGAAGGCCGTTAAAGCACCCTGGAAGACAAGTGTTGCGGGAAAGGCCTTAGCACACGTGGGGGAAGAATGTGAGCTGTGGAGAGCTTATGTAACCGAACTAGGGAAGTTAAGGCTTAAGGCGCCTAAGCCCCTAATGTAGCCTGCTCTGCTTTCTGATGGAATAAAATCTAGCATTTGGCATTTTGGACCATTGTTCCCTTAATTATTATTTTTTATGATTTTTATTGTTTTTCTTTTTGCTTTTTGTGTTTTCTCTTTTGTGTTCTGGTTTATTCATATTATGGTCATATATATATATATATATATATATATATATATATACATTTTTATATGCTTAAATGGGGGCGCCCAGGGGTCTGGACGTCCCTAATTTTTTTAAAAAATTTTTGAAAATTTTTTGCTCTTTTTGTGGGGGCGTCCAGGGGCCTGGACGCCCTTATCTTTTCATTTTTATTTTTTTATTTTTTATTTTGTTTGATGTGGGGGCGTCCAGGCGCCTGGACGCCCCTATATTTTCTTTTTCAATTTTTTTTAATTTTTTAGTTGTGGGAGCGTCCAGGCGCTTGGACGCCCCTATGTTTTTTTTGAATTTTTAATAAAATAAAAATGTGGGGGCGTCCAGGCGCCTGGACGCCCCAAATCCTGGTGATTTTCTATATAAAGGGGGTCTCACCCCCAGTTCTCTTCTACTGTTCATTCTAATGACCCATTTCCAGTTCTCAATGGAGCAAGAAGGCCCGAGCCAGGGTGGAGAGAGGCGGAAACGACGGGCTCGTCGTCCGAGGAGGTCGAGGGATCATGCCGAGGAGGCTGTCGTGGGAGAGGAGAATGCCACGGAAGAGGAGATCGCCGAGGAAGAGGAGGCACCTCCTTTGGCCGTGGAGGGTCTTGCGGGTGCTGGCGACGCGGGAGAGGATGAGCACGACCCGGTAAGCCCCTCAGAACTACAATTTGTTGGTTTAATAGGCTAAACAGGCGGGCGAGAGATGGTGTGGAGAAGGCCGATGAGTGGGGGAAGGAGGCGTCTAGAGGCCTGGACGCCTCCAACTTTTCTTTTTTATTTTATTTTTTTATTATTATTTTTTGAGTTATTACGTAAATAATAAAATAAAATTAAAAATAAGGAGGCGTCCAGCGAGTTGGACGCCTTCATGATAATATATATTCTTTTTTATTTTATTTTTTATTTGTTTTTGTTTGTTAAAATAAAATAAAGGAAGTAAAATGAAAGCATCCATGGGGGTGGACGCCTTTAAATATATATATATATATATATATATATATTAAAATAAATAAAATAAATAAAAAAATATTATATACATTATTGTTGTTTATTATTATCCATAATGCTGATGTGTTTCTTTTTTTATTTATTTTTTGTGGTGTGCAGAGCGTGATGAAGAGCCGGATCAGCTGGTCCCTGGTGGTGGCAGCGTACCGTGGGCTGCCGGACTTTCAGAGCGCGCGGGTGGACGCCATGGGTTTTGGAGCTTTCCTGCGGATCGAGCCCTTCCGACTCGACCTTCCTCTCATCCAGGCGTTGAGGGAGCGGTGGCACCCGCCGAGCCGGGCGTTTCTGATGCCCTGGGGGCACATGGTGCCGACACTGGAGGACGTGGCTCGGATTACCGGGCTACAAGTTGACGGAGAGGCAGTCAGCGGGGTCACTTACCCCGATTACCGAGAGAGTGCCTTGGACCTGCTGTGGCTAGAGACGAGCGCGACTGACAGAGACAGCATGGTAGTCGGCCGAGTGGAGATTATGGAGGCGCTCGGATTTGGTTATCCGCGCCAGCGGGTCAGCGAGACTGGAGCGGAGTTTCTGGCACGACTGGAGGGAGACGCTCGTGCAGCTTTCACCCAGGACCCGAGCGAGCGGGAGCTGGTGGATCTAGACCTCCGGAGGTTCCTTTTCTTCTTCCTGGGCCGCCTCCTGCTGGGGACGAAGGGTGATGGCATCCACTGCCGCTTCCTCGGGATCCTGGCGGATCTGGACAGAGTGGGGAACTATGCGTGGGGAGTGGCTCTGCTTGCCCATTTGATCGTCGATCTCTCCCAGACTTCAGAGAGGGAGACGACAGTCAGCGGCTTCGCACCTTTTCTCCAGGTAAACATTTTATTTATGGATTTTACCGTAGCTAAATATGTAATTAGTCGGGCTAATGATGTATGATGGATGCAGATGTGGAGCTACTACTACTTCCTGATGGGAAGAGCTAGACAGGGGAACAGGAGAGCCGTGCCTCTGGCACGACAGTGGAGGCCGGTCATGGTCGCGGCACCCCACGGCTACCAGCTGGCGTCGCTTCGTCGAGAGCTGAGCGAGTACCCCGAGGCTATGGTATGATGCGTATGATTTTTGGTGTTTTTATACATGCGACTTAATGGCAACTGACATGACGTATGTATGGTGATGCAGGTGGTGTGGAGGCCCTACCTAGGCATGGCCGACGCTGGCCAGCCTTGGGTCGTAACGGGTCGTCCTCGTTTCGGGCGGTACGTGTGGGTCCATTGCCTAAATGAGATCGAGCCGCTTCGGCTCAGGGTGGTTATGAGAACGTTGGGGTTAGCCCAGGAGTGGGTCGACGTAGACGAGCCGGTCCGCGTCGGGCGAAAGACCAAGGGGAAGGCAAAGATCATGGACTGGTGTACGCACTTTCCCGCACAGTACTAGGACTGGCAGCAGGGCGGGGTCCCGGTGGTGTCCCATGTACCAGACAGCACTGACTACCTGAGACGATATCGAGCCACGTACGGGGAGCATCTCTTTCTTGGTGGTGCGGTAGGGGTAAGCGAAAAAAGTTTTTCCTTTTCTACATGTTTGCATATGTGACACTAACTTATATGCAATGCAGGATGCTCGTGACAACATGATTGCCGACCTGCGGGCCCAGCTGGCAGATGTCAGGCGGCAGTTGGTGGCCATTCGACAGGAGTTGGAGACCCTGGTGAGTCTATGAAATGCATTTTTTTTGTGACCTGGATTTTTGATACTTAGCCTCTGACTGTCGTTTGCCCTATGTTTCAGCAGGCCCACCAGGCAGCGTCAGCCGGGATGGCTGGTGGAGCGGGTTCCAGTTCGTGAGGCCCTCCCCCGGAGATCTCTGCCCTTTAGGAGTAGCTGTCGTATGCGGTTGCTCGGGCTGAGGAGGCAGAGCGCGACCGTGAGGCTCGAGTGAGTGTCTGCTTGACCTCGACTCTCTTCTAGCTGCTTTTCTTCCTTCACTGCTCTCTTACAGTGCATGCGTGTTTTGACAGGTGGCCGAGATTCGGGAGGCCCTGGCTGTAGATCTCTTTTAAAATCCACACTTAAAAATATAAAAAGCAATAGATATATGGGTGAAAGCAATAAAAATAGCACGAGGTGCTAATGTGGAGTGTGTGTGATCGCCAGAGACACGAGGGTCTCAAAGAGGAGATTGATATGGGAAGATGATCGCAAAATACCTCAAATATGCGGGGGATGTGAGTATTCCTTTCTCTTCAAATCGGCCGGCCGACGAAGAGAGTTCTTCCTTTAATTACCCTTGCAAAAAGACAAACACCAATGAAGAAATTGCATTAGATATGTGGTGAGTGTAGCATCAATTCATGATAGAAATATGTGAGCATGAAAGCATGTGCAAGAACGCACCTTAAGGGTGGTTGCCCTTAAACCCCTATGCAAAGGGTGTGGGAGATGAATGAATGCATGAAAATAATGAGAATAAGGGAGATGTGCAAGAGTTGCACTATGGGGAGATCTCAATATGATGGTTGAGAAAAATCAATGAAAACAATGATATATGATGCATGATCTATAACAATAATGATAATGAAGATAAGAAGAATAATGAAGGGAAGATAAGATAAAAAAAATCTTTTTTTGTGGTTCCTTGGCTTGAATGCTCGATGGGGAGAAAGCCTCAAAGGGATGAAGATGTTGATGTGAAGTCCTCCTTAGCCAAAGGGCCCTGCGTTCGGTTCCTGTAAAAAAAAAAGAAGAAACAAAAGGAAAAGAACAACAGCAGAAGAAGAAGAATAAGAAGAAGAAGACGGAGGCACGTAGAAGACAGAAGAAGAAGGGAAAAAAATAGAAGAACGCAGGGGAGAATGAGAATTATCGGAACCAACCCCTTAACAGAGGCGAGAGCCTCTATTAATAGGTTAGAAAAAGGTGATAAGAAGGGAAGAGATTAAAGGAGGAAGGGATAAGAACGGGCAAGAGCCCAAATAGAGGAGGAGTCTAACGAGGCAAGGACTCTCCGGTGAAAGGGCTGCGAAGCCAGAAGGTGAAACACGCCTTAGGTCAGGGCGTCAATTAATGAATTGACGACTTGACCAGAGGGCGTTTCTCAAAAACACGCCCTGCACAAGGGCGTTTCTCAAAAACCAAATTTAGCAATAAAAACTCCCCATATTTGAAAAATGTAAAACACGCCTTAATTAAAGCCACGTTTAAAAACACGCCCCTGAGAAGGGCGTTAATTTCAAGAGCTCAAATGGGGAAGTCGGTCAAACCTAGAAGAATTAACGCCCTCAGGTGAGGTCGTCCTTTCTTTAAGAAACGCCCTTGGTTAAGTCATGTTTTGAAGAAAACACGCCCTTACCCAGGTCGTGAATTTAGAAAATTCATAAAATAGATAAAATGGGGGAGAAATAGATAAAATGGGAGAAAACGCCCTAGACAAGGTCGTGTTTCAAAAACACGCCCCTGATGAGGGCGTGAATTCAAAAAAAATAGAGATAAATGCCCAGAAAATCCAGAAAAATAGGAAAAAGGAGATAAATGGGGAAAATTTCAAGAAATTCAAGAAAAAGTGGGAAAACCACTCAAATAAGCTGATTTGAGGGTCAAATGGGGCATCGCAGAGTGATATGAAATATACTCAAAATAATGTCAATTTTAGCGTGTCTACAGCTGCCCCGCCTTGGCGTCTGCTTTGCAAGGGAGCGTAGCAAACTGAAAAGTAGATCCCAAGGTGTGATGAGACACGCAATCAACATCACTTGATGAGAATCAAATCAAAAGCACGAGATGAAGCAAATCTCGGGAAATTCAAGGAAATCAACAATGTTTGGATAAAAGGGGAGATGCGCACGCGGTGCACGAAGGAGATAAAATAAATGATCAACTTCCAACGCGGTGGAAGTACCCCAGGTCACAAACCTGTAGGTTTCACCATTGGGGAGCGGTTACCAGCCAGTAGACGTGCTGCAGCCAAGGTGGATCAAAGGAAAGGAGATTAAAAATAAGATGATAAAAATCCAAACAAGGAGCTTTCGAGAAAATCACCCAAAACAGCGACAAAACGAACTGAGGATCCAATTCGGCAAGGAAAATCTCATATCGAGAAAGATTAAGATCAATTCAACTCTCACATCAGCTTATCAAAAATGATTTTTCAACAATTGCTTCAAAGTCCTACATGAATGCATGCTGGGCTAAAGGGAAAAATAACAAATGAAAATATAATATAATAAAGGATAATATTGTTAAACTGCCCAGACTGGGTCAAGAAACCAATTCTGCGAGCTGATACTAAGCCGAAGCCCGTTTATCCACGCACCAACTCGTAAAAAGGGAACCATCGTCCCCAGTCTCGGACGGCTCAACGGCCTATCCGTGTGACTAAGACTCCTCTGGAATCATCATTATTTTGATGAAGGGGAACTCAAATCCCAGATTTACCAAAGCCACAAGGTCCTTGATATAATCTAGTAACATATAGTAAAATGCATACAGGGAGATGGTGATAGCAATAAGCCTGGGGGACTCAGAAATGAGCTGCAAAACCGGTGGGACTTTGATGATGATGCCCAGCCGGCGGGACCAAGAGCTTCTTATCCTGCGCTCAAAAATTCATTAGCCAAGATATAAAAAATATAACAAGCAATGAATAAGGTATTTAAGCGTAGCATGCATTGCATGGATCAAAGCAACCAATTATAGCATGTATATGGCATGAATAGCATAAGTCAAATCATGGCATAGCAAAGCATCATTATTTGTTATTTTGTTATGAGGAGACAATCTGGCTAATCAAGATTTGGAGATGAATGATCAAGATCTGATATAATGCCCATCGGCGGAGTGATCAGATGAAATTAGCAGGAGTAGATTAAAAAGATTTGGAGATGAATAATCATCAGGAGATATGATAATCAGAATGATATAGGGAGATGATAACCAAAAGATGCCCAGGGTGGCATGTTATGAAAATATCGGGGAAGAATCAATAGCTTGATAGCAATAAGTGGAGAGAGGACCCATCCCGTGCTTTTGGTCTCTACAAAGTTGTTCCTGCAAAACACCATCAGAAAATACAATGCAAATTTTTGGATTTTGGAATATGCAAATTTTTATGGGTTTTTGGAAAAGATTCAAATTTTTATGGATTTTATCAATATGCAAATTTTTGTGGTTTTTTTTTTAGGAAAAGATATTCAAATTTTTATGAAGTTTTGAGAAAGAAATATTCAATTTTTTGTTTGATTTTGGTTAAACATTGCTAAAGCAGCATCAAAGGGTGTCTTAAACCACTGGCTAGGGGCCCTCGTTCCTTCCCCTTTCGCTAAAATTTCCCAAAGCCGGGCGTGCATTGAAGGGTGGCGCCCTATAACCGACCGTCTTTGATCAACGGTGCCCCTACCAAGGCCATACCCGAGAAACATTCGGTCTTGGAGGGAGAAGAGAAGAATAATTGGAGATAAGCTTTATGCAGGATGGGAGATGTCGGGACTTAAATTCCTTCCAAGGTGCTTCCCCTCAAAGAGGTAGTCTGTTGTGCCGGGGCTTTGTGCCTTTGATTTTTAGACCCTTGACATGCATACGACCAGGATTTTCCCTGCGGGGACTTTGCCACTCTTGTCATGCCATAATTCCTAATTGTAATTATCAAAATTCTGATTTGATTTCCATAATAGCCCTTGTGGCGAGATATGTATAATGAAAATCATATTGATTTTTCTTCTGGGTCAAGACTGCCCCTATTTGAGACTCCTCTCGTATTGGGATTTACCAAGGTTGGTCATCTCATCTGTCAATCTCTTGCACCTGCATTCGGCCGAGTAAAGAAGAGAAAAAGACTTTCAGAAATTCATGGCATGGCCAAGGCAGGAACGGTGTTTTAACCAAAAGAGCCGGCTAAGGACGCCGTGAAGTGTGTGGAATGCCCAGCTAAGGGTTGCTCTTAACAAGCGGGGAAAGAATGTTGAATTCCCAGCGCGGGTTTTTATTAACCAGAGGTGCTGCAAAAGCAAGCCTAAAGTGATGTGACACGACCTAGGGGGTTCTTCACATGATCAAATGACCCTTGGACCTAGCAAGTAACCAACGCACGAACCGGTGACTTTACTCGGGTGGACTCACCCGCTAAGCGCACTCTTGTGCCCGTAGGCAAACCGGTGATAGTGGTGAGGGTCCGGGACGGGCCCTTGCTGCTCCGAGGGTTGGCTAGCTTAGGATTGGACCACTCAAGGGTCCTAGGATGTCCACTCTCATAGACGGCCAGCACGCCGAGGGCGTGGGTATTAACGGTTCACTCACAACTCACCCGCGGTAATCATTCATTCACAAGCAAATTTGAGTTCGGGCACTCCACTTACCACCGACGGCACTAAGATACAATACTACTCAAGCAAGGAAATTTCAGCAAAGAGGAGTGTGCAGTGGCTCACCTAGTCGGTGTGAAGACACCGATCCCGGTCGGAGACGAGGGCGAGCGAGGAAGCGTGGGCTTACCCGCACGCCGCGCCGGAGAAGCTTCAACCTGAAATTGTAAATTATATGCACTACACCCCATGCAAGGGGGGGGTTCTTGGGGTGGGGATTAAGGTGTTACAATCAAAACTACCACCATGCAGGGTGGGGCCTTCAGCCGGCCAAGCGGGGTGGGGAAAATAAGGTAAAGAATGTCGGTTGAGTGTGGATGCCGAATCTGCCGGTTATCTGCGAACAGGGACAGTGGGGCGGTGTAATGACCGTAGATCCTTCTCACAAATTTTACCGATAGCGAGACTGGCGGCAAAAGCTTTGTAACAGGTACAGGAACGCTTCAGATTTTTGTGAATTTCTTCTGAGACCGTGGCTGACCGGAGCAGAGGTTGGAACAGGACATGAGGTTTTCTGATCCACAGTTGCAGACTTCTGGCAGCAGGTTGCAGAGGACGCCACGCACTCTCCCGAACTCCGATCAGCACGAAACCAGCGGTGACGTCTTCGTGGTCAAAGTAGCTTTCAGCAGAAGGTAACGGGGCTGCAATAAGAGGTTGAGGGCGGTCGGTGTACCCTGAAGAGTTGGCACTGGTCGGAGTAGACAGCAGGAGACAGAACTGGAGAGCTCGGGGGAGAAAATTCGTAACTCCTTCCTCCGGCAGCCGAATGAGGTTCTATTTCTTGATCTTGGAAGAAGACGAGCAGAGGAAGAACTTTGATGAAGGGGCTTCAGCATGAATCCACTAGGGTTCGTCGTGGCAGAGTGATCTCTCAGGTTCTGATGCTTGGCAGGGAGGGTTCCGCGCAGTCGTGGGAGAACGGAGTTCCTGGGCAGCCCCGAGCTCCGATGAAGACGAAACCACTTTGGTGTCGAAGAGGACAGGCAGACGCTTCCACGGATGTATCTTGGGCCTTCAGAATCACCCGGAGGAAGCCGTGGTCACCTCTGCAAGTCGGTACTCTTCTTCTGATCTGCAACTGAAACTGTAGGTTGAAGATGACGGGGGGGAATGGGGTATGTGGGAGGGGAAATGGGGGTGGATGAGTGTAGGAGTGACCCCTGGTTGTAAGGGGGTCTTGGAGGGGGTGTTCCAAGGTGTGTATGAGGGAGAATGGGGTCTAGAAGGTGGTGTTTGCAGTGGGTGAGAGGGGAGCTACGAATTTGGGATGGGTGGGGAAGAGAGAAGGAGAGATCTTTCTCCAAAATTTGAAAATGGACTAATGTGGTTAGTGGGGCTTTGGGAATGGGAAGAGTTGTGTTGGGGAAGGGAATGGGTGCTTGGGGTAGTGGGAAGGGTGCTTGGGGAAGTGGGTGGGGTAGTTGGGGGTTGGGAGGTGGAGCTAGGATTGGTGGAAGCTCCCTTGGGACTAGGGGGTGGAGTAATGGTGGCTTGGGGAAGTGGAGGGTCTTAAATGAGGTGGGTAGCTAGTGGAGGTGGTTGGGGAAGGGAGGAGAGAGAAGCAAATTCGGAATTGGGTGTTGAGGAGAGAGAAAGTGGAGTGAAAAAGAGAGATTAAGAGAGGGAAGGGTGGAGAATCTCTCCCCTAGGGCATCTCACCCAAGAAATGTTGGAATCACTCCACTAAACTAAGCTTTGGACTCTCAAATGGCATTTTTCATTGATTGATTCATTGATTGATTAAGTTCAAATGGAGGAAATGGGGTCCTATATATAGGAAACCCACATTTCTACAAAAGACCCTGACAAAAGCCTCATTGACAAATAACCGAAGGGGTAGGAGAGCTCATTGGGCCAAGCCCAAAGAAATGGGCCCAATTAGCACATTACACAATCTAATGACACTCAAACATTGGAAAATAAATGCTAGACCTAGGGAAATGACTCAAATAAAATGAAAATTACATCAATGACTCAAATAAAAATTACATAGGACTCAAAATTAAATGACTAGACCATGCCTGATGAAATAGGAGGTGATGTTCTCATCATACTCCTGGGGTGCAAAGAACTCGACTCCGTCGAGTATGAGTCCACCGGGGGGAGAAGAGGTCCTCCGACGCAACTCCGAGCAAGCTTCAACCTCCAAACTCAACCTCACGTTCGCAACCAGGGGACGACGCTTCAACTCCTCAAGGTGGCTTGGACACACCCTCTTGCCGATGATAGTACCTTGCTTGCCCAGTATTGCCTCCGTGTGCACACGTCGGGCTCTCAAGTTGTTATGTGGAAGCTCTCTGAGGGTGTCGCTCACAAAGATGGGGGTAGGCTCAAGGTGCTCACTAGGATCTACCGCGGTGCCCTTAGAGGGTGCTAGATCCGTTACATGAAAAGTGAGGTATATCCCAAAATCCCATGAGTAAATCCAACCCATAAGCCAGGTTGCCAAAGCCACTTGGAACATGGAAGGTCCAAGTCCTCGTGCCCTCGATTTGGAGGTGGCCCTAAGGTAGAGCCATTCCAAAACCACCATCGTGAGGTTGCCTTCTTGGAATTCGAAGTGCCACTCGTGAGTTTTTGCCCGCTTATTACGACCCTCACCGCCCATTGCTAGATGCTTGCTTGAATGAGTATGCCTTGAGCTACGGTGCGGTGTGGGTGGGAAGTGTGTGGTATGCAAAGGGAGACCGGGGCAACCAAAAGTAGACCTATCATGTAATGATGCAGTGTAGACTTCGGTCAACCTAGGTGGGCCGGGGCACCCGTAGGTGGCCCTATCATGCAAAGTGGTGATAAATATCGGGGAACCCGGACATCCGTAGATGCCTTTGACATGTGTATGACTAATGTGAAGTGAGGGAGGGCCGGGGCATCCATATGTGTCCCTTTCATGTATGGGTGTGATGAGTGCCGGGGGACCCGGACATCCGTGAATGCTCCTATCATGTTTAAGACTTATGATGAATGACGGTGGCCCATTACATCCGAATATGGAACTCTCATGCTTAAGACTCATGATGAATGGAGGTGGACCATTACATCCAAAAATGGTCCATTCATGCTTCCTACTTGACATGTGGGTGTTGTGAATGAATGGACCCGTCTTATGAATCATGCCAAGTGATGTGTTATGCCAAGACTTATGCATTCCTTTCCCAAAGATGACTTCCATGTGTATGGGTGTGGGATGGCCTTTGAACTTCCATGTGAAAGGGTCAAAAGGATCTAGGAAGGTGGGCATTATGGAGAGGGGGTCTTCTTTGCTTCCTAGGCATATGTTGTCTATGGTGATGGTTCCCTTTGTGTGGCCCAAGTCTTGGAAGAGGTGTTCTTGGTCCAACATGGTTGGTTGGGGTAGGGAAAGGGGAGTTGTGGGTAAGGTGGGTGTATTACATGGGTACCTAGACTCCCATTGGAAGGGATCAAAGGGGTCATGGACTGGACTTCCTAGAGGAAGGAACTCTATGTCCACATGGTCCACGCATGGTGGGTCATCCTTCCCCAAGGTAACTAGACCAAGATCTTTAGTGGGCCAGTCGGTCAAGGTACTTGGGATCTTAATGGTAGTGGAGTGGACCATGATGGGTTCTTCATCCATGGGGAGACTGAGAAGGAGGTCACTAGTGTAGCAACCAATGGTGTAGACTGAGGTGATAGAACCAACACATGGGTGGATGAGACTAAGTCTTCTTGGGTGGGCCTCTCCTATGGTCAATAAGCAAGTCAACTTTAGTTGCCATTCTAAACCCTTGATGAGATCATCCCAACTATTTACCTCATAGTAGGATTGGAATGTGGTGTGATAGGAGTTAATGGGTGCTAATTGGAAAGGATGCTCCATGGTTGGGTTTTGAAAGTACAAGGTATGAGGGATGGGATTTTGCTTGAGCCATTTGATGATGAGTTCTCCTAGGGTCACCACCTTTTGCATGAGATTGAGTGGTTTGGGGAGGTATGTGTTTGTTTGGACGGGGATGAGTTGATGTCCTTCTTCCTTATTGATCGGAGTATGAATTTCCTTGAATGTGGGGAAGGGATTTGGATTGGTGTCCAATCTCGGGGATTTGGTCTTGTGGGCCGGGTTTTCCTCATGTTCATTCATGACCTTGTTCATTCTTCGAAGTGGGTTGAGAGGGCATGGTGGCCGGGTATGGGGCCCCGGTGGGTGAGGGAACAAAAGGTTGTTGAAACTATAGGCTCCCGGGAGATGTGGGGGATGAAGTAGGCAAGACCAACGCAATGGGTGGAAGGTGGTATTCCGTTCATCAAGCCATTGTTTCCCTAGGATTATGCAAGGGCCTTCCAAAGTTCCAATTTGACACCAAGCTCCATCAAAGTATTTGGTCTCTCCAAACCTTTTATGGAATTCAATGAAGACTAGGTCTCCATTGTGCACAATTTGTCCGGTCGTAGAGAGGGTGGCTACAATGTCGGGGGATACCCAATTATCTTCTACCATGTAGATGAAGTCAATTTCTGTGGGGCTCCCATTAGGTAGGTATGCTTGGGATATGATGGGAATTGGGGCTTTTTGGTCTGTAGACTCAATGACAATGGGAGGTGGATAATGCAAGGAATGATCCGATGAGAACTCTAATGCAAGCGTGCCCATGGACTTGACTTGATAGAGATAAGTCAATGACTTGCTCTGATACCACTTGATGTGACACGACCTAGGGGGTTCTTCACATGATCAAATGACCCTTGGACCTAGCAAGTAACCAACGCACGAACCGGTGACTTTACTCGGGTGGACTCACCCGCTAAGCGCACTCTTGTGCCCGTAGGCAAACCGGTGATAGTGGTGAGGGTCCGGGACGGGCCCTTGCTGCTCCGAGGGTTGGCTAGCTTAGGATTGGACCACTCAAGGGTCCTAGGATGTCCACTCTCATAGACGGCCAGCACGCCGAGGGCGTGGGTATTAACGGTTCACTCACAACTCACCCGCGGTAATCATTCATTCACAAGCAAATTTGAGTTCGGGCACTCCACTTACCACCGACGGCACTAAGATACAATACTACTCAAGCAAGGAAATTTCAGCAAAGAGGAGTGTGCAGTGGCTCACCTAGTCGGTGTGAAGACACCGATCCCGGTCGGAGACGAGGGCGAGCGAGGAAGCGTGGGCTTACCCGCACGCCGCGCCGGAGAAGCTTCAACCTGAAATTGTAAATTATATGCACTACACCCCATGCAAGGGGGGGGTTCTTGGGGTGGGGATTAAGGTGTTACAATCAAAACTACCACCATGCAGGGTGGGGCCTTCAGCCGGCCAAGCGGGGTGGGGAAAATAAGGTAAAGAATGTCGGTTGAGTGTGGATGCCGAATCTGCCGGTTATCTGCGAACAGGGACAGTGGGGCGGTGTAATGACCGTAGATCCTTCTCACAAATTTTACCGATAGCGAGACTGGCGGCAAAAGCTTTGTAACAGGTACAGGAACGCTTCAGATTTTTGTGAATTTCTTCTGAGACCGTGGCTGACCGGAGCAGAGGTTGGAACAGGACATGAGGTTTTCTGATCCACAGTTGCAGACTTCTGGCAGCAGGTTGCAGAGGACGCCACGCACTCTCCCGAACTCCGATCAGCACGAAACCAGCGGTGACGTCTTCGTGGTCAAAGTAGCTTTCAGCAGAAGGTAACGGGGCTGCAATAAGAGGTTGAGGGCGGTCGGTGTACCCTGAAGAGTTGGCACTGGTCGGAGTAGACAGCAGGAGACAGAACTGGAGAGCTCGGGGGAGAAAATTCGTAACTCCTTCCTCCGGCAGCCGAATGAGGTTCTATTTCTTGATCTTGGAAGAAGACGAGCAGAGGAAGAACTTTGATGAAGGGGCTTCAGCATGAATCCACTAGGGTTCGTCGTGGCAGAGTGATCTCTCAGGTTCTGATGCTTGGCAGGGAGGGTTCCGCGCAGTCGTGGGAGAACGGAGTTCCTGGGCAGCCCCGAGCTCCGATGAAGACGAAACCACTTTGGTGTCGAAGAGGACAGGCAGACGCTTCCACGGATGTATCTTGGGCCTTCAGAATCACCCGGAGGAAGCCGTGGTCACCTCTGCAAGTCGGTACTCTTCTTCTGATCTGCAACTGAAACTGTAGGTTGAAGATGACGGGGGGGAATGGGGTATGTGGGAGGGGAAATGGGGGTGGATGAGTGTAGGAGTGACCCCTGGTTGTAAGGGGGTCTTGGAGGGGGTGTTCCAAGGTGTGTATGAGGGAGAATGGGGTCTAGAAGGTGGTGTTTGCAGTGGGTGAGAGGGGAGCTACGAATTTGGGATGGGTGGGGAAGAGAGAAGGAGAGATCTTTCTCCAAAATTTGAAAATGGACTAATGTGGTTAGTGGGGCTTTGGGAATGGGAAGAGTTGTGTTGGGGAAGGGAATGGGTGCTTGGGGTAGTGGGAAGGGTGCTTGGGGAAGTGGGTGGGGTAGTTGGGGGTTGGGAGGTGGAGCTAGGATTGGTGGAAGCTCCCTTGGGACTAGGGGGTGGAGTAATGGTGGCTTGGGGAAGTGGAGGGTCTTAAATGAGGTGGGTAGCTAGTGGAGGTGGTTGGGGAAGGGAGGAGAGAGAAGCAAATTCGGAATTGGGTGTTGAGGAGAGAGAAAGTGGAGTGAAAAAGAGAGATTAAGAGAGGGAAGGGTGGAGAATCTCTCCCCTAGGGCATCTCACCCAAGAAATGTTGGAATCACTCCACTAAACTAAGCTTTGGACTCTCAAATGGCATTTTTCATTGATTGATTCATTGATTGATTAAGTTCAAATGGAGGAAATGGGGTCCTATATATAGGAAACCCACATTTCTACAAAAGACCCTGACAAAAGCCTCATTGACAAATAACCGAAGGGGTAGGAGAGCTCATTGGGCCAAGCCCAAAGAAATGGGCCCAATTAGCACATTACACAATCTAATGACACTCAAACATTGGAAAATAAATGCTAGACCTAGGGAAATGACTCAAATAAAATGAAAATTACATCAATGACTCAAATAAAAATTACATAGGACTCAAAATTAAATGACTAGACCATGCCTGATGAAATAGGAGGTGATGTTCTCATCATAAAGACTCTTTTTTCGAAATGATTCAATTAAAAGCCTAAGATAAAGGTTTAAAACACCATTCTTAATCTTGTTAAGAAGCACTTCCTTTTGAGAATCATGTGTGAAGTAATGAGAAAATGATATCATGAAAATGCGTACTTACGCCAATATATTACCTTGCAACCTTTGTAGAAGCAGCTGCTGCGAGGCGATGTTGTTCATCATGGGATTTGTCCTCTTTGACAGTCAAAAGGATTGGAAGCAAAGGATTTTGGGAGTGGCTTAACAAGAATGAGTGGTGCTCAAACCAGACTCAGACGAATAAGGAGAAAAGGAAAAGAGGCGAGGGCTAGAACTCCCTCACTAAGGCGCAGAGACCCTGATTACATGGAACAGTCTACAAAAGAAGCGGAAAATTAGGAGGAGGAATGAGGACTAAAGCCTCGAAAGCAATGGGAGAAAGGGCAGATGCCCAAGGCAGTGATGCGGAAGAAGTTGGGTCGGACCCGGAATTAGGAGGAATCAGAAGGAGAAATTGGTAGATAGAAAGAGGCGGATCTAGAGGGTCCGGAGGTAAAGGAGGAGAATCGTGATAGGAGGAATCATCCGGGGGCTCCGGAGGGATAACGAAAGAAGGGACGCGATGCCCTGGGGAGAAATAGGGAAAAAGATGATGAAAAAGATGACGGAAAAGGAAGAAGAGAATAAAAGATATGGAGTCCCGGAGGAGCAAAAAGATGAATTGAAGGAAATATGGAAGGTCCGGAGGTTCCGGAGGAATGAAATCAGGAGGGTCGCGATGCCCTGGGAGATGATAGAGAGAATAAGACGGAGAATCCGGAGGTTCCGGAGGAATAAAATCAGGAAGGAGAAGGTGGAAAGGGGCGTCGTGCCCGAGGGAAAAGTCCGGAGGTTCCGGGGGAATGACAAAAGAAGGGACGCGATGCCCGAGGAAAAGATGGAGAGAATCCGGAGGTTCCAGAGGGATGAAATCAGTAAGGAGAAGATGGAAAGGGGCATCGTGCCCGAGGGAAAAGTCCGGAGGTTCTGGAGGAGGAGAATGAAAAGGGGCGTGATGCCTGAGGGGAAAGTCCGGAGGTTCCGGAGGAAGCAAATAGAAAGGGGCGCGATGCCCGGGGAAAAGATGGAGACAATCAGGTGGAGAATCCGGAGGTTCCGGAGGGAGCAAATGGAAAGGGGCGCGATGCCCGAGAGATAAGTCCGGAGGTTCCGGAGGAATAGAATCAGAAAGGGCGAGATGCCCAAAGAGGAGGGATAAAATTCCTGGAGGTTCCAGGGAGATAGCAGGAAAGGGGGCGCGATGCCCCAAGGGGAGTGGACAAAAAGATGAAGATGAACAGGATGAGAAATGCGGAATATCCGGAGGTACCGGAAGGCGGGGAAGATACGGGTTTGGAAACCCGGGAAGCAGGAGGTGCAAATGTATGCAAAATGATGGATGTAATGAATGCAAAGAATGGAATGAATGAATGAATGAAAAATGCATGAAATTCGAAGAAGATGAAGAATGTGAAGAGTGAGAAGGTGAGATCCTCCTCTTTTCCCTTGGAGTGGCCCATGAAGAAAAGGTGATTGAAATGGATATGGATGAAGTTGAATGAACAAGAGTGGAAGAAATAGGGGACGACCCCTTAAGACAAATGCCCCTCCACGGCAGTGAACATGTACGGCCAATTGGCCCAATAAAGGAAGCTTCAATAAATGACCACCCCCTTGGAAAGCGAAGATCAATAAGGTGAGGGAGTCGTAGAGTTGGAACATGAAGCATCGCCATGCCCATTGATGGTGATGAATATGGAATGTTGAATAAAATGGGCATTCGCCCCTTGTAAGGAATAATGAATTCGGAATTCGAAAATTGGAACAAGGGGTGCCCTGCCCGGCCCTTAGACGGCATCAACGCCCGGCATGGCGACGACTTGGCTTCTTCGGCCGTGATTGGCACAATAACCCGGATTGGCATCCGGCAAATGAATTCTTGCATCTTGAATGGCACGGCCAAATCCTTGCTGCCCAGCTCTTGATTATCTTCGGCACCTGTGCTTGCAGAAGGCCCCCCATTCCGAGTAGTAGAGGGAGGTGAAGCGGAGGCAGAAAGCTCCATGGATGGTGGAGATATAAGGGGAGGTGTTGGCGTAAATGGAGGCGGAGGTTCAAACACATCGAGTTTCTCCCTTTGCTTGCAAGCGGTCGGGGTTAGCTCAAGTGCAAAAAGTGGTGGACCCTGCTCAGAATTAACCATAGGTAAAGGCGAAAGGCTATGTGGTGGAGGTATGGGTTTTGGGGTTAAAGGCATAATGGAGGGTAATGGTGGTGAAATTGGGGAAGTGGAGGCCGAGGTGGAGGCTAATGGGAGGCTGATTGGGGAAGGTTTAATGATGGGTTCGACGGAGGCTAATGGTGTGGAGGTAGATGGCTTAACGGGTGGAGGTTTAATGGTGGAAGGCTTGGGGGAGGCCAGTGTTGCGTGGGTTAATGGTGTAATAGGAGGAGGTGTAATGTATGCGGTGTCAAGGATAGGAGGATACTTACAATGTGCCGGTGTGGGTGATTGAAGTATCGACCCATCATCGTAACACCAATTAGTCTCATAAATAGGGATTGGATCGGGGATGGTTTCATCCTGAGCAGGAGGTTCATCGAATGAAAATGGGGAAAGCGGAAAGTTAAGGAAACTCAGAAGGGGTGCCTGCGGAGCTTCATCATCATCGTACACTGCCTCAGATTCTTCAATTGCCGGCTCTTCCTCGCTTGGAATGCCGAAGTCATAATCGTCCATCCTGTCTTTCCATTCATTCTCCATCTTTGTAATCTCGTCCAAAGCGGCATGGAGAGGATTGACTGGAGTAGGAGGAGCCGTGACCCTCTTTATTTGTTCCTCCATCAAAGTAATCTTATCAAGCAGAGATTGTTGGAGGGGTGTGACTTGAGCAACAGAAGGTTGGCAGGGCCTTGAAGGAGGAAGGGCCGTATAAAAAGGCCGTGGAGGGGAATCAATGGGCCGACCCATAGAAGAACCCGGATGGGCCGGATTGTAATGAATAAATGGGCCTTGGGGCCGTGATCGAGAGGGAATGGAAGGAGGCGGGTGATGGGCCACCCGAGTAGAATGAACAGGAGAAGATGGGTAATGGGCTACCCGGTCAGGATTGGAAGGAGGAGGGGGGTGATGGGCCACCCGTGTAGAATTGGTGGGAGATGGGTGATGGGCCACCCGAATAGAATTGGAAGGAGGTGGGTGATGGGCCACCCGTATAGAATTGGAAGGAGGGAGAGATGCATGCGATGTACCCTCAACGGCAGCCTTAAAAGCTTGGATCTGTTGAGGGGTAAGATGATCTAATGCATGAATGATCTGGGAGACCTTCTCATCATTGGGACGAGAGGATCCCGAGGGAGTAGTAGCTCAAAATTGAGTTGAAGGACCATTGGATTGGACATTGCCCATGGGTCGGGCATGACCATAAGAATGAGGGCGTGGCCCTTTGAAAGTATGGTGAGAATTGTGAACATGTTGAAAGTGAGGATTATAAGAAGTGCTAGGTTGTGCATCCTCATGAATTGAATTAAACATGTTATCTTGTTTATAGTAAGCCATCATGCAATCAAAGTTCAAAATAATATGCAAAGAAGCACACAAAAGAGATGGTTATCTTGATTTGATTTGTTTGAACCTTGGTGAATTAAGGATTTTATCAAAGTTTTGAATGATTCACACAAGGGGGGGAAACCTAGTTTCAATATGGTTTGAACTCCAATGCCAACTAGGAACCCTCTCTCACCACGTATAGGCCAACTAACTCGGGACTTCAAAAGGGTACAACCTGCCCGGCGTCCGTGAGGGAATCCACGGGTGCGGGGACTTACGGAGGCTTGGAAAAGGGATTTCCAGTCCAAAGAGACGGAATGCTCAATGGAGGGTCGTCCCGATTCCAAGAGGGTGTATGGAATCCTAATGAAGAGAGAGGAGGTCTCTCAAATCGAAATGCAAATATGAATGCAGCAGGGAAAATCAAGCTAATCACAGCAAATGATCAATCAATAAAGATAAGCATGAATCATGATGAAAAATCACAGCCGGGAGGGCTCTGTAAACCCACAGTAAAAACACGCCCTGGAAGGGGGCGCTACTAAAAAAGGACACGACGGTGTGACTGTCGTGAATCAACGTGAGGGGCCCAGGGGCTGGCGAAAACACGCCTTAGGGTGAGGCGCTATCAATAAACGGACGCCCTGTTCAGCGGGCGTCAACTCAGGAGACACGCCCTGATGAGGGGCGCTAATAAATAAAAGAACGCCCTTGGGCAAGGCGTGAAACACTGGCAGCAGATATATGCAAAATATATGATATGAAGAAAGCACAGGGGTTTGGCAAAACACAGAAAGAAAACGCCCTGGGGCAGGGCGCTACCAATGGAAAAAGCGCCCTTCGGTAGGGCGTGAAACACCGCGGGCAGATGCCAACCAAGTCAAGGAACGCCCTGGGTCAGGGCGCTACCAATAAACGAACGCCCTATGCAGTGGGCGTCAAATCAATAGAAACGCCCTGATCTGCGGCGCTACTCAATAACAGAACGCCCTCGGACAAGGCGTGAATTCACAGGAAGCAATAAAACCCGGAAGTAAGCTGGAAAACGCCCTGGCAGAGGGCGTAAAATATTAAGAAGACGCCCTGTGTCAGGGCGTTAAATCAATAAAAACGCCTCTTCCAGAGGCGTGAATTCATCTTGACCAGGAATACTTCGCGGCCAGCAACAGCAGAGGAACACTCATAGAATCAATGCAATCAACAAATATGAATATCAAAAGGGCACGCGAGGGTGCCAAGGGGAAAGGGGTAATGAAAAAGAACACAAAGTGTCCCACCGTGATCGCCAATTTGTAGATCTCTTTTAAAATCCACACTTAAAAATATAAAAAGCAATAGATATATGGGTGAAAGCAATAAAAATAGCACGAGGTGCTAATGTAGAGTGTGTGTGATCGCCAGAGACACGAGGGTCTCAAAGAGGAGATTGATATGGGAAGATGATCGCAAAATACCTCAAATATGCGGGGGATGTGAGTATTCCTTTCTCTTCAAATCGGCCGGCCGACGAAGAGAGTTCTTCCTTTAATTACCCTTGCAAAAAGACAAACACCAATGAAGAAATTGCATTAGATATGTGGTGAGTGTAGCATCAATTCATGATAGAAATATGTGAGCATGAAAGCATGTGCAAGAACGCACCTTAAGGGTGGTTGCCCTTAAACCCCTATGCAAAGGGTGTGGGAGATGAATGAATGCATGAAAATAATGAGAATAAGGGAGATGTGCAAGAGTTGCACTATGGGGAGATCTCAATATGATGGTTGAGAAAAATCAATGAAAACAATGATATATGATGCATGATCTATAACAATAATGATAATGAAGATAAGAAGAATAATGAAGGGAAGATAAGATAAAAAAAATCTTTTTTTGTGGTTCCTTGGCTTGAATGCTCGATGGGGAGAAAGCCTCAAAGGGATGAAGATGTTGATGTGAAGTCCTCCTTAGCCAAAGGGCCCTGCGTTCGGTTCCTGTAAAAAAAAAAGAAGAAACAAAAGGAAAAGAACAACAGCAGAAGAAGAAGAATAAGAAGAAGAAGAAGACGGAGGCACGTAGAAGACAGAAGAAGAAGGGAAAAAAATAGAAGAACGCAGGGGAGAATGAGAATTATCGGAACCAACCCCTTAACAGAGGCGAGAGCCTCTATTAATAGGTTAGAAAAAGGTGATAAGAAGGGAAGAGATTAAAGGAGGAAGGGATAAGAACGGGCAAGAGCCCAAATAGAGGAGGAGTCTAACGAGGCAAGGACTCTCCGGTGAAAGGGCTGCGAAGCCAGAAGGTGAAACACGCCTTAGGTCAGGACGTCAATTAATGAATTGACGACTTGACCAGAGGGCGTTTCTCAAAAACACGCCCTGCACAAGGGCGTTTCTCAAAAACCAAATTTAGCAATAAAAACTCCCCATATTTGAAAAATGTAAAACACGCCTTAATTAAAGCCACGTTTAAAAACACGCCCCTGAGAAGGGCGTTAATTTCAAGAGCTCAAATGGGGAAGTCGGTCAAACCTAGAAGAATTAACGCCCTCAGGTGAGGTCGTCCTTTCTTTAAGAAACGCCCTTGGTTAAGTCATGTTTTGAAGAAAACACGCCCTTACCCAGGTCGTGAATTTAGAAAATTCATAAAATAGATAAAATGGGGGAGAAATAGATAAAATGGGAGAAAACGCCCTAGACAAGGTCGTGTTTCAAAAACACGCCCCTGATGAGGGCGTGAATTCAAAAAAAATAGAGATAAATGCCCAGAAAATCCAGAAAAATAGGAAAAAGGAGATAAATGGGGAAAATTTCAAGAAATTCAAGAAAAAGTGGGAAAACCACTCAAATAAGCTGATTTGAGGGTCAAATGGGGCATCGCAGAGTGATATGAAATATACTCAAAATAATGTCAATTTTAGCGTGTCTACACTGGCCCGTGCTGTTCGTGCCGAGCAGGAGCACGACGCCTGGGCGACAGAGCGTGACGCCCGGATTGCGGAGCTAGAGGAGGAGCGGCGACGGGAGGCTGAGGAGCTCCCTCGCGACGTGCTGGATCTGTGGATCGCCCTCGAGCTGTCGAGGAGAGAGGCAATGAGAGAGAGAGAGGAGAGGGAGAGGGAGAGGGAGAGCATAGAGAGAGAGAGAGAGGGAGAGGGATAGGGAGATCATAGAGAGAGAGAGGGAGAGGGATAGGGAGATCATAGAGAGAGAGAGGGAGTGCAGGAGGGCAGAGCGATATCGAGATTGGGATGAGAGGAGGGCTCTGGAGGCCCAGGTGACGGAGCTCCGACTGAGCCTTGGCACGGCGGAGGGGAGACTTCGGGAGAGTGAGGAGCGGTATCAGAGGGCGAAGGAGCGCGGCGCGCGACTTCGTCAGTCCGGTTCGCTCTCCGTGGGCAGCTTCCTAGTTTCTTCTGCCAAGGAGCGTCGCCGCGCCTTGGAGGCTGGCATGGTGCCACCTGGGGAGACGAGCACGGCTTCTCAGGATTCACAGAGGCCCCCTAGGGATCCCTGTCAGAGGAGGGAGGAGAGAGATGACCAGGACGGTGGTAGCGAGAGTTAGAGAGTTGCTTGTACACCTCACCTTCCTTACTGTATGATGTATAACTGACTATTTGCTTATGTACAATGAAACGGTTCCTTTTGTCGTATGCACTTTCCATTTTCCACGCTTCTTCTCTTGCATTGAGTTGTTTCGAGGCACGCTTCACGTGACCTTGCCCTAAAAAGTAGGGAACTATGCCTTGCACGGAGAGATCATCCTTCTCTCTCTCTTTTTTTTTTGACGCGTCCTGGAGCGAGGACGCGTCTTATCCTTCGAACTTAAATTTAAAACGCCAAGCAGCCTTTCTTTCTTCGCGCCTTACCCGCAAAAGAGCCCGCCTCCTGTCGAGATTTGCTCGCCCCTTTTCATCTTCTTCCTCTCTCGATCGATGGAGTTCGGTGGGCTAGATCGCGGCGAGGGGAGAGAGGGGCGAGGGACTCCTCACCCGAGGAGGGATGCGCCCGAGCATGGAGAGGCGTCGACGGAAGTGGAAGGGCCTTTTAGAGCACTCGTGGGACCCGAGGGGCCCGATGGCGCGGAAGGAGGCGAACGTGGCTGGGTGAGTGCTTCGGTTCCCACCTCTATGACTTGTTTTGAGTTTGGAGCGAGTGGTGTGGGAGTGGAAGGGGTTTGGCGAGGGTGGCACTCACATGATGGGCGCGTCCTCGACAGGGGACGCGTTCTCGTTAACTGACGGGGGACCTCCTTCTTTGATGCAGAGTACGGTGAGAATCCCGGGCTTGGCTGACGAGTGGGCGAGCGCGGATGAGCCAAGCCGTGTCAGGAAGGAGAGTCGCGGCAAGGTGAAGCTCGAGGATCGGCGCGTACATTCCCCTGGACAACAAGGGAGCGCACCGGTGCAGGGCAGTGGCGGCCTCCTGCAGCAGCGGAGGGGGGGCCGAGCGGGGGCTCCTCAGCTTGGGAGACGGACGGAGGTGACAATAGGGCCTCAAAAAAAAATTTTTTTTTGCCATGAAATTCCAGAATTTAACCAACGGCCGTTGTCTATCTATTTTTTATGTACTCAGCAAGAAATGATGGTAGGGATGGCTGGCGAATCATCCTCCAATCCTCAGGCTCTTTTTCTAGAGATCGCCTCCCTCCAGGAGCAACTTGCCAGTGCGGTGGCCCGCGCGGTTCGTGCTGAAGAGGAGCGTGATGACTGGGCCGCAGCTGTGGCAGAGCTGCAGCGTCGAGGTGAGGGGAGGCCCTCTCCAGACATTCTGGAGTTAAGGGTCCTTCCCCAGGTGACAAGGAGGGAGGCAGAGAGAGAGAGAGAGAGAGGAGAGAAGGGCCGAGCGACAGCGAGACCAGGCCGAGAAGAAGGCCTTGGAGGCCCAAGTGAGGGAGCTCCAGCTAGGCCTTCAGGTTATGGCACAGAGGTTAGGGGTGATGGAGATGCGCTACGAGAGAGCGCGAGAGTTAGGGGTGCTACTTCGCCGATCCAGACGCTTTTCTACTGGTGGCTTCCTCGCCACGCCAGAGGAGGAGCAGCGAACCACTACTGTGGAGCAAGTGCCACGAGGCGAGGCGAGCACTGCACAGGGGTCCAGGAGGCTTCCGAGGGATCCTCACCTCGGGGGAGAGGAGAGGGACGCCTAGAGGGATGAGCATGAAGATGATGTCGAGAGTTGGTGAGTCAGTGGACCCGCCTCCTCTCTATGATTGTGATGTTTGTGACAGCTTATGTAGACTTATGAGTGATTTGATTTTCTATTGTTTGTTTGTTTTCTTGCGCGTCCCTTCTTCCCTATGCTTCTTTGTACTGTTCTCATGTGATGTGTCTGCCGACATCCTGCCCTAGATGGAGGATGGCATCTTGCTGCGACTATTCTTTCACGGGAATCTGTCGTCAAGGTCAATGATGACAGCTTAGGCCTCTTCTCCCGGATGATTTTTCAAACTTTGCGGATGGCCTTCACGTTATGACAGGGCGCCACAGGGAGCAGGTCATCATATTACACCGTCCGATCCATCACCTTGTGCGGGTGGTGAAGTGACTCATGGGACCGCAGGGGAGGCGCCCTATTGTGAGGGCTATCGTTGGAGGCAATCTTGGCCCACACTTCTTCTATTTCTACATATACCTTTCTCTTTTGTTCTTCCAGGGGCATCGAGGGCTAACTTGAAGGGTACTAGGAGGAACTCAGAATTCCAGATGGAGGGTGAATCTTCCCACTCCTCGAAGAGAAGAAGATCCAGCGGTAACAATTCCAGGAAACTCTCAGACCTCGAAGGGCAGTTCAGCGAGAGGACCCAGTCGCAACTCGTAAGCTGAGCTTTCCCCCCCTTTTCTCATTCTTTCTTCCTTCCTCTTGACAACACCCTTCTCCATTTCTTATGCACGCACAGAGTGTGATGAAATCACACATTTCATGGGAGTTAGCAGTTGCCACATACAGGGGTCTCCCATATTTTTAGAAGGCCAGGCTAGACGTGATGGGATTTGGTGCCTTTCTTCGGATCGAGCCGATCCAACTCGACCTGGCCCTTATCCAAGCCTTGTGCGAAAGATGGGACCCAGTAAGTCGGGCATTCTTGATGCCATGGGGGCACATGGTGCCCAGTCTAGAAGATGTGGTCAGAATCACGAGCCTCAAAGTGGATGGTGAGGCAGTGACCGGCGTCACCTATGCGGATTACCGAGAAGGTGCCCAGAAGCTACTGGGGTTGGACTTAGACAGTCGGAAGCACAGATCAGTAGCTAGGGCATCTATCATGGGGGCATTAGGGCTCACTGATACTCGTCGACGGGACGATGAGTCCTCGGAAGAATTTATGGAGAGGATGGGAAGGGGATGTCGTGCTGTGTATTGCACAGATTTTGACAATTGGGAGAGATCTAATATAGATTTAAGGAGACTTCTCCTCTTTTTCCTGGGGAGATTGATACTGAGCTCGAAAGGAGATGGCATCCATTGTCGTTTCCTAGGGCTGCTATCTGACCTCGAAAGAGTAGGACAGTACGCCTTGGGAGCTTCCATGCTAGCGCACTTGTTTACGGGCCTGTCCCAAGAGGCAGATCGTGAGATGACTGTGAGTGGGTTCACACCACTTATCCATGTATTTTTTTATTAGTATTATTTTTATTATATATTTTTGTGTTTATTTGTAATAGTCCACTTGAGGCATTGACGGCATATGATGATGTAGCTGTGGAGCTATTATTACCTCCCGACGGGGAGAGCTCGGCATTGGCGACCAGCGATGGTGCCGTTAGCCAGGCGATGGCAACCGATCATGGGTGTAGCGCCTGTAACCTACCAGCTGATGGTGCTAAGGCGCGAGCTACAAGAATTCCCTGCAGCGATGGTGGGATTTTTTTTTTTGCTTTTATTTTGTTATATATATATTTTTATCCTAACCAGCTAAACGGGTATGTACAACCTCACCTAGGTAAACTGGAGACCCTACTCAGGCATGGTCGATGCCGATCAACTATGGGTTTTAACAAGTCGTGCCCGGTTCGGACGGGAATTATGGATACACTGCCTAAATGAAATCGAGCCGCTTCGACTACGATTGGTTATGAGGACCCTAGGGCTGGCCCAGGAATGGGTGGATACGACTGCGCCACCTTGCGTTGGAAGAAAGACACGGGGATCGGCAACTTGCGTTGATTGGCGTGTGGGTTCCCCGAACAGTATGAAGACTGGCAACGAGGTGGGACAATCGTGGAATCACATGCGTAGGATAGTGAAGACTATATGCGTCTGTATAAGACAATGTACGCAGAGCGGCTCCAACCCCGGGGACTTGTGGAGGTGGGTCTCCTTTTTCCTCTTTTCTCTTTTCCTCCTCTCCTCTCTGTGGATGCTGACTCCTATGGTTGCAGGATGTCCGTGATACCATGATAGCGGACTTGTGATCACGCCTGGCAGAAATGGAGCAACAATTGGGCGACACCTGTGGAGCCTTGAGCGCTTCGGTAGGTGTATGTACAATGCGCACTCCTAATTAAAACTCTATATTGATGGCGTTCGACCGCTAATTTTCATCCCATGTGGTTATAGCGCACTCAGATCGACGCGGCTTCGTCAGCGATGGGAGGAGGCGGCGTCTCTTCCAGCTTATGGATCCCCGCCTCAGAACTTGATTTGCTTCACGAGCAACTTGTTCGGACTACGCAGCGTGCCGCGGAGGCAGAAGGAATGCTCTCTATACATGTAAGAGTTTCAGTGTTGTGTTCTCCTTGTTTATGCCTTGCCACATATCTGAGATAGTATATCTGGCAGGAAAAGGAGACGCGAGAGGTACTTGCCCATGCTGCACAGAGAGAGGCTAGGATAGCAGAGCTGGAGGAGGAATTGCGGCGTCGTCCTGATGATGATTCTTCCAGGGATGCCATGGAGCTGAGAATCACCCTTCAATTAGAGAGGGAAGACCGTGAGAGAGAACGGGCAGAGAAAGAGAGGGATAGAGAAAGAGAGAGAGCCGACAGATTAGCTGAAAGGGAGGAGCGAAGGGTCATGGAGGCCCAGTTGTTCGAACTCCGAACCAGCCTTGGCCTCGCTGAACAATGGCTGAGAGATGGTGAGGAGCGCTACCGAAGAGCACGAGAGCGTGGCTTTCGTGTCAGTAGCTCCTTTGCTGCTCCCACGGATCAGCGCCGGGGTGTGGGAATAGGAAGAGGTGTACAGAGCGGTAGAAGTACCACTTTTCATAGTTGGGTAGCACCCTTGAGGGCGTTTTGCCTGGAGAGTGGCGGGACAAGTAATGTAGAGAGAGAAGGTGGAACTTAATGTACAATTCCTTATTTAAGAATGGAATAAAAGGTATGATTTTGTTTGATTTTCATCTCACTCTTGCTATCTTGAATCCCTGCACGCATCACTGAAATAAACAGGTCAGTATCTCTGTTCTGACTTGGCCCCTTGCTCAATAAGCAGGTGTTCACTTCAACTATCCTTGATAATGGGTCAAGGGGCCAAGCCTTTATTAACGAAGGCAAGGGAAAGATGCGATAATGATGAATGTGACAGACAAGCACACTAATACAAGCGGAATTTAAAAGTGAAATGCTGCATACAAATGCAATCATACGAAATGATTTTTTTTTTGGGCATTTTTTTTTGTTGTCTTTGTTATCATTCTAATATTTTTTTTTTTTCCTAATAGCTACGTTTTCTCTTTTTTTTTATCATTTTTTTGTCGCTAACGCCTGATGAGCACCCATATGGCACCTAACCTTCATGAGAACAGGGGTTTCTTACTAACCTCCCAGGTATCCTAAGTGCACATCTAGGTTGGTTTGGGCCTCTAGACCCCTCGAATGATAATCCCGCCGGCTAAGACTTACCCTGATGACAATACCGCCATGCCATGCTTAGGCTCCCAGTTGTTTCCGACCACAGGGATTCATCCAAAAGGTGTTCGAGGTAAATGATTTGCCCGACCCGGGTATGTTTCCTCACAACTCTAGATGATATATGATGAAACACCCTGGAACCCTAATGACCAATCGCGCGACGCTGACCCGGAATCAGACGCCGTCGCACCCAGAGGTGACGCGCTTGCATTGGCCTAAGCCTGAGGTTAAACAAGAAGACACCCATATGGTAAACAAGGGTCTTGACCAGCCAAAAACACAGAGACTCCTTCACAGCGATAGCTTCTACTTTTCAAAGTAGGCAACCATATGTTTGTATTAAAATAAGGTCGCAAACCTTGGCAGGTTTCGCCCTTCAGACATTTCGTCGAGCTTTCACCTTTAAAGGAAGAAGGAAGAGCGTAGGGGATAAACCTCCAGAGAGGATCGGCAAAACCGTTAACCCGGCGAGCCAATAAGTGCCCATTTAACTCTCTCCTTTTGGACAACTTCGGACCAAATCCCGAACAGTTACATTCTATGGCCCCTTTTGTGGATTCAGACTTTTGCTTTGAGGGGTTTCATTTATCGCATCTGGCACGGTCATGACCAAACTTTTCTCTTGATTTTGATTTTGTGTTTCTTTTTGTGAGGAAGATATAGTCGTTTGACGTTTGTGAGCTCCCTTTCGTATGCCTGCGGGGACACTGCCCTCTTCTCATGCTCTGATCGATGCTCGAGGAAATGGATCCTACTATTGCCCTTGGGGGTTTGAGTTTTGGTTTCTCATGCTCAGCGTTTTAAGGGCGCCGACTGTCTCATTCGGTCGAAGAGAAAAGAATAAAAATTACAGCTTCTGGAGATCTTCCGGATGAGGCCCCACCGTAGGTGATGCTACCAACCTTTTTTTTAGATAAAATACGTAAGTGAGTACATGTTGACTTCCTTTGAGCGAGCATAGGCCGAGGTGGCCGGATAGGGATCTCCACGGTTCTGGCAAACCAAGACTCGGTGCCTACCAAGCCTTAATGGGCCCTATCAAACATGAAGGTTGGATGCAGAGATTTAACTACACGGTGACCACCAGGCATCGGCATTTTGAATTTTCCATATTTTTAGTGATTTTCAATATTTTTGTTGTTTTTGATGTTTCCTGTCTTTTCATCATTTTTTTTTATTTTTTTATTTATTTTTTTGACGTTTTGCACTATGCTAAGGGTAGTACCTTTTAAGATAAAGCTCATTCCAAGGGTGGGATAACTCGGTCCCCTCGGCGTTGATTAGCTTGTAGGCGTTGCCGGGGTACACGGCTTGAATTACAAAGGGTCCTTCCCAATTGGGTTGGAGCTTAGAACGCGGCCCTCCAGGTTTGACAAAAATTCATTTTATGACCATCTCACAGATTTTGAATTTTCTCTCAACGACTTTCTTTTGGTGAAAGCGAGCGAGTCTATTTTGATACACACGCGCATGCTCGGCAGCGGTCAGCCGCTTCTCATCCAAGAGTTCGCACTGGGCGAGGAGTGAATTACGACGGTCATCGAGGGGAAATTCCTCGTCCAATTGTACCCTGAGAGAAGGGATCAGAGTCTCATACGGGACTACCGCTTCCATACCGTAAGCAAGGGCAAACGGAGTCTGCCCGGTGGGGGTACGGATTGAAGTGCGATAGGCCCATAGAGCTTCAATAAGCTTTTCTGGCCAGTCTGAAAACTTACTGGACTCGCATGTTTTCTTGATGATTTTGATCAATGTTTTATTGTTGGCCTCCGCTTGGCCATTACCTTGTGGGTAATAAGGCGATGAATGATGCAATGCAATTGCGTACCTTTTGCAGAGGTCCTTAAGGTCCTGAGAAATGAACTGTGGCCCATTGTCGGTGACGATTGTGCTTGGGACGTCGAACCTGGCGAGGATGTTCTTCATGATGAACTTGCAGACTGTTGATGCCTTGATTTCCGCGTAAGCTTCGGCTTTGGCCCATTTGGTGAAGTATTCCGTCGCAGTAAGGATGAAAGATTTCTGTTTGGTGAGGGAATTGGGATCACCTAGGGGACCGATGGTGTCGAATGCCCACATGGAGAAAGGCCATGGGGAGGATATTGGATGAAGTGAGAAAGATGGTGAATGGATTTTATCGGCGTGAAGTTGACACTTGACACACCTACGGACATAGACGGCACAATCCTCTTCCATAGTGGGCCAATAAAAGCCTTGCCTAATGATCTTCTTGGCGAGCATCTGGCTATTCATGTGGCCATCGCACACACCCGAGTGTGCTTCTTCTACGCATTTCCAAACCTCATTGTCGTCAAGACACCTTAACAGAACGCCAGTAAGGCTCCTCCTATAGAGTAGACCTCCAACAAATGTGTATTTCTGAGCCACCCTTCTTATGGCTTTCTTATCTTCTGTGGTGGCTTCTTCAGGATAAGACTGATCTTTATAATATTTGACAATTTCGTAGAACCATGATTTCTCATCGTCAACCAGCTCTTCTTCGACTTCTGCCAGCATGATCTCCCTCTTCTCAAGGATTTCTCCCTTCTGGATCTTCTGTAGGACTCGTTCCTTGATCTTTAAGAGGTAAGGGTCCTGAACGGCAGGGATAAGACGCTTGTAGAGAATGATGGATCTAAACCATGCACCTAAAGGAAATTTGAAGGATGATGCCAAGAAGGTGAGGGCATCGGCCAGAATGTTCTGTTCGCGAGGAACATGGACAAAGATCAGCTTGGTGAACAATTTGGCATAGGCGGAGACCAGCTCCTGATAGGGTTTGAGCTTGGGATCGAGGGTGCGATATTTGGTAAGCACCTGGCGGAGAACGAGTTGACTATCACCCACGACTCGCAACTCAGTGATATAGAAAGAACGAGCTAGTTCCAGGCCAGCTAGAAGAGCCTCGTATTCAGTGATGCTGTTGGTGACTGGGAACGCGAGCTGAAATGCCTCTGGGATGGTAACGCCTTCAGGCGTTAGAAGGACAATGCCGATACCCTTCCCTTGGGAATTTAGAGCTCCATCAAAATATAATGTCCACATTGGCTTGTCGGATTGGGCGATTGACATTAGTTCCTCATCTGGAAACTCTGATTGGACAGGGTCAAACTTGGGGAGAGGATGGTGGGCGAGATGCTCGGCTATGGCATAGCCTTTAATTGCCTTTTGCTGGATGTAGGTGATGTCGAACTGGGAAAGGAAACTTTGCCAGCGTGCTAGCCTATCAGTAAGGACGGATTTCTCCAGAAGAAACTTGATAGGGTTCATGCGAGCAATCAAGTGGACCTCATGAGCCAAGAAGTAGTGCTTCAATTTCTGCACCACCCAAACGAGGGCAGCACAGGTTTTCTCCATGACTGTGTACTTCTGCTCACAGGGATTGAGAAGTTTGGACAAGTAATAGGTTGCCCGTTCCTTGCCTTCTTCATCAGCTTGTGCGAGGACAGCTCCCACGGAGTCGTCCAAGATGGAGATGTAGAGGATCAGAGGTTTTTCTGGTTTGGGTGGAATGAGAACGGGTGGAATAGCCAGATATTCCTTTAACCATTCAAAAGCTTTTTGGCATTTAGAATCCCAGTGGAATTTCACTCCTGGCTTGGTCAACTCATAGAAAGGTCTACACCTTTGTGAGTGCTGAGACACAAACCGACGAATAAACTGCAACCTCCCGATTAAACCTCGGACTTCCCTCAAATTCTTGAAAGGTGGTGTAGCAACCTTGGTAAATTTAAGGACTAGAAAGTCTAAAGAAATTTAAAACCAATAGATAATCAGGGCCAGACCTTGTATATACAACCCCGAGATTTCAAATGGGCCTTACAAGAAGATCTTATAAACCCAACCCTTAAAATATAGAGTCACTTTAAGAAAGGCATTTAATGCATAATACCATTTTATTTGAATTAAGAATCAATAAATCTCGAAGAAAACATCAATCTATATTTTATTAGAAAATTTAATATTCACATTTATTACATTATACTTTAATTAGAAGGAAGAAATATACATTAATACGATTTAAATGAATTAAGAAAAATTAAAAGAGAAAATAATGGACATATATACGATATCGGTCTTTTGGAGGCTAAGAAGAAAAGTAAAAATTTAATTGACGACATCGTCGATGGGCGTCCATTCTATAAGAAACGACTTTGAGCAAGTCGTTATTTCTAAATTAGAAAAAATAAAATAAAGCATAAATAGCATAAGAAAGGATATAAACATAATTTTAATTCTTCAAAGAAATGCAAAATGGAATTAACGCCATGCTACATGGGCATTTCTTTGAAAACCAACGACTTAACACAAGTCGTTATTTTATTAAATGAATAGTAATAGTGAATAGTGCCACTTTTTATATTAAAAGAATTTAATAAAACTAATTATATAGCAAAATAGAGAAAAATGGAAAATGTATACCCATAAAATTTCATGTCGATATCCTATTATATAAAAAAGATAAAAATCCCCAAAGATTGTTACTCTTTATAAACACGCCCCAGATGAAGATGCGATTTAAATAAGTAACGCCTTCACCTGAGGCGTTAATTAAAAAGTGACGCCTATACCAAAGGGCGTCAAATTTCAAAACGACCCAAAACAAATAAAAGGAAAGGGAAAGAAACGCCCTCTTCTTGGGCGCGAATTACAAAAGAAACGGCACAGGTCAAGACGTTAATTAGAATTAACGCCCTAACTCAAGGCGTTAATTGCATTTATGTTCCATTCGAACCATGAGACTATCCAGGGTAAGTCTTAGGATTGGTACGTGTTTGATTAATTATGGTAAGGACTCTATCAGGGAAACTAGAGTTCTAATCAAATCCTAATCCTAAGGGATTCCTGAAACCCTATAAATACCCATTACGATCGAACCTATTAGGTATTTGGTTAAGGTCGTTTTGCTGCTGTCTCGTGTGTGAAGAACAGGTTGTTCTTCTTCCCTGCCTTCGGTTATGGATATGAAGATTAGTTGATGATCTTCATCTTCTTTTCTGCAGGATTCCTGCAGCGTGGAGAAGCTCTCTCGCCTAGTTGAAGAACGTGGGTTCTTCATCATCTTCCATCTCCTTCCGTTTAAAGGGAGAGCTGTGATTTCTCTACGTCCGAAGCATAGGAGGATTTTTCTCTCGTCTGCTGCATCTGGGAGATGCTGTTATTGGGTTAGAGAATTGCAGTTACCTCGTTCACAGGAAACTCTGTTTAGAACAGAGCATCACCTTCTCTTCACTCTCTTCAGTACCATCACCCAGATCATCAGGTAGGTGTTCTCCATCAAGCTAAAGCAGTTATTAAACTTTACATGATTATAAACTATTCGGATCAATTTTATAAATCATGCATACAGTTTTACTGTGTTTTAGGAGTTTTCTATGAATTTTGGAAAGAGACGACCCTCCCTAGGGCATCAATTAAAGTTCTGACGACTAACAGAAGCGCCGTCAATTTCAAGAAATTAATAAATACGCACGTTTAAAATTTAATATCTATGAAACCTTTAGTTAAATCTAATGCATTATCATATATCTCGAATCCTGATATTTTTCTTTTCCTGACCATGTACTTTGTTCCTGAAAATTTATTATCTTGAAAGTTTCCACTGGTTGTATTAAATCCCGGAAAAAGAATGAATTAACGACCTCCAGTAGGTCATCTTTTATGAAAGTGACGCCCCACACAAGGGTGCTATTTTAAATTAATGGCTTAGGATAAGTCGTTATTTCCCTGAGATTACTAGAAGTTATTAAAATTCTGAAGGAGGATAATTAACGACACAGGGCACGTCGTTTCTTTGTGAAATAACGCCCCTGGCTAAGGCACGTTTCGTTAAAAATATAGAATTAAGAAAATTTCAGAAAAAATGGACGACTGTTCCTGAAGTCGTCAAATTGAAAATAAACGACCCAGTTAAGGGCGTTAATTTATTATGTAATGACTTTGCTTAAGTCGCTAATTTCCTATGTAACTATTTTATACTGTTTACTGTTAACCGAGGGTTATATATATATATATATATATATATATATATATATATATATCGGCACTATATTCCATTCCGTGAGTATAGCCCCATGTTTCACGATGATTTATCGCATTACCCCTTAACTCTCCGTGACTTATAAGCCCTCCATTGGACATTCCGTTCCTTTGGACTGGAGAGTTTGTCATAGAGACCTCCGTTAGTCTCCGCTAGCCTTAGATTCCCTCAAGGCAGCCGAGCTGGTTGTACCCTAAAAACCCATGAAACCTTGATTATTGTCATGTCACTCGGAGAAACATGGAAACCGGCCCTCATGATTTATCATACGATTATCATGAGATTATCTATGATTAATGGGTGGTTATCTATTAATGGACAAATCCGTTAACCTTGTCATGTACAAAATCTGTACTTGTTCTTCACCCAGTTTATTCCGGTTTATCGCGAGCTAGATACGTCATGCATATTCATGATCGATTCCCTTATCATGATATTCCGTCTCCTTCTGGAGAATCCTTTTATTTGAAAGAACATAATCCTTTGACTCTATATTGGCCAACTTTGATTCTGAAATAATTAAGGGCTCTGGGTCCGCGACCAACAATGTCAGGTAGGACGGAAGTCCAATTCTGTATCCATGGTAAAATTCTGGGTGTGACATTGCACCAACGTCTGAATATCTGTTCTGTTCTGTTATCTGTTGAATCTGTTATTCTGGAAATTCTGATATTCTATTATTCTGATATTCTGTTATTCTGATATTATGTTATTCTATTAAATTTAGTTATTCCGCTAGACTGATTAATCTGCTTATTATTATTGAACTCTGTTATATTCTGGCCAATTCTGAAGTTATGTTCATCTGAGCATCTGTCCTTTGTTATGTTCTATTAGCTCGACTTTGGTTCTATAAATTGGGAATGTATTTCCTAAATCCACTTGAGCTCGTAAATTACCCTTGGCTTGTTATTCATCATCTCTATTAGATCGACTATCACGATTCTTTAGTTATTACATTTCATACACTGCATCTCATGAACATGTAAAATTGGCTAATTACTTTTATCCTGCTTGATGAAGAGATATAATCCCTACTGAGCGTTTCGCTCACCAGCCTATCTTTAAAATTTTTCAGGTAACGACATTGAAGATAGTCCATCAGAAAGGGAAGGGCAAGAGTGATGAGTATTATGGAGAATCGTGTCGGTGTCTGTTATCTTTCTTTGAGTCTCGTCCTGTTATTTGAGTCATTTCTCTTTATTAGAGTGTAATAGTGAGACCTTTCTTCACTTATGACAGTTGAGTCAAGGTATGTAATTTGAATATTTGATCATCAATAAAGGTTAAATTGGCCCACATTGTACAGTTTGTAATTTTTTTGTCTTATGTATGCTCTGACTATTCACGACTGTATCACTGCCGCGTTCCGAACTACACGATCCGCTGCTATCGGTTCGGGACGTGACAATTTGTGGTATCATAGCCTAGGCTTTCTAAGTCTTAGGTCATTAAGTTTAAGTCCTAGATTGAGTTCCCTTGACAGTCATCTTAGAAGTACCCGGTGAGATGGGGTAGAACCATGGGTTAAGAATTAAAGAAATGGAAATAAAAATATTAAAACTAGTAAGTTAATAAGGATAGCTTATATTTCCTGATGATCTTACATGGGTTTCTTCTTGTCTTGTAGAACTAGTTAGATAGCAATGGCTGCCGAGCGTGCCCAATGGCGGGACATGCAAAGAACAGTACAAGGTTTAACTCAGGCTCTTCAATGGGTAGCCGATGGTGGAGCCAACCGAAAGGCTGGAGAATTACATCGGGAATTCTGGAGTTTAAATCCCCCTAGGTTTAGTGGAACTCCTGATCCCGATTTAGCTGAAGATTGGACTAAAGAGATGGAGAGGATCTTTCGGGTCATGGAGTGTTCGGACCGGGATAAGGTATTATTGGCAACCTTTCAACTTGAGAAGGATGCAAGGGCATGGTGGGAGTCGGTAGAAGCCACCTTGCCAGATGACGAGGTTACATGGGAGGAATACCTTAGAACATTTTAACGAGAAGTATTTCTCGGAGAGAACTCGGGAGAAAAAGGCAGGAGAGTTCGCTTCACTCAAACAGAGAAGCATGACCGTGGCCGAGTACGAGGCTCAATTCTCGCGGCTGTCTAGATATGCACCTCACTTAATATCAACAGAGAAGATGAAAGCAAAAAGGTTTATGAATGGTTTAAGGATCCAGTACATCCCCCAATTGGCACCGTTAGATATACAAACTTATGCGGAGATGGTGAAAAGAGCGCAGTTATTGGAAGATGCCATGGAGTTATCCGACAGGGTTAAAGTCAGAATGGAGAAGAAGAGAACGGGTAACAATAACAAGAGGGTTAATGAGGATGACAATGTTCCAAATGGCAAGAAGATCAAAGAAGAAAAGTGCAAACACTGTGGCAATGAAGGCCATCCATCCGAGAAGTGCCGCTGGAAGAATGGAGCTTGTTTTCGATGTGGGAGCAAAGAACATAGGGTATTTAATTGCCCTCTTCCAAAAGACCAACCTTAGCAGGAAAAAGACGATAATAAGGAACGTCATCAAGGGCAACTTCAAGCAATAAGAGTCACACCTGATGGTCAAGGAATGGATGGAGGTATTTCCCCTTTAATTTGAGCTTTAGCCCCTTAGTTCAATTTGCTAGTCATGATTGTTGAATTGAGGAATATGGATTAAATGAACATATGATGTGCATAGGAAAGTGAATTTGGGGACCAAATTCTTTTAAGTGGGGGAGGATGTAGCAACCCTGGTAAATTTAAGGACTAGAAAGTCTAAATAAATTTAAAACCAATAGATAATCAGGGCCAGACCTTGTATATACAACCCCGAGATTTCCAAATGGGCCTTACAAGAAGATCTTATAAACCCAACCCTTAAAATATAGAGTCATTTTAAGTAAGGCATTTAATGCATAATACCATTTTATTTGAATTAAGAATCAATAAATCTCGAAGAAAACATCAATCTATATTTTATTAGAAAATTTAATATTCACATTTATTACATTATACTTTAATTAGAAGGAAGAAATATACATTAATAGGATTTAAATGAATTAAGAAAAATTAAAAGAGAAAATAATGGACATATATACGATATCGGTCTTTTGGAGGCTAAGAAGAAAAGCAAAAATTTAATTGACGACATCGTCGATGGGCGTCCATTCTATAAGAAACGACTTTGAGCAAGTCGTTATTTCTAAATTAGAAAAAATCAAATAAAGCATAAATAGCATAAGAAAGGATATAAACACAATTTTAATTCTTCAAAGAAATGCAAAATGGAATTAACGCCTTGCTACATGGGCATTTCTTTGAAAACCAACGACTTAACACAAGTCGTTATTTTATTAAATGAATAGTAATAGTGAATAGTGCCACTTCTTATATTAAAAGAATTTAATAAAACTAA
Organism: Amorphophallus konjac; assembly: GCA_022559845.1. Lineage (NCBI taxonomy): Eukaryota > Viridiplantae > Streptophyta > Magnoliopsida > Alismatales > Araceae > Amorphophallus > Amorphophallus konjac. The sequence goes on from CM040129.1 coordinate 33,115,810, forward strand.
TTATATAGCAAAATAGAGAAAAATGGAAAATGTATACCCATAAAATTTCATGTCGATATCCCATTATATAAAAAAGATAAAAATCCCCAAAGATTGTTACTCTTTATAAACACGCCCCATATGAAGACGCGATTTAAATAAGTAACGCCTTCACCTGAGGCGTTAATTAAAAAGTGACGCCTATACCAAAGGGTGTCAAATTTCAAAACGACCCAAAACAAATAAAAGCAAAGGGAAAGAAACGCCCTCTTTTTGGGCGCGAATTACAAAAGAAATGGCACAGGTCAAGACGTTAATTAGAATTAACTCCCTAACTCAAGGCGTTAATTGCATTTATGTTCCATTTGAACCAGGAGACTATCCAGGGTAAGTCTTAGGATTGGTACGTGTTTGATTAATTATGGTAAAGACTCTATCAGGGAAACTAGAGTTCTAATCAAATCCTAACCCTAAGGGATTCTTGAAACCCTATAAATACCCCTTACGATCGAACCTATTAGGTATTTGGTTAAGGTCGTTTTGCTGCTGTCTCGTGCGTGAAGAACAGGTTGTTCTTCTTCCCTGCCTTCGGTTATGGATATGAAGATTAGTTGATGATCTTCATCTTCTTTTCTGCAGGATTCCTGCAGCGTGGAGAAGCTCTCTCGCCTAGTTGAAGAACGTGGGTTCTTCATCATCTTCCATCTCCTTCCGTTTAAAGGGAGAGCTGTGATTTCTCTACGTCCGAAGCATAGGAGGATTTTTCTCTCATCTGCTGCATCTAGGAGATGCTGTTATTGGGTTATAGAATTGCAGTTACCTCGTTCCCAGGAAACTCTGTTTAGAACAGAGCATCACCTTCTCTTCACTCTCTTCAGTACCATCACCCAGATCATCAGGTAGGTGTTCTCCATCAAGCTAAAGCAGTTATTAAACTTTACATGATTATAAACTATTCGGATCAATTTTATAAATCATGCATACAGTTTTACTATGTTTTAGGAGTTTTCTGTGAATTTTGGAAAGAGACGACCCTCCCTAGGGCGTTAATTAAAGTTCTGACGACTAACAGAAGCGTCGTCAATTTCAAGAAATTAATAAATACGCACGTTTAAAATTTAATATCTATGAAACATGTAGTTAAATCTAATGCATGATCATATATCTCGAATCCTGATATTTTTCTTGTCCTGACCATGTACTTTGTTCCTGAAAATTTATTATCTTGAAAGTTTCCACTGGTTGTATTAAATCCCGGAAAAAGAATGAATTAACGACCTCTAGTAGGTCGTCTTTTATGAAAGTGACGCCCCACACAAGGGTGCTATTTTAAATTAATGGCTTAGGATAAGTCGTTATTTCCCTGAGATTACTAGAAGTTATTAAAATTCTGAAAGAGGATAATTAACGACGCAGGGCACGCCGTTTCTTTGTGAAATAACGCCCCTGGCTAAGGCGTGTTTCGTTAAAAATATAGAATTAAGAAAATTTCAGAAAAATAGAAATTATAATGGACGGCTGTTCCTGAAGTTGTCAAATTGAAAATAAACGACCTAGTTAAGGGCGTTAATTTATTAAGTAATGACTTTGCTTAAGTCGCTAATTTCCTGTGTAACTATTTTATACTATTTACTGTTAACCGAGGGTTTTATATATATATATATATATATCGGCACTATATTCCATTCCGTGAGTATAGCCCCATGTTTCACGATGATTTATCGCATTACCCCTTAACTCTCCGTGACTTATAAGCCCTCCATTGGACATTCCGTTCCTTTGGACTGGCGAGTTTGTCATAGAGACCTCCGTTAGTCTCCGCTAGCCTTGGATTCCCTCAAGGCAGCCGGGCTGGTTGTACCCTAAAAACCCATGAAACCTTGATTATTGTCATGTCACTCGGAGAAACATGGAAACCGGCCCTCATGATTTATCATACGATTATCATGAGATTCTCTATGATTAATGGGTGGTTATCTATTAATGGACAAATCTGTTAACCTTGTCATGTACAAAATCTGTACTTGTTCTTCACCCAGTTTATTCCGATTTATCGCAAGCTAGATACGCCATGCATATTCATGATCGATTCCCTTATCATGATATTTCGTCTCCTTCTGGAGAATCCTTTTATTTGAAAGAACATAATCCTTTGACTCTGTATTGGCCAACTCTGATTCTGAAATAATTAAGGGCTCTGGGTCCACGACCAACAATGTCAGGTAGGACGGAAGTCCAATTCTGTATCCATGGTAAAATTCTGGGTGTGACATTGCACCAACGTCTGAATATCTGTTCTGTTCTGTTATCTGTTGAATCTGTTATTCTGGAAATTCTGATATTCTATTATTCTGATATTCTGTTATTCTGTTAAATTTAGTTATTCCGCTAGACTGATTAATCTGCTTATTATTATTGAACTCTGTTATATTCTGGCCAATTCTGAAGTTATGTTCATCTGAGCATCTGTCCTTTGTTATATTCTGTTAGCTCGACTTTGGTTCTGTAAATTGGGAATGTATTTCCTAAATCCACTTGAGCTTGTAAATTACCCTTGGCTTGTTATTCATCATCTCTATTAGATCGACTATCACGATTCTTTAGTTATTGCATTTCATACACTGCATCTCATGAACATGTAAAATTGGCTAATTACTTTTATCCTGCTTGATGAAGAGATATAATCCCTACTGAGCGTTTCGCTCACCAGCCTATCTTTAACATTTTTCAGGTAACGACATTGAAGATAATCCATCAGAAAGGGAAGGGCAAGAGTGATGAGCATTATGGAGAATCCTGTCGGTGTCTGTTATCTTTCTTTGAGTCTCGTCCTGTTATTTGAGTCATTTCTCTTTATTAGAGTGTAATAGTGAGACCTTTCTTCACTTATGACAGTTGAGTCAAGGTATGTAATTTGAATATTTGATCATCAATAAAGGTTAAATTGGCCCACATTGTACAGTTTGTAATTTTTTTGTCTTATGTATGCTCTGACTATTCACGACTGTATCACTGTCGCGTTCCGAACTACACGATCCGCTGCTATCGGTTCGAGGCGTGACATGTGGCATATCCCTGATGGCCTTAGCTTTGTCGGGATCTATCTCGATCCCTCTTTTACTCACAATGAAGCCTAGTAATTTACCCGATGATACACCAAACACACACTTCTTCGGATTCATTTTCAATTGGAACTCCCTTGATCTCTGCAAGACGTTAGCCAAAACCCTTGGATGTTCCACCATGGTCCTTGATTTCACCAATAGATCATCCACATACACCTCCAGATATATGTGCATCATGTCGTGAAATATGGCCATCATAGCTCTTTGGTAAGTAGCTCCTACATTCTTTAACCCAAACGGCATGACCACGTAACAATATGTTCCCCAAGGTGTAGTGAATGATGTCTTCTCTTGATCCTCTTCTGCCAAACGAATTTGATTATATCCTGAAAATCCATCCATGAATGAGAGGGTCTCATACCCCGCCGTGTTGTCGATTAAAACATCAATGTGAGGCAAGGGAAAATCATCCTTTGGACACGCGCGGTTAAGGTCCCGGAAGTCGATGCAAATCCTGACTTTCCCATCTTTCTTCATGATCGGGACAATGTTTACCACCCATTGAGGATAAATGACAACTCTAATAAACCTGGCTTTATGGAGCTTGTCGACTTCTTCTTTCATTTTCAAAGCCATTTGAGGGTGGAAACGCCTTGACCTTTATTTTACCGATGCATATCTTAGTGAAAATTGGGGTTGGTGATGGCTTTTGAGCATGTAATGGCTTTTGAGCATGTAATGGATGATTATACCATATGTACTTGATTTAACTTCCATTTAGTTGATAATCATTCATGTTTATGGAAGAATGTGTTGATGTCAAAATCAGAATAGTCAAGTCTTGAGTGAGCTTTCATAGTTGAGATTGGGTTTTCATATTGCTAGACATGCATATAGGCTCATGGATGGTTATGAGTAGAAGCTCTATGAATATTTTGGTGTGTTCAGTTAAGAAGCTTTTATCACTCATAATCCATGATTTTGATATCCATGTCGATCTCATGTTCTACTTTGTCTTTTACAGGAGAGAGATGGTTGGAAGACTCCTAAATATCACATGGATAAATGGTAATATCTATTTATGTGAATCTTGGTGGAAAGAGGTTGATATGTGGTTTTATATTGATTAAACTCTAAGGAACACTTGATTTTTGTGTTTAAACATTTAACCTCTTCCTAGTCCCTTGTGCTATCCATGTTGCATATATTCATTTGGTACCTTCATGTATATTCTTCATAGGGTTTTTATGTTAGCTACAAGGTTTGAATTCCTCCTGCAAACCTTGGCATAAATGTGTTGAATGATATTCTCATGAAGTATGAAGCTTGAGTTAATGATGCTATCTTATTGCACAAATTGCATATCTATGTAATCTTAATCTTATGCATGGATTTATATAGGTGACAAAGTGTTCAAATCATCTACATCATTCATGTGGAGTTTGTTTTCATGTTTATCCTTCATGTAGTTTTTTGTTTTAGACTGAACTTCTGCATTTCTGGAGAACTGCAGAGTTCGGTCAACTGAACTGGGCAGTTCGGTTGACCGAACTAGCCAGAGCTGGCTAGTTTTGTACCTGTAAAAGTTTGGTCGACCGACCCATTTCATTGGTCGACCAAATGCGGCGAAAACCCAAAAATATGGATCCGAAAACCATCTAAACCCAATCCATTTGTGCTTAACTTTTACACCTTTTCCCCTGGGTTCATGGTAGACCTATTGGGCGACTTTTGGAGGATTCTAGAAGGGTTATAATGGTCTTTTGATATCTTCTATATATGGATACATGTGAACTCCGAATATGAGACAGGAGGAACCCTAATGAGCTTATTCTTTCTATCTTGCAGGTGAAGAAGAGGGAAAAGGAGTGGAGCTGCAAGATAAAGGGAGATTTCATCTCCTTCAAGTGATTTCTAGGGTTCGTGGAAGAAGAAAAGGAGGAGAGGAATGAAGAGACGATCAAGAAGATGTTGAAATCATGTCGGTCCGTTCTCCCTCCGACTTGTGCTTCAAAGAACATCGTCATTCGGCCATTGAAAACAAAGGGGGATAATTTCTATATCTTCTATCTGTTCATTGTGATGTGTTTCATGGTCTGTATTTTGGGTTGAGCATATTTTGAATATTCGTCTCGATTTTTCTGAACTAGATATTCGTGTGTGTGGACCCTCTGCGTACGGTTGTGTTTATTGTGCTGCGATTTTTGTAGCTCGTGTGTGTGTGTATGTGTGTGGATCCACTATCGGATCATGTTGGAGACTCTATCTCCATGTGTGTATGTTGGGCGTCGTCCTGCATGTGTGTTGGAGTGTTGCTCCATGTTGGGGATTTATCCCCGAGTGAAGCCATACCGGTTTGGTAAGGGGTGGATGTTGGGAGTTCGTCGTGGTCCCGAACCACCTTAAAAATCATCGTGTCCATGTGATATGTGTTTTTGTGAGTTTGCTTGTTAACGTTGTTTATCTTGATCGTGTGTGAATGGTGAGATTGAGAGAACTAAGTTTACCTTGCTTAGTTTAATTTCTTCAATCTCGTTAAATTTGTTAATTCCACTGCGTAAAGTTTTAATTTGCCATATCGCTGTTGACACCAAAAAGATTTCTAGCATTTCTTAAACTTATGCTTGTGCATGTATGAAGCTCTAGACGAGTACTCCTATGCTGGCAAAGAAGGAAAAGAAAGAAAAGAAGAAAAGAGCGGCAAAAGCCGATCGAGAGATGAGACCGAAGAGAAAGAAGAAAAGAAAAGATGTTCGGTGGCGAAAGATAACTGCTAAAGCAAGACCCATATGCTTGGAAGAATGTTCGGAATCATCCCCGAGGAAACGAGCAAGAGCCCAGATAACAAAGTTTCGAGCAATCATCTGCCTACTGAGAAGAACCTCTTGGATACCAGGGAAATGAAGAAATTGGATTAATATCATTTTTCATGAGCACATGGATTAAATGGGCTACAAGATGACTTAACGAACAAGGTAACAAAAGGGCCGTCTAAGCCCATTACTATGAATGCATATGGGCTGCCTAAGCCCATCACTCGACCAAAGCAAAAAAGCTGCCAAGGCCCATGGTTAAGACAAAAGGCACGCGCCGATTCCCATTGGAGTTTCGGGGTTGCGTGCCTATGGAAATAGGGCCACACCCTCTATATATATATCATGGTCTCGAAGAAGAAAAGAGGGAGAAGAATAGGAAAAAGCCAGAGAAAAAAAGAAAGGAGACAGTAGAGTCTGATATACAAACGGAGTGAGTGCAGAGAGGAGGGCCAGACCTCTTCTGTGAGAGCCACAATGGAAGAGAGAGATCATCTCCGCCATCCCGTCCAAGGTGGGGCGACCTTCTGCGAATTGCCCTGAGGGGCTACAGTTTCCCCACCCCTATTCTCTAATTTTTTGTTATGTTTATGGTTTCTCCCCTCATTCCTCCGATTTGCTACGAAATGTAGATATTCTATCCTCTGCTATATTTTCTTACCCTTTGGGTATGCGGTGACATGATGTAAGAAACATATATATAGTGTTGAATGATATTTGTGGGTTTCTTCCCTTGTTATCCCCTTACATCGTTGTGTTGTTAAGTGGCTGGAAATTGTCATGCCGGATAGTACTTGTATTGAACTTATGTGTATGTTTACGAATTACTGTCCACCTAACTTTATTCTAGTTGGAGTGAAATGTATGGATTATCCGACTGCAGGATCAACCCCTCAGGTGCGGCAGGGGCCCGAGACAGTCTATCTCGTGGCCTTCTATTCGCCCAATTGTGAGAAACACTATGGTAGTTTCGTTCAAGTTTATCTCAATAATCACATAATCTCTCCTGGATTCTCTGTGAAGAAACCTTGTCACCCTTTAATGGTTCGACCAGTAGCCATTTCCAGAACCAATGAAGCCCTGAATAAAGCTCCAGATCCCTCAGAAAGGCCTTAAACCCTCAGCCAGCCCCCTTGGCGTCCCAATTAGTTCCCCGACTCGGAGCTCTCTCGACGCTTGCCCCGCACCGATTATCTAGCGCGCCGATAACCGTCCGCACCGATTTGCCTTTGTGCCGACCCTCCTTCGCGACGAGACCATATACACACCATTTTCTCCACTTTGCATGTAGCCGCCGAATGCATGAAGCCTCTTGCCGCCGAGTCACCTTTTGTGCCGCCGAATAACCCCGTCTGCATGCAACCCATTTACCTGCCAACCCATTCACACTGTATTTATATGTATTTATGTGAATAAGCATATATGGGCATTGTACAAATGATTGCCGTATGATAAATAAACCTAGCTAGTTATTCATGCACTTTTGTGTGGGCGATGTATAATACACATGCATGGTCTTGTGGACGCATAAAATTGCACGTCCATATGTTCCGCTAAGCTCCACGTTAATGTCAAAGTCAAAGGAAGAAGACCCGGAGAGACTGGCCATCCAGGGCTCCGGGAAGATACTACCGCCAGGTAAATCCCCGCATTCGGCGCATTAAGAGACCAAGAAGTCACAGGATGTCCTCCTGAATTAACACACTGCTAGGGACCCTCCCTCGGGCCCTTGACGGTGAAGAAATATCCCAAAGAAGGCACGGATTCAAGTTACTTAAGCAAAAGCAAAGGCCCTCCAGCGGCACGGGCCTGAGGCCCTTCAGCGGCACGGCCATAAGCCCCAGCGGCACGGCCCTTCAGCCTTTCAGCGGCACGGCCATAAGGCCCTCCAGCGGCACAGCCATCTAGCCCTCCAGCGGCACACTCCATATCATGTATGAAGTCTGTACAGGCTCATGCATGCTCACAATGTGAAGTCTGTACAGAGTCCATGACCACGAAGTCTATACGCTCATGTTTGAAGTCTGTATAGAGTTCTGGCAAACACGAAGTCTATACATCCGAGCTCCAAGTCTCTACACTGGCTCGCTACTTCAAACGAAGTCTGTACAGCCATCAGCCAAAGTCTATACGTTGGTGAAGTATGTACATCCACCAGTTCAACCGCCAAAGTCCGTACGTTGACGAAGTCTGTACATCCGCCTGTTGAGCTTCCAAGTCTATGCACCAGCCCCTGCAAGTCTATACATTGTGGCATAATTGAAGTCTGTACAGCCTTTGCTTTGCCAAAGTCTATACATTGATGAAGTCTGTACACCGCTTTTGACGCAAGCCCCTGCAAGTCTATACATTGCAGTTGAGCTGAAGTCTGTACAGCCTTTGCTCTGCCAAAGTATGGACATTGTGAACTCTCAAGTCTGTACATCGTCCGGTTGCCTTGCCCACGAAGTCTATACACTCCTTCACCAAGTCTTGACCCTTCCAGCGGCACAGGGCTTCTTGGCCCCTTCAGCGGCAAGGCCTTTGGCCCTTTACCGGCACAGCCTTTCTGCCCTTAACGCCATGCGCCCTTTCCCCAGCGGCACAGCGCTGAATGCCTCCCGACAGCATGCATCGGTAGAAGACACAATGGTCAATAGGCAGACCCATTGGCGCGCAGTCCAGCCACTTCAAAGCCAGCTAGCGCCTGTCTCCGTGTCACCTTCTGGCTGGAGGAGGGGAGATCTTCGCCTAACGAGGAAGATACCGAAGTCAACCTCGGATGGCAGTGCCATCATGAGGCGACCTCGTCAACCGTCCACATATAAAAGGCCCCCACAGACAGAAGAGAGGAAAGAAGAAGATGGATTTCTGCTAGAGAGAGGAAAGAAACACAGAGAAAGAAGAGAGCATCTTCGTGCGAAGAGGCCCGTTCGAGGCAAGGAAGAAGAGAAGAAGAAGGTAGAGCAAATGTAGGAAGAAGAGAGGAGTGTTGCATGTGGCAGAGGGGGGAGGAATGGAGGACAGGGAATGGTTACCCTTCCTCATTCTAGCCCTCTCTCCAACTCTTTTTTTTATTCTTTGTTTTCTTCCCTCTGTTTGTTCAGGGATGCATTGTATGATGTGTGGTCTTCGGGCCATGATTCCCTTTTTTTATCATCCTGAATCTTCCATGAATGAAATAGTGTTTGGTTCTGCTTCTTACTGCATTTGTCATCTTCTTCTCACCGGTCTCTTGTGGTTTTGCTTTCTCTTCCCTCAACCTCCCAACTCCGTGTTCTACTTGATTTCCCGTAGCGCTGGTTTATGTAGTCAATAGAGTATGACCAGCTTCGTCCCTCTTCAATGGCTCCCCGTTGCACAACAACCCTTGATATCCCTTTCTATCTCGGGTCTGTGGGAGCCCATTCTCTTTGACACATTGGAGTCACTCGATGCCCAGAGCATTCTCCTCTGCCCTCCTTCGGGACCAGTGGCATGCCCACACACCCTCAAGCTCCCAGCCTTTCTACCACTCAAGGCCCCCAGCGGTACGCCTTTCCCACGCGGCCGTTTGGCGGTACAGCCTTCCTTGAGTCTGCTTGGCGGCACACTCTCCTCAGGGCCATTCAGCGGTGCACCCCCTCTCTGCTTGTCAGCGGTACACCCCCCTTTTCCTTGGCCGCTCAGCGGCACACCCTTGGACTGTCAGCCTGGCACTCCTTAATTGCCACTTCCCGGTGTACTCACAGTTTGCGTCAGTCTATTGGTTCCTCGCTCGATGTTTTCTCCGAGTTTCCTGAAGTTTCCCTAAAGGCGGCTGCTCCAGCACCCCCCTCAGCTGTTGGTTCGTGCCACCCCCGTGGGCATGTTCCTTGTTATTCCTTTACCTCCCGGGTCAAGGGGAGGTGCTGCCGAATTTTCCCCAGGAATAACAACAAATTTAAGAGATGAAAAAAAGCAGCAAACAGATGGACTGAGTAATGATAAAAACACCCTAGCCAACTAAAAGGACTATACAAGATTCAAGGAACTTGACTGAACAAGACTTCAAGCACTGTATTGCTAAAATATGACTTGGGACTCAATCTCATGACAGGAGAATGAAAGCTTAACCATCTAAGATGCCTCATCTTGAACTGAACAAGGAATCCTCTCTTGAGTCCTGGCCCACCCCTTCAGCGGCACAATCCGCTTGGTTTTGTTTGCTACTTTTCCCAGCGGTACACCCTGGCCTACCTCTTCCAGCGGTGCGCCCTAACCTTCTATCCTCCAGCGGTACGCTCCCCCTTGCTGTCTGAGCGGCACGCATCCTCCCAGCTTTCCATCGAGTCTATACATCGCTACATCATTCAGGTTCAAAGTCTGTACATTGTCTTCTTGTTCATGCATTGCATCATTTGAATTGAAGTCTGTATAGCCTGTGCATGAAGTCTGCACACTGTCTAGTCGCACACACTTATAAGTCTATACATTGGCAACTCTACCTACGTTGCACTCATAAGTCTATACATTCCTCGTTGGCTTGCTTCATGCACCAAGTCTGCACATTCCACGCTAGCGAAGTCTGTCTAAGTCTGTACATTGCTTCTTCATGCATTGCACGAAGTCTGCACATTGTGTGCTACATGCTCATCAAGTCCATACACTGGCTAGTCTGCATAAGTGTGTAAGTCTATACATTGGCTGCCGAACGCTCTTCAAGTCTACACATAGCAGCATGCCTTCGTCTAAGTCTATACAGTGCATCATGGGCTTCAAAGCATTTCCAAGTCTATACACTGCACCGCCTCATTCATCATCTTGCAAAGTCCATACATCGCCGCTATGTGTGTGCATCGTTGAACAAGTCCATACATTCATTGTACCGCTGGCCAAGTCTATACATTGTCCGTTGCATAACACGCAAGTCTACACATCGTGAGCATCTCGCTGCCAAGTCTATACACTGCATCGCTGGGCAAGTCTATACATTGTTTGTTGCATACAGCAAGTCTATACAGTCCTCGTGGCTCGTTCACGCATCAGCTCCTCCAACCCTTCCAGCGGTACGCTTCAAGTCCCCCAGCGGTATGCTCCACATTCTCCCAGCGGTGTGCTCCCCTGGTGCCTCAGCGGTACGCTACGCCCTCTACCCTTCAGCGGTACGCCCATCTCCATTCTTCCAGCGGTACGCTCCCCAGCGGTACACCCTTCTTTACACTTTGAACTGCACACACCACTCATCTCTCAGCGATACACCCTAGTCTCCATCATCTCCCCAACGAATACACACATGCATGCAATAAAAAGGGAGGGAGGCTATATGATAAAAGGAACGATGAATAGTAATAACAATAATGAGATAAAAGGGGTGGTCCCAACCAAGATAACAACAAGGGAAGATAATATCAAAGAAACGGTAATGTCAATAAACAAATGATAATAACATGCGTCGACGACCATCGTGAATACGACAATATGGCAGCAGTCTCTCCTTCCTGGATTCCGAACCCAGGGATATTAATGATGCCCCTGTAAGCCGGAAGTCACTCTCGGGAGTTCTCTCTCTTGTCATGGTGACCGCCCGTCCTTACTTTGGGCCGATAATTCATCAGGGTCCCCTCCCTCGTCGGGATCTGATTTGCCTCCCTGCATTAAAATTGCCATCCCTCGGCAGACATTTGTACGGATTCGTCCCCCGGGTTATCATCTCGTTTTCCGTGTGAACTTGTGTCCAATGAAATGGTCCATCAGTGACCGACATGACCCGAGTACTCAGGTCCCCACCTCGGGCTCACCGCATGACCCGACGGGTGTTTCCTTCTTGCATTAATCAGTATTTCTTTCGACCGTGGAGCCCTTATTTCTGGCAATTAATCAAGGGTATTCCCCTCTCCGAGGGGATGTAAATAACGGTGTGACCTTTATGGCACAACGGGTTTCAGTCCCGACCCGAACCACACAATCGCCTGACTGAGTCAGATCGAGCGCACCATGGGCTCTCCGGAGCCCGAACAAATCGTCACTTTGTGACTGGCACGCCCACGCACTTAATAAAACCAACAAACGGATGAACGAATAGAACGAAGATATCTCGAAATTAAGTGCGTCCACAAGTCTGGCACGCCCGGTGGGACTGGATCACCTTTCATCTTTTGCTGGAACCAAGGGCTCCACGGCCCCCTTCTTATAATACTGATTCCCTGATTTGCAAATGCAGGTTGCGTCACGGACGTCCCGATGACACCCACTTTCGGCCACCAACCCGTCGAGAGTCACGTGCTGAACGGCTACATGGCTGTCCCTCTCACCTTCGGGAGCTTCCCTCCCTCGGTTGGCTTCCCCAACTTTTTGGGAGTGGCCTTCACTCACCTGTTGGACGTGGAAGCGTCTGACGGGATCAAGAACGGCGCCTCCACCCAGGGGGCCGAATCCCCCAAGACTGCCCCTATGAAGATATTGGGCTGCAACGTGCACCATGTGCACGAAACCGCCGTCCCATATCGCCCAGGCTCGGCTTCCCATCAGAGAAGGCTCCGGAGGAGTCATGCAACCACATCATCCCGAGGCCGGGTCTCCGGCACCGGCAAGTCTGCTGTCGTCGGAACGCTCCGGGTGCATCTTTCCGGGCGGCGCTCCGAAGTGATCCTGGATCGCATCATACCCGCCGTTCCAGTGCATAACTCCTTTCAGCCACTGGAGAAGATGAAAGCAGGATGACGCTCGCAGCTCCAGCCATAGTCCCACAGCACCGACCGGCCCCTAGGCCGGCGAAGGGCAAGCAGGCGTGGATTCCCAAGGCAGCCCGGGCTATTTCATCAGCCTTGAGGGGACCCAGCACCTCTCGCCCGGCAAGGGATCAACAAGCAGACCGGGTCAAGACATCGGCCCTCGTCTATCAGCCGGTAGCGGCCACACTGACCCCACCAGAGAACACCCGCCGTCGACACCACCGACGTCACTACCAGGCTACTCGTGAGGAGCCTGCGGCCTACATGCCTGTTACTATCAATAGGGCCACACCACCGGCTTCTCCTCCAGATCAAGACTGGGAACGGGTGGAGCAGGCCATGAGAAACTATCTGCGGGGCCCGAGGAGCACTCCCCTGGGTCGTCAGAGATTGCTGGGGGCAGTAGCCTCGGCATTTGAAGAAGAAGAAGCCCGACCCGTGCCTAGTGCCGAGTCAAGGAACTGCTCCGAGGAGTGCTATCAGTCCCCGCCGAGGGAAGAGGCGAGGCCGCGGGGGTCGGTCTTTGACAGATTGATCTTCCCAAGCAGGCCGTCAAGAAGAGCAACAAGAAAAGGCAGGGACATAAGGGTCTACACTTGCAATATGGCGGGGGTGTCTGGCCGGTACGGGGCCTTACCGACCAAGCCCGAAGAAATGGCCAGACTTGTGGCAAGGCCAGGACCTCTCACCAGAAGAGGGAAGGCAGCAACCGAAAAGACACAAGCTCACACTGAAGGAACTGACTACGGGGAGTCATCGACGGCCCTGGCCGCCAATGTCATTACTGAAGGCACCACGGGAGGACCATCCACTTCGTCTGAAGAGGCGCCAGCCGAAGAGAGAGGGGGCACCCCTAGCCTCTCAGTGAGTGACCCTGCTGTATTACTCATGATGCAACAATATCAAAGAGAGGTCGAGTTGCTAAAAAAGTAGTTGACCGACAGAGCTGCTCAACCCTCAACGTCCGGGCAAACCGAAGCACTACCAGAGACCCCTGGGGGTAACGGTCAGGCCTCGGAAGCTTCTCCACAGGCGACGGTGTCTCCACCGATCCCCGGCTACACCGGGGGCATACCCCTGCACCAGCCACAGCACATAACTCCGGCCCCGCCCCCGAACCTACGGTTCCAGGGATCCACCATTGCGCCTCAGGCGACAGTGTTAACGACGCCACTGGCGCAACCAGCTCATTTCTACCCGAACCCGGTGGAGCCAGCGACGGTGAATAGACTTATGTTGGAACAGATGATAGACATGAAGCTGGCAGAGAGGGGCGATAGTGATTGCACGCCCTTTGATGTGTATCGGGTACCTTATCCGGCACACTATGCTGCAAGGAGGCTCCCGGCTGGCATCACCAAACCACCGAAATTTGAAAAGTTTAATGGGCAAGGGTCTCCCAGGGAGCACATCGCCTACTATGTGAATATTATGGGGGATTTAGCTACAGATGAAGCCTATCTCCTCAAATTCTTTGGCTCAACACTTATCAGGCTTGCTTTCGAATGGTACTCGAGCCTGCCCGCCGGGTCAATTGCAGACTGGCCCGACATGCAGAAGAAATTTAAAGAAAGGTTCTACATAGCTGAACGGGAGGTCACCGTGGCAGAACTCTACGCCATGAGGCAAAGAAGCGATGAGTCGGCACTCGACTATATAAAGAGGTGGAGGAACCTCAGTATGAGGTGCAGGCGTCCCCCGCATCAGGAGGACGCAGTGCAAATTTGTAAACAGAACCTGAAGAAAGAAATCCTTGAGAGAGTGATCGGTGCGGAAATAAAGTCATTTGACCGCTTAAACAATATAGTGGCGGAGATCGAGGCATTCCTTGCTCGATACTCTTCCACTCCAACGGCATCAAGTCAAAGGGCCAGACAAGCCGAGAAGAAGCCGATGCCGCCAGAAGTCCACACATTGGACTTTCAAGCTTTTGAGAAACAGACGGAGAAGGCCAAGGAGACGGCCAACCCACCCCTAGCCAGGGCTACTGAACGACGGGAAGGTCCTTCCCTGCAGGAGAAAATGAGGAATAAGTTGTATTCTTTTCCTCGAGATAAGTCCCGGATCTTGTTTGAATGGGCCACCAGATACAATAAAATTGCATTGCCAGAACCAAAGAGGCCTGGCGACATAAAAAGAAAGGATGACCCTCGTTTCTGCCCGTACCACCAGATGCTGGGGCATACTATCGAGGAGTGTTATATCTTCAAGGATGTCATTGAATCCTTGGTGAAGAAGGGAGAACTGGACATGGGGGAGCACAAGGTGGATCCTCCGTAGCCGCATGAGATGCCAAACCTCAGCACTTCTGTTAACATGATCTCTCTTTACCAGCAGCTGCCTGAGGAATGGGCAGAGGCCACTACAGCTGCAACATATGAAGCCTTTGTCATGGCACCAGCTCAAGACCAAGGAGGTTGGCAGGCTGCGCCGACGAGGAATAGAAGAAGAAGGCAAGCCCCCCGGCCCACGCCGAAGGTTCATATAAGGGGTGTCACACCTCGACCAGTCCCACCACCAGTGACGCCTGTTTGGCATGATACAGCCCCCCGGCTAGTCGTGCGGCGCTTCACTAACAACAGGAAGAAGCATACCCCGATGCGGATGTACAAAGAGACCAGTCCCGCAGTGGAAAGGCTCCAGGCCATTATTGATGGGCTTGAAGATTATGAGCAGCCCGAAATCCGGCCTGTGGAGCTGAAGGAATATGTCCCCTGGAGGGAGTTCGAATCACTCAAACTGGCGCCAGAAGCAGAAGCCGAAGCAAAGGAAGAGCCCCTCTTGTGGGGTGAGCCTCCCCAAGGCCAGTTGCCAGCCACTGAAGAAAAGACGAAAAAGAAGAAGAAAAGGCCCAGAAACAAGAAGAAGAGCGGGGTTGTTCTCTCCTGCAACACCCTGTCAGCATTGTTTGACACTGCCCTCTCTCTGGGGGAGGAAGAGCAAGAGACGCCCATTGAGCCATCAGAAGTGAACCAGGCCGAGGCATCCACCTCCCAGCATGCCACCAGGTCGGGAAGGAAATGGGGACGCCCTCCTCAGGCCAACCATAACATCCTGCTCAGGGGAGAATAGCCATATCATATCCCTGAACCTAGGATCCAAGACATGGAGATTCCCCCTCCCTTAGGTCTCTACCCCGGAGAGCCGATCGGCCAGAATACCCCTTCATTCATTGAGTTTCTAACGACTCAAGGGGAAAGGCAGTCATGCCCCTGAGAGTCTCGACAGGTCAAAGAAGCAAGTAGCCTCTCGGCCCCACTCGTGGCAAGTCCTCCTCTGTCAAGGGAAGAGACTGGCAACATCCCGAACCTTACCGAGTTCATGCAAGAGAAGGCAGAAACCCAACAGGCCCCGCAAGCCCAAGTAATACCTGACCCGGCGGAGGAGACGCCCCCTGACCCGGCTCCCCAGGCCCAGACTGGGGGCAGGCATAGCAGAGCCGAAGAGATGAAGTTGCTCGAGGTCCGAGCCGGCAACAGAATAGTCAAGCACTTGAAGAAGATCCCAGCCAGGTTTACCGTCTGGGAGATTCTATCCTGGATGAAGAGACACGGCGGGCCGTCATCGCAGCATTCCAGACGCCAGCTTATGTGGAGGCTTGCCTTGCAGAAATGTCACCCGAGGTAGAGGTGGCTTTCACGGAAGAAGATATGCTCCTGCCTACCTGCAGTCACAACAGGCCACTCTACATGAAAGGGCAGCTGAATGGGCACCCCATCAATAGGGTACTGATTGACCCTGGGGCGGCAGTGAACATACTCCCTTACTGGGTATACCAAAAACATTACTTCGACGTGCATTTGATCAAGGTCAAGAATGTTAAGATCGTCGGCTTCAACCAGAAGTGTGAGGTCCCCATGGGGATTGCAGAGTTTAACCTCTCTCTCGGTGATTACACGACTAAGGTCCAATTTCTTGTTATTAACTCTGGTACCTCCTACAAAGCATTACTCGGCCGGCCTTGGCTGCACCAGAACAGGGTCGTGCCGTCTACTCTGCATCAATGCATCAAGTACCCTGGCGACGGGAAGGAGGAGAGAATCTTTGCCGACCTCCACCCTTTTGAGGTGTTCGAGTGCCATCTCTCAGACGCCAACCTGTATCTAGAAAATCTAAAGCAAACTCCCAAAGTCACCTTAGACAAGGGAAAGATGAAGGCGGAGCCGGACACTTGGTTCCCTCCACCGCCGCCAGGACATGTGACTCCCCGTCAAGTAGCATTTGTTTCTGGGGCAGAAGTAGTATTCAAAGCAACTCCCCTTTCCATCTACCCCGCACCGGGGTTGCCGCACCTCGAAGACTTGCTGGAGGACATCAGGGTCCCGTTCGGGATCATCAAGCCACTCGCAGAAGTTGACTGCCAAGCGGCTGAACCATTGAGGACCTTTGAGGTGCCTAACCCCAGAGGACGGTCCACTATTTTCTATGTGGCTAATGAACACCGGATCAGAGGGGACGATGATTGTAAACTCCCCGACGAACTGCATGACCCACTCGTCCCGATCACGGGACTGCCCGACATGACTGGTCGTGTAGCCAGAATGACCAGGAAACAAGGGGTCCCCTTTCGCCAGCTCTCCAGTCAGAAGGACATGTTCGAGAAGATGTGGAACCCACCAAACCTGGACTGGAGGTTGTTGCAAATCACCCGGCACCCGGGATTAGGTTTCTCATTAGAGGATTCCTACGAAGCCGACGTTATATCAGTCTCTGCTCCAAGCGGCAGCAGCCTCACGGGCGCCCAAGGCCCACAGGAAGTGCAAGGTCGGCAGTACCTTAAGCCTTCAGTCGGTGAAGATCAGGACGAGGAGGTATTCTTATGGAAGCCGCCTCCCTGCAAGAACAAGGGGAAGGCCCCGTCCTCCTTTGAGGGAGCGGCCCTGAATGACTCCAGCGACAGGCCGTCATTGCCTTCGTCGGACACTGATGTAAAAGGCAAAGAGGCAAGTCGAACTCCGGGCCTCCCTCGGTGCGACTCCGCCCTGTTTGCCATGTGCTATCAACAGTAGCGAGAAATCGAGATGCTGAAGGCTCGGTTGGCCGAAGTAACCGCACTCATATCTGACTTGATTGGGGGCATCTTCCGCCAGCAGAATATCGGCATGCACCTGCCCCGGGGGGCCATCCCGAACATCCCTACGCACTGGAGAAAGGAGACCAGAGGCGTAACTGTTTCCCCAGTCAGACGGCCGTCCGACCGAAACCCCACATTACAAGAGAGAATGCGGAGGCCCTACTCCTTCCCTAGGAATAAAACCCGAGGGATCTTTGAATGGGCTTGCTACTATGGCAAGGTTACCCTCCCAAGGCCGCAAGATGCTCGCAGAAGTGGTGATCCTTTGTTCTATCCGTACCACCAAATACTGGGTCACTCCATAGAAGACTGCTACGTCTTCAAGGACATTGCTCAGGACTTGATTGAGAAAGATGAGCTCAGAATGAGAGATTACGTGGTAGCTCCACCACGCCCTCATGCGACAGGCAACCCCGAAAGAAATATCTACATTGTGTCAGTCCAGCACCAGATCTTTGAAGAGGTGGTGGAGAATGGGCAACCCCGGTCACCGGCAGAGAACCGGCCCCCGGTGTGGCAATCAATTACTTCGGTCCCGACTGGAGCCGTCTATGATGACTACCAAGAAGACCCCGGAGAGATTCTTTGTCTCCCCGCACAGGAGAACCCCCCGGAGCCGCAACCTGTGAGCCTAGAACAGGGGGACATTAGCAAAGCCTCATTGCCTAATGAGGCGGAGCAGGGTGACATCTATGGTGTCCTCGAAGCAGAAGATGGCGAAGATCAAGATTTCGTCGACTTATTGCCAGCACCGCCAGAAATTGAAGATGGCGGTCAGGCCACAGTAGATGAACTTATCAAAATTAACCAGGGCACAGAGGGCGACCCCAAGCCGACCTTTCTAAGTGCCCTTCTTCCTCTATAGGAGAGGGGACGGTATATCAAGTTGCTATAAGAGTTCCGGGACTATTTTACCTGGAATTATAAGGAGATGTCCGGCCTGAGTCCTGGCGTGACTCAACATGTTCTTGCCATCGACCCCAAGGTCGAGCCAGTGAAACAGTCTCCCCGGCGCATGAGACCAGAACTGATACACCAAATTTGTAAAGAAGTCGACAAGCTCATAAATGTCAATTTCGTAGCTGAGAACCAGTATACTACCTGGTTGGCTAACATTGTGCCAGTGAAGAAGAAGAATGGACAGATCAGGATTTGCGTGGATTTTCGCGACCTGAACAAAGCCTGCCCAAAAGATGACTTCCCGGTGCCTATCACTGAAGTGATGATTGACGCAACCACTGGCCACGAGGCCCTGTCCTTCATGGACGGATCATCCGGCTATAACCAAATCTGGATAGCTGAGCATGACCGAATTCATACGGCCTTCCGGTCGCCCAAAGGAATATTCCATTACAAAAGAATGCCCTTCGGCCTCAAAAATGCCGGCGCCACCTACCAGCGGGCGATGACCAAAATATTCGACGAGCTGTTGTACAACAAAGTGGAATGCTACATTGATGACTTGGTCGTCAAGACAAAGAAAAAGGAAGATCGCCTAAAGGACCTTAGAGTCGTCTTCGAAAGGCTCTGGCAGTACGAGCTGAAGATGAACCCGATGAAGTGTGCCTTCGGCGTCTCCAGCGGGAAGTTCCTCGGCTTCATTGTCCGATACAGAGGGATCGAGATCGACCCTTTCAAAATAAAAGCCATCCAGGAGCTGCCTCCTCCGAAGGATATAGGAGAGCTAAGATCCCTGCAGGGCCGGCGGGCCTACATCCGAAGATTTATTTCCAATTTATCGGGGCGCTGTCAACCATTCCACAGATTGATGATGAAGAATGCACCTTTTAACTGGAACCAGGAATGCCAAAAGGCCTTCGATCAGCTGAAGGACTACTTAAGGACCCTGCCTGTGCTGGGGGCACCTATTAAGGGGAGGCCGCTTATTCTATACATAGCCGCCACCGAATGCTCCCTGGGGGCAATGCTCGCTTAGAATAATGATTAAGGGAAGGAGCAGGCTCTCTATTATCTCAGTCGGAGGCTAGTGGGGGCAGAAGCAAAATACACCCCGATCGAGAAGGTCTGTCTTGCCCTGGTCTTCGCAGTCAAGAAGCTGAGGCATTACATGCTCTCCCATGAAGTGAGCCTGATCTCCAAGGCCGATCCAGTCAAACACATTCTCTCCCAGCCAGTCCTGAAGGGACGTCTCGGCAAATGGGCCGTGCTGCTAATGGAATTTGATATCACCTACGTGCCGCAGAAGGCCGTTAAGCGTCAAGCTGTGGTTGAATTCTTTGCAGCACATCCTGTGCCCGAAGATTTCCCATTGGCTATAGAGTTGCCCGAAGATGAAATGCTGGAGGTGGACCAAGTCCAACAGGTCGCTTGGCAGCTGCACTTCGATGGAGCTTCGAGAACAGAAACGGCCCCGTCCGGACATACAAAAGTACGGGCAGGGGCCGGCATTGTCCTCAAATCCCCCGAGGGAGAAGTATTGCATAAATCTTGCTCCATCAATAAACCTTGCACAAATAATGAGGCGGAGTATGAGGCTCTGATTATTGGTCTCCAAGTTACGTTGCAGATAGAGATTAGAATGCTGCAAGTATTTGGCGATTCGTTACTAGTCGTCAAGCAAGTCCAAGGGCAGTTTGATGTCTGAAAGCCTGAGCTGCTGCCTTACCATGCTAAAGCAAAGCGGCTCATGGAACAGTTCTACCTTATTGAGATAGGCCATGTTGCCCGGGGAGAAAATGCACAAGCTGACGCACTGGCAAAACTGGCAAGCTCATTAGCAGTCCCGCCTGATGGTTCTCTTAGCATCCGGGTGGTGAATCAGCGCCAAGTGCCTAGCATGATAAAAGAGCCAGAAGAAGAAGAACTGGAGGTCACTGCAGTAGAAGCTGTCGGCCTACCGGACTGGAGGGATTCCCTCATGCAATGGTTTAAATACCAGCAATTGCCCAAGCAGAGAGAAGAAAAGATCAGGCTGATCAGAACAAAGGACTCTTATGAGGTCCGGAATGGGATCCTATTCTGAATTATGGCGGATGCCAAACGGAAAGTACTCCTGCGGTGCCTATCCACGGAAGAAGCTTGGAGGGTCATGAAAGAAGTCCACGTCGGAACAGCAGGTGCACACCAGGCGGGACCAAAAATGAAAATTGAAATAAAGAAGCTTGGCTACTACTGGCCAACCATGTTTGATGACTGCTGCAAGTACGCCAAGTCTTGTCAAAAATGCCAGGAGCATGCCACAGTACCCAGGAGGCCACCCGTGCCTCTACATCCGACATTGCCCAGCTGGCCGTTCGCCCAGTGGGGAACAGACGTCATGGGCCCACTACCCGCGTCATCCGCCGGGTGCAAATACATATTGGCGGCAACTGATTACTTCTCCAGTTGGGCAGATGCTGTTGCTTTGAGAGAAGTGACTGGTGAGATCGTCGCCAGATTCGTCTGGCGCAACATCATATTCCAGTTTGGTACGCCAAACCGAATCATCTCAGACAATGGAAGTCACTTCCGCAACCAGAAAGTCTACCGGTTGGCCGAGAAGTACAAGATCGACTGGAGAATGTCAACCCCCTACAACCCACAAGCCAATGGTTTGGCTGAAGCTTTCAACAAGACTCTTTGTACTCTCCTGTCCAAAATTGTTAGTTCTAACAAGAGGGACTGGGAAGAGAAAATGTATGAGGCCCTGTGGGCGTATCAAACTGTATACAAAACTCCGACGGGTTGTTCACCCTTCTCTTTAGTGTACGGCTCAGAGGCACTCGTCCCCATTGAGCTGGAAATACCCTCCCTTCGGGTCGCAATCCAACACGGGCTAGTCCATGAAGAGCAAACAAATGTCGAGCGAAGGCTCGAAGAGCTCTCCGACCTGGAGGGGAAGCGGCTTCACGCCCAGTAGAACATCCAGATCTATCAAGCCCGAATAGCTCGCGCTTTCGACAAGCTCGTCAAAGAGCGTGAATTCAAGAAGGGTGACCTCGTTATGGTCAAAAGGAGGGAAGTCATGGCTTCCAACCCCAAGGGCAAGCTGAATGAAAATTGGCTTGGACCCTATCTAATCCAAAAGGTCTATGAAGGCGGGGCATATGTGATAGTCGATCATCGGGGGGAGGTCCAGTTTCCACCCCT
This sequence comes from Amorphophallus konjac, assembly GCA_022559845.1. Lineage (NCBI taxonomy): Eukaryota > Viridiplantae > Streptophyta > Magnoliopsida > Alismatales > Araceae > Amorphophallus > Amorphophallus konjac. The sequence continues at coordinate 33,137,501 of CM040129.1, forward strand.
TAATGGTAGGCATCTAAAATTGTATCACGCTCCAATTCCTCCATTCAATGAATAATACATTTACCCGCCCCAAGGCGGGCGGATTTGCTTTCAATTGCTTGAATGGTTTGCTTGCCGCCTGTTACGGACCACAAGAGAAGCGACCAAAGGGAACGCGCACATACCAAAAAAAGAGAAGAAAAAAAAGAGAAGAAAAAAAAGAAGAAGAAAAGGAAAAGAAAGAGAAGGAAAAGAAAGACAAAAAAAAAGGAAAAGAAAGAGAGAAAAAAGGAAAAAAAGAGGGAAGAAAAGAAAGAAAAAAAAAGAGAAAGAAAAGAAGAGGAGGATTCAGCCCCTCCAATAAACGAATCAACCCTGTCAGCCCTTGACATTTTGTCGGCACTGACGAAAAATACCCCACCCGGACCTTTCGTCCGAGATTGGGGAATCAACCCGTCTCCTTGCGTCGGCACTCACCCGTACCGACGAATATTCCAATAAACGAATCAACCCTGTCAGCCCTTGACATTTTTGTCGGCACTGACGAAAAATACCCCACCTGGACCTTTCGTCCGAGATTGGGGCATCAACCCATCTCCTTGCGTTGGCACTCACCCGTACCGACAAATATTCCAATAAACGAATCAACTCTGTCAGCCCTTGACATTTTTGTCGGCACTGACGAAAAATACCCCACCTGGACCGTTCGTCCGAGATTGGGGCATCAACCCATCTCATTGCGTTGGCACTCACCTGTACCGATGAATATTCCAATAAACGAATCAACCCTGTCAGCCCTTGACATTCTGTCGGCACTGACAAAAAAATACCCCACCCGACCTTTCGTCCGAGATTGGGGCATCAACCCATCTCTTTGCGTTGGCACTCACCCGTGCCGACGAATATTCCAATAAACGAATCAACCCTGTCAGCCTTTGACATTCTGTCGGCACTGACGAAGAATACCCCAACCGGACCTTTCGCCCGGGATCGGGGAATCAACCCTCCTCCTTGCGTTGGCGCTCACCCGTACCAACGAACACACACAGAGACAAATAAACCACACCTGTCATCGGCACTCTGTCGGTGCAGATGAACAACCCTCTTTTGACCAAGACCTCCCGTCGGGGTCATTGAACGAACAAACTCTTCTCTCCGTCCCTTCGGGCGACGAACAACCCCTTTTGACCAAGACCTCCCGTCGGGGTCATTCAACGAACAAACTCTTCTCTCCGTCCCTTCGGGCGACGAACAACCCCTTCTGACCAATACCTCCCGTCCGGGTCGCCGGATGAACAAATTCTTCTCTCTGCCTCTCAAAGGTCGGATCAACCTACTTGGGTTAAACATACCGGTGACATCATTCGACTGAATCGCTTTATGGACATGGTGGAGTGGTCCCCTCGCCCCCCTCTGGAAGGGGCGAGTACTCTCCTATGCTCATATGCGAATCTCATCAGGGTCTCCCCGAATAAACTGTTAACGTGAACTTGCGCTCCATCACATAGCAAGAAAAAAGAAAGGGAGGGAAGAAACCGTCCGACCCCACACGCATACCATAGACACATGAAATAATTGCATTGTATTCTTTTCAGAAAAAAATTACATTGGCCTCGGGGCATACCCCGGTGTGACATGCAAAGAAGGGAGTGGAAGGGGAATCGACGGCTATTCTAGCCCTCGGAAGATGTCCTCAAAAGGGAGGATCCCGACGCAAGGGAAGCTTATCATCTCACGCAGGCGGCCCTCCTGCGCCACGAGGCGTTCCAATTCTGTCGTCACAGAGGCCACGCCTGCCTCGGCAACGGCCAACTCTTCAGCCTCCTGGGCCTTAGCCGTCTCTGCCTTGACCAGGTCAGACTCCGCCTGTGTAAGCCAGCCCCGGAGTTTCTCTATCCGGCTCCCAAAGGCGTCAATGTCGGCATTGTACCTGTCCAAGGCTCCTTGATGTTGCTCCTGGCTGTCTCTCCGAATAGCCAGCGCCTCCAGATACTCGTCCCTCTGGGCACCGATAGCTGTGAGCTCGGTCGGGGCTAGCGTCTCGAGGAATGTGCGACGGTTTACGTATTTCAACAATAAGAGAACACGTCGCGACCATTCTTCCAGTGGGCAGCCCATCATTTGCAATGCCTTGGTCAGCTGCTCCACAATAGCTTTCGCGCCTTGGTATGTGAGCGTCGGGTCGGCGACGACCATCGAGCGCAATACCATTAGGGTCTTGCGGACGGGCAGATCTGAGCTCACATGGCCGACAGAAAGGACGACTGGTGGGTCGAAGGTGACTTCGCTGTCCACAGCCACCCACAGCTCTGTGTCGACCACGACCGAGCTACCCGGAAGGGCCACGGACGAAAGGAGGGGTCTCCCGGCCTCCAAAGATGACCCCTGACCAGCCACTGCCACAGGTGAGGGAGAGACCATAACGGAGACGTTCGGCGCCGCCATGATGAGCGGCCGCTCCAGCTCCATAGACCGGGCAGGTCCCGAACCCGACGATGTCGCCTCCTCCATCATAACTAGAGCCCCGACAGACAAAGTTGTTTCGGCCTCCGCCACCTCGGCTGGCGAAGTCTCTATGGCGGGCGGGTCCAGTGTCGCTCCCGGGAAGTCTTCATCTCCCCCTGCCTGGAATTCCTCCGTATGCTCATGGAGGATCGCCAATATCTTCCCTAGAAGCCGGGCTTCCTCGGGTATCACCGACGTCGGGATCGGTGGCAGTGGGATCACCAAATGCGGGACGGCTCCCATTTGTAGAAGAGACGTCAAGGACCCCACGTCCGGCCCCAGAAGCATCTTCAACCTTTTAGCCGCATGCACGCGGAAAGATGAGCTCCACCTGGGGACGGCTTTACGAGCCCGAGGCGCGTGTGCTCGGTGGGGCGTTGTTGTCACCTGGCCATGTGAAGAGAAGTTAGCCGTTTGCCAAGTGGAATAAATCATTGAATCTTCAAGAAAGCCCAGCGTATTCCCCTGCTTACCTCGCCCGCCGGCACTATGCTGCTCTCCGGCGTTACCTCTCCCCGGGCAGCAACTTCAGAAATTGTCTCCTCCCGAGTCTCGGCTTCAGGTACCACCGGCACTTGCACTTCGACCTCTGGTGCTATCTCCCCCTCTTCTAGGGCTTCGGTGGCTGGGGTAGAGGTCTCCACGGCTCCTTCAGAAGCACGAGCCTGTATTGCCTCGAATAAATCAACAACTCCGAGCGATAGCTCAGAAGGAAAGAAGAGGAAACTATGCACCCACAGCCATTGCCGCTTCTTCCCAAAATGAGACCTTGGCGGTCGAAACGGCAACGCCGGAGCTCGCCACGACCTCCTCTCGCCGCACAGCTTCGGCCAGGGACGCCAATTCATCCAAAGCCGCAGCAGCTGTCTCTCGCCTGATAGCTCCCGCCCCTGGAACTTGGATCTCTGCATCTTCTGACGGGGCCTGTCCCTTTGAAAGCCAAAAACAATAAGATCAAGAAGATTAGCCGAGGGCCTAAAGAAAGAAAACCTGAGTTAACAGGTTCGCGCTTACGGGCGCCTGCTTCACCAGGCTAAGAGACACAGACAGTACCAGGGCTTTCCAGGCAGGAACTTGAAGTAGGGGTTCTCCGGGGACACCCTCAGTTGAGAGTACTTCGTCGGAGGAGTAGCCGTAGTCTACCTTCTCGCCCGACGAAGATCTAGGGCTGGTGGGCACCTCCTTTGCTGGCAAGGCAGCCCCCGCCTCAACATCCTGGGTCGGCAGTCGCACCTTCCTTGACCGCCGCCCCTTCTTCCGATATATCTGCCCGAACCGGGATGCCTCGGGGGCCGCCTCCGATTCTGGGACCGCCACATCAGCTCCTGCATAAGCAAGGCAAAATCCAGATTCGGTCAGGCCCGCAAAATTTCAAGGAACGAAGAAAATTAAACGAATGACCGCTCGAGAAAGTGCTATACCTCCTTCGACTTCGGTAGCGGGAGCTGGGGCGAAGAAGGTCTCTTCGACGGATTCTACCACCTCGTGGGTCACAGGTGCGGGCCTCTTTACGACAGCTGAAACAAAAGGACACGGGTGTCACAAGGAGCGTCCCTCTTAGCATCTCAACAAACTCTGAAGAGCCTCGAAGAGCAGAAGGGACCCAACCTGCAGACCGACTCGGCTCGGCCTGAGCAGCTTCGAATTCCTCGAATGAGGAGATTACGGGTGCCGGGGGAGCGGTCGGCGTGGCTTTGGCGGCCTCGGTCTTTCTGCGTTTGGCCTCCCGCCGCCCAGCCGCCTTAGCAGCATCCACAGCCTTCTTCACGGGCGATTTCGCCCGGGACCTCTTCACAGGCGGGGGCAGGGGGGTCGTGGTCGGAGCCGCTGGCACCTCCTCGAAGTAACCAGGTTTCCTTGCCTGCCGTAGGAGATTGCGATACGTCGCCAGTTGAGTGCTGTCGGGGGGATCTGTCAAAAAAATAGGAAAACAAAGGACCCGATCAACGTCCAATATTCAAGAGAGGTCAGCACTGAGGAACACAAGGGAAGGAAGAAAACACTAAGTACCGTGGGGGCCAGTGTACAGCCGTAACGTTATCGGCCAATAGCTAAGGGACGATTCTTGTCCCGACGAGCCGCCTCTCGGACCAGCCAGCATACATCTTCAATTTTCTGGCAGTGATCTGAGAGGGCAGCCAGGTCTGCATGCTTCTTGGCAGCCAGGTGACAAAAGAGGTTGAAATGGTCCATCCCCCATCCCTCGGCATAGTAGTAGGCGATGTGGAGGTGCTTGCCCAAGATGACCATGGCTGAATCTTCAATCTTCAACCCGTGCACTCGAAGGAGGACGTAGAGCCACGTGGTGTCCTTGTAATTCTCCGGGTTTCGCTCCTCCCTCCTCACAAATGTGCGATAGGGACACAGTGCATCCCTCTCCGGGCGCCAGCTCCTCGCCGGGGTGCCTTCTTCCTCCATGGGGAATGGATAGTTGATCAGTTCCAGGTGGTCACTCCCGATGTGGCAGAGGTCTTGCAAGGTCTTTTTGAAATCATCCTTTGCCACAGGAGGTAGTTTGGCCTGCAGCGCTGGCTTGGTCTAGCGAGCTGCCTTGCGAGGAACTATGTAGGCGGCAACTTCCTGTTCCCTGCCGTGCCTCAATCGGAGTAGGTGCTCCGGGTCAATATCCAACACCGGCACTGGCTGTCGGCTCAGAAACTTTCTCTCTGCCCGGTCCCAGCAGTCGGTCCGACATAGCCGGTAAAAAGCTATCCGGGAGTTCCACCACTTTACATATTCGGGGGTCACCCGTGGAACCCGACCAGGGGCTGGCACCCGGAAGCTGGCAGTGTCTGCCCGATGAAAGAAATCCCACCAGGTTCGGGCAGCTTCGGCAGTAGGACTCCCCTGGAGACTTCGCACCTGTAATTCAAAGCGAGCACTGTATGTCGGGATATGCTGGTCATATCCAAATTCTTGCCGAAGCGAAAAGGATAATATGGCTCCAACAGCAAACTGTCCCCTTTGCGGAAGGCCAGCACACTGGGACGGATGGACAGCGCCCAGGCCCTGAGTTCCGGCTCCAATAGCGGGCGAACCACGTTCTCCTGACTGATCGGGTGCACATACTTCTCCACTTGGTCGTCTCGGCACTCCTGGTTACTGTTTACTAATGGACTTGAGTGAGCGGCCAGGGTCCAAAAGTGGATGGTGCCCGCAGCATCAAGGGGCACCATCGTCAACTTGCCTCGAATGTCGTACAGTCGCATGGACATCGAGCTTGACGCCACACTCGTAAACTCCAACATCCGTGGAACCAATCCCCAGCCTTGAATGGTGCGCGGAGTGAATTCTGGGAATAAAGAACAGACCCACGCATTGAAAAAATGCAGTGGGCACACATACCACGCTTGACGCGGGAACTGTTGGCGGCTGATGTCCCCGAGCGCTTTGTATATCAGACACAGCGTGGCCGGGCACAAAGACAGCTTGATACCCTAGGCCATCTGACAGGCAGGGTAAATGGCATCCGGGCGAATGACGGTCTCGTCCCCATGGGGCATGGCGAACGAGCACAGCCAGTACGTCAGATACGCCGCGCAATGTGTCAATGGGTCGACTCCCATCGGGTTCGGCCCACCGCGGCACCCTCGAGAAGGGATCTTCACGTCAACCTTTGACTTGGCGCGTTTCTTCCAGCCGGCAGCAGTGCCAATGTGTGGGAACTCCTCATACTGCTTCAGCCCATCATAGAAATACTGCACCCAGAGGACCATGCGGACCCTTTTCCGGTCCCCTCGGGGGTGTTGCCTCCCGCCGTGCGACAGCTGATATAGTTCCCGGTACGCCTTCATAAGGTACCGGTATGAATAGCCTAGAGAATAGTAGCCATCTCCGTTGGTTTCATCCTTGATCATATCCGGCAGACAGACTTCTTCGTAAGGCTCCCCGTCAATGGGCAAGCCACTGAGCTGACTGAGACTCCATAGGTCTAATGAAGTCTCGCCCTCTGCGGTGTAAAAGGTGTTGGTCTCTGCATTAAACACCTCGATCATCCCGCAGCAAAGACCCCTGGAAATAGGGTAACTGTACCGGGAGGCGTACACACTGTGGTAGACGCCAGCCCGGATGAGGATCGGGGCATAGTTGAATAGCACATACTCTGTGAATTCCACGGTCCCTTCCCGGAAGTTGTGCACGTCTTTGAGCTTCAACTCTCCGAACCAGCCCAGAGCCAGCTCATGCTTGAATCGGATGGCCAATCAGTCCAGCAGAAAAGGTTCCTCTCTGTATCCCCACTTCAACGGAGCCAGGAACAGACTGAACTGGGGATTCTCACTTTGAACCCGCCCGACAGATGTGTCCCACCGAGCAGGGATAAACTGAGGCACCCGCACTAGTTTGTCCTCTGCAGGCAGTACGGCTTCGAGCCCCAAGATGGGCTTCCACTCCCGAGCTTCCCCCACTAAGTACATCGAGATGCTCCTCGAAACACTGTAAAATAGGCTGTCCCAGGATTGCAGAATCGTCCGCTCAGCCTCTTTGACAACCCGAAAGTTCCGCCTCTCCTGGTGACTGAGGTGCTTCAGGAAGCGAACGAGATGCTTGTCCTTTGGGAAGTCCTTCCGGTACTCCCCCATAGCCCGGTCAAAAGTCATGACGCCGTCAACCCGAGTAAGCCTGCGGTAATCCATTGTCTCGGTGTCTGAGCCCGACGATCCGGCCAGTGCCGCTATCTCGGTGTGCTCCATATCCAAGTCTTCTACGTTGAACCAAGTGACTGCTGGCACCGAAGGTGGGGGAACGTGCTCGGCACCGGAAGCAGCAGAATCTCCCAGGGCAGCCATTTCTCTGTAAAGGGCAAGATACCGCAAGTCAGAACAAGGCATAAGTAAATGAAAAGGAAAGGGAATTATAAAGGGGGCTACACTACAGTTGAGTTAAAAGAATGCCAATAATTTTTGATGAAATTTCGGCAGAGTTTCCCCTAGGCCGGAGGCGTAAGGTAAAACACGGGTGCACGCCCACAAGGAGTGACGGCCCCAACAAAGTCACGGTGTGCCCAAGGGCGACACCGGAGGTCCTCCGGTTGAAGAAGTCTTCTTTCCTCAGCGGTACGCCCAGGCCACATCCCCTGGCGGCACACCCTGTGCCTCTTCCCAGCGGCACACCCCCTGGCGGCACGCCCTCAGTGGCCCCAACGGCACACTCCCTATGCCTCTTCCCAGCGGCACACCCCCTAGCGGCACACCCTCAATGTGCCCAGCGGCACGCTCCCACTAGTGCCCAGCGGCACGCCTGTGCCCCCTAGTCCCAGCGGCACGCTTGTGCCCTCCCGTCAGCGGCACGCCCGTGCCCCGCCTCCCTAGCGGCACACCCCCTGGCGGCACACCCTCAATGTGCCCAGCGGCACGCCTGTGCCCCCTAGTCCCAGCGGCACGCTTGTGCCCTCCCGTCAGCGGCACGCCCGTGCCCCGCCTCCCTAGCGGCACGCCCTGTGCTGCTCCCAGCGGCACGCCCCGACGCTCCACCCCACACCGAAGAGAAGAAGGAGAAGAACAAAAAAAAAAGAGAAGAAGAGAGGGGGGGTGAAGAAGAAGAGAAGGGGGGAGAGGAAGAGAACGACGGAGAGCCTAGGGCTCTGTCGTCCCCCGAGAAGAAGAGAAAGAATGAGAAGAAGAAGAGAAAGGAAAGGAAGAGGAAAACGGAAGGGGAAGGGAAGAAGAGAGGAAGGAGAAGAGAAGAAGAGGGAGGGGAGAGGGGCACGGTGGCCTCACCCCAGGCACCGGTGACGACGGCGAACGGCGGTGGTGACAGAGAAGAGAGAAGGAGAGGAAGGGGGAGCGACGGTGGCGGTGGTGACCGAAGAGACAATGGGAGAGAGAGGGAGAGAGAGAGAGACTTTGAAAAGAGGGGGGGAGTTCGAGCTCCCCTTTGCCCCTCTTTTTATAGCCGTCTAAAAAAGGGAGGAAAAAGGAGAAGAAAAAGAAAAAGGGGGAAACGAACGAACGGGAGGGGAAATAATAAAAAAAATGATGATGAAAATGAGAAAAAAAAAGAAAGAGGAAAAAGAAGAAAAAGAAGAAAAGGAGGGAATAAAAAAAAGAGAGAAAAAAAGAGGAAAAGAAAAAAAAGGAAGAATGAGTACATATGTATATATATATAATAATAATAATAATAATATGACACATATATAATAGCAATACAATAAATATACAATAGAGATCACGATGTCCGCATCACGTGTCCTATGAACGTACGTCCAATAATGTACGTTAATTCCCCAGACACACCTGCGGGTACCGTCTGGCTCATCCTTCGCCTGCGCTACCCGTGGGTGGGGGGCATTTGTGGACGCATAAAATTGCACGTCCATATGTCCCGCTAAGCTCCGAGTTAATGTCAAAGTCAAAGGAAGAAGACCCGAAGAGACTGGCCATCCAGGGCTCCGGGAAGATACTACCGCCCGGTAAATCCCCGCATTCGCACGGGCGCATTAAGAGACCAAGAAGTCACATGATGTCCTCCTGAATTAACACACTGCTAGGGACCCTTCCTCGGGCCCTTGACGGTGAAGAAATATCCCAAAGAAGGCACGGCTTCAAGTTACTTAAGCAAAAGCAAAGGCCCTCCAGCGGCACGGGCCTGAGGCCCTTCAGCGGCACGGCCATAAGCCCCAGCGGCATGGCCCTTCAGCCTTTCAGCGGCACGGCCATCTAGCCCTCCAGCGGCACACTCCATATCATGTCTGAAGTCTGTACAGGCTCATGCATGCTCACAATGTGAAGTCTGTACAGAGTCCATGACCACGAAGTCTATACGCTCATGTTTGAAGTCTGTACAGAGTTCTGGCGAACGCGAAGTCTATACATCCGAGCTCCAAGTCTGTACACTGGCTCGCTGCTTCAAATGAAGTCTGTACAGCCATCAGCCAAAGTCTATACGTTGGTGAAGTCTGTACATCCACCAGTTCAACCGCCAAAGTCCGCACGTTAGCGAAGTCTGTACATCTGCCGGTTGAGCTTCCAAGTCTATGCACCGGCCCCTGCAAGTCTATACATTGCGGCATAATTGAAGTCTGTACAGCCTTTGCTTTGCCAAAGTCTATACATTGATGAAGTATGTACACCGCTTTTGATGCAAGCCCCGGCAAGTCTATACATTGCAGCTGAGCTGAAGTCTGTACAGCCTTTGCTCTGCCAAAGTATGGACATTGTGAACTCTCAAGTCTATACATCGTCCGGTTGCCTTGCCCACGAAGTCTATACACTCCTTCACCAAGTCCTGGCCCTTCCAGCGGCACAGGGCTTCTTGGACCCTTCAGTGGCAAGGCCTTTGGCCCTTTAGCGGCACAACCTTTCTGCCCTCAACGCCATGCGCCCTTTCCCCAGCGGCACAGCGCTGAAAGCCTCCCGACGGCATGCACCGACAGAAGACACAACGGTCAATAGGCAGACCCATTGGCGCGCAGTCCAGCCACTTCAAAGCCAGCTAGCGCTTGTCTCCATGTCACCTTCTGGCTGGAGGAGGGGAGATCTTCGCCTGACGAGGAAGATACCGAAGTCAACCTTGGATGGCAGTGCCATCATGAGGCGACCTCGTCAACCGTCCGCATATAAAAGGCCTCCACAGACAGAAGAGAAGAAAAGAAGAAGATGGATTTCTGCTAGAGAGAGGAAAGAAACACAGAGAAAGAAGAGAGCATCTTCGTGCGAAGAGGCCCGTTCGAGGCAAGGAAGAAGAGAAGAAGAAGGTAGAGCAAATGTAGGAAGAAGAGAGGAGTGTTGCATGTAGCAGAGGGGGGAGGAATGGAGGACAGGGAATGGTTACCCTTCCTCGTTCCAGCCCTCTCTCCAACTCTTTTTTTTATTCTTTGTTTTCTTCCCTCCGTTTGTTCAGGGATGCATTGTATGATGTGTGGTCTTCGGGCCATGATTCCCTTTTTTATCATCCTGAATCTTCCATGAATGAAATAGTGTTTGATTCTGCTTCTTACTACATTTGTCATATTCTTCTCACCGGTCTCTTGTGGTTTTACTTTCTCTTCCCTCAACCTCCCAACTCCGTGTTCTACTTGATTTCCCGTAGCGCTGGTTTATGCAGTCAATAGAGTATGACCAGCTTCGTCCCTCTTCAATGGCTCTCCGTTGCACAACAACCCTTGATATCCCTTTCTATCTCTGGTCTGTGGGAGCCCATTCTCTTTGACACATTGGAGTCACTCGATGCCCAGAGCATTCTCCTCTGCCCTCCTTCGGGGCCAGTGGCATGCCCACACACCCTCAAGCACCCAGCCTTTCTACCACTCAAGGCCCCCAGCGGTACGCCTTTCCAACGCGGCCATTTGATGGTACAGCCTTCCTTGAGTCTGCTTGGTGGCACACTCTCTTCAGGGCCATTCAGCGGTGCACCCCCTCTCTGCTTGTCAGCGGTACACCCCCCTTTTCCTTAGCCGCTCAGTGGCACACCCTTGGACTGTCAGCCTGGCACTCCTTGATTGTCACTTCCCGGTGTACTCACAGTTTGCGTCAGTCTATTGGTTCCTCGCTCGATGTTTTCTCCAAGTTTCCCAAAGTTTCCCTAAAGGCGGCTGCTCCGGCACCCCCCTCAGCTGTTGGTTCGTGCTACCCCCATGGGCATGTTCCTTGTTATTCCTTTACCTCCCGGGTCAAGGGGAGGTGCTGTTGAATTTTCACCAGGAATAACAACAAATTTAAGAGATGAAAAGAAGCAGCAAACAGATGGACTGAGCAATGATAAAAACACCCTAGCCAACTAAAAGGACTACGCAAGATTCAAGGAACTGGACTGAACAAGACTTCAAGCACTGTATTGCTAAAATATGACTTGGGACTCAATCTCATGACATGAGAATGAAAGCTTAACCATCTAAGATGCCTCATCTTGAACTGAACAAGGAATCCTCTCTTGAGTCCTGGCCCACCCCTTCAGCGGCACAATCCGCTTGGTTTTGTTTGCTGCTTTTCCCAGCGGTACACCCTGGCCTACCTTTTCCAGCGGTGCGCCCTAGCCTTCTATCCTCCAGCGGTATGCTCCCCTTTGCTGTCTAAGTGGCACGCATCCTCCCAGCGTTCCATCAAGTCTATACATCGCTGCATCATTCACGTTCAAAGTCTATACATTGTCTTCTTGTTCATGCATTGCATCATTTGAATTGAAGTCTGTACAGCCTGTGCATGAAGTCTGCACACTGTCTGGTCGCACACACTTATAAGTCTATACATTGGCAACTCTACCTACGCTGCACTCATAAGTCTATACATTCCTCATTGACTTGCTTCATGCACCAAGTCTGCACATTCCACGCTAGCGAAGTCTGTCTAAGTCTGTACATTGCTTCTTCATGCATTGCACGAAGTCTGCACATTGTGTGCTGCATGCTCATCAAGTCCATACACTGGCTAGTCTACACAAGTGTGTAAGTCTATACATTGGCTGCCGAACGCTCTTCAAGTCTACACATCGCAGCATGCCTTCGTCTAAGTCTATACAGTGCATCATGGGCTTCAAAACATTTCCAAGTCTATACACTGCACGCCTCATTCATCGTCTTGCAAAGTCCATACATCGCCGCTATGTGTGTGCATCGTTGAACAAGTCCATACATTCATTGTACCGCAGGCCAAGTCTATACATTGTCCGTTGCATAACACGCAAGTCTACACATCATGAGCATCTTGCTACCAAGTCTATACACTACATCGCTGGGCAAGTCTATACATTGTCTATTGCATACAGCAAGTATGTACAGTCCGAGTGGCTCGTTCACGCATCAGCTCCTCCAGCCCTTCCAGCGGTACGCTTCCAGTCCCCCAGCGGTACGCTCCACATTCTCCAGGCAGTGTGCTCCCCTGGTGCCTCAGCGGTACGCTGCGCCCTCTACCCTTCAGCGGTACACCCATCTCCATTCTTCCAGCGGTATGCTCCCCAGCGGTACACCCTTCTTTACACTTTGAACCGCACACACCACTCATCTCTCAGCAGTACACCCTAGTCTCCATCATCTCCCCAACGAATACACACATGCATGCAATAAAAAGGGAGGGAGGCTATATGATAAAAGGAATGATGAATAGTAATAACAATAATGAGATAAAAGGGGTGGTCCCAACCAGGATAACAACAAGGGAAGATAATATCAAAGAAAGGGTAATGTCAATAAACAAACGATAATAACAAGCGTCGACGACCATCGTTAATACGGCAATATGGCAGCAGTCTCTCCTTCCTGGATTCCGAACCCAGGGATATTAATGATGCCCCTGTAAGCCGGAAGTCACTCTTGGGAGTTCTCTCTCTTGTCATGGTGACCGCCCGGCCTTACTTCGGGCCGATAATTCATCAGGGTCCCCTCGCTCGTCGGGATCTGATTTGCCACCCTGCATTAAAATTGTCGTCCCTCGGCAGACATTTGTACGGATTCGTCCCCCGGGTTATCATCTCGTTTTCCGTGTGAACTTGTGTCCTAACATGAAATGGTCCATCAGTGACCGACATGACCCGAGTACTTAGGTCCCCACCTAGGGCTCATCGCATGACCCGACGGGTGTTTCCTTCTTGCATTAATCAGTATTTCTTTCGACCGTGGAGCCCTTATTTCTGGCAATTAATCAAGGGTATTCCCCTCTCCGAGAGGATGTAAATAACGTTGTGACCTTTTATGGCACACCGGGTCTCAGTCCCGACCCGAACCACACAATCGCCTGACTGAGTCAGATCGAGCGCACCATGGGCTCTCTGGAGCCCGAACAAATCGTCACTTTGTGACTGGCACGCCCACACACTTAATAAAACCAACAAACGGATGAACGAATAGAACGAAGATCTCTCGAAATTAAGTGCGTCCACAGGTCTCACCATGGGTATGCTAAATAAATTGCCTTATGGCGGACATTGTCCCATCGGTTCTCGTCCCTTCGGCTCTCGGTCTTCGATATGCTCGTTTATTACGGATTCCGTCTCGGCACTATGTGGACGGTTTCCTATATACCCCTGCAACCCTCCGGGTACAGGGGAGATGTTGCCAGATTTTTGCCAGACATACAAACGAACTGCTGAACTGTTAAATAAAAAAATAATAATATTAAACAAACAAAACAAATAATAATAAAAATGGAAATAGACAAATAAACAAATAAATAGAATGAAATAAATAAATAAATAAATAAATAATAATAAGTAAATAAAAATGCTAAACAAAGCACAAAATGAGAATCGGCAAGGGGGCTCCCCTCGGCGCCATTGCTCCTCGGCACCAAAAGCACGCCGAAATGAAAGCCACGCCGAGATGTGTCCATCGACGCACCTCATTCCCCCATTATAAAAAAAAAAACTCACCCGTGTCGTATTACACTTTCCCATTTTCATCACACCTATGTGCATGTTCTCGTAACAAAAGCAACACACATATACACATACGTGTCACACATACACATATCTAATGTTAGCTAGGTGCGATTGATAAACACAGATCCAAAGGGGGGGTGAATGGATCTTTCAAAGAATTCTACCCAATTTAAAATTCGCATGAGATGATAACATCAAGATCAGTGGACAATTGATCAAACATAAGATATGCAAACTCAATTAAACTCTAGGATATAGATAATCAATTAAATCACGGTCCTAGCATGCATCTAGCACAAGCAGGCAATCAAACAAACCACTGCACAAGGATTTTTAGGTGGTTCGGTCCAAAGACCTACGTCCACCCCTCACTCCCAACCAGAGTGAGGCTTCCACTAGTAACACTAGCACAGCAGACTCAGTCTGCAACAAATGCTGCCAAACAGCTTGACTAGGGGAACAACCTCCCCTCTTCCTCCCAACTAGAGGGACACCCCAAGTGACTCCCAGCCACTTAGAAACCAGAGACACACGGTCTCTCTTCCTCCATACCAGGAGGGAACCCCTGGACTTGCTACCCACAAGCCAGAACCGGAGGACCAAACCTCCCTTCCTCCAAACTGGAGGGGAACCTAGAGACCCAAGTCTCTCTTCCTCTGAAACCCAGAGGGAAACACAAGTGATAGCAAGTCACCTGCAAACTAGAGGTCTCGGACCTCTCTTCCTCCCAACCGGAGGGAAACAACCAATGACACCCAGTCAAAGGCAACCAGAGACGCAAGTCTCTCTTCCTCCACACCGGAGGGAACCCGACCTCACACTAGAGGATCGGAAGAACAGCAAGTGAATAGTTCAAAGGAAAAACAAAAACGCAGCAACAGAAAGCTGAAAAGATAAAATCAAATGTGGCTCTCGCAGGAGCTGGCTGGCCTGGATTTGATCCACGGTCCAGCAGGAACTTCTTCTTCTGCTTCTCTCTTTCTCCCAGCACGAACTCTCTTTTCTTCTTCTTCTTCTTTCTTTCTTCTTCTTCTTCTCACTGCTTCAGCCTTCTCCTTCTTCTCACTTCTTTTCTTCTTCTTCTCTATTCTCTGTATCGTGGAGGCACTCTCTGCTCTTCAGCTTTTCTCGATGGCTCTCTGCATTTCGATCACAATCAGCCGATGGAGGAGACTCCATATATATACCAGCAGCAGGCAGCTAGGGCTTATGCTCTTTTCGATTCCCGCCCAAGCTTCAGTGGTCCACGTGTCAGCATTTCAGCCTCTAGGATCACGTGCAAGTCTTGATGGCCTCTTCCATTAAACCTGTCAGATAATCAGTTGAATAACAGTATCAGATGATGTATAGACTTGAAAGTTTAACTGAGTGTACAGACTTCATGTGAAGTAAGAGTGTATAGACTTGAAGCTTGATATCGAGTGTATAGAGTTGAAGCTTATCAAACGAATGCATAGACTTCATGTTAGCGAACGAGTGTATAGACTTAGCTG
This sequence comes from Amorphophallus konjac, assembly GCA_022559845.1. Classification (NCBI taxonomy): domain Eukaryota; kingdom Viridiplantae; phylum Streptophyta; class Magnoliopsida; order Alismatales; family Araceae; genus Amorphophallus; species Amorphophallus konjac. Next base: position 33,152,785 of record CM040129.1, read on the forward strand.
AGTGAGCATGCAGTGTATATACTTGAAACCCTTCAGTAACCTGAGTGTATAGACTTAGTGTTAACGTGCCAGAGAAACCAGTGTACAGACTTGCTGAGCTTTCGCTAAGTCTATATAGACTTGGTGAAAGAGTGCCTGGAAAGGCAGTGTACACACTTGATGGCGTGAAGGAACGAGTGTATAGACTTAACTAGTTCAGTGCAGTCCATAGCAATGTATAGACTTAGGCGTTCTGTTCAAGACAAAACCAATGTACAGACTTCATGCTGTACAGACTTGATGTTGATCAAAAGACCTTTGGACATCAGCCCAAGGCGTCAACGCTTCCATCGTGCAGCGTCGCCTCAGCTCCTCAAGCGAGATGCTCACGCCCTTGGCAACTGGCCAATGCATCAACGCATCCAGTGTCAGCGTCGACGCAGTGAACAAGACAGAAGGCGAAAGACGCACAATTGCGTCTACGCAGTCAGCCAAGTGCGTCAACGCACTAAAAGCACAGAACCCATGAAGACAGACAAGCTGTACAGGCTTGGTTGAAAGCTGAATAGTCGGATGTACAGACTTGCTAAAACAGTCCGATGTACAGACTTCAAGAACTCTAGACAACGGACGCTGTACAGACTTCAGCTAAGTAGTCCACAGGCCGATGTGTAGACTTGGCCAATGTGCAGACTTTGGCTTGGAACGAAGGTAAAGATGAGGCTGTATAGACTTGGCCAGAACGTAGGGAAAAGCACCAATGTGCAGACATGAACATCCAGCAGTGTATAGACTTGGAAGTTCAAGGCCACGATGTATAGACTTTGCCCAAGGAAACGAATGTATAGACTTTGCCACAGTCTAATGTACAGACTTCAAAAGAAGCAGTCCGATGTACAGAGTTGGCCAAAGCAGCAATGTATAGACTTTGAAACAAAGACAATGTATCGGCTTTGAAACAAAGGCAGTGTATAGACTTGATGCAGTTCTGCTGCCAATGTACATACTTTGATTCCCAAATGCGATGTAGAGACTTTGTGAGAGGCACACGATGCAAAGACTCTATACAGACTTAATGGCATGCAGCAATACACTAGACGATGTATAGACTTTAGAGCAACAAAAAGTAGACAAAGCAGCATGGCGTCAACCCAGCTGTTCCACTGCGTCAACGCAGTGTCCTTGTAGCGTCAACGCAGCTAGTGAACAGACAGCCAATGCGTCAACCCAATCTCCAACTACGTCAACGCACTGCATGAACAATTAGCCACTACGTTAACCCAATGTAGCCATATTCATGAATTAGCTATTCAAGCAAATAATCAGATATTTAAGCAGTCAAACAATCATCTAAATTATTTAGCACACCTCAGTGTGACTCATGATGTGTCAGCCATCATCAAAACCACACAGGGGCACAACAATCTCCCCCTTTTTGATGATGGCAACACTATGAGTTACACTGACTCAGATTAGATTCTTCTCCCCCTTTGCCTTCAGCAAAAAGACATGAGTTGAAGAGGAAGGAATAAGACTGTATAAAAAGAGTGAATTAAAAGCTCCCCCTTTTGACTAATCTGCCCCTATTACTTTAGCAAAACAAATAATCCAGAGATGTCATATGAGACACTCAACATAGTTCATCAGATGAGGACAACACAATATCAGAAGCAATTAAATCAATTCTCCCCCTTTGTTAAATAACTTATGCAGTGATGCATATGCAACAAATACTCCCCCTTTGACATGACAGAAGATATAGAGCTAATGCAGACAAACAACATGATCAGACAATCTAGCACATTGTCCCCTTATGCAAATAGTCTCTCAAACAGACCAGAGAATCTTGCCCTTATGATCTATGATGCAAGAGAAATCCACAAGGATGAACTCAGGTTATCCAAAAACTGCAAGTACACATGGTAAACTGAGAGAAGTGCTTCTCAAAAATGACAACCAGTCTAATACCACTGAATCAAAACACAGTGATAAAGAGCCATAGGATGAGCAGATTCATCAGTTAGTGAAAATTGAGATATTGAACTTTTCAGCAAGATACTAACTTCATAGAACATAATTTTTAAGTTCTAGAGTCCTCCATTATAAAAGCTTATGAAACCTTAATTTTCAGATATGGTTTAAGAATGATGTAAACAAGTTTTTCAAAAAGAATTGTACTCATTTCTGAACCAGCTCTTAATAAAAAGGAACTACAAGCTCATATAAAATTCTAGTTCAACCAACTTCCATCTTACTTAGTTTACTTTCCATGACAGTTTTAAGAGATACATAAGAGAATGCAACAGAATTTTACATTGTTCTTTCAGAATTTGATTTACACTTGTTCATAATTTTCTTTTTAAATGAACAATTTTGGTTTATCAACACCTTTTGACATGGGGAGACACCTTGATCAGAGGCCCGAATCCCCAGTTACTCAGTGTGACAACCGTATTGCTTCTCCCATTTTGGAGAACAGAGGTAGCATTGGAAGTATCTTTGGCATGAGGATACACCTTGATTAGAGGCCAGAATCCCCAGTTACTCAATACAACAATGCCATTGCTCTGTCAACTTTTCACAGTATTTTCAATCATCTCTTTAAGCAGAGTTAACCATGGTACTTCATGACACAATCCTTTGGACAGGTTTCTCAGTAACCACAGTTATTGCTCTGTCCATGATTCAGAACAAGTTAAGTGTTTAAGAAAAATCACATACACTATATATCTCAGTCAACATAGACAAGGATATCAACTTTTCAGATGTCAGAAGCTCTTACATGAATTTACATGAGGCAGATAGTTAAAGTTTATTAAGAGATTGAATCAGATATTTCCAAGTTCCTTGTGTCCAAACAGGAGTACATAAGATTTAAACCAGTTCCAGTTAACAAATGTTCTTAAGCATGTATAATGAAAGGTTCCTCATTGAAGATGTTTTAACTTTTATGAAGTAGTATTCAGGCTGAAGATTTACTTCATATCTCAGCTTAGTAATTCAAGTGAGAATATTCAACAGACAGCATGGATTCTGAAAAATTGTAGCAAAGGAGCTGCTCTTGAGCATAGAAGTTCAAGGATGACTGAAAAGAAGTGAAGCTCTCCTTCAGCAGATTTAGGAGAGACAGACATATGCCTATAAAGTGTGAATTCAGATTTTGAACAACTTCATAAGCAGTCAAGAAAGATCTTTTGATACCACTTTCGTGATGGAATCACTGACACTATAGAATTGACAAGATGAATCACGTAGGTGGATAGGAAGAGTTCAGATAAAAACACAACTGAACGGTTTAAGCATGCTCCCCCTATCTATATGCAGTGAGACACTACCTTCCCCCTTTTTTTGATTTTTCAAACAGGAATGTGTAATGCAACTAACTACATGTATGCAAAGACATGCAATGCACTACTCTTCAAATGCAACATCAGTCAAGCTCCCCCTTACAGAGTGCATGATATGCAATTAAACATACAAGAAGTTTGGCATATCATTCATCATGGCATTTGTGTGCAATGCATTTAGAAATAAACTCAATCATTTTCATGAGCATTTCAGATTTTTCCAATTAGTTTCAGTTAGACAATGCACAAAAGAATTATCATGATATGTAGTGCATTCAGATCACACAAATCAGAATACAAAGTTTTCAGAATTTACCTGAATGGGGCTTTATCATCTTGGGTGCCTTGGTTTACTTTACCCCTCTTTATTCCTCAGTCCAAGGCACACCTGCAAAGTATTTGATCATCTTGATCCTGCAGGGACCCAAGCAGCTTTGGGTCATGCGTTAGCCCTGACAGGTGATCTAAGCAAATTCATAGCAATATGGTCACCATGATCCATCAGATAGCAATTTTTCATAGAGTGACCAAACTTCCCACAATATCTACATGACGTGACTGGTTTCTGGTTTTTATGATGCATAGTAACAGTAGCATAAGGTTTATAAATATGTTCATAAGATTTTCTGTTATATGCATGAACAGTTTGGTTCTTATTCCTAACCAGCCAACATTCAGAAGATTTGTGACCTTGCTTCCCACAATTATAGCATGAAAATCTTGCAAATGGTTTTACAGGGAATTTGACACCATAGGGGTTAACAGTGTTCTTCTGAACATGCCAACAGTTCTTGACTGTATGGCCATTCTTCCCACAGTGAGAGCAAGCAAAAGAATTTCTTCTATGAAAACCATTTTTACCCCAAGTAGATCTAAACCAGCACTCAGCAGCCTTGTGCCCAGGCTTATTGCAGTTGAAGCACACAATGTGCTGACTAGAATTGTGTTTAGATCCCTATGGATCATGAAAGTGCATGGAAGACCTGGCATGTAGTTTATTGCCTTCTTTCATGATAAAACATTCATTCATGAGATGACCATGCTTCCCACAATAATAACATGAAGCATCAGGCTTCCTAGTAGCATAGTTTCTATCAGAAAGATTTCTTGAATGTAAAGTTCCACTAGTATGCTCATCCTTTAACATCAATCTGCAATCTTCCATTATGTGACCTCCTTTCCCACAATAATAACATGACCCCTTTTTAATATGAGTGTGTGAGAGATCATGTGAATTGCGTGTAGCCTTCTTTATAGTAACATGAGTGTCTTTATCCTTCTTCTGTGAAGTTTCACCCTTTTTCAGTTTTTGATTTTGTTCCACAGTTTTGGGTTTTTCCTCTTTCTGTGAATTTTCATCATTTTTCAATTTTTGACTTTGTTCCACATTTTTGGGTTTCACAGTGGATTTTTGTGCAGTGAATTGGAAGACAGAAGGAGCAGAGGTTGTGTTCTGATTGGTAGCTTTGACAAAAACAGTAGATGTTTCATTCCCATTACTCCTTTTATTTTTCGGACTATAGCCCAGTCCCTTTCTCTCAAAGGTATCACTCTTTCCAAGAAGCTTATTCAGATTGTCCTTTCCTTTGACAAATTTTGATAGAGAATTTTTCAAATCTTTAATCTCAGAATTCAAGCCACAAATATTAGCTTCATATTTGGACAGATCTGTTTCACAGGAAATGACTTGTTGATGCAAGGCATCATTCAGACTTTTGAGTTTTTCAACTTCCTGTTTTAGTTTTGTTTCATTGTCAGCTTCAGATAGGGACTTATAAAGATCATCAACTTCTTGTTGAAGGGATGTGATAGTAAGCTCATATCCAGCTATTTTCCGTTCACTGCAACTGACATTTCCATTTAACATTAAGTTGATGGTTTTTAGACTCTCAATTTCTTGTTCAGCATTCATCAACCTATCAGAATTATCCACACTCACACAGTTGCCTTTTTCAATTGTCATTAGCCTATCTGTCAGCTGGGTGTTTAGATGTTTCAACTCATTGATTTCCTCTTTCAGTTTACTATTCTGCTCTAGGAGATCAGCATCAAGCACCCATTCATCTGAGAGAGACTGACATTCATGAAACATTTCCTGTTATTTTTCAGATTGAAGTTTGTCAAGATTTTTCTGAATCTCTGAATTTGTTACTCTATCAGCCTCTAGTTTTTCAGAAATCAATCTATTTTCTTTTTCAAGATTTATTTATTTGAGTTCAAATTCCTTGAGCTGATTATTGAGTATTTCATTTGCAGATTTCATTTTTTCCAATTCAGAGTTGACACATTCTAATTCTCTCACCAATTTTTCATTTTGAACAATATCATTGTTGTGAGCCTGATCAACTAAGCTAAGCCTTTCCTTTAGTTCAGCAATTTCACAAACAAGCTCTTGACTCTCCTTTTTGTGTAGACCAACTTGTTTCATAAGAGATTGTTTTTCAGATTTGAAATGATCTAAGTCTGAACTAATAGAATCAAACTCTGTTATCTGTCTTCTAAATATTTCATTTTCAGTTTTCAGAGTTTCAAGATTTTCACCTCCTAGTTTTTCCAGCTTCTTTTTCAGTCTTCTATACCTCTTACTCATTTTTTCATGGGAGTGTAACAGATCAGCATAGGCATCTACCCAGTCATCTAAAGTGAAGCTAGAGAAGGGGATGATTACCTCTTCAGCATCTTGGAATTCCTCTTGATCACTGCTATGGTTGCTCTCGTCAGCCATCATGCAGTTGTCCTCATTCATCCTCTGAGCTAGCTTCAGCTGATCTAGAATGTCCTTAGCGGACCTGCAGTCATAAAAACAAGAATGTAGAGCCTTGTCAGTAGCTACTCTCACCAGGTTAAAGGCTTTCTGATTTTCTCCATATTTTGACTTGTGACTTTTAGTCCATTTGGACTTTTCCTTTGGCAATCTGTGGGGACCTTGTGAAATTAACTTCCACAGATCCGGATTAATCATTTTCACATAATTGTGAAGACTGCTAATCCATGAGTTAAAGTTAGAGCCATTGAAAACCGGTGGAGAACCCATTGAATAAATCGGCAACCAGATTAATGCAGCAAAGGGTAGAAACTGAAATGCACCAAGGGACAACAGGATCCTCTGCAGATCGTTGGATCTGATTAATCAGAGAACCGCTCTGATACCAATTGTTAGCTAGGTGCGATTGATAAACACAGATCCAGAGGGGGGGGTGAATGGATCTTTCAAAGAATTCTACCCAATTTAAAATTTGCATGAGATGATAGCAACAAGATCAATGGACAATTGATCAAACATAAGATATGCAAACTCAATTAAACTCTAGGATATAGATAATCAATTAAATCATGGTCCTAGCATGCATCTAGCGGAAGCAGGCAATCAAACAAACCACTGCACAAGGATTTTTAGGTGGTTCGATCCAAAGACCTACGTCCACCCCTCACTCCCAACCGGAGTGAGGCTTCCACTAGTAACACTAGCACAGCAGACTCAGTCTGCAACAAATGCTGCCAAACAGCTTGACCAGGGGAACAACCTGTTGAGCCTTGTTGAATCTTTACATGTTTTGATGATGACAACACTATAAGTCTTAGTGGTGTTCAAAAATATTTCTCTGTGAAAAATTAACAAAAATATTTTTCTGTGAAAGTGAACAAAGAATATTTTTCTGTGAAGAATAAACCTTCATTTCACTTCAGGTATTTTCAGGGATTGTCTTCGTGTTGGTTGGAACTTCGTCATGTTTGTGTATAACACCTCGTGTTGTACTGTTTGCCTTCGTGTTGTTTTAGTTTTAGTACTGTTTGTATTTTCAACACGCCGTGTCATCCTCTCGTACCTCGTGTTGTGTTAAGTTGTGTGCTGATTGACTTCGTGCTGATTCTTCTGAAGCAGCTCGAATTATTCTGATAAACTTTGAGTTGCTTCTGTATGAACCTCGTGTCGTTAGCACTTAGTTGCTCATCTCGAGTCAGTCCTCTATGTTTGCTCTTGTGTCTTCGTGTCAATTACTGTAGTTCCTCGAGTTGTTCTTCTGCTTCCACCGTTTCATCACGTGTTGTTGAAGACGTGTCTATCTCATGTCTTCGTGTCGTGTTTCCTAGACCTCGTGTCTTTGTCGCTTTGTGACCTCACCTCGTGTCGGTTTCTGTTTTCATCTTCGTGTTATTTTCAACTCGTGTCGCCTCGTCTTCGAGTCGTTCATTCGAGCTATTGTGTGCTCGAGTTGTTTTTCTTGTGTTTTCAAGTGTTGTTTCACTACGTGTCTTCGTGTTGTCTTTTGTATTCGTGTCTTCGTGTTGTCTTTTGTATTCGTGTCTTCGTGTTGTCTTTGTATTCGTGTCTTCGTATTGTCTTTGTATTCGTGTCTTCGTGTTTCTTTTGTATTTGTATCTCCGTGTTGCTTCCTTCTATTTTCGTCCTGGTCTCTTCTGATCGCGTGTCTTTCTATTGCTTCACTCTGTGTTATCTTCTTCTCACCTCATGCTGTCTTCATCTGACTTCGTGTCATCTTCGTAGTTGTGTTAGCTGTGTTCTCGTGTACTTCGTGTCGTTCTCGTGTTATCTCGTGCTAAACTCATCTAACGTACCTCGTGTCAGTCACAGTATAGTGCACCTCGTTTTGTTATCATATATCTCGTGCAGTTCTTTGTTCTTATGGCCAACCAACTTATCTCAGCTACATATAGCAAACCCTGAGCATTAATGTAATTAATCTGCTTGCAGGGATCCGAGGAAGATTACTCCTCAGTGTCTGGGCAGCACGTGATCCAATGCTAGAGGAACCAATCCGATAAGGACACGTGGCAAGAAGGTTCTGGATCAAGCGTGGGAGGCACACGCATTCTGAACCGGATCTGCTGCTGCTGCTGATATAAATAGAAACCTTCGTCTTCAGATGGAGAATGATCGAAAAAGAGAAAGATATAGAAGAAAGAGCAGAAAAGCAGAGAGTCCTTCGATCCAGAAAAATGAGAGAAAGAAGAGAAGAAAAAGAGAGAGCAGAAACTGAAGGAGAAAGAAGAAGAAGAAAAGAAGAGGAGAGAGAGCTTTACTGAGGATCTGATCAGTCTGTTCGTGGATCAAATCCAGAACGACTATGCTCATTGAGAGCTATATATCTTGCGTTTTATTTCCTGCTTCTATCGCTGTCATTTTCATATTTTCTTATTTTTCCTTTTGCTACCTTATTTAGTCTTGTTCTTCCGATTGCCCTGTTGGGGATCGGGTTTCTCCTGGTGGTACAGGAGAAGGGAGATCTGATCTCCAGGTTGCAAGTGGCAGGTTGTCACTTGAGGGTTCCCTCTGGTTTAGAGGAAGGGAGGCTTGTCCTCCGGTCCTTGGCTTGTGGCTTGCAAGTCAAGGGGTCCCTCCGGTTGGAGGAAGAGAGGTCTTAGACCTCTGGTTTGCTAGTGACGGGGAGTCACTGGTGGGTTCCCTCCTGGTCTGGAGGAAGAGAGGCTAGGCCTCTGGTGGGTTGCCGGCAGTAGGTTGCTACTGGTTGGTTCACTGGTAGTGGGACTGCTACCAGTGGGGTTCCCTCTTGGTATAGAGGAAGAGAGACGTGAGTCTCTGGTTTCTAGTGACCGTGGGTTGCTAGTGGTTCCCTCCGAGTAGGAGGAAGAGGGGAGGTTGTTCCCCTGGGTAAGCTGTGTATCAGCGTTTGTTGGCAAGCTGTGTTGCCCAGCTGTTAGTGAAGCCACACTCAGTTTGAGTGTGGGGTGGATGTAGGTCTGGAGGACCGAACCACCTAAAAATCCCCGTGCCGTGTGCTTATTTTTCTCTTCTGGGCTTGGATATTTGGTAGATACTTGTTTAGGCCGATCCTTCCCTATCCTCCAAGCAGTTCGTTCTGCGGTTAGTGTTTGACCATTGTGCTCTAATTCGGAAACTCCTGTTTGAGATCTAAACTTAATTTTTAATCCTTAATTTTTAACGGGTAAAGGTCCATTCACCCCCCCCTCTGGACCTATCAATTGGTATCAGAGCGGTTCCCTATATCTCCAGGTTCAACGATCTGTAGGGGATCCTGCTGGTCTGATAGGTGCATTTCTGTTTTGGTCTTACTGCTTGGTTTTACTCCTGAACTGATTTCAATGAAGCACCCACCGATCTTTAGTGGTTCTGGATTTAAGTTGTGGCTTAGAAGTCTGCGTACCTATGTTAAACAACGTGATCCGGATATGTGGAAGTTGATTTCACATGGTCCACACAAGCTGCCAAAGAAAATGTCCAAATGGACTGACAATGATAGATACATGTGTGATCAAAACGAGAAGGCTATGGAAATTCTGAAGGCTGCCACTGACAAAGCTTTACATTCATATTTTTATCATTGCAGGTTAGCCACTGAAATTTTGGACCAACTGAAAATAGCCTTCGAGTCAAAGAAGGACGCCTGCATGATGGCCAATGGGACTGATCACAGCAACAATCAAAGTAATGAAGAGGACAATGATGATCAGGTAAACCCTTTTCAACATTATACTATGGATGATTGGGAAAATAGCTATGCTGACTTGTTGGGGCTATATGAAAATTTAAAAAGAGAACATAAGAAACTGAGAAAGGGTACTAGGTTAACCAGTGCAAATTCCTCTTCATGTCAAAACTGTTTAAAATTGGAACAAACAAATGATGCTTCCATAGCTGAGATTCGTAAGCTTGAGAGTCAAATTAAATTGTTAAAGAAAAAGAATCAAGAATCTGTTAATTCAGAACTGAATGAACTTAAATCTGAAAATGACTCTCTCAGGAAAATCATTGAAGAAAATGTTCAGAAAATTAAAAACCTTGAACAAGAAAACAAACTGCTAACTGAAAAATCTGAATCTAATCAACAATTTGAACCACCGTGTGAAGATCAGATTTTAATAAATGAATTGGTCCAGAATGACAAGCTCAAGGGAGAAATTGAAAAATTGAAAATGTTGAACAGTAGTATGTCTGAGAGACTTCTAACCTTAGAAAAAGGAAAAACTGTTTGCATTGAAGATTCTGATAAACTGAGCAATCTGGAAAATGAAATTGAGGACTATAAAATCGCAAACAAGGTGCTAAGTGAATGTGTAAACTGTAATGAACAAGAGATTGCCAGTTATGAAATACACATTGTTTCTCTGGAAAATGAAATAGAAGACTTGAAGAAATCCTTGTCAAAATTTGTGGAAGGACAAGAAAATCTGGACAGATTGTTAGGTGTTAAAGTCAATTTTCAAAAAGAAGGGTTGGGCTATAACTCAACAAAGAAAAAGAGTTTTGAAAATAAGATTCAAACTTCTGCTGTTTCAGATGTTGCATCTGCTAGCCTAGCCAGTCCTTCTGTATTTCAATTCACTGCTCAAAGAAGTCTGAAGACAACTATAGAACAAAAAGGGAAGAACAAAGTGGATTCTACTACATACATGCATCCTGACTTTAAATCCCATGCTAACAAGAAACCTATGTCATGCCTTAATTGTCATAAAGCTGGTCATCAAATGCATGAATGCAAACTGAAAGGAAAAGATGACATGAATACTAGTAAAATGCATGTTAGGAAAACTCATGACAGAAATCATGAGGTTCAGAAAAAGAAAATGTCATGTTACTACTGCCATAGAATTGGCCTTTGATGCATGAATGTAGATTGATGGAAAAGGATGAGATGGATGCTAGGAAATATCGTGATAGAAATCCTGATGTTCATTCAAAGAAAAGGGAATGTTCGCATTGTGGTAGATTAGGCCAAGGGTGCTCAATGTTGGTTTGCTAATGGAAAGAAAAAATCACTCCCACATCATGCTAAATTTTATGCTAACCAACATGCTCTTAATATCAACAAAACTGCTTCTCCGAACCAGCATGTCAGATGTTTTAATTGTAACAAGCTTGGGCATATGGTCACTGAATGTTGGGCAAGATCTTATAGGAGAGAGTCTCCTTTCTACTCCCATTGTGGGAAGCATGGCCATGCAGTCAAGGACTGCTGGCATGCTCAGGGTAGAAAACTCAATTCTAAAATTGTTAATCTCCCTGCGAATAAAAATGCATTTGGTAGAAATGTCTTTAGAGGCAAGCACAATGAGTGCTTCAAATGTGGGAAGTCAGGTCACAGGATTGCAACCTGTTGGCTGGCAGGATATCAAAACCAAACTGGTTTTGGCAAACAGAATGTTTATTCTATTAACAAGGAGTCTCATGTTTATGCACATAGGATTCATGCTAACAAGGATATGCATAAATCAGTACTGAAAGTTGTTGCTCCTTGCTATCAAGTTAAAAATGTGCTGAGGAAACTTGCTAGAAGTAATACTATCATGTCAGGACCCAAGACTTCTTGGGTACCTATTTGTGCAAAATAACTTTGCTTTGCAGGTGTGCCTTGGATGGAATAAAGGGGTAATAAACCAGGGCACATAAAAGGACCCCATGTCTGAATGCTCCAGGTAAATTTATTGCTTCCCTCCTAATCTGAATTCAATCTCCAATCCATCAGAATGATGTTTGTTGTTGTTCATATAAACTGCCTATTTTGGACTAGACAAAATTATCATGATTGGAATAACCTCTCTAGTCTGCCATGCCCGTTGATTATCAGGTTTGACCACTATGATATATCAAATAGTAAGCTATCAAAAGGCAGGGAAATCTGTCCTGAGGTGCTTACTATGTGTGAGGTGGTTTTTCAGACCAAGTGCTCTGCCTAGTACCATGGGTCATTCTGCTGATCAGGGGAGCCTGTATGTGCATGATTCACAAACTCACATGTTTAATTTTCATTGCAAACACTGCATTCAATAAATAATTAATACTTCCAAGAGTCGTGTGTGAGATGTCCTTGAGTGGGCTGAAAAGGAGTTTGACATGCCATTTGGTTTCTGAAGAATTTTGTCAGCCGATGCAGTTAATGTGGTGTTAAGATCTGTCATCTCATGAGGTTGCAGTTTATTGCCCAAGAGCTTCTCTGGATGTGAGACAGAACTTCTTCAAGAATATTATATTTGTAAGCGTCCTTGGTGCTTAATGTCTTGAGTGAGCTCTCACTTGTTGGCTTGCTGATAGGAGTGCTGCTCATCTCATCTCTCTCCATTCGGTCTGCCACCTTCTTATCTCTCTCCTATCACTTTTGGTTCAGAAATTCTCTCAAAGAAATTTTTTTTCTTACAGTCTTCTTGCTCTTATCAGATGTGATCTGTATACCTTAAACCACCCAATATCTAGTGTAACAACTTACACCTGTTAATAAAGAACTTCAATGTATGGGGGTTATATTTGGTCCTTGATCCTTCTAAGTTATCCTCTCAAGTGTTGGTCAACATATTATAAAACTTCCTGTTAAATGAGAAAAATTTGTTGAGGATCTCGATTTAACTGAAACTTATGTGAAGAGAGTTGTGAGATAAAAATTGTGTTAAGTAAGATATCTGTCTTTTGTCTAAAATCATGAGAAGTGCCACTAGGGAATACGCCATTCTTTGTGGCAGAGCAATGGCTTTTGTGGAGAAATAGACACTCTAGATCAGAGAAGTCCAGAGTTTCTGTCATGATACAACTAGCTATCTCTGTATAGAAATGTTAAAATAATAAAAAAAAGGGAAAAGTCAACAAAGAAAAATTTCATTGGCTTTGATTGGCATAAAGGTAGTCCGTCCTGAGTAACCAGGGTTTCTGGTGTCTGATAAATATGTCTCCTTGTGTAGAAAGGGACTATTCTACCTTGTGCTCAACAAATTGGTTGACCCTGTATGCCTTCTCTTGTCCATTAAATGAAGAAATGAAATCTGCTTGACATCGATATGTTATTTCTTTGCTTGACAAACATAAGGAGTAATTTAATCGTGACTCTCTCTAGGTTAAGCAACTTTAACAGCTAATTTTGTGATCATGTTGATTTAATATCTTGAGGTAACTGACCATGGAATTTGGAAGAATATAACTAGTCCATATATTGAAGGGCAAACTTTAACAGGCAATGGCTGTGTTACATCATGACTGAGGGTAGTTTGGGTATTTCCAGAAAAAGTTTGATAAGAGTGAAAAACAACCCGACAAAACCCTTCTTGTTTCACACGCCTTCATCCACAAACCCTCGTTTCCCCTTGCCGCTTCCTATTCATCTTCGTGCCACTCCACCTTGAGTGTTCCTTCAAACTCATCTCTATCTTTTCCCGCTCACTTCCTTTCCCCACAGAGATCTCTTCCTCTCTTGGGCCTAGCTTCACTTCCAGTAGCAACCGGCAAGAGAGAGTTGATACTCTAGGAGTCTTGGCAAATGGATCAGCAAGCATCCGCCGCTCAGGTTGAAAGGAAGAGGAAAGGAAAGGAAACTGCTGAGGAGCCTCCGTCCAAGCAGCAACGTTGTCTAGAATCAGAAGCTGCTGCGGGAATGTCTTCAGAGCAAGGTACCATGCCTTCCCAGTCTACCGTATTTTTAGAGAGTGGTAAAATCATTCCTCCGAGGATAGTTGATTTCGGTGATGAATCCATGGTCCTGAAGTTTCCAGAACTCCTGAAGATCTTCGAGTTTCAGGAATGGAGGAAATTTTTGGAAGATCACAGGGTATTCTACTCTAGCCTGGTGATGGAATTTTACAACAACTTGTTGTTGAGCCGAGATAAGTCTGCATTGATTTCGATTGTTAAAGGGGTTGAGATAACAGTGACATGCAACTCTCTCCATGAAGCTCTAAGTATTCCAGAAAAGGGAGAGGTGGAGAGAGGGTACATATACAGTCTGCATGAGGCATTTTCGGTTATTACTGGTAAACCCAGTAACATTCTTGACAAGGGGCAAGTGAAGCTGAAAGCTTTCCAAACCTCGTCATTTCCTCCTCTTCACAAGCTCCTTCAAAACATAATTGCTTCTATAGTCACACCACAGACTGGAGCTAGGGGTAGAATCACAGACACACAGAGGTTTCTACTGTTTTGTCTGATTCAGAATGTAAAGATATGTTTGCCAGAAATCATTTTTACTGTCATGAAGGGATGTATTGGATCCAAGAGACACCTTCCCTATGCCGCCCATCTGACAGACATCTTCAAGTATTCAGAGATTTGCTTGGATGGAGAGGCTGCATCTGAAGTTAAGGCCCGAAACATATTTAATATGAATTTTGTTTCAGTGTTTTTGGGCTTGGAGGGCTCTTCAATGGTGGGGCAAGTTAAGGCCCAGAAAGTCAAGGAATCACAAACTCAGGGGGAGCATCTGGAACAATCTCAAGACTTAGCTCAAACTGGTGTGCAATTAGTTTTTGAGATTGTTGTACAGGATACACCAGCTGAACAACCACAGTCTATTACGTCTGCTGCACTCACTGAAGTATCTTTTTCCTTTCAGAGGCTAGTTGAGGTTGCATCTGAAGAAATCAGGTTGTCTGAAGAAAGTATTCAGACTGATCTAGATGCAAATATTGATGGTCTGTTTGATTCTTTTGAGAAGACATCTGAAGAGGTGATATTGCCCGTGGAACATCCAGCTAAAGAGCAAGAAAGTACTGATCAAGAACTTGCTGATTTTGTTAATGTGATTCTAAGAGAGACTGTAGAGAAAAGCTTGGAAGAGGCTACCAACTTGGTTACATCTGAAAGTCTTGAACAGGCACCTGTTGACAGCCCTGCAGATCATGATCTCATGGAAGATAGAGGGGATAACAGTCAAGAAAAAGTTCCTATCATAGAATTGGATACAGAATCTTCAAATGAGGAAGAGGAACCTGAAATTGTAGTTCTTGTCAAAGACACACAAGCTGAAGTTGAAGATCAGGCTCCAGCAGTAGACAACCAACCGCCAGTGCAAGAATTTTTTGGTACACCTCTAGGTCCACCTAGACTTCTATCTGCACAGGCGCCCAACATTGAATCTGCTCGGGCACCCAACATTGAAGAACTCCTCATAAACTTGACTCAACAGATGCAGAAACAAGATAAGAAATTAGATGATCTGCTCAAATATGTCACTCTCAACATCAATCAAGTACATTCCAGGCTACTAAAGCTTGAGATATCTCTCCTCACTGAATGGAAAAGGTTCCTACTCAACAAAAAGGCTTCAGATGATGCCAACAGATCCTTGATGCAAGGTTTGCAGGAGGTTTGTTCAAAGATAGCAAAAGCACTGCGTGAGTTACAAGATGTTCAAATTTCCTCCTTCAAACTATATACCAACATTATAGATCACTGCTTTGAGATCAGAACATCTTTAGAAGTTTTGAAGAAGTCATTCAGTGCCCTAGGTCCAGGTGTTCAGCAGATCTATGATAAATTGGTCGCCTTCTTAACAGAAATGACAATTCTGACTGACAGATATGAAACTGTTAATATTCGCCAAGACGACATCATTTCTGAAGTGGCACATGTCAGAAGCGCTGTGGTGTATTGGCTAGCTGAACTGTCAAATGACCTAAAGGAATTTTTCTGTGAAGAATAAACCTTCATTTCACTTCAGGTATTTTCAGGGACTGTCTTCGTGTTGGTTGGAACTTCGTCATGTTTGTGTATAACACCTCGTGTTGTACTGTTTGCCTTCGTGTCGTTTTAGTTTTAGTACTGTTTGTGTTTTCAACACGCCGTGTCGTCCTCTCGTACCTCGTGTTGTGTTAAGTTGTGTGCTGATTGACTTCGTGCTGATTCTTCTGAAGCAGCTCGAATTGTTCTGATGAACTTCGAGTTGCTTCTGTATGAACCTCGTGTCGTTAGCACTTAGTTGCTCATCTCGAGTCAGTCCTCTATGTTTGCTCTTGTGTCTTCGTGTCAATTACTGTAGTTCCTCGAGTTGTTCTTCTGCTTCCACCATTTCATCACGTGTTGTTGAAGACGTGCCTATCTCATGTCTTCGTGTCGTGTTTCCTAGACCTCGTGTCTTTGTCGCTTTGTGACCTCACCTCGTGTCGGTTTCTGTTTTCATCTTCGTGTTGTTTTCAACTCGTGTCGCCTCATCTTCGAGTCGTTCATTCGAGCTATTGTGTGCTCGAGTTGTTTTTCTTGTGTTTTCAAGTGTTGTTTCACTACGTGTCTTCGTGTTGTCTTTTGTATTCGTGTCTTTGTGTTGTCTTTTGTATTCGTGTCTTCGTGTTGTCTTTATATTCGTG
The DNA here is from genome assembly GCA_022559845.1 of Amorphophallus konjac. Taxonomy (NCBI): domain Eukaryota; kingdom Viridiplantae; phylum Streptophyta; class Magnoliopsida; order Alismatales; family Araceae; genus Amorphophallus; species Amorphophallus konjac. Next base: position 33,169,170 of record CM040129.1, read on the forward strand.
TCTTCGTATTGTCTTTGTATTCGTGTCTTCGTGTTTCTTTTGTATTTGTATCTCCGTGTTGCTTCCTTCTATTTTCATCCTGGTCTCTTCTGATCGCGTGTCTTTCTATTGCTTCACTCTGTGTTATCTTCTTCTCACCTCATGCTGTCTTCATCTGACTTCGTGTCGTCTTCGTTGTTGTGTTAGCTGTGTTCTCGTGTACTTCATGTCGTTCTCGTGTTATCTCGTGCTAAACTCATCTAACGTACCTCGTGTCAGTCACAGTATAGTGCACCTCGTTTTGTTATCATATATCTCGTGCAGTTCTTTGTTCTTATGGCCAACCAACTTATCTCAGCTACATATAGCGAACCCTGAGCATTAATGTAATTAATCTGCTTGCAGGGATCCGAGGAAGATTACTCCTCAGTGTCTGGGCAGCACGTGATCCAATGCTAGAGGAACCAATCCGATAAGGACACGTGGCAAGAAGGTTCTGGATCAAGTGTGGGAGGCACACGCATTCTGAACCGGATCTGATGCTGCTGCTGATATAAATAGAAACCTTCGTCTTCAGATGGAGAATGATCGAAAAAGAGAAAGATATAGAAGAAAGAGCAGAAAAGCAGAGAGTCCTTCGATCCAGAAAAACGAGAGAAAGAAGAGAAGAGAAAGAAGAGAAGAAAAAGAGAGAGCAGAAACTGAAGGAGAAAGAAGAAGAAGAAAAGAAGAGGAGAGAGAGCTTTACTGAGGATCTGATCAGTCTGTTCGTGGATCAAATCCAGAACGACTATGCTCATTGAGAGCTATATATCTTGCGTTTTATTTCCAGCTTCTGTCGCTGTTATTTTCATGTTTTCTTATTTTTCCTTTTGCTACCTTGTTTAGTCTTGTTCTTCCGATTGCCCTGTTGGGGATCGGGTTTCTCCTGGTGGTACAGGAGAAGGGAGATCTGATCTCCAGGTTGCAAGTGGCAGGTTGTCACTTGAGGGTTCCCTCTGGTTTAGAGGAAGGGAGGCTTGTCCTCCGGTCCTTGGCTTGTGGCTTGCAAGTCAAGGGGTCCCTCCGGTTGGAGGAAGAGAGGTCTTAGACCTCTGGTTTGCTAGTGACGGGGAGTCACTGGTGGGTTCCCTCCTGGTCTGGAGGAAGAGAGGCTAGGCCTCTGGTGGGTTACCGGCAGTAGGTTGCTACTGGCTGGTTCACTGGTAGTGGGACTGCTACCAGTGGGGTTCCCTCTTGGTATAGAGGAAGAGAGACGTGAGTCTCTGGTTTCTAGTGACCGTGGGTTGCTAGTGGTTCCCTCCAAGTAGGAGGAAGAGGGGAGGTTGTTCCCCTGGGTAAGCTGTGTATCAGCGTTTGTTGGCAAGCTGTGTTGCCCAGCTGTTAGTGAAGCCACACTCAGTTTGAGTGTGGGGTGGATGTAGGTCTGGAGGACCGAACCACCTAAAAATCCCCATGCCGTGTGCTTGTTTTTCTCTTCTGGGCTTGGATATTTGGTAGATGCTTGTTTAGGCCGATCCTTCCCTATCCTCCAAGCAATTCGTTCTGCGGTTAGTGTTTGACCATTGTGCTCTAATTCGGAAACTCCTGTTTGAGATCTAAACTTAATTTTTAATCCTTAATTTTTAACGGGTAAAGGTCCATTCACCCCCCCTCTGGACCTATCACAACCTCACCTCTTCCTCCCAACCGGAGGGACACCCCAAGTGACTCCCAGCCACTTGGAAACCAGAGACACACGGTCTCTCTTCCTCCAGACCCGGAGGGAACCCCTGGACTTGCTACCCACAAGCCCAGAATTGGAGGACCAAACCTCCCTTCCTCCAAACCGGAGGGGAACCTAGAGACCCAAGTCTCTCTTCCTCTGAAACCCAGAGGGAAACACAAGTGACACCAAGTCACCTGTAAACTAGAGGTCTCGGACCTCTCTTCCTCCCAACTGGAGGGAAACAACCAATGACACCCAGTCAAAGGCAACCAGAGACGCAAGTCTCTCTTCCTCCACACCGGAGGGAACTGACCTCACACTAGAGGATCGGAAGAACAGAAAGTGAATAGTTCAAAGGAAAAACAAAAACGCAGCAACAGAAAGCTGAAAAGATAAAATCAAATGTGGCTCTCGCAGGAGGTGACTGGCCTGGATTTGATCCACGGTCCAGCAGGAACTTCTTCTTCTGCTTCTCTCTTTCTCCCAGCACGAACTCTCTTTTCTTCTTCTTCTTCTTTCTTTCTTCTTCTTCTTCTCACTGCTTCAGCCTTCTCCTTCTTCTCACTTCTTTTCTTCTTCTTCTCTATTCTCTGTATCGTAGAGGCACTCTCTGCTCTTCAGCTTCTCTCGATGGCTCTCTGCATTTCGATCACAATCAGCCGATGGAGGAGACTCCATATATATACCAGCAGCAGGCAGCTAGGGCTTATGCTCTTTTCGATTCCCGCCCAAGCTTCAGTGGTCCACGTGTCATCATTTCAGCCTCTAGGATCACGTGCAAGTCTTGATGGCCTCATCCATTAAACCTGTCAGATAATCAGTTGAATAACAGTATCAGATGATGTATAGACTTGAAAGTTTAACTGAGTGTACAGACTTCATGTGAAGTAAGAGTGTATAGACTTGAAGCTTGATATCAAGTGTATAGAGTTGAAGCTTATCAAACGAATGCATAGACTTCATGTTAGCGAACGAGTGTATAGACTTAGCTGAGTGTGCATGCAGTGTATATACTTGAAACCCTTCAGCAACCTGAGTGTATAGACTTAGTGTTAACGTGCCAGAAAAACCAGTGTACAGACTTGCTGAGCTTTCGCTAAGTCTATATAGACTTGATGAAAGAGTGCCTGGAAAGGCAGTGTACACACTTGATGGCGTGAAGGAACGACTGTATAGACTTAACTAGTTCAGTGCAGTCCATAGCAATGTATAGACTTAGGCGTTCTGTTCAAGACAAAACCAATGTACAGACTTCATGCTGTACAGACTTGATGTTGATCAAAAGACCTTTGGACATCAGCCCAAGGCGTCAACGCTTCCATCGTGCAGCGTCGCCTCAGCTCCTCAAGCGAGATGCTCACGCCCTTGGCAACTGGCCAATGCGTCAACGCATCCAGTGTCAGCGTCGACGCAGTGAACAAGACAGAAGGCGAAAGATGCACAATTGCGTCTACGCAGTCAGCCAAGTGCGTCAACGCACTAAAAGTACAGAACCCATGAAGACAGACAAGCTGTACAGGCTTGGTTGCAAGCTGAACAGTCGGACGTACAGACTTGCTGAAACAGTCTGATGTACAGACTTCAAGAACTCTAGACAACGGACGCTGTACAGACTTCAGCTAAGTAGTCCACAGGCCGATGTGTAGACTTGGCCAATGTGCAGACTTTGGCTTGGAACGAAGGTAAAGATGAGGCTGTATAGACTTGGCCAGAACGTAGGGAAAAGCACCAATGTGCAGACATGAACATCCAGCAGTGTATAGACTTGGAAGTTCAAGGCCACGATGTATAGACTTTGCCCAAGGAAACGAATGTATAGACTTTGCCACAGTCTAATGTACAGACTTCAAAAGAAGCAGTCCGATGTACAGAGTTGGCCAAAGCAGCAATGTATAGACTTTGAAACAAAGACAATGTATTGGCTTTGAAACAAAGGCAGTGTATAGACTTGATGCAGTTCTGCTGCCAATGTACATACTTTGATTCCCAAATGCGATGTAGAGACTTTGTGAGAGGCACACGATGCAAAGACTCTATACAGACTTAATGGCATGCAGCAATACACTGGACGATGTATAGACTTTAGAGCAACAAAAAGTAGATAAAGCAGCATGGCGTCAACCCAGCTGTTCCACTGCGTCAACGCAGTGTCCTTGTAGCGTCAACGCAGCTAGTGAACAGACAGCCAATGCGTCAACCCAATCTCCAACTGCGTCAACGCACTGCATGAACAATTAGCCACTACGTTAATCCAATGTAGCCATATTCATGAATTAGCTATTCAAGCAAATAATCAGATATTTAAGCAGTCAAACAGTCATCTAAATTAATTAGCACACCTCAGTGTGACTCATGGTGTGTCAGCCATCATCAAAACCACACAGGGGCACAACATCTAACACTTAACACGTTGGCCATCTTAGCAATAAAATAAACACTTAACACGTTTAATTATTATTTTATTTCTTTTAATGCCTAAATGCACAACATGTTAAGTGTTAGATATGTGTATGTATGACACATATGTGTATATGTGTGTTGCTTTTGTAACGAGAACATGCATGCGGGTGTGATGAAAATGGGAAAGTGTAATACGGCGCGGGTGAGTGTTTTTTTTATAATGGGGGGAATGGGGTGCGCCGATGGACACATCTCGACGTGGCTTTCATCTCGGCGTGCTTTCATCTCGACGTGCTTTTGGTGCCGAGGAGCAATGGCACCGAGGGGAGCCCCCTTGCCGATTCTCGTTTTGTGCTTTGTTTAGCATTTTTTATTTACTTATTATTATTATTGTATATTTATTTATTTATTTCATTCTATTTATTTGTTTATTTGTCTATTTCCATTTATTATTATTATTTTTTTGTTTGTTTATGTTTGTTTATTATTATTATTTTTTATTTTATTTTATTAACAGTTCGGCAATTAGTTTGTATGTTTGGCAAAAATCCGATAAATCTCCCCTGTACCCCGAGGGTTGCAGGGGTATATAGGAAACCATCCACAGAGTGCCGAGACGGAATCCATAATAAACGAGCATATCAGAGCCCGAGAGCCGAAGGGACGAGAACCGATGGGACAATGTCCGCCATAAGGCAATTTATTTAGCATACCCATGGTGAGACCATGCATGTGTATTATACATCGCCCACACAAAAGTGCATGAATAACTAGCTGGGTTTATTTATCATATGGCAATCATATGTACAATGCCCATATATGCTTATTCACATAAATACATATAAATACAGGGTGAATGGGTTGGCAGGTAAATGGGTTGCATGCAGACGGGGTTATTCAGTGGCACAATAAGGTGACTCGGCGGCAAGAGGCTTCATGCATTCGGCGGCTACATGCAAAGTGGAGAAAACGACGTGTATATGGTCTCGACGCGAAGGAGGGTCGGCGCGAAGGCAAACCGGCGCGAACGGTTATCGGCGCGCCTGACAATCGGTGCGGGGCAAGCGCTAAGAGAGCTCCGCGCCGGGGGACTAATTAGGACGCCAAGGGGGCTGGCTGAGGGTTTAAGGCCTTTCTGAGGGATCTGGAGCTTTATTCGGGGCTTCATAGGTTCTAGAAATGGCCACTGGTTGAACCATTAAAGGGTGAAAAGGTTCCTTCATAGAGAATCTAAGAGAGATTATGTGATTATTGAGATAAACTTGAACGAAACTACCATAGTGTTCCTCACAATTGGGCGAACAGAAGGCAACGAGATAGACTGTCTCGGGCCCCTGCCGCACCTGAGGGGTTGATCCTGCAATCGGATAATCCTTACGTTTCACTCCAACTGGAATAAAGTTAGGTGGACAATAATTCGTAAACATATACATAAGTTCAATACAAGTACTATCCGGCACGACAATCGCCAGCCACTTAACAACACAACGATGTAAGGGGATAGCAAGGGAAGAAACCCACAAATATCATTCAACATTGTATATATGTTTCTTACATCATGTCACCGCATACCCAAAGGGTAAGAAAATATAGCAGAGGATGGAATATCTACATTTCGTAGCAAATCGGAGGGATGAAGCGAGAAACCATAAACATAACAAAAAATTAGAGAATAGGGGTGGGGAAACTGTAGCCCCTCAGGGCAATTCGCAGAAGGTCGCCCCACCTTGGACGGGATGGCGGAGATGATCTCTCTCTTCCGTCGTGGCTCTCACAGAAGAGGTCTGGCCCTCCTCTCTGCACTCACTCCGTCTATATATCAGACTCTACTATCTCCTTTGTTTTTTTTCTCTGGCTTTTTCCTATTCTTCTCCCTCTTTTCTTCTTCGAGACCATGATATATATAGAGAGGGTGTGGCCCTGTTTCCATCGGCGCGCAACCCCGAAACTCCAATGGGAATCGGCGCGCCCACTTTGTCTTAACCATGGGCCTTGGCAGCTTTTTTGCTTTGGTCGAGTTATGGGCTTAGGCAGCCCATATGCATTCATAGTAATGGGCTTAGATAGCCCTTTTGTTACCTTGTTCGTTAAGTCATCTTGTAGCCCATTTAATCCACGTGCTCATGACAAATGATATTAATCCCATTTCTTCATTTCCCTGGTATCCAAGAGGTTCTTCTCAGTAGGCAGATGATTGCTCGAAACTTTGTTATCTGGGCTCTTGCTCGTTTCCTCGGGGATGATTCCGAACATTCTTCCAAGCTTCTGAGTCTTGCTTTAGCAACCATCTTTCGCAACCGAACATCTTTTCTTTTCTTCTTTCTCTTCGGTCTTATCTCTCGTTTGGCTTTTGCCGCTCTTTTATTCTTTTCTTTCTTTTCCTTCTTTGCCAGCATAGGAGTACTCGGCTAGAGCTTCATACCTGCAAAAGCAGAAGTTTAAGAAATGCTAGAAATCTTTTCGGTGTCAACAAATGCCCCCCACCCGTAGGTGTCGCGAAAGAGGGACGAAAGAGCGAGACGGGCGGGTGTAGCCCATAGCCCATTTGAAAATATTACATGTATCTTTTTATTATTCATTCTTTTTATTTATTCCATTTCCATTTATCATCATTCATTCATTTTTTTTATTTTCATTATTCATTCATCATTTCATTTTTTTATTCACCAGCATCATTTTTTAGTCACATCTAAGCACACAGGCATTCAACGATCGCAAGCATAAACTAGCCATAAGTAGAATAGCTCCCCTATATCAGGGATAGGATAAGGATAGCGTTCACGATTCACGGACGGAGTGCGGCTCACGAAGCGCAACTAAGGGAGATGTGCATACGTAAAGGGGACGCCTCGTAGAACATATGCATAGCATAAATCACAATCTACACCCAAGACTATTCCTCCATAGTGTGAAAGTGTAATTATATGGGTAGTGAACCCTAGACATAGGGACGTGCGGACGTTCTGAGTAACACTAGAGGATTACTTTATCGCCTACACATACATTCGGGGCTCTCGGCTTTTGGCAGCTTCGCACAACCTCCTTGTTTATTCTTAATTCGAGATTTCACCGTTCGACGCGAGTCTCCTCATGTGTCTCAATGGGGATTCTCAACTATTAAGATTCATCCCTTTTTCGCAGTGTTATTATGGACTTCACCATTCGGCGCGAGTCTCTTCATGTGTCTCAATGGGGATTCACGGCTACTAGGATTCATCCTTTTATTCATAGTGTTATTATAGACTTCACCGTTCGGTGCGAGTCTCCTCATGTGTCTCAATGGGGATTCCCTGCTACTAGGGTTCATCCTTTTATTCACATATATATTTTTTATTTTTTTTCTTTTTTTTTCAAGGGGGTAGGCAGCTTTTTCCTTTGAGCATCCATGAAGTGTTAACAATAATTTATGACGTCCCTATGGCTAAGGACCAATACTCATATTACGTGCGAGGTGCGAGAGTTTCGTCTGGGGTGTATCATGCGAGTTGTGCTGACAACATAGCTACGACTCTTCCCATGGCCGTATGCACTCACCGAGAATTGGCTTTTCATTCCTTAGTGTGTGATGTGACACACACAGACATAGAATCTGGGTAGCGTTATTTAGCAAGAAAACATGCGGTCTTAGAAATTTAAAGGAAGTGTATTAATGCTATACTACAAGCAAGCATGCATGCGAGACAAGCATGCAAGCAAAACATGTTATGATCATTTTTTTCTTATTTTTTGTTTTCTCTTCCCTTTTTTTTCTTTTTCTTTTTCCTCTTTTTTTCTCTCTCTTTTTCTTTTTTTTCTTTTTTTATATGGGGCTTAACAGGTACACCAGCAGGTCGACAGTTTGAGAGATAAGTGGCTGATGCCGCGACAGTGGAGAGAAAATGTCACATGTTGTGGTGAATCCCTGGAGGGATCAAGGGTTGGTGTGGAACCAAAGGGGGTCTTTTGTTCATTGGTTTGGACAGCAATTTTGGGCCAAGGGTAAGAGGTTTGTCGGCTTAGACCGAAAGTCATGACACCGAATAACTTGGCTTAGGCGCAAGGCCATGACGCCAAGACAGAATTTTTAAATGGCTTAGGCGAATTGCCATGACGCCGTACAGCTTGGCTTAGGCGGAAGGCCGTGATGCCAAGGTAGAATTTTAGACGGCTTAGGCGAATTGCCATGAGGCCGTATAATTTGGCTTAGGCGGAAGGCCATGACGCCAAGGTATAATTTTTAAACGGCTTAAGCGAATTGCCATGACGCCGTACAGCTTGGCTTAGGCAGCAGACCATGATGCCAAGGTAGAATTTTTAAACGGCTTAGGCGGAGAGCCATGACGCCGGACAGCTTGACTTAGGCAGAAGGCCATGACGCCAAGGCAGAATGTTAAACGGCTTAGGCGAATTGCCATGACGCCGTACAACTTGGCTTAGGCAGAAGGCCATGACACCAATGTAGAATTTTTAAATGGCATAGGCGAATAGCCATGACGCCGTACAACTTGGCTTAGGCAGAAGGCCATGACGCCAAGGTAAAATTTTTAAACGGGCAAATTGTTATGACGTCGTACAGCTTGGCTTAGGCGGAAGGCCATGATGCCAAGGTAGAATTTTTAAACGGCTTAGGCAGAGAGCCATGACGCCGGACAGCTTAGAGGTTTTTGTTAGTTGGTTTGTTTAAATTGGTTGGGGTTTATTGAATTTGATGAGTTTATTGAGTTGACTCATTTTATTGGGGTTTATTTGGTTTGTTGAGTTTTGTTGGGTTTATTGAGTTTGTTGAATCTGGCGACCTTGCTAGGTTTATTTGGTTTATTGAGTACATTGGGTTGACTGAATTTATCAGGGTGTATTTGATTTGTTGAGTTTATTGGATTTTTTTTTGATTTTGTTGAGTTTCTCGGGTTTATTTGATTTATCGAGTTCATTGGTTGACTGATTTTATTGGGGTTTATTTGGTTTGTTGAGTTTTGTTGAGTTGACTGAGTTTATCAGGGTTCATTTAGCTTATTGGGCAGATTGATTTATTTTGGTAATTGATTTTGTTCTATTTATTGGGGTTTATTGAGTTTATTGAATTTATTGACTTAGTTGAGTTATTTGGTTTAGTGGATTTATTGATTCATTGAGCTTGATTTCTTTTGCTTATCGAATTTTTTTAGATTTATTTGATTTGATTTTTCTCTTTCTCTTTCTTTTTTTAGATTTGCTGAGTCTATTGGACTGATTAGTTTTTTTTTATTGATGAGATTTTTTTTGAAGATTTTTTTTATTTCGTTAGATCTATTGAGTTTATCAGATTTATTGAATGTTTTTTATTTTATTTTTTTGTGTTTTTTATTTTTTATTTTAGATTATCATTTTTTATTTCATAGTTCATTTTTTATTCTTCCATTTCATTTGTGTGTGTGTTTATTATTAGTATTATTATTATTTTTTTAGCCCCCTGGTGTAGACTCATTTGCGATGCAGGATATTTTATTCGGTGGGACAATTAATGAATTTGATTGCTTATTGCACCTGTGGGGCTGAGGGTAGTTTTGGAGCTCGGCAAGGGCGGAGTGCCTCATGCCAAGGGGCAAGAGTTTTTTTTTTTGAACTTGGCCTAGTGGGACAAAGGGTAATTTACAGAGCTCGACAAGGACGGAGTACCTCGTGCCAAAGATAATGTTTTATGGACATGGATCGGTAGGACAAAGGGTAATTTTAGCTTGGCTTGGGTGGAGTGCCTCAAGCGAATGAAAAGGGCTTTATGGACACAGCCCGACGGGACTGGTGGGACAGAGGGTGATTTTTTAGATTGGCTAGGGCGGAGTGCCTCAGGCCAATGAGAAAAGGCTTTAAGGACGCAGCCTGGCAAGACAGAAGGGAATTTTTAGAGCTCGACAAGGGCGGAGTGCCTCGTGCCAAGGAAAAGGTTTTATGAGCCCACATTGGGCAGGAAGTCCGAAACAATAGCGGTGCGAGAGCCCCGTTGGACAAATGTGACATTTATTGGCGTATTTGAGTGATTGCCGGTTGAACGCCAAAGGGCAATGAGAATGCATTGGCCGGGGGCACAGGACCCATATCAAGGCTAGAGGGTCAATCTCGGTGGGACAGATGGGGAATGTCCCCGTAGGATGGGAAGACGGAAAGGCGCCATGCATCCCAGTGGGCCATTTCATGTTGATAGCGGCACTGATGAAGTCCTCCCGGTCTCCATAAATGGGACGGTCATTTTATTCTCCCTAAGCACTCATCATGTAATGCCGTCGGGGATCCTCTTGCTTATGGAAGAGAGTGGGAAGGCCATACTTGCCTCAGAATTTTGTCTTTTTTTTTGTTTAGCTCTTTTTTTTGGCTACCAACTTGGGTGGCCCTAACAATGAAATGTATCTTTTCCTTTTCTCTTTTTTTTGAACTGACCAAGGCAGGGGTGTAGGAGATCGCTCACCTCCTCAGGGAGGGGATGAGTAGTTCACTCCACCACACAAATCCCACGATGGTAGTGTTATTGGGTACAGATCAGGATATAAGGGGAATGTCCATTCTCTCAACGGATAGGGCCATCATGATCTTTTCATCTTTTTTTTTTTTGCTTATTAGTGCCTGCCCCCAGAACAGGTTCTTCTTCTTCTTCTTTTTTTTCTTTTTTTTTCTTTTTTTTTTTGCAAATATCTACCATCAAACATGCGGGATGATGCTTAGATGTTGGCTTTAGCCGAATTTGTGGCTACAGCTGAGGCAGTGATGTCGCGTGGGGCTTCTTGCCTGAAGACATGCATTTGATGTGGACGTGGAGGATCCACCTTGTATTCGCCCATTTGTAATTCACCTTTCTTGATTAGGCCTTCAATGATGTCCTTGAACACATAGCAATCCTTGATAGGATGTCCCGCTACTTGGTGATAAGGACAAAAGCGTGGATTATCTTTTCTTGTGGAGTTGCATGGTCTCTTCGACTCCGAAAGCACCACTTTGCCGCATTCTAGGGCCCACTCAAAGAGAGTCGAGGTCTTATCTTTTGGGAATGACTAGGGCTTCATCATTTTACCTCTTAATGAGGACACTTGTGTTTTCGGCTTGGCGGAAGCAAGGTTAGCTGCCTCTTTTGTTTTCTTCTTTTGTTGTTCAAAAACTTCAATATTTGAGGTGTAACCTTCTTCTTGTGCTGGTTGTTTGCTGGCTGGCTTATTCTTTTGGCCCAAGCTTGTGGAGGCTGGGCAAAGCCTTGCAAGGACTGCTTCGGCTTCTGCTGCAATGTCACTTAGATATTCAAAGGTTGTAACTTCAAAGTCAATGACCCATCGCAGAATTTCCATTTTCAGATTCTCTTTGCAGATTTGGACAGACTCCTTATAACATGGCGGGTGCCTACATCTTTCACGAAGGCTCCTCCATTTGCTTATGTAGTCCCTGACGGACTCGTTATCTTTTTGTTTGGCTACTTGTAATTCGGCCTCAGTGACTTCTTCTTCAGCCGTCTTTGTATTCATTATTCATTCCGCCTTTGGCTTGTCCATCATGGTTAGACCCGCTGATCTCGGGTGTAGGGCAGTTGGCTGCATACGTGGCCTCATCGACGTCATTGTCGAAGATACTTTAGTTGCCCCTTGACTTACCTAGGGGACTGTGTGTTGGAATGGCTGAGGGAGGATGCCCCCTGAATGATCATGTACTGTTCGGGTCATTGCTGACCACGTTGAAGCTTCAGATAAGCTAGCACTGCCTTGGGCTGTCTCATATAGATGTCTCATCAATTGTGGCATAGATGGCTTTATGTTCATTTCACTTAGCTGCCTTCGTAGCATTTCAATCTCCTGCTGCTTCTGGTGTACTAGTGCCATCATGGCAGGGTCTTGTAAGAAAGGGCCGGGAGTGCTACTGCCTTCCGCCTCTGATTTGTGCAAGATGAATGGCCTCCAACCATCATTGTCGACTGTAGCTAGCTCATTCGAGACAGACTCCCTTTGTTCTATGCCTCTGGGTGGAGGAGGAATGTGGTGTTGGGCCTCCTTATTAGCTGGTGAGCGCTGCTTTGACATTCTCCCAGACCTGGTAGCAAGGTGAGAGGCTGGAGCTTTGGTTGGAATTGCTTCCTTAGGTATAAAGTAGATTTCTTCGTCATCTTCATCAACTGTTTGCGCCCCGCTGGAAGATGCTGACAATGTGTTGCAGGAGAAAATAAGATTCCTCGTTTTAGCCTTTGCACTCTTTCTTTTCTTTCCCTTCATGGTCGGCACTTGCCCCCATAGTGGGCTATTTGATGCATTCAGCTTTTCTGCTTTTTCTCCAGTTCTTTTTGTCAACCGGTAGGACTCATTGCATCCTTGAGGGGCATGCTTCTTGAGCTCATAGGCTGGTTCTTTGGTTGCTCATGGTTATCAGGCCCATTTGTAATGGATTGTAGTTGTTCCTCGGCTGAGTTAGCTTCTTCATGTGCCCGCAATGGGGTCTGTTTCTTCTTATTGTCCATTAGTCTTTTAATGATTGCTGGTGGGGTTGTTTGATGGCAGATAGCAACTGTAGAGGGTGGAGTGGGATGGCCCATGACTCCATAAACCCGGACCTCTAGAGGCAAGCGAGGTACCAGTCTTATTTTCTTCCTTGTTGGCATTGCTTGCCAGTTTCTTTCCTCTTTTTCCTATTTCAGGATATTATCTTCATAGGTGTGTCGGCTACAAGCCTCTGGCACTTCTTCAAGTAGCTATTGATATATAGATATCATATTAACTGAGGCCCTTGGCATAGGCATTTCATGCGGGCATGGGGGATCAACTTTGTACTCCCCTATTTGTAACTCCCCTCTTTTTATTAAGCCTTGATGATGTCCTTGAATATTTGTCAATCTTCAATAGGATGTCCGAGGATCTGATGGTAAGGGCAGAAATACAGATCATTTCTTCTCCTGACATCATCAGGTCTCTTTGGCTTTGGCAGAGTAATCTTGTTATACATGATAGCCCACTCGAACAATGCTCCAGTCTTATCTCTTGGGAAGGCAAAGAGCTTCTTTTCTTTATTCTGTTGTGGAGGCCTTTCTTGACATTCAGCAGGTCCATTGAGAGGAGGATTGTGTACCCATTTCTGCCTTTTTGCCCCGAGGCTAACAGCATGGATGGCTTTCAGCAGCGGCCGTTTATTAACCTGCCTGGCCTGATGATTTGAGTTGACAGAAATTGAGGGATATCTTGCAAAGAAGTCTTTAATCTCCGTTGCAACATTAATCAATCGGTCAAAAGACTAGATTTCTACTCCAATTATCTTTTCTAGGACTTCTTTCTTCAGATTTTGTTTACATATCTGCATTGCGTCCTCTAGATGCGGAGGGCGCCGGCATCTCATACTAAAATCCCTCCATCTCTTGATATATTCTGCAGTAGCTTCATCATCTTTTTGCTTGGTCGCTAATAGCTCAGCCATGGTCACCTTTGCCTCGGCGACATGGAATCTTTCTGTGAATTTTCGTTGCATATCTGGCCAGTCGTCAATAGATTCAGCCGATAAGCTAGAATATCATTCAAAGGCGGGTCCTGTTAGAGAAGACCCGAAGAACTTCAACAGGTACGACTCATTTGCCGCCAAGTCACCCATGACTATCACATAGTGTGTAGTGTGTTCTTTCAGGGAGCCTTGCCCACTGAATTTGTCAAATTTAGGCAGTTTGTTGATGCCAGGTGACAATCTTTTAGTAGCATGGTAGGCTGGATATGACACTTCATATATGTCGAAGGGGGAGTAATCAGCACCACCCCTCTTTGCTAGTATTTCTTCGATCATCTTCTCCACCATTGATTTATTCACCGTAACTGGCACCGCTGGTTGAGGGTAGAGGTGGGCGAGCTGCATTACTTGTGTGGATGGAGTTGCAATATGAGATGGCAAAGGGTCCGACAGGGGAGCCTGCCGCTGCATTTGAAGAGGCTTTAGCTGTACCGACTGGAACGACTGGGAACAATTCTGAGGAGCAACCCAACTCTGATCATCAGTTTGTAGAATGGCCTGTGAAAGAGCACCCGTGGGGTTGGAACCTCCCCGTGACGGCTCGGCTCATGCCCCCGGTTGCTCGGGTGCCATAGCATGCTCGGACTTTTCTTTTAATTGTCTCTTTAGCAGTTCCACCTCCTGCTGATATCTTTGCAAAGTTATTAGGACGGCGGGGTCCATAGCTATTTTGTTATTGATGCCCTCGAGTGTTTTACCCAAGACGCATCCAGATAGGGGTACCCCTTCTTCTTCAGATGCCATTGTTTTGATATTGAGAGTAGTGCTGTATTCATCAGCAACCCACTTGCCCTTAGCGGCTTGCAGTTGCTCAACCTCGGTTTTGCCTCATCTTGTCACTAGGTCTTCTCTTTCAGTAGCCTCGACCAGGTCTTCTAGTTCATTCGGTAGGATGCCATGCCCACTCATCACCCCCGTCATATTGCAAGTGAGGATTTGCATTCTTCTATTGTATTTTGTGATTCCCCTCCGGGCCTGATTAGAGAGAGTCGGCCCTTCATTTGTTGAAATTCTTTTCATATTTTCATTTTGTGGAGGAATTTCAAGGCTTCTAGCCCCGGCTTGCTTCTCTTTTTCATTCACCCCTACGGGTGACATTTTGTCTTTCTCTCTTTCTTTAGCCTTGACGGCACAAAGTGACCTCTGTCAACCCATGACGGGTCTCCCGGGGTTGTGGAAATATTCCCAGACCATCTTTATCATGTCTTCCCGGGTGCGCTTCACAGAGATGGCAGAAGGCAGCGTCCAGTCCCGAACAGACGGCATATATGAGAGCCGTATCAGTTTAGCAGCTTGATTGGAATTCCTTGAGTTCTTGGAGATATCAGCCTGCCTTGCACAAGCCTTGGTAGTGAATGGAGAAGCTGCAGCTACGGCCTCTTCTGCATGCATGACTTGGTTGCCCCCTCTTCTAGGGACATCAATAGAATTGCTGTAGTCCTGCAGGGCTGATGCAGTGCCTCGGGTCTTTTTGGAAACCACATTTGCTTGGATTTTGATAATTATAGGTTTGGCCTCCCTTACTTGGTCTCATCAAGGTTCACCCTCCGGCTATCCAGCACTTGGAAGGCATTTTGGGTGGGGACAGTTGGGATGACCCAATCCGGCAGAACTCTGGTATTGCGGCCGTTGAAGTAGACTCGGATGCCCCCAATCATCATGGACTTCCCAGATGCCGAGAGTCGGCATTGGGAAGTAGCAGTGACTCTTCTTCTTCTGAAGTTTTCTCTATTGCCCGCAGCGGGCCTCTTCTCATATGCCCTAGTCGGGCAGGTAATATGGTGAACGTGGCAGCTCACGATCACTAGGCTCTTCAGCAAAGTTTTCTTGACTTGACCCGCACTTTGTCGGGCCGCAGGTTTGTTGTTCGTTGTCAGCTTCACAGATTTTGGGCTCTCCTCGCCCAGAATATCCACGAACGCGACTCCTAGGAAGTTGGGGAAGCCAACGACCGGGGGAAAGTTGCCAAAGGTAGTTGGTCCGGCAAGATAGCCGTGTGCAGCATGGTTGGCTATGATTTGGGTGCCAAAGACAAGTCCAGACAGTCAGTTCGCCATCACTTTAACCTGTAAGGGGAAGAACAAGATGAATGAACGGTTAAGGTTTGAAGTAGATGAGTGGGGGCCCCATGGTCCACTTATTTTGGCAAAAATATGAAGGGAGGTTGAGTCCCACCAGGCGTGCCAACTTGTGGGAATGGATTTTATTTATTTATATTTATTTGTATATTTATTTGTATATTTATTTGTTTATTTGCCTATTTATTTGGTTATTAATTAGGCATGTCAGTTACTGTCGTAACAATTCATTATGCGCTCATCTGACTGATCAGACAATTATGGGTGATCGTGTCGGGACCCAAAACCCGTTGTACCATAAAGGCTACGACGTTAATTATGCCCCTCTGAAAGAGGGACAACCCTTGATTAATTACCAAAATAAAGACCATGGGGCCCATATAATTAAAGATGTAATTGCATGCACGCACATAATATGGTAGTATTTATTTATTAAATCGACTCTCGGTACGAGGCAGAGAACTTAGGTCTGAAGACTACTATCACGCATAGTGATAGCTTCCGGTCGGGCGTAACCCGCCTTTTCGCTAACCACCATTTAATATACAAGAGAATCGGATCATGCAAGCATGCAAGATAACAGTATTCGGTATTATCGTTTATTATTTGTTTGACCACTTGTTTATAACTTCGAGAAAGATTTCGCCATCGCCACCCTACTCCAAGGGGCATCAGGGCCTTTTTATTTTGAAGCAGTGCATCACAATACGGTCACACTCGGCCCACCTCATGGGCCCATGTGTGTGCACCGTAATGTGATGCACAGCTTCAAAATAAAAAGGCCCTGATGCCCCTTGGGTAGGGTGGTGCTGCCGAAATCTTTCTCAAAGTTATAAAAAAGTGGTCAAACAAATAATAAATGATAATACCGAATAATGTTATCTTGCATGCTTGCATGATCCGATTCTCTAGTATATTAAATGGTGGTTAGCGAAAAGCCAGGTTACGCTTGACCGGAAGCTATCACTATGCGTGATAGTGGTCTTCAGACCTAAGTTCTCCGCCTTGTACTAGGAGTCGATTTAATAAATAAATACTACCATATTGTATGCTTGCATGCAATTGCATCTTTAATTATATGGGCCCCATGGTGTTTATTTTGGCGATTAATTAAGGGTTGTCCCTCTTTCGGAGGGGCGTAATTAACGTCGTAGCCTTTATGGTACAACGGGTTTTGGGTCCCGACACGAACACCCATAATTGTCTGATCAGTCAGATGAGCGCATAATAAATTGTCACGACAGTGACTGGCACGCCTAATTAATAATCAAATAAATAGGAAAATGAATAAATAAATACAAATAAATATAAATAAATAAAATCCATTCCCACAATCGCGTGCGAGACAATTCAACCCCTCCTTCTTGTCTGCTCGCCTACCCGGAGACCAACAATTGGTATCAGAGCCATGACTCTATCTTCTTAAGGTCTCACGACCTATAGAGAGATCTCTCGGCGAGTTTTTTAAGCATCATGTCTAATACTTGTTTTTCTTCTCTTCCTCCTTGTTTTAATGGTTCAAGTTTCAATGAATGGCTTTTGCACATGAGCCGTTATGTTAAAACCATTAATCTCAAACTCTGGGATTTAGTTGAGCATGATTCATATGGGTTGCCTAGTGATGAGTATAAGTGGAATGTCGAGCATGTGAAGAGATACAAAGATAATTCTAAGCTTTTAAATATTTTTAGAAGTTTAATTGATCTTCACAAATTTTCACTTTTTATCTCATGCAGGATGGCCAAGGAAATATTGAAATGCTTGATCGAGAACTATAAAGGAAAGAAAGACACTGAGTGCTTGATGGTCGACAAGCACGATAAATCAAGTAAGGGAAGCTCAGAGTCAGACTCTGAAAGTGAGAAAATCTCTTACGAAGAACTTATGGATCTTTATGATGAATTGGTTGATAAGTATAAGAAGGTGAAATCTAAAAATAGAAAACTGAAAAAGAAATCTGAAAACACCTTCCTTGAGAATGGTCCTTGTGATAAATATTCTGAACTTGAAAAACTCAAAAAGGAAAATAGTGCAATGTTGATTCAGATTTCATTGCTTGAAGGTAGTTTAAAAAATCTTGAAAATTCTTCATGTGATAAATACTTAGAACTCAAAACTGAAAATGAGTCCTTATTGATTGATACACAAAAGCATGAAGAAATCATTTCCTATGAGAGAAAAGAGAATGAAAAGCTGAAGCACCTGAATACAACCATGTCTGAAAAATTACTTGCATTTGAAAAGGGAAAAGGCTTGGTTGTTGATGAATGTGAAAAAATGCATGTGTTAGAACAAGAACTTGAAAGCTATAAAACTACAAATAAAATGTTGAATGAATGTGTTGTTTGCAATGAACATGAAATAGCTAGTTATGAGTTGCACATTGCATCTCTTGAAAATAAAATTCTTGATTTGAACACTTCATTGATTAAATTTGTGGATGGTAAAGAAAATCAAGATAAAATCTTTGGAACTAAAGTGAACTTTCAAAAGGAAGGCCTTGACTACAATCCGGTGAACAAAAAGAAGTTTGAAAAAAAATTGTATACATCTTTCATCTCGAATTCGGATGTAGCTAGTACCTCAAACGTTCACCCGGTTCAGTATGCTATCAAGAAAACCTAAAAATCTAAAGTCAAGCAGAAATTGAACCAAAACTCAAAGCTGAAAAAGAATTCTGCTTGTACAAATATTCATGCTAGGAAGCACAATGATAAACACCATGTTTCCAACAAAAATCCTTCCTATTTTTATTGTGGTAAACGTGGTCACATCATGCATGACTGTTTTGTTTTGAAAAGTGATGAATTGAAAGCATGGAATAGAAAAGCTCATTTCAAGAATACAAGGAAGTTTTTAAAGAGAAGAAATGAATTTGAAAATCTAAAAGTTCATGCTCAAAGACCATATGCTAGGAATGCATCTTTATTTTGTTACAACTGTGGGAGATATGGTCATAAAATAGAATCTTGTTTTCAATTGAAAAAGGATGACTTGAAAGCATGTAGAAATGAACTCATTTTCAAAAGAAGAAACATTTCTTGTCACTCCTGTGGAAAGCTAGGACACCGTGTGTCACAGTGTTGGCAAGCAAATAGAAGAAAAAACTTCCATGCTAAAAATAATTATAATTTTGCCAACCCACAGAAATTCCATGCTTATCCTGTTAAGAAGAATGCTATGTCTTCTGTTAGGTGTCACTATTGTCATAATTTTGGACATACTATGTATGACTATGCTTTAATGAATTTTGATGATATACATGCCCAAAAATTGTAGAGAGCATCCACTAGAGGTGCAACTAATCATCCGGGACCCAAGAAGGTTTGGGTATCCAAAACTGTGAAATGAGAGCTTTGTTGCAGGGATGTCTTGAGGCCAAGTGGAAGGCTTAAAAATAATAGATGCTCAAGGCACAGGTTTTGAAAATAAATTTTTGAGTTCTTGTTGAAAAATTCAAATTTGTTTCAACTGAAAATCCATCTTTAAAAATCATGAAAATTTTATTTTTGTTATTAGAATGCATTGCATCTTTCATGAATCATCATTGTATGATTACATTTTATGAAATTGAATATCCATCCATCAGTTCATCATTGCATGACATCATGGTATATTAAATGGTGACTTGAGGAAGGGCAGGTCACTCCTGTCTGAAATCTATCACCATGCATGAGAATATGCCTTCGCCTGATACCATGAGTCATTTGGTCATATAAGTCATAGGATGCATGTCCTTCTGTTAAAATATCACATGTGTAATTCATGCACATTGGCAGGGGGAGTTGCTCGTTGGTTAATATGTGCTCAAGGCTAAGGCTCATTTGTAAGAAAGTACATCTTGTGCTAATGACTATGCTGAAAACAACTGGCCTAATCAAAGTTTTTGTTGCACCATTGCTTGGACAATGAAGATTGAACTTGCTAAAATGTTGACCTTAATCAGATTAGTGATTTTGGTGCTTGAAGGCATATGATACTGCCTGCTGAACTAAGGTAACTCAACCTTTTGCTATGGAAATGAAATTTCATGCATTAGCTTATGGCACTAGGTGGTATTATTTTTATGATAGCAATTGATTCTCAAAAACTTGAATTGTTGTTCCTATATTGTGCTGTGCTGAAAAATGTTAGAATGGATTGAATATTCATCTATTGAATGTGCATGAGCCTTTGAGATTAAATGAGTTTCTGATATATAAAATGGTGTGGTTGTGGAAGAGTGGATTACATCCACTTGGAAACTCTCACCATGTGTGAGTCGGGCCTTCGGACCTCAAACTCCGCCTTGTACCAGATTTTGGAGAAATCAAATGGCTAACTTGTGATTGGATTCTTTTTCTTATAAAAAGTCATTGAAAATCTGTTTGGCTTGTGAATGACTTCTAAACTTTTGAAATGTGATTGAAAATCTATTTTTGAACATTTTTTGAAAATAATTGGGTTGCATTGCTCATTTATGATCATTTCTGCACCCTTGTTTATAAAAGTCATGAGATGAAAATGTTTGTTGTTCATCATTTAAAACTGAATGCCCTCCTGAAATCTGTCAAAATGTTCTGAAAATCAAGCTCTCGTATCTTGCTTTTACATCTTGCACCGCATACTCATATAGGTAATAGGTTGCATGCATTAGGATTCAATGCATTAGGTGCATTTAGATCATTCAAATGAAAAACTAAAAATTCACTTTCTACACCCATGTTAAATTTTGCATTGTATTTAGAAATTTCAAATAAAATTTAAAATTTTACATCACATTGCATTTTGCATTACATACTGCATGTTTTCCTATTGTGTACTTGCATGTTTATATATGCTATTCACCCCATCCTTAAAATTTCTAAGACCTCATACTTCTTACTAAATAATGTTGCAATTGAGTGATCACTGGAGTGTTTCATGTCATACACTTAGGGGGAGTAAATATTTGATAAGTGCATCTAGATAGGGAGAGTTGCACTGTTATGTGTTCATAAAATTTTTGATATACATGCTGAATCAAATTCATACACTTCATGCACAAAATGTGAAAATGAATGTTAGAGATAAGGATATAGGATTTTTTTTTCAACACTCTAAAGATTTTAAACTTACTACATGAATGTTAAAGAGGCAGTTGAGGAAAAACTGCCTGCCCATTTTTGTAGAAAGAATCTGAAAAGAAAATGAATGGCAGAGCAATGCTCAGTCTCACTGAGTAAACTAGATACACATCACTTGAGACGTGATGTGGTTCATGTCTGAAAAGTGTTGTACTCAAGTACCTCTGCTCAAAATGAGGTGAAACGATTAATACTCTGAATAACCGGGGAGTCTGGCATGAGTATGTGTCTCCTCACGTAAAAAGGAGTTATTTGAACTTGATCACTCTTGAAAAATTCTGAATGTCAATGTGATTTGCTTGAGTTGAAAAAATTCTGATGAAAATTCTTTGTGGTAAAGCGTAGCCTCCAATACGCTGTTCTCATAAATTAAAGTACAGTCTGTAAAATCTCTCATTGTGTTGATCTGAAAATCTGAATATCCATATGGCAACAATCTATTTTCATGTTATTCACTTACACCTATAGAAATTTGATTTAATATGCATTTAGAAAATTGATTGACTGTATTGACTATTGCATAACTCTTCTGTGTTATTGCACAATCTCCTAGGTGTGACACATGAGCATCCTAGTTATTTTGACTCTCATGTATTTTTCTTATACCTATTCCCTTCTTAAATAAGAATGGGGGAGCTGTGTTGCATGTATATATACGTATCTGTTTAGTTGCATTGCATGCATTCATAGTGTCATCATTTGTATGCATTGAGTTTCATGCATTTCAAAAGATAATTTAAAAATCTAAAAAACTGAAAATCAAAGAAAAGCTTTTGATGTTTCAACTGTTATGTTTTGTTTCGGCAAACATCTTGCCTTTGCTTTGCTAATTGCATCTTGTGAAAATATGAAATGGGCTTTAAACTTTGAATGGTATCATCTTGATTTGTTCACTTGGTCTGTAAGTCTTAAGTCTCCACACCTTCCTCTCTCCATAATCAACAATTGGAATCACAAATAATCAACATGTTTGGATCATCTTATAATTGCTTTGATAGTGCACCATTTGAACTTCTGCAGTGGGCTCTTATTGATTCATGAATCTATTTTGCTGAAATTTAAACTTCATTATCTTCCTCCCACTTTTTGATCATGTCAAAGGGGGAGAAGAATATGATCTGTCTGTGTCAGTCATAAAGTTTATCATCATCAAAAAGGGAGAGATTGTTGTATGCCTTGCATATGTTTTTGATGATAACTAAACTTTATGTATGATTGTATATGTTCTTGATGACAGCGTGCATTCTTGAACTTGTGATTTGGTTTGATTGTATTCAATAGATGGCTCATGAGTTCTTAAGTGACTTGAATGTGTTTCATGCTCTTTCCATATGCCTTGCATATATTTTTGATGATAACTAAACTTTATGTATGTTTGCATATGTTCTTGATGACAATGTGCATTCTTGAACTTGTGATTTGGTTTGATTGTATTCAACAGATTGCTCATGAGTTCTTAAGTGACTTGAATGTGCTTCATGCTCTTTCTATATGGAACTTTTGTGGCTTATCATATGTTCAGAATCCCCATGCATATCTTAGTGAAAATTGAGATTGGTGATGGCTTTTGAGCATGTAATGGCTTTTGAGCATGTAATGGATGATTATACCATATGTGCTTGATTTAACTTCCATTTAGTTGATAATCAATCATGTTTATGGAAGAATGTGTTGATGTCAAAATCAGAATAGTCAAGCCTTGAGTGAGCTTTCATAGTTGAGATTGATTTTTCATATTGCTAGACATGCATGTAAGCTCATGGATGGTTATGAGTAGAAGCTCTATGAATATTTTGGTGTGTTCAGTTAAGGAGCTTTTATCACTCATAATCCATGATTTTGATATCCATGTAGATCTCATGTTCTACTTTGTCTTTTACAGGAGAGAGATGGTTGGAAGACACCTAAATATCACATGGATACATTGTAATATCTATTTATGTGAATCTTGGTGGAAAGAGGTTGATATGTGGTTTTATATTGATTAAACTCCAAGGAGCACTTGGTTTTTGTGTTTAAACATTTAACCTCTTCCTAGTCCCTTGTGCTATCCATGTTGCATATATTCATTTGGTACCTTCATGTATATTCTTCATAGGGTTTTTATGCTAGCTACAAGGTTTGAATTCCTCGTGCAAACCTTGGCACAAATGTGTTGAATGATATTCTCATGAAGTATGAAGCTTGAGTGAATGATGCTATCTTATTGCACAAATTGCATATCTATGTAATCTTAATCTTATGCATGGATTTATATAGGTGAAAAATTGTTCAAATCATCTTCATCATTCATGTGGAGTTTATTTTCATGTTCATCCTTCATGTAGTTTTTTGTTTTAGACTAACTTCTGCATTTCTAGAGAACTATAGAGTTCGGTCGACCGAACTAGCCAGAGCTGGCTAGTTTTGTGCCTGTAAAAGTTTGGTCGACCGACCCATTTCATTGGTCGACCGAATGCGGCGAAAACCCAAAAATGTGGATCCGAAAACCATCTAAACCCAATCCATTTGTGCTTAACTTTTACCCCTTTGCCCCTGGGTTCATGGTAGACCTATTGGGGGTCTTTTGGATGATTCTAGAAGGGTTATAATGGTCTTTTGATATCTTCTATATATGGATACATGTGAACTCCGAATTTGAGACAGGAGGAACCCTAATGAGCTTATTCTTTCTATCTTGCAGGTGAAGAAGAGGGAAAAGGAGTGGAGTTACAAGAGAAAGGGAGATTTCATCTCCTTCAAGTGATTTCTAGGGTTCGATGAAGAAGAAAAGGAGGAGCGGAATGAAGAGACGATCAAGAAGATGCTGAAATCGTGTCGATCCGTTCTCCCTTCAACTTGTGCTTGAAAGAACATCGTCATCCAGCCATTGAAAACAAAGGGGGATAATTTCTATATCTTCTATATGTTCATTGTGATGTGTTTCATGGTCTATATTTTGGGTTGAGCATATTTTGGATATTCATCTTGATTTTTCTGAACTAGATATTCATGTGTATGGACCGTCTGCGTACGGTTGTGTTTATTGTGCTGCGGTTGTTGCAGCTCGTGTGTGTGTGTGGATCGGCTATCGGATCGTGTTGGAGACTCCGTCTCCGTGTGTGTGTGTTGGGGCATGTCCCCGTGTATGTGTGCAGGCGTCGTCCTGCGTGTGTGTTGGAGCGTTGCTCCGTGTTGGGGATTTATCCGCGAGTGAAGCCTTATCGGTTTGGTAAGGGGTGGACGTAGGGAGCCTGTCGTGGTCCCGAACCGTCTTAAAAATCGCCGTGTCCATGTGATATGTCTGTTTGTGGGTTTGCATGTTAACGTTGTTTATCTTGATCGTGTGTGAACGGTGAGATTGAGAGAACTAACTTTACCTTGCTTAGTTTAATTTCTTCAATCTCCTTAAATTTGTTAATTCCGCTGCGTAAAGTTTTAATTTGACATATCACATGAGGGACAATTCAACCCCCCCCCTTCTTGTCCGCTCGCCTACCCGGGGACCAACAATCTACCCTAATGTTTTTACATGCTTGATCCTTGGAACTCTTTGGCCATTATTTTAAGTGGAATTGGTCTAGACACAAAAGGGGCTATGGGTCCAAACAAATTGATACTCAATGCTAGAACGTATAAGTGACGGGGTCCGGATCTTATCCCAGGGGCGAGGCAAAGTCTAAACGTGTACCGGTATCATGATTGATCGGGTGTGGCATTGTAGCAACCAAAAGCAAGATTGATCTATGACATTCCACAAGTGATCGCTACTCGAATACTTGTACTCCTTTACACTTATGGCCAATCCTATAAAGTGAAAGCTATGTGGATATGCTCTAATGGAAGTGAATGCCTTATTGAAACGATCGTTATTGTCTCCTCATAATGCTCTTGAAAACCTTATTGAAAAGCTTGAATGTTCTTGGAATTATTGTCCCATCCGTCTATTGTCTTTATAGCACTTGAAATTTACATATTGTCACGTCTACATTCCTTTATATTATCTCTGGATTATTAATCTAGCTCGTGCCATTATAGTTCTCGATTGTGACATCTTGCATGACTTGCATGGTCATGTTAAATTGTTAATTACTTAAAGCTAGCTTGGAGCTTGAGATATTAAGACCTACTGAGCGTTCGCTCACCTAGTGTTTTCCAATATTTTTTAGGTAATGACCATAGTGACGACTAGACCGAACAAGATGGGAAAGGGCATGAGTGAAGAGTGCTTCGGCAAACTTAGATGAACCTCATGATCTATGTCATTATGTTCATGTCAAGTCTAATTAGAGAGTCCATTGTAATTTTCCTTTATTAAGTCCTTTTATTTGGATCCAATTTGTAATAAACTTATATTTGAAATGAAATTATATTTTGTTCAAATTATATCTTGTCTTATGGTTATGCTTTGATTGACACGACTATTTATCTGCCACGTTCCGAGCAAACGACACGTTCCACTGCTATCGGTTCGGGACGTGACACTCTCTCTCGGGTGACAGACCAGGTAATTCCTCCGGAAAAACATCAGGATAGTCTCTTACCACCGGAATATCTTCAATAATAGATTCCTTCTTCTTTATCACAATAGAGGCTAGAAAAGCCGCACACCCCTTCTTCAACAATCTAAAAGCTCGAAGAGCGGATATAAGATACAGGGGTGTAGAACGCCTAGCTCCATGGAAAACAAGTTTAGGGTGCCTCTTAAAGGTCACTAGCCCTTCCTTACACTTCACACTAACATCATGCTTAGATAGCCAATCGGCTCCTAAAATCACATTATAACCCTCCATGTCCATACGTATCAGATCAGCGGGTAAATTACAATTATCAATTAAAACTTCCCTTGTAGGATAAAATAAATTAATCTCAGTACCCGCTCCTAATGGTGTAGTGATAACCAAATCAGGTTTCAACAAAGTAGGCTCGAAAGACAAAGTAGCAGCAAACTTTTCTGATATTAAAGAACGAGTTGCACTAGTGTCGAATAGAATAAAGGTAGGTCTAGAGTTAACAATAAGAATAGCTTCCACCACTCCGCCTTCCTCAGAGGGTTCCACTTCCATTAAAGCATGCAACTGCCCTTGATGCCCCGAACCTCCTTGCGCCTTTTCTTGCTGGGCTCGCTCCTTCATTAATGGGCATTCAGAATTCTTGTGCTCCTGGCTTCCACATCGTAGAAAATTTCTGAGGAGGCTCCAGCACTCATGGGATCGGTGGTTGCCCTTGTCGCAATGCTTACATCACTCTTGTTGAGTGGGCACGGGTACCATCTGCTTATTACCCTCCTTCGGCTTCTTCCTATCTTTTGAGAAATCACAGCCTACGCCAGGCCTCTTCTTTCCAACAATGGGTCTAAAATTATCGGAGCCACTAACTTGCTCCTTTTTCACGGTCTTTCCACTTATTCCATCAGCGAAGGACAACCCATCCTCCAATAACTGAGCCTTCTTGACCATCTCTGATTATGTTTGAATATCCAACATAGACAAGTGGGGAATAAATCTGAGCCTTAAGCCATTCATAAATATCTTTGCTTTCATTTTCTCCGTACAAACAAGATGAGGAGCATATTGTGCTAACCTGGCAAACTGAGCTTCATATTCTACTACACTTAGATTCCGCTACATTAATGTAGCAAACTCGATAGCCTTCTTCTCTCGGACTCTCTCGAAAAAATATTTGTCATTGAAGAAATCCAAGAATTCATCCCACGATATGGGCGCTTGTGGGCGAGTAGCCTCAATAGACCGCCACCACGCTCTAGCATCCTTAATTAATTGAAATGTCGCCAACATGACCTTTACTTGATCTGTAATGCCCCAAAAAAAAATTTATATTTCTGGATTAGGATCCGTGAGTTCGGAGCGCCCTTGTGAGTCCCAGAACGCGTTTTATGTTTTACGTAGATTTTCGACTGTCGAGCCTTCGGAACCCTGTGCAGGGTGAACCGACGTGTTGTCGGGCTCCGGAACATTGCAGGCATGTTGTGCATTTTTCGAGGATCGTGGAGAGTATTTTTCCCTATTTGTATATTTTTTAGATTTATAAAATCCCAGAATTTCCCTTATAAATATCCACCCCCCTCTCTCCTCACAACTCTCACTCTCTCCCGCTCTCTTCACACGCTCTCTCTTCTCTCCCTCTCTTCTCCTGCGGATGACGGAGGAAAGCGGGGGAGGCGGCAAGGTTCGTGAGGCGAGGATGGACGAGGATCAAGGCAGTGGCATTCGTTCGTGAGTTCGTGAACCCAGCAACGTTCAAACGGCATTTTCACGATGCAACGGCGTCCACGGCGCACGTAATCTTTCGTGGAGGTAGGGGGATGATTCCTTAACCCTTGTACTTCCTTTCCCGCGGATTTGGTAGGCCAAGGTGAGCCGTGAGCGAGTTTATTTGTCGGGGGGTTAAAACCATGTTTTTGGGCATGCGACCCGGGGAATGATCCTCGTTGTTTACCACCTCGATTGGGATCGAGTGGGCGTGGAAATCGAACCCCTAGGGTGGGTTTGGACGGGGTCCCCACCGTTTTTGGTCGACCGATCAGTTGAGGTCGGTCGACCGAACGGCTTGTAGATGGGGGCAGGGCTGCTGCCCGGTTCAGTCGATCGACCGGGCCAGCAATGTTGTTGGCTGTTGGTCAGGTTGACCCTCCCTGTGGGCAGGTCGACTTGTCCCCTGTTGGTCGACTGACCCAGGGGTTTTGGTCGACCAAAGTTCAGTCCCTTGGCCCGTTTGGCCCCCAGTAGACTCGGTTGTGACCCAATGGTCGACCTTTGGCCCTGTGGATGTCCCAGACACCCCGTGGGTACCGTGACCGTATTTTTGGGTGTCCGGAGGTACCATTTTACCTCGATTAGCATGCCCATGGGTTTTGAGGATTCGGGTGACCCTCTTATGTTCCGGTCTTCCATGTTACGCTTGATCGAGTTGTCGCATAACGGCATGAGTGTGGAGGGCTATTCCCGCACGTTGTTAGCTTTCTTAGAAAATGGTTTCCGTGTGGGCCATGTGTATGGCCTGAGGACTGTGAGTCTCAAGACCCAACCTGGGGCTGGAGGGTTTCGTAGTTTCTGTTTGGAAAGGGATTAAGCTCGGCAATCATGTTCTGCCTTAAAAGCTATATCGGACTGTGGTTTTGACCCTAGGCTTAGAGCAGATTAACAGCATGGAGTTGTCCTGTACAATGGTCTTGACCCCGAGTCTTGTGACTCAAGAACCATTGTTTTGGTAGGTCTAGTGGATTGTGCCTCAGTCCGGTGGCAGTGTGCCACCCATTTTTCAAGCTAATTATGACGGGCTTGTGCGTAGCTTGTCCGTATTTCAATGGTTTCCATCAAGAGTCATCTTTTTAGTGGCCCCCACTAGGCGTAGCTTGCCTGGGCACGCGTATGCCTATCCACCTGGGAGTGGGTGGAGAGCTAGACCTGAGAGTGAGATGGTTTTTAGGCTGGTTTGCCATAGGGCCTCCCTTGTAGCGGCTCGAGTCCAGGCCGGAAGGAAATCCAGCTAGAGTGCCTGACTTTGTACAGTCAGTCAGTATGTGTACACATGGTTGGGGAGTTCGGATGCATGCTGACGAGCACGACCTCGACTAGACCCTTGTTTATGGTTACTGGTACGGTGTCTCAGTGTCCACCTGGGGCGAGTAGGGAGACACCTTAGGCGCAGACTAAGACGTCAGTGGATGCATCCGGCCTTACTTCTGGTGGGCAGGTACTCTTGTCACGTGACGAGACTCTCGTGACTCAAGTTTCCATTTTCGTCTGTGAGACGTGGTTTTGCGTGTAGTTTTTGGGCGTTTTCCTGATGTAGAGGTCTAGGGTTCCCGGTAGCGTTACCGTGGGTTTTTCTCTAGACGGTATATGGATCACGACGGTGAGGTCATGACCGTGGTCCCAGACGGCGTGGTCTTGGGCCGGGCCTTCATCTGTAAGGACAGGCCTCCGCGATAGAGGTGTCGTGATGTTTCTTCTGGCGACATAGCCAGAGTTTTCTCATTAGTCCGGTGGTCCCCCGACTGTGAGATCGGGGTGTGTTTCCATTCAGGTAGGAGTAGCTTTAGAGCCGAGGTTTTATCGGCCACCGTGGTTGTTGTTCCTGCAGCTATTGTTGTTCCCTTAGCGCTGTTCTTTACCACCGTCGTTTACGGTTGGGGTTCCGCGGGACCCCGTGCCAGTGATAGGAGGCTCACCCCTGCTTTTCAGGTGTGGCGGCTCTTCCTCGAGGTTCAAGGGTGCAGCGCGGATGTTTGTAGTTGCCAGCTCGGCGGGCCGAGTGTTCACTCGGCATTGAGTACGTTCTTTTCCCTGTAGACTGTACTTTATTTGGACTGGACTTTATAGTTAGTTTACTTAATTGTTATTACATTGTAGTTATTTCCTGCTTTATTTCATATTTCTATGTACCTCCACACACACCTTTTAGCCCTCACGAGCCCTTCGGCTCGTGGGCGACGGGCCAGGATTCGAATGGTATCGGGTATTCCCGGTATCAGGATCTTGGATCGTTATAGATGATACACTACAAGAAAAATCAGGAATATCGACAGAATTTTCTGACAGAAGACAATTCGTTGGAAATACGTCGGAAACTTTGATTTTTTCTGACGGAAAAAACTCTTTCGGAACTCAATCGGTAATTACCAACCTATTTCCAACATATTATTTTTGTCAGAAATCCGTCGGAACTTTTCGACGGAATAAATTTCGTCGAAAATACGTCGGCAATACATCAAAATTTTCTAACGTATTTCTAATAAAAAACATTTCGTTCGAAAGCCCTAAAGAAGGAATAGTGTGGGTTGAAATTTATGAACAGTTTCTGACCGAAATCGAATATAGTCGGAAATACGACAGAAAGTTTCGACGTATGTTTGACCAATTATTTATTCGTCAAAATTTTCTGACATATTTCAGACTCTTAATTTTTCTATCGAAAACTCTAGAAATATTAATTAATTAAAGGAAGCTTGGAAAATTATTTAAGTTTCTGACTAATTAAATGTTGGTTGGAAATACGTCAAAAAATTTTGACTTATTTCTGACTAAACAGTTTTCTGTCGAAAATTTATTTGTCATCCATCCATCCAATTTGTCATTATTTGTGCAATTGTTTCCGACAGAAATGTTTCTCGAAATTACGTCAAAAATTTTTGACGTATTTCTGACTGAAAAATATTCGTCGAAAATGTATTTATCACCATGTTAATTGTTAAATTATTTCTGACGGATATAAGTTATGTCGAAAATGCGTCGAAATTTTTTGACCTATTTCCCACGAAAAATTTTCCATCGCAAATATATTTATCACCCATACCAACATATTTTCGTCATGTGTGTAATTGTTTCCGACGGAGTATTAGTTTGTCGAAAATATGTCAGAAATTTTTGACATATTTCTGACATACAAATATTCCGTCGGAACCTATTTGTCACCTTTAACAACTTATTTGTCACCCTTGGGGACTTATTCATCACCCTTAGCAAGCTATTTGTCACCTTTGATGTAAACGTGTGGAAATATTTCCGACGGATTACTAATTGGTCAAAAATACGTCAAAAAATTTTGACGTATTTTTGACTTAAAAATGTTCGTCGAAAATCTATTTGTCAGCCATAGAGTCCTATTTTCGTTATGTGTGGGAAATATTTCCAACGGATTGAACGTTGGTCAGAAAAATGTCAAAATTTTTTGACATATTTCCAACTTTCAAATGTTCCGTCGGAACTTATTTGTCACCCTTAACAACTTATTTGTCACCTTTGGGGACTTATTTATCACCCTTAGCAAGCTATTTGTCACCTTTGATGTAAACGTGTGGAAATATTTCCGACGGATTGAGAGTTGGTCGGCAAAACGTCGAAAATTTTCGACGTATTTCCCACAACAAATATTCCGTCGGAACCTATTTGTCACCCTTAACTACTTATTTGTCACCCTTGGGGACTTATTTGTCACCCATAGCAAGCTATTTGTCACCTTTGATGTAAACGTGTGGAAATATTTCCGACGGATTGAGAGTTCGTCGGAAAAACGTCAAAAACTTTTGACGTAATTCCGACTTACAAATATTCCGTCGGAACCTATTTGTCACCCTTAACAGCTTATTTGTCACCCTTGAGGACTTATTTATCACCCTTAGCAAGCTATTTGTCACCTTTGATGTAAACGTGTGGAAATATTTCCGACGGATTACTAGTTGGTCGAAAATACGTCAAAAATTTTTGACGTATTTCTGACTTAAAAATGTTTCGTCGGAAATCTATTTGTCAGCCATAGAGACCTATTTTCGTTATGTGTGGAAAATATTTCCGACGGATTGAACGTTGGTCGAAAAAATGTCAGAAATTTTTGACGTATTTCTGACTTACAAATGTTCCGTTGGAACCTATTTGTCACCATTAACAACTTATTTATCACC
The DNA here is from genome assembly GCA_022559845.1 of Amorphophallus konjac. Classification (NCBI taxonomy): domain Eukaryota; kingdom Viridiplantae; phylum Streptophyta; class Magnoliopsida; order Alismatales; family Araceae; genus Amorphophallus; species Amorphophallus konjac. The sequence continues at coordinate 33,200,310 of CM040129.1, forward strand.
CTTGAGGACTTATTTGTCACCCTTAGCAAGCCATTTGTCAACTTTGATGTAAACATGTGAAAATATTTTCGACGGATTGAGAGTTGGTCAGAAAAATGTCAGAAATTTTGACGTAATTTCGACTTACAAATTTTCCGCCAGAACCTATTTGTCACCCTTAACAACTTATTTGTCACCCTTGGGGATTTATTTGTCACTCTAAGTAAGCTATTTGTCACCTTTGATGTAAACATGTGGAAATATTTCCGACGAATTACTAGTTGGTCGGAAATACATCGAAAATTTTTGACGTATTTCTGACTTAAAAATGTTCCGTTGGAAATCTATTTGTCAGCCATAGAGACCTATTTTCGTTATGTGTGGGAAATATTTCCGACGGATTGAACGTTGGTCGGAAAAACGTCAGAAATTTTTGACGTATTTTCAACTTACAAATGTTCCGTCGAAACCTATTTGTCACCGTTAACAACTTATTTATCACCCTTGGGGACTTATTTGTCACCCTTAGCAAGCTATTTGTCACCTTTGATGTAAACGTGTGGAAATATTTCTGACGGATTGAGAGTTGGATGGAAAAACGTCAGAAATTTTTGACGTATTTTGGACTTACAAATGTTCCGTCGAAACCTATTTGTCACCCTTAACAACTTATTTGTCACTCTTGGGGACTTATTTGTCACCCTTAGCAAGCTATTTGTCACCTTTGATGTAAACGTGTGAAAATATTTCCGACGGATCGAGAGTTGGTCGGAAAAACGTCAAAAAAATTTTGGCGTATTTCAGACTTATAATATTCCGTCGGAACCTATTTGTCACCTTTGATGTAAATGTGTGGAAATATTTCCGACGGTTGAAATTCGGTCAAAAAAACGTCAGTAATGTTCGACGAAAAATGATTAAAGTTGGAAAAACGTCAGAAAATGATTAAGCGTACCATTCGTCATCCTGGCAATAATGATAATAACAATAATAATAATAATAAAGCTGTATGGAGTCGATTACAAAATGATCTGGAGTCGACTCCGCTTCTTTGTTCATTTTTCAGCCCCACAAGCTATTTGTCACCTTTAGCCACCCAATTTTCACCGCTATAAAGCTATTTGTCACCCTTAGCCACCCCGTTGTCACCACTATAAAGCTATTTGCCAACCTTACCCACCCATTTGTCACCCCTGTAGGCTGCTTACCACCCTTATCATGTGTTTGTCACCATTATCACCCAATGACAATAAAATGATCAAAAAAATAATAATAAGAAAAAATCCTGAAAATGATAATTAATAAATATAACAATATGATAATGATAAAAAAAGGGCCGTGTGGAGCCGACTCCATGCCTTCATCTTCCACGTTCTTAACGTTGGCTTCCCCTTGTCTTCCTTAGCCGTCGCTCTTCACCTATTTCTCACCCTTAAGGCTGCATTTGTCACCCTTATGCTTCATTTTTCACCGTTATGAGCTATTTTCCACTGCTATCAGAGGTTTGTGTCTCACCAGGTGAAGTTGCAACCGAGTCGACTCCAAATGACTTTGGAGTCGACTCCATTCTTCCACCCTTCATGATTTCAACTGCGTCTTCCATTTGTCACTCCAACTGTCGCCCTTCACCTATTTTTCACCCTCAAGGTTCCATTTATCACCGTTATGCGCCATCTGTCACCCTTGACCTTTATTTTTCACTGCTATCAAAGGTCCCTGTATTGCCTTGCCAAGCTCACATCGAGTCGACTCCAAAACCATGTGGAGTCGACTCCATGGCTTCAGCTTGCTAATTTTAACGATGGCTTCCATTGGTCAACCTCCAGCCATCGCCCTTTCACCTATTTTTCACCCTTAAGGTATCATTTGTCGCTGCTATGCGCCATTTGTCACCCTTAAGCTCTATCTTTCACCGCTATCAGAGGCCTCTATCTTGCCTTGCCAAGCTGCCACCAAGCTGACTCCAGATCAGTTCGGAGTCGACACCCGTTATGGCCATGGCACGACCTTGAGCCGGGCCAAGAACTTGTGGAATTTGACCCGTTGGGATGGAATTCAATAGATTTCCTCCACTCCCTCATCTATTGAACTTGCCATGTCCCGGCATACATATGCTCCGATCTTACCGAAACGTTATGATGATCTTCAAATCGGACACTCGTTCGAATACAAAACGGTCAATAAGTGACCGATATGACTTCGAATAATTGTTCAATGCTTCGATCTTACCAAAATGTTTATGATGATTTTCAACCCGGACACTCGTCCAAATATAAAACGGTCAATAAGTGACCGATATTACTTCGAATAATTGTTCAATGCTTCGATCTTACCGAAACGTTTATGATGATTTTCAACCCGGACACTCATACGAATATAAAACGGTCAATAAGTGACAGATAGGACTTTGAATAATTGTTCAATGTTTCGATCTTACCGAAATGTTTATGATGATTTTCAACCCGGACACTCGTCCGAATATAATGATGGTGTGCAAGGCACGGATCCAGAGGGGGGGTGAATGGATCCCCATTAACAAAAAAAAATTATTGTGGAATTAAAAACTCGGCCAAGTTATAGACAATCAATTAAAAGATGCACAATGAATAACACATACACTAAGCCATAATTCTACCCGAAGCAAAACCAAATGCTTACCATGCACACAGACTGATATAATGTTGGACACAATTCATCACACTGAATGGAGCAAGTCTTACAGCAAATGAATCCGTACTTAATTGGTGTGCAGACATATTTATATTCTAGTGAAGAACAGAAATCTTATCTCAGATCAATGAGTCAAGGAAAACAAGTATTAACCAAATATCGCTCAATAAAACAAGCTAACCCATCCTGTGAAGGAGATAGAAGATATGGAGTTGAACAATCTCACAATCACAAATCACGGCGCAGAGAATTTTTAGATGGTTCGGTCTGCTACCACAGACCTACGTCCATCCCCCACTCAAACCTGAGTGAGGATTCTGTTGACTCACAGTTTGAACCGCTGAGCATCACAGCTTGCTTACACCGCAGAGCAGCACAGCTTGCTATCCGCTGAGCAACACAGCTTGCTGTCTGAGGAACACACCTCGCCCGCTGAGCAACACAGCTTGCTTGAAATGGTAAGGAAAACAAATAACAAAATCGAAAAGAAAAACATGAAAAGATATAACTCACGCAAGAGCAAAACAGTTCTGGATCTGATCCAAGAACTGATAAAGACGCATATTCTCGAGCTCACTCTTCCTCTCTATTCGCTCTTGCTCACTCTCTTTCTCTTTCTCTGCTCACTCTCTCTTTTCCCTCAGACTTCTTCTAATCTTCTGATACTCTATTTTTATCCTTCTCCTTCTTCTTCCTTCAGTGAACTCTCTCTCTCTCTGCACTCTAACTCTAACTCTTCTCACGAACTCTCTGGCTCTCGTACTCTTCTACTCTTCTTTCCTCTTCTTCTGATCTTCCCTTAATTGTTGAGATACTCTCTTCTGATCTCCCTTCCTTCTCAGATGAGATTCACGAATTTGAGCGCTCGATCGCCTTTTATACAGGCGAGCACGAGTCATGAGTCCCACGAGCTTTTCCAATTTATGGGCGCGTGGAAGACACACTCCCGCTCAATAATTTCATCCAGAAAGCGTACTTCGAAAGTCCACGTGTCAGGAGCTGATGAAGAGTTGATCCACGTGTCAGATCTTGAAGATGAAGTGAAACCACGTGGCTGATCGTTCTTGAAGAGCTGGCTGCCTTGGATCACGTATCTGTTTAACTCAATTCTGGGATCACGTGATCACTTAAGTGTTTGATGTTCTCTACCCTTCAAGTGTTTAATCGAGTCCCTGTCAATAAGAGATAAAGCATTTCATCAAACACTTTATCATCATAATCAAATGCATACTTAGCCAACATCATATCAGTTAGACACTCAGGTCAGAAGTGTATAAGATGATGTATATGCTTCGATTCAAACATACAATGCATTGACATGTGTAAGACACAGGTAGACCTTATATGCATGGAGATGATGGATGAAGACAAGAATTAATGAAAATGTACCGACCATGCTGAAGCACAGATAAACATATCGAGCTAAAACATGTAAGGTTGCACAGACTAGTTAAGGTGATGGCTAGAGCTTAAGCATCAACCTGATGCCTTAAGCAAGCATGAAAGTTTGGACTAGAGTTCAGAGAATAACAAAGTTGCATTGACCTGTTAGACAAAGACTCTACACGTGCATCGACCTTATGGAACATGTTACAATACGTGCATCGACCTGATGTACATGATACTTGCATGAGCGTCGACCTTCTAGAATGAATGTAAGGATGTGCATCGACCTTGCTTTACATAGGGTGTAATGTGCATCGACCTTACTGAGCAAGTTGTAACATGTGCATCGACCCGTCATGCCATAATGCAAATGTGCATCGACCTGACAGACTTATATAGAAACCTACACTGACCTAATAGTCCATACTGTAAACAAAGTGCAAAAGATGCATCGACCTGATAGTCCAATGAAGTGGAAGATGCATCGACCTTATAGAGCACAAAGTCCAATGTGCATGACCCTTTAGACTAAAATGCATATGTGCGTCGACCTTCGACCTTGATATGCATCAGACTGAAATGTGCATCGACCTTACCTGATAAAGAGAATGTATATGCACCGACCTTTCAATGCAATTGCTGACTCATAGTTGAACAATAGCATTGACCTGTTGTCACTTCAACTTAGCAGAAAGTGACTATCTTTTCATGACTTTTGAGTCATCTTCAGAACCTGTTCTGACAGAATTCATACTTCTATATATATGATGAGATCATTAATAAATGCATCAAGGTTATATCATCAAGGTTATATATATAATGAGACATAATAGTTGACATCATCAAAACCACAGGGACACAACAATCTCCCCATTTTTGTTGATGGCAATATTATGAGTCATTGCAATACATTCATCATGATGATCAAAGTGTCAGTCATGCAGCACAGCTTCTGCCAGAATTAATAAGGTGATCATGAGTTTAAAGTGCAAACCCGTATGAAATATGCAAGAGCATGTAACACAGCCTCTGTCAGAATTAAAAAATGTAATGATCATAGCCTCTATCAGAATTAAAAAAGTAATGATCATGCAACACAGCATCTGACAGAATTACTAATGACGAATTACTAATGACTCCTCTGTCAGAATTAAAAAATGTAATGATCATAGCCTCTGTCAGAATTAAAAAAAGTAATGATCATGCAACACAGCATCTGACAGAATTACTAATGACGAAATACTAATGACTCACATATTCTCCCCCTTTGACAACATCAACAAGGAAGGAACAGTAAGCTGAACAAGCAGACTATTTCCTGGACAGAGAAGAGGTATTGAAGTGAAAGATATATCAACAAAAACACAGAGATAATCCCACACAAGGATAAGTGAGATGCACTCTCAAGGATTCTTCCCCTTGTTACAAAATGATGCTGACGGAATAATCTCTGCCTTTTTACAATTATGCACAATGATTCTCTTTCAACTATACTCCCCTTGAACAGATAATCTCCCCCTTTGACAAAGCAGAAGGAGTGGAATGAAAAGTTATCAGCAAACCAGAAGGACAATCAAGTTTAAGCAGATCAAGCTGACTAATAAGATGCTGATGAAGCAATTCTCCCCCTTTGGCTGGATAGAGGGATTGGAATGGAAGTAAATCATCAGACATATAGATTTAAACATGCACAAGTTCAATGAAAGTATCAGCAAAATCACATGAACAATCATAGATGAGTTCAGGTCATGATGGATTGCATCAAGAACAGTGAGCATAAACTGATATTGAATTGAATTGCAGTGAAGTAGAAAGAGATGACAAGTTTCAGTAGACATAGAAACTGAACACCAGAATTGTGGCTGAAGTTTCAAATGATTAGATAATTCAAGAAAGTTTTCAATGAGATATCAATTTCATAAATCTAGGAACAAAATGTTTCAGAGTCTTCTATTATAAGGGTGTATGAATGAACTTTATTAAATAGCATGGTTTAAATATGATGTATCCAGGGTTTGTCAATAAAGTTCTATAGTCATATCTGAAATCAAATCTTTAATAAAAAATGAGCCAAGCCCTCATATTAACAGTCTTGTTTAACCTTCCTTTATCTTACTCACTCAAAGTGCAATGACCCCTTTAGGAGTTACAAGAGGTAGTATTGAGGTTAAACAAACAAGTAGCCATTTGATTTTGCTCAAGGTTGTAGCAATTTATCTTTTGCAACATTTTTCAGATATTTCATTTGTTCAACAATAATTTTCATGCAAAAAATTTTAGGAGCAATCTAGTTCAGTACACACCTTGTAACTAGAGGATATGTGTTATTTAGACGCCAATATCCCTAAACATTTAGTGTGACTAACAGTCATGCCTCATATTGAACAAAGATAACTAGGGCATTTCATGACATAGGTTAACTCCATTTCTCAGATGAAGGACCCAGTTTCTCGGTGCAACCTAGTCATTGCTCTGCCATGATCTTTCAATGATTTTTCAGCAGAGTTAATTATGGCACTTCATGACCCAGTCCTTTGGACATGATTTCTCAGTAACCAAAGTCATTGCTCTGACTAAATCTACCCTTAGATATTTCAAAAATTTTAAATGTTTAACGACAATACTTACTACATGTATCTCAACCAAAGAAAGTCATGATTTCAAATTTTTCAGAATTCAGAAGATTTTACATGACATAACATGAAGCAGCTGGTTAACGTTTATTTAAAAAGATGGTTCAGGTATTTTCAAAATATTCATATCTAAACACAATGAACATATTAAACTTAAACCAACTGAGTCTTTTAGACATTCATAATCTTGTATAACAAAGATTCCTCAATGAAATGAATTTCAGATTTATGATCAAGGTGTGCAAATTGAAATCTTCTCAATTCTCTAGTCAAAGAAGTTTAAGAACAGCCAATTTTTTAATAGAAGCATCAATAAGAACATGCATTATATGTGAAAAACACTTGAAGTTCATGCATGTAGCCAAGGTGGCCAAGAATGCATTAGGCAATTGTAGATTCTAATGAAATGGTAATGAGAGTTCAAGTGGATTGACAAATATGGAAACTTCAGGTTTATTTCTCAAGATGGATTTAAGACAACAGACTTTTCTCAGCAACTATAGGAACAGCAGACAACAGATTTGAAGGCCATAAGAGTGATGAACTCACAAAATCAGTTGAAGCTTGAGTAGAGATGACCCCTCAAAGTTCAATAAAGGTAACTGAACTGTAGCTAGAATCAGATGAGAAAATAGTGAGGCTGACTAGTTGCAGTATAGAACATCAGTCAGAAAGTATCATAGCCAAGAGATCAGCACGGACTGAATTAAGGATCATCGGTTGACCGAAATAGATAGTAATAGAATTATGAGGCATAGAGCAGATGTCAGTCATGCAAATTCAAAGACATGATTTATGCTCCCCCTAAATGTATGCATGAAATCAATCAATCTTTTTGGTATTTTCAATATGAATGATATGCAATCAATTCTGAAATCAGTATATGCATGATAACAAATGCACATGAGTGAACTATGAAATGCAGGGACTCCCCATATGTATGTGCATTTATATCAATCAAACATGTTGACACATAAATGATATGCAATTAACCAAATGTATGCATATGCATTGACTCCCCCTAACTAAATATATTGAACCATGATATATGACATGAAGACCATGCAGGGGGTTGATTGATCTAATCAATTATGTATATGCATGAACCACAAAATTGCCTTTACTGACTCCCCTGTCTATATGTAATGTATAGCCAGAATTAGAAAATAATGCAAGGAGTTTTAATGAATTATGCTCATGAGAGTCTAGACTACTCTATGTGCAATGTTGACCTATGGTACCAGGTAGAGGACTTGGTCTAAAGACCACCTCACACATAGTAAGAACTTCTAGACAAGTTACATTTGCCCTTTAGTAACTCGCCATTTATATACCATAGAGGTCATGCAAGACAATGTATTACAAATGCAGTCCTATATACATCTCAATTTTTGATGACAGTTTATTAAGCACATGTGTATGAAGATGAAGAATGTATGTAACATGTCTTCAGTGAATGTGTAAAATGTGCATTAAGACATATACAAACATTTAAACAAATGCAATTGACATATGCAAGCATCAGACACATGCAATTCAAATTTTCAAACTATGATATGAAATTCATTCTTCAATCTCATATATGCATAGATAACTCGATTATATGCATTGAGAGACTTATGAAAGATAGTGCAAATATAGGATGCAAATGTAAGCATGTATGCATGAGATTCTGACTAACAGATTTAGCATGATTGTGTAGCTATCTGAACCAGATTATTGAAAACTCACTTGATCAAGCCCGTAAAATTCAAGGATGGGGTTTCATCATATTCAGGTGCCTTGGCTTATTAACCCCCTTTATTCCTCAACCCCAAGGCACCCCTGCAAACACAGAACCTCATTTTGCAAATTTAGGTACCCAAGAGTTCTTGGGTCCTCCATGGTTAGTAACTCCTCTATCAGAAGTTCTCCAAGATTTCAGGGCATTAATATCATCAAATTTCAACATGAAGCAATTTAACATGTTATGCCCAAATTGACCACAGTAATAACATGAGCCTGACTTTTTCACAGGTTTTAGACAAACATGATTTTTCAATTTCTATGAATATCCAATGTTGTTATGATGAGAGTTTTTCTTTTCTTTTGCATGCCAAGAATTCTTGATTGTATGGGCATGCTTTCCACAATTAAAACATGATAGAACAGTCTTTGAGTTCTTTTTATGCACATTAGAATTAGCATGGAACTTATGTGCACGAACATGAGTGTTTCTATTTTTATCATGAAAATTTTGTCCTTTATTACCAGCTAGCCAACAATCCGCAGCTTTGTGGCCTGGCTTTCCACACTCAAAACATGCAATGGATTTCCTTTTAAAAATAAATTTATTTCTACCAGAGGCCTTTTTGTTGACAGGGAAATTTACGTGTTTAGAGTTAAATTTTATTCCCTAAGCATACCAGCAGTGAGCACCAATGTCGCCTAATCTACCACAACAAAAACATTCCAATTTCTTTTTTTGTTCAAAAGGGAATTTCCTATCCTGACAATTTCTTGTATGCAAATTCTTAGCCTAAGAAGTTTTAGCATTCTTCCTATCAACATGTTGTTCATCCTTTTTCATTACAAAATAATTAGTAATCAGGTGACCATGCTTGCCACAATAGAAACATGAAGCACTATTTTGTCTTAAAGCAAGGGATTTCACATCAGTCCTCTTGGTATTCACATTGTTGTTAGTTTTCTGATTTGTAGGTTGTTTAACCTTTGAGGAAGTGGCTATATTAGAAACTTTGACACAAGATGTTTTCAGTTTATTTTCAAAAGATTTCTTATTAATCGATTTGTAGCCCACCCCTTCTTTTCTGAAGTTAACCTTGACTCCTAGCAACTTGTCCAAATTTTCTTGCCCATCAACAAATTTAGACAAAGAATTCTTTAAATCATGAATCTCATTTTCTAGAGATGTAGTGTGTATCTCATAACTAGCAATCTCTTGTTCACTGTAATTAACGCATTCATTCAACACTTTGTTTGCAATTTTATAATTTTCACTTTCATGTTCCAGATTACGTAATTTTTCAGACTCATCTATGCAAACAGATTTTTCTTTTTCTAAGATAAGAAGCCTCTCAGACATAGCATTGTTTAACAGCTTCAACTTTTCATTCTCTTTTATTAGTTCTTCATTCTGAACCAGTTCATTTATTAAGAGTTGATCATCATTAATTGACTTTAGCTTGTCTTCCAGTTCAGAAATGTTGTTCAGAAATTCTTGATGTTCATTTTTTAACAAACAAATTTGTTCCTTATACATTCGAACATTAGACTCACAAAATTTATCTAACTCTTCTAATTGTGAACACTTTCTACAAAGAGAATTAGAATTATTTTGCTCAAGTTCCTTTTTTAATTTTTTATTTTCAATTTTTATTTTCCTATATCTATCGGACATTTCTTCATGCATGCTCACTAATTCATCAAAAGACAGTTCTTCAGATCCGGAGCTTACCTGAGATGATGTTTCATTCATTTGATCACTGATGCGATCACTTCGTTTGGCCATCAAGCATTGTTCCTCTTGCTTCCCATGGATGGCAATCACTTTATCCAAGATTTCCTTTCCAGACGTGCATCTGCAGACAAAAGGATATATGTCAATATCAACTGCAGCCTTCAATATATTAATAACTGTGATATTATCACGGTTCTTCGAATTGTCCTCATTAGACCACTTGGTCTTATCATGAGGCAGTTGATATGGTCCATTAGAGACAAGGGTCCACATACTAGAATCAATAGTATTCATGAAAACACATAGACCACCGTGCCACTTACTGAAATTAGAGCCATCAAAAATAGGTGGATAAGCTATTGACACAGATCAAAACCAATCAAAGCAATAGACTAAGAGCGATAAAGTACAGCCAAAAAATTACACCTAAGAGTAGCAGGATCCTCTACAGATCGTTGGATCTGATGAATCAGAGACCGCTCTGATACCAATTGATGGTGTGCAAGGCACGGATCCAGGGGGGGTGAATGGATCCCCATTAACAAAAAAAATTTATTGTGGAATTAAAAACTTGGCCAAGTTAAAGACAATCAATTAAAAGATGCAGAATGAATAACACATACACTAAGCCATAATTCTACCCGAAGCAAAACCAAATGCTTACCATGCACACAGACTGATATAACGTTGGACACAATTCATCACACTGAATGGAGCAATACAGCAAATGAATAACGTTGGACACAATTCATCACACTGAATGGAGCAAGTCTTACAGCAAATGAATCCGTACTTAATTGGTGTGCAGACATATTTATATTCTAGTGAAGAACAGAAATCTTATCTCAGATCAATGAGCCAAGGAAAACAAGTATTAACCAAATATCGCTCAATAAAACAAGCTAACCCATCCTATGAAGGAGATAGAAGATATGGAGTTGGACAATCTCACAATCACAAACCACGGCACAGAGAATTTTTAGATGGTTCGGTCTGCTACCACAGACCTACGTCCATCTCCCACTCAAACCCGAGTGAGGATTCTACTGACTCACAGCTTGAACCGTTGAGCATCACAGCTTGCTTACACCGCTGAGCAACACAGGTTGCTATCCACTGAGCAACACAGCTTGCTGTCCGAGGATCACACCTCGCCCACTGAGCAACACAACTTGCTTGAAATGGTAAGGAAAATAAATAACAAAACCGAAAAAAAAATATGAAAAGATATAGCTCACGCAGGAGCAAAACAGTTCTGGATCTGATCCAAGAACTTATAAAGACGCAGATTCTCGAGCTCACTCTTCCTCTCTATTCTCTATTGCTCACTATCTTTCTCTTTCTCTGCTCACTCTCTCTTTTCTCTCAGACTTCTTCTGATCTTTTAATACTCTATGTTTCTCCTTCCCCTTATTCTTCCTTCAGCGAACTCTCTCTCTCTCTCTCTGCACTCTAACTCTGACTCTTCTCATGAACTCTCTGGCTCTCGTACTCTTCTGCTCTTCTTTCCTCTTCTTCTGATCTTCCCTTAATTGCTGAGATACTCTCTTCTTGTAACGACCCAAGATCCGGATACCGGGAAGAACCCGATACCATTCGAATCCTGGCCCGCCGCCCACGAGTCGGGAGGGCTCGGAAGGGATAAAAGGAGTGTGGAGGTACAAAGAAATAGGAAGTAATGCAGGATAATTTAAAATTTAAAAGAAATAAATAAACAACTATAACAGAAGAGTCTAGTCTAACTGAAAGTACAGTTTAAAGCAGTAAAACATACCACATGCCAAGTGAACACTCGGCCTGGCGAGCTGGCAACTAAGAACCTCTGAACAGCACCCTCGAACCTCGAGGAAGAACCGCTGCACCTAAAAAGCAGGGGAGAGCCTCCTGTCACTGGCTCAGTAGGGATCCCGTAAAACCCCAACCGATAACAACGGCGGTAGCGGAAAGGAAAGTAGCTACAGCTACAGCAGGAACAGCAAACCGATGGCCGGTCAAAACTCGGCACTACAGCTACTCCTATTGTACCGTCAACAGAAAGAAAAAGCCCGATCTCACAATCGGGAACTGGACCACTCTGACACCAGACCTACCGAGGAAACACTCACGGCAACCCTGCCGCAGAAGTCTGCGTACACAGGCATGACCAACAGGGACCATAGTCCCACACTGGCACGGCGAAGCCTCGGTAATCCCTACCGAGCACCCCTGGCCACTACCTCGGAAAGCACGCTGGAACAGTCCAGAAACTATGTCTCGCAGACGGGAAATGGAACTCGAAAATAGGAGAGTCACCTCTCACGTGATAGGAGTACCTACCCACGAGAAGCAAGGCCGGATGCGTCCACTGACAACTTAGATTGTGCCTCAGGTGTCCCCCTCAACCCCTGGTGGAACGGGGACACCGTACTAGTAACCACAGAACAAGAACTAGCTGGGGTCGCGCTCTTCAGCGCGGGTCCAACTGCCCCCAACCACGTGTGCACACACAGACCATGCGTCCTAGGTCTGGCCTCTGACTGGTTTTCCCCTCAGCTGGACTCTGGCTGCAAGAACTGGGGCCCGATGGTAACCAGCCTAAAAACCGTCTCTCTGAGATAGCCTCGCCACCACTCCCTGGTGGGACCACTCGCGTGTCGGAAGGCTACGACTAGTGGGGAGTCACTGCTGTGACCACTCTCCGAAGAGAAACTCTGATAACCACACACGCACCCTACGCGAAAGTTGAGAAGAACCAAGTGGCGTTGAGCCACTGAACTCTGGGCAACCCTCTAGACTCACTAAATCCAACGGTCCTTGAGTCACAAGACTCGGGGTCAAGACCGTTGCACCGAACGACTCCACACCGTTACTCTAGTCTAATCTCTAGGTCCAAAGTCACAGTAGCATGAAACCCGAGGTAGCTCAAGAGCTACAGAGACCATTCCCTTGAAAAGGGAACTCAGAAACCCTCCAGCCCCAGGCTGGGTAATTGGACTCACAGTCCATAGGCCACACACACAGCCCTCACGGAAAACACAGAAGCATGGTTCCCAAGGCAACTCACAAACAGCCAAGCTGATTCCCCGTCCTAGAGAAAAGCAAGGAACCTCCAGCCCTAGGCAGGGTGGCTGGACTCACAGTCCAAGGCCAAACACTTGGCCCAGTCAGGAATCATCTTCCGCAGAAACCCAAGACATGCGGGGGAACCCCACCGCACTCACACCGATACACGGTGGCTCAGTCAAGCATAACATAAAAGCTCAGAACACATGGGGTCACCCGGACCCACCACACCTACGGACATGCTAATCGAGGTAACACGATACCTCCACCTACCCCAGAAACACGGACACAGAACTCACGGGGTGTCCGGGACACTCACGAGGGTGAAGGTCGACCACTGGGTCACAACCGGGTCGACCGGAGACCAACACGATGGTAAGCGGCATGACGAGCTCGAAGAATCGCCTAGCGATCTACCCCTAGACCGCTAAGGAAGGGCTAGCGGTCTACCGCTAGACCGCTAAGCACTCCGGAACACACGAACCCCTAGCGGTCAGTTCTCAGACAGCTAGGTAGGTGGCGGTCTTTTGCCTGACTGCTAGGTGATGCCTAGCCGTCTCGCGACAAACTGCTACCCGACTGACCTCGCACGACTCCAAGATAGAAAACGGTCTTGCCCTTGACCACTAACAGAAGCCTGGCGGTCTACCTATAGACCGTGAGGCACTGGCTAGCGGTCTAGCTCTGGACTGCTAAACCCACTGGCGGTTTATCGCATGACCGCCAGCCATGAACGGACATAGGGGGATCCCTAGCGGTCTCCACATGACCGCTTGGCGCCCCTAGCGGTCTCTGGAACGACCGCTAAATCGTCCCGAGCCCGAGAACGGCAAAAATGGTAGGAAACCCCATTCCACGCCCCGTTCACGCCCACGTGAAGGGGAAACAAAGGGGAAATTAGTCCCCAACCTCTCTAGCACCGAGAGGACCCATTCTAAGCCCAAAAACACGATCAAAACTCTAGATCGGGCTCACACCCCAAAATCATGCTGTTTCCCCAAAATGGTAATAAACCCACGCTCGGCTCACCACGGGCTACCAAACTCACGGGAAATGAAGTACGCGAGTTGGGGGTCCATCTCCCTACCTCCACCGAAGATTCTGTGCCCCGAGGACGCCGATCCGCGAAGAAATGCCGTTTAAACCCTCGCCGGCTCGCGATCCCACGAACCGCCTCCAGCATCGTGATCCTCGTCCTGTGCCTATCGCTTCACGCCCTAGGAGCCACGCCGCCCCTCCCTCGCCACCTTCGTCGGCCGCCCGGAGTTATAGGGGGAGAGGAGAGAACGTGAGAGAAGAGAGAGGGAAAAGGGAGAGAAATGAGAGATGGGGGGAGAGAGAAAAAGGAGGTTATATATAGAAAATCCAGAAATTCTGGAAAATACCAAAAAATAGGAAAAATACTCCCCGTGATCCTTGGAAAATGCACAACACAGTGGTAACATCCTGGTGTTGGAGAACGTAACGGTTCACCCTACACGGGGTTCCGACGGTCCGACAGACAAAAACACACGAAAATCACAAAACGCTGTCCGGGACCCACAAAGGCGCTCCGAAAAATCCAGAATAATACCGGCAAGCTCCTCGCAATGCCACGGACCCAAGGAAATTCACGGGCACACCCCAATGGGTCCGACAATCTGGTATAAAAGGTCCGAAGCTCAATTGAACACAATCTGCAACCTGCGAAAAGACGATCCGAAACCCATGGATCTAGATCCGAGAAACGAAAAACTCGGGGCATTACAACCCTCCCCCCTTAAAGAAATTTCATCCTCAAAATTAACGACAAACGTGGGAACACAGGGGAAGAAAGCCTTAACCAACTGACAACGCCGTCAGAGCCCCAACACAGAAAACCTCGATTCTCACGAAAGCTCTCAACCTGAGGGACACAGCCAGACCACAATCACGAAGAACACCTCGCTCCGCACGCCGCACACACTGGCCATCAGAGCAAGCACACACCAAAGGACACAGCTCGGCATCACCTCAGTCACACCAATCATGGCACTACTACCACCACCTCGCTCACCGAGGAGACACAGTCCTCGTCATGAGAAATAGCTACCGATCCATCCCATGGTCGGCATACAAATCACACATCAGCTTCACAGCCAGCTGACAGATCCACGCTCTTCTCAAGGGAACAACTAATACAGAGCCTCCATCATCTCACAACAGCACGGAACCAACTCTGTTAGAACTCAACTTCGACAAAGCCTAGATCCCATCCGGAAAGCACATCACGGAGACGGCCACCAAAGGCCTCACTGATACATGGCTCTCACCGTTCACGATGCACCACCAACAGCATCTTCTATCTGTGAAAAGACCACACGCTGGTCACCAGTTGCTCGTCAACGGGAAACCTCCACCGGCCCCACGGGCACGATCCAACTCACAACAGGCCATCCGCTGACTCACACACAGATAATTACCACATCACCAGCTGAACTTCTCTCAGACACTGCATCTGATCTCAAGCATCGCGCCAACTCAACCCTCTCAGGGGAGCACGACAAAATCAACGACAAGACTCAGGAGTCTTCGATCATCACCTCACTCGACTAAGACTTACAGGGAATTTCTCCCAGGGTGGTCACAAACCAGGGATAAACCCTCCAATGCCAATGTCCCATCAAGGAGCACCATTCCGACGCCAATCTCACTTAAAGGCCTCCGCCCACATGCATCACTCTTCCATTTTGTCTCATCGAAACCTTCGTCTCAATTAATCCAAGTGGACACCTGCCAAGAATTCGAACACCGCCCAACTAGCACTCGTCCTTGATATGCATCAGACTGAAATGTGCATCGACCTGGTAAAGAGAATGTATATGCACCGACCTTTCAATGCAATTGCTGACTCACAATTGAACAGTAGCGTAACAGTAGTGACTATCTTTTCATGACTTTTTGAGTCATCTTCAGAACCTGTTCTAACAGAATTCATACTTCTATATATATGATGAGATCATTAATAAATGCATCAAGGTTATATCATCAAGGTTATATATATAATGAGACATAATAGTTGACATCATCAAAATCACATGGACACAACATATAAAACGGTCAATACATGACCGATATGACTTCGAATAATTGCTCGGACCCTAATGAAGGGGATCTCAATGCTCTTCACCCAATTTCCATTCGTTTCATGAATCTTAATTTCCAGGCCATGAGGCCCCATTTCTTGGCGATTAAAAAGACAACATGATATTTTATTATTATTCTGAGTGCGTCCAACACCTTTATGGCACAGCGGGTCTCCAGTCCCAACCTGATACCCACCATCGTCTGGTTAGTCAGACGAAGCACACCTTGGGTTCCAGATCATCCCAGTCTTGGAACCTGAACACATTGTCACACACGTGACTGGCACGCCCTCGCATGATAAAATTGATAAAAGATACAATGATATTTTAGTATTATTCTGAGTGCGGCCAACATGCCCCCGTGAGGAGCCCTAGCTCCACATCGCCGGTGCCGCTGCTCTCTCCCATTGTAACATTCATGGGTTTCGGAGCGTTTCCGTGGGTCCCGTGTTACGTTTCATAAATAAATAGAAAATTTTTAAATTACAGATCTTCAGATCTGTAAGTAATAAATATTAACTTTCTTTTCTTAGATGTAATGATATTTTATATTGAGTGAGATTTTATCCTATTAGAAAAAATGAATGAATGAGAAAAAATGACGAATGAATGAATGGAAAAAATGGTAAAGATGGAAATAAAAAGTGAAAAGAAAGGGAAAAAATGGCAGCAAATGAAAAAAAAAGAAAATTGAAAAAAGAGAGGGTGGGCCCGTGCCCTAACCCCTCCTCCTCTCGATCTCCCTCTTCTCTCTCACGATCTCACCCCTCTCTCAATCTCTCCCCCTCTCCCTCTCACCCATCCGCCCTCTCTCTCACCCTCCTTCTTCCTCATCATTGGCCACAGTGCGAGCTACCCAGGGACGAGGGCATGCGGGTGGGCGCGGCGGAGCTACCCAGGGACGCCGGTGAGGGGTGAGCGGAGGCGGCACAGGCAGCGAGGGCGCAGCGGCGGCGGTGAAAGAGTCAGGCGGACACCCCCCCACCATAGGTATTCCCCTCTCTCCCTCTCCCGTTGGCCCCCCTCCCCCTCCCTGCTCCCGCCCTCTGTCACTCTCACTCTCACACACAGATAGACGCACGGCTCGGCCCCCTCTCCCTGCTCCCGCCCTCTCTCACTCACACACACACAGACACAGGGAGGGGGAGGGGCTCGGTCCCCTCTCCCTGCTCCCTCCCTCTCTTACGCTCACACACACACAGACACGGGGAGGGGGAGTGGCTCGGCCCCCTCTCTCTGCTCCCGCCCTCTCTCACTCTCACACACAGATAGACACAGGGAGGGGGAGGGGCTCGACCCCCTCTCCCTGCTCCCGCCCTCTCTCACTCTCACTCTCACACACAGACTGGCCTTGGACTTGGCACCCTTGGGAATCCCTGGAAAGGTGACCAAAAGGCCACAGTCCAAGTCACATGTCTATCTATTTCCCTTCAACTAACTGACTCAGCATGAACTGTGTGTTTGTCTTTATTTATGTATGGCAGTAGTCAATGTGTGTGTATGGATGTGAAATATTTCTGTGGATGTGAATGTGTATGTGAATGTGGATGCGAATTTTTATTTGCAGGTGATGATGCCAATGTGAATGTGTGTGAATGTGGATGGGAAGGGGGATGTGGATATAAATATGTGTGCGTAAATGTGGATATGACCCTTTTTTTCATTTTTGCCCGTTCAAGACTTTTATTATGATATATGTGATTAGTATGCTTGGATACTAATGACATATATCGAATACAAAGTCTTGAATTGGCATGTTGGACAGTCTATGGATATTTGATCGTTCGGTTGTATTTATTATATGTGCTTCATGATTATCTTAAAATTTTGGTAGCATCTTCCCTCTCTTCTCCAATATACCTACTAATTTTGACTGCTCTTGTGGTCACTTGCATTTTATGTGAGTGGCCGTTAGAGGAATGTTAAAATTAGTAAATTATGGTGGTATATTGGAGAAGTATGGGGAGATGCTGCTGAAATTTTAAGATAATCGTGAAACACATATAATAAACAACACCGAATAATCAAATATCCATAAATGGACATTTTATTTGTTGTAGGTACCCCATGATTATTGTGGATATGGATGTATATGTGACCAAACATGATGTACAAATGTTGAAAATAGTCAGGATGATTTTTTAGGGGAGATGCTGTCGAAATTTTTTTAGAAGTTTAATATGACATATTTATATGATTTTTTTAATTAATATGGCACCATGAAGGGGGAAAAAAGGAGGTATATCACTATATTGTGAACCATGAAGGATATATTTGCAAAGAAGAATTAGAAGAACTCACAAATCAAAAATAGAATTAAAATATAACTGAGAGACATACAATGTAAGTCAGCATGATGAGTCGTTTTTGCCAACAAAATTCACCGGAATAAAGGATAAAGTTTGTTAAACAAAAATAGATATGACCAGCAGAACTTGAGAAAATGAGGGATGAACAAGATTGATACTTGACACTGTTACTACCTTCTATATAGAGACTTGATATCTTCAACAGAATGCAAATATGCCAAGAAAATATCCTGACAGTCTTGAATGTCAACCCTCTCAAGCTCAAACTCTCCGCGTCCAGAATACTTGCTCCATTCAAATCACAATTTTGAAATAAGCTCTTTTCTGAAGCAGGTATCATGATCTCTCTCTTCTGGAGAATCAGCGGCGACCAGCCTGTATGTGTAAACCTTCCTAGTTTGTCCTAGTCTAAAAGCACGACCAATGGCTTGGCGAGATACAGAAGGATTAAGATGGACATCTAAGATTACCACTCTTGATGCCCCTATAAGAGAGATGCCCTCTCCACATGCAAAAATTGAACCAAATAGAACCTTAGCATCAGATGAGTTGTTGAATTGCTTCATTGCCAATTCCCTCTGCTCAATATTTGTGTCACCAGAAGTCATGAAAATTTCCTTTCCAGAGTGCCAGCCCTTAATCTTGATAATTATCCTCTCCAAAAATCTGAGTGGAAGAATGTACTGGCTGAATGCAAGCACTTTCCCTCCAGTAGAGTCTGCCATTGATAAATTGTTGAGAAAGA
This sequence comes from Amorphophallus konjac, assembly GCA_022559845.1. Lineage (NCBI taxonomy): Eukaryota > Viridiplantae > Streptophyta > Magnoliopsida > Alismatales > Araceae > Amorphophallus > Amorphophallus konjac. The sequence continues at coordinate 33,219,638 of CM040129.1, forward strand.
ATTTTGTCTTCACTCCATCTTGCAAGTCTATGGAGTCCGCCAAGATTATCAATCTCTTGATCTTTTTGTTTCACACTCCGGTCTCCAGAAGCATAATCAGTACAATTTTCCAAACATGGATGCAGGTACACTCCACTACCAATAGCAATTCTCTTAAACTTTTCGTATTTCCCCAACTCTCCTAGAAGTTTTTTCTGTTTGGGACTCAGACACAATAGCACAGTGAAATCAATGAAGACTGGAAACTCGTCCAAGAAATCACCTTTGTAGTAATGCAAGACATCTCCGGTCATCTCCCAAAGGTCCTTTATGACAGAAATTATCCTTTTACAATGATCATCGTTTTGCAATGTTTCTTCCACTATATCAAAGAAAGCTGCCTCTGCATCAGCTTTCAGGTGCCTCCTACTGCCACTTGATATAGATGCTCTAATCAGGATACGTCTCTTACATCACACACTATTCTAGAAAATTGTTTATAGCCCAAGAAAAAAAAGAATACTCCTGTTCTCCTCCCATTTTTGAAGAACATCAAGCTACTGAGATCTATTGTCAGCCTTAACAGAGTAGAAGTCATACAGAGGAATTTCTTCCACGTTGGCAGAATTCTTTTAGGAAGAATGATTAACGGGTGATAGGAGGGGAGGGGAGAGGGATGAGGGGAATGTGTATGTGAATTGATTTTTTTGACAGGTGTGGATGCCTATGAGAATGTGTATGTGAATGCGGATATGATTTTTTTTCCCAGAAGACGATGTCGATGTCAATGTGGGTGTGTGAATATGTGTGTGAAAGTGGATGTGGATATGGATGTATATGTGAATAAATAGGATGTACAAATGTGGAAAATAGTCAATTTTTAGGGGAGATACTGTCGAATTTTTTTTAGAAGTTTAATATAACATATTGATATGATCTTTTAATCTGTTAGGTAAATATGGCTAGACTTGATCGTTCATGGATGAATCATAGAGTAGTTGACGGAGTGATGTCAGAGGAGTTTAAGGATGGAGTTGATAGTTTTATTCAATTTACATTGGGCCATCCAACAGTAGTGGACCAGCGTGGTTACATCCGATGTCCTTGTTTACTTTGTAAAACAAAAGATTTCTTTCTCTATGGGATGTGCAACATCATTTATATGGGAAAGGGTTCACAAAAGGTTATATGAATTAGGTGTGTCATGGTGAGGACTTCTGGTCGTGTGAGCCCGCCAATGTTGTAGGCACAAGTACCTATGCAGACATGGTAATAGATGCTGCTGGCCCGAACTTTAATGTACAAGGAGAACACGTGTACAACGAAGAACCACCAAACAAGATGGCTGAAAGATTTTATCAGTTACTTCGGGATGCTGATGAGCCGCTATGGGATGGTTGTGAAAATCACACTCGGTTATCTGCTATCTCACAGTTGTTGAATTTGAAATCCGAATTTCACCTTAGTGAGAGTGGTTTTGACCGTATGCTCATCCTTATCAAGAGTATACTGCCTCGAGATGAGAAGCTGCCTGAAAATTTTTACCGTGCAAAGAAGATGGTGAATGAGTTAGGGCTTGGATACGTGAAAATAGATGCATGCCCTAATCATTATATGCTATATTATCAAGATAATGCAGATAAAAGATCATATGATATTTGTCAACATGATAGATTTAAACTTAAGAGAGGAGACAATTCAAAGAAGAAGGATGTACCTTACAAGTCACTGTGATACTTCCCTCTCATGCCCTGATTGCAGCGGATATATATGTCATCAAAGACAGCACGGCATATGATATGGCACACACAAAGAGTACATCGTGCAGATGATATAATCGACCATCCCGCCGATGGTGAAGCATGGGCTCATTTCAATCGTACCTATATTGCTTTTGCTCACGAGCCACGGAATGTTAGGTTGGGTTTATGCACAGACGGCTTCAACCCATTTGGAGGTTCAGTGGCATCTTACTCATGTTGGCCAGTGTTCATGACGCCGTACAACCTTCCGTCGGGCATGTGCATGAAGCGAGAAAACCTTTTCTTTGCTTTGGTGATTCCAGGTCCAAAAAATCCAGGAAAAAATTTGGACATATATCTCAGGCCACTGATTGATGAGTTGAAAAGATAATGGAATTATGGAGTTGTTACTTATGATGCATATGGAAAATAAAATTTCACTATGAAGGCTTCATTGATGTGGACAATAAGTGACTTCCCTGCATATGGAATGCTATCTGGGTGGAGCACACACGAGAGGTTGGCATGTCCTTACTGTATGGCTTATACCAAATCATTTGTCCTAAAATATGGTAAGAAATCATGCTGGTTTGATTGTCATCGACAGTTTCTACCAATTGACAATCCTTTCCGAAGGCAAAAGGACTCATTCATTAAGAACACAGTTGAAATGGAGGAAGCAGATTTGGAATGGATGTCTAGTCGACAAATGCCGGCACAGGTGCAAAACTTACTAGATATAGTGCAATTGTCAGGTAGTTCACGACATCTTCATGGATTTGGAGAGGATCATAACTGGATGAAGAAAAGTATCTTCTGGGAATTGCCTCACTGGTCAGCCCTTTTGATACGGCACAACCTGGACGTCATGCATGTTAAGAAGAATGTCTTTGATAATGTGTTCAACACCATCATGAACACGAAAGCCAAAACAAAGGACAATGCCAAGGCGCGAGCAGACTTGAAGATACTTTGCAAACGACTAGAGTTGGAATTACGACAGGTACGGGGAAAAGTTGTGCAACCTAAAGTAGCTTACGTGTTAAAAGACACACAGATCAATGAACAGTGCCAGTGGCTGAAGCAATTAAGATTCCCTGACGGATATGTGTCTAACGTAGCCCGTTGTGTGAATGTCAATGAGGGAAAAATATACGGATTTAAAAGCCATGACTGCCATGTCTTCATGGAGAGACTTCTGCCCTTTGCATTCTGTGACATATTGCCAAAGCCTATATGGGGAGCATTGACCGAGTTGAGTCAGTTTTTCAGGATTCTATGTGCATCAGAACTCAAACTTGGGGACGTGCAAACTATCGAACAGAATGTGGTCACGATGGGATGCAAGTTGGAGAAGATATTTCCCCCTGCGTTCTTCGATTCCATGGAGCACCTGATTATCTATTTTCCATACGAGGCCAAAGTTGGAGGACCGGTACAATTTTGATGGATGTATCCATTTGAGAGGTAATCATTATGTATTTATAATTTATTTGACAATTGTTACATGTGTCTGTCATTGTCACTGTATGTCATTGTCATATGAATTGTTGCCAAAGGTGTATGCATGACCTAAAAATGATGGTTCGCAACAAGGCTAAAGTAGAGGGTTCGATTACTAGGGCATATATTATTGAAGAAATTTTGAACTTCTGTTCGGTGTACTTCGAACCTGAAATTCAAACTTGCCGTACTCGACCACCACGTAATGATGATGGAGGAGAGGTGGGTGCGTCCGACCGGTTGTCCATATTTAAGTATCCAGGACGTGCATTCGGACGCTGTTCGAATCACATATTACACGACAGAGAGTTGTTGGCCGCAGAGATATATGTTCTCCTGAACTGTGCTAAAATTGAACCTTATGTTGAGTAAGTCCTCAACACCATACATCAAAAATTTATAAGTTGCTTGACGTACTTCCTCCCATTTACGGTGATGCTGCATTCATCATTGCATGCAATTTGATTTAGAATTAATTACTTAATGTCCACGCCTTAATGACATGGAGGTTCAAATGGAATGAGAGACATCTTCTGCCAGATGGCTTAAAGCTCACCTTCGAAGGTCGTGCATGCCTATCTAGGAATTTTTGTGAATGGTTATAGATTTCACGCTAGAGATTATGGACAGAATAAGTCTACGATGAATAGGGGCGTATGCACAAAAGGTAGTACATACAATGAAAATGAACTTGATTACTCTGTTATTCTTGAGGAGGTCATAGAATTATAGTATCTCGGACAAGACAACCATATATTTCTTTGTAAGTGTCATTGGTTTGATCCTAATTCGGTTCGAAATGATGCAATATATGGGATTGTCGATGTCAAACATAGATCCAAATTGAATACCTATGAGCTGTTCATTTTGGCCGCACAAGCTCAGCAAGTGTATTATTCAAGTTATTCATCGTCCAAGAATAAAGATTGGTGGGTAGTCTGTAGGGTAAAACCAAGGCTTGTGCCTAATGTTGGTTTATGCCAGCGTCTCCTTTGATTTGGTGTATACCACGTGGGGTATGGGACCCACGTGGGACCATCGGTGCTTGGCAGCCCAACCCGCCGCATGGATTATGGGGTCCATGTGCGAAGCCCCTCATGCCCACCCACAGCACGTCAAAACGTGGGGCTCTGCGCTGCCATAAGGAAATACGGTCTAACCTTCGCTACCAGCTCGAGCTTTTAGCGCAATGGTAGGGGCTTGATCCTGCAAACTGGTATCAGAGCGAGGTCACGGGTTCAAATCCCAGGTGCCGCTGGGGGGGAGATTGTTGGTTTATGCCAGTGTCTCCTTTGATTTGGTGTGTACCACGTGGGGTATGGGACCCACGTGGGACCATCAGCGCTTGGTAGCCCAACCCGCCGCATGGATTATGGGGTCCATGTGCGAAGCCCCTCATGCTCGCCCACAGCACGTCATAGACGTGGGGCTCTGCGCTGCCATAAGGAAATACGGTCTAACCTTCGCTACCAGCTCGAGCTTTTAGCGCAATGGTAGGGGCTTGATCCTGCAAACTAATTGATAGGTTGCAAGGCCTGGATACAGAGGGGGGGTGAATGTATCCTGCTCTAAAAATCGCCCAATTAAAACTCTAATGCTCAAGTATGCGGAAATAAAAGCAGATTATGAAATGTGCTGAAAATGCTTAGAAGCAACTCAGCAAGACAACACAAATCTATTAGCTCTCACACGCTCCTAAGCAAGCATCTAAAGATCGCAGCAGAGAAAATAACATATAAGGAAAAACACACCACAAGAGAACACCAAGATTTTTTAGGTGGTTCGGTCCAAAGACCTACGTCCACCCCTCACTCCAAATCGGAGTGAGGCTTCCTCTAGCTAGGCTAGAAACTGCAGACTCAGTCTGCAACAAGTTGCTGCCACACAGCTTGACCAGGGGAACAACCTCCCCTCTTCCTCCCAACCGGAGGGACACCCCAAGTGACTCCCAGCCACTTGGAAACCAGAGACGCAAGTCTCTCTTCCTCAGGACCAGGAGGGAACACCTAGTCTTGCAACCACAAGACCAGAACCGGAGGATCAATCCTCCCTTCCTCCAAACTGGAGGGAAACCTAGAGACCTAAGTCTCTCTTCCTCTGAAACCCAGAGGGAAGCACAGGTGACACCAAGCCACCTGCAAACTAGAGGTCTCGGACCTCTCTTCCTCCCAACCGCAGGGAACCCGACCTCACACAAGAGAGTCGGAAGAAAAACTGTTGAAGGTTTAAAAAGAAAAACAAAAACGCAGCAACAGAAAGCTGGAAGAATAAAATGCACAAAGGCTCTCGCAGGAGCTGGCTGGCCTGGATTTGATCCACGGTCCAACAGGAACTGATTTTCAGTTGAAGCTTCCTTTGCTCTAGCTCTCTCTTCTTCTCACTCTTCTTTTTCTTCTCTTTCGCAGGCTCTCTCTGTCTCTTCTTTCTTCTTTCTTCTTCTTCTTTCTTCTTCTTCTGCTCACAGCCTCTATGCTTTCTCTATCTCTTCTTTCTCTTCTGCACTTCTTCTTCTAGCGCTGGCTGCTTCTACTTCAGTCACTCTCTGCACACACTACTCTTCAGAGGAAGAAGACACATATTTATAGCAGCAGCAGATTAGGGCAGCGTGTGCTCTCCACGATTCCCGCCCAAATGTTTCAGTCCACGTGGAGGCTCCTCTGCATCTCAGATCACGTGCCAGATGCCAGCCTCGTATCACGTGCCCCACTCTTCACAGGCTCCACGAACAGTACCTGTCACACAGTCATAGGAGATTAATCAGAAGGATAAAATGTATAGACTTTGAAGACTTAGCCAACGAGTGTATTGACTTGAATAGCTAGCCACGAGTGTATAGACTTAAGATGTGATAACAAGTGTGTAGACTTGAACTTAGAAATGAATGTATAGACATTAGAATAGCAAAAGGTGCACTCTACTGAAAACGACACGGGGTACATAAGATGACTACAACACGAGATAAACAGAGAACTACACGAGGTACATACAGTATCAAAGCTAACACTACAAGGATAACGACACGAAGTCAGATGAGAACAGCACGAGGTAAGAGAGAACGACACGAGGTAAAACGGTAGTAAAACACGCGATCAGAGAAAACCTGGACGAAGATAGAAAGAAGCAACACGAAGACATAAAAACAACACTAAGACATAAACACAGAACTAACATGAAGACTCAAACACAAAAGATAACACGAAGACACAAACATAGAAACAACACGAAGACATACAAAACAAAGGATAACACGAAGACACAAACATAGAAACAACACGAAGACATACAAAACAAAAGATAACACAAAGACACAAACATAGAAATAGCACGAAGACATACAAAACAAAAGATAACATGAAGACACAGGAAAACGACTCGAACACGAGGACGACACGGGCTGAAAACAACTCGAAGATGAAAACAGAAACTGACACGAAGTGTGGTCACAAAGCAAGAAAGACGCGGGGTCTTGGAAGAAACAACACAAATACACACGACTCGAAGACATAGGAGTGACACAGATGGAGCGACACGAGGTGGCACAGAAAGCAACACGAGGTGCTGCAGTGTTCAGCACGCGATGGAACAAATAACGACACGAAGACAACTGGAATGATGCGTGTAGCAGTTCGTTGTCCATACTTCCAATGTACAGACTTTGAAATAAAGAGTGTACAGACTTGAGAGATCAAGGCACGATGTATAGACTTTGCCCAAGGAAATGAATGTGTAGACTTTGGCTTGGAACGAAGGTAAGGATGAGGCTGTAAAGACTTGGCCAATATGAGACACTGTACAGACTTTGTCAAGTGACTGGCTGTACAGACTTCAGAAGATGAAGACTCTGTATCGACTTGAAACAAAGGCAGTGTATAGACTTAAGCATTCTGAGCATAACAAAAGCTATGAATGTATAGACTCCATGATCAAAATGCAATGCTGACTGATGTATACACTTGGCAAATAGATTGATGCATGAACTACCCTGTACAAACTTTAAGACTTAATGAGCAACAAAAAGGGACAAAGCAGCATGGCGTCAACCCAGCTGTTCCACTGCGTCAACGCAGCAAGTAAGCCATCAACTACTGTGTCAACGCAGTGTCCTTGTAACGTCAACGCAGCTAGTGAAGAGACAGTCAATGGGTCAACCCAATCTCCAACTGCGTCAACGCACTCATTGCACAGAACCCATATTAATGAAAGACAGACATGCAGACATGGTGAGTGTACAATCTATGCCATGCTCACAGTTAAGTTGTTTTTTTTTTTGTGTACCAAGTTCTGAATGAAGTAAACACATATGACATCAATTTGTCATCATCAACACATGTAAACTATATCATCATCAAAACATGAGAAAACACATATGACATCAAACATATGAGAATCATAGTGTTTGTCATCATCAAAACACAATATCCAACAATCTAGCCATATTCATGAATAGTTATTCAAGCAAACAATCAGATATTCAAGTAGTCAAACAGTCAACACACCTCAGTGTGACTCATGGTGTGTCAGCCATCATCAAAACCACACAGGGGCACAACAATCTCCCCCTTTTTGATGATGACAACACTATGAGTTACACTGACTCAGATTAGATTCTTCTCCCCCTTTGCCTTCATCAAAAAATGAAATAGGGAAACAATTCAGTAAAGCACAGGAAGGTTATACTTCCCTTTGGTTTGTTGATGGTTCGAAGGAGGCCTTTTCTTTGGAGACATCTATCTTCCAAATGAATCCGTTCAAGAGCTTCTCCCCCTTTGACTTCAGCAAAAAGACATGAGTTGAAGAGGAAAGAATAAGACTGTATAAAAAGAGTGAAATAAAAGCTCCTCCTTTTGATCAATCTGCCCCTTTTGTCAAACAACTTATGCAGTGACGCATATGCAACAAATACTCCCCCTTTGACATGGCAGAAGATATAGAGCTAATGCAGACAAACAACATGATCAGACAATCTAGCACATTGTCCCCTTATGCATATAGTCTCTCAAATAGACCAGAGAATCTAGCCCTTATGATCTATGATGCAAGATACCAATTGTTAGGGTGCAAGAGAGATGAACTCTGGTTATCCAAAAACTGCAAGTACACATGATAAACTGAGAGAAGTGCTTCTCAAAAATGACAACCAGTCTAATACCACTGAATCAAAATACAGTGATAAAGAGCCATTGGATGAGCAGATTCAATATTTAGTGAAAGTTGAGATATTGAACTTTTCAGCAAGATACTAACTTCATAGAACAAACTTTTAAGTTCTAGAGTCCTCCATTATAAAAGCTTATGAAACCTTGATTTTCAGATATGGTTTAAGAATGATGTAAACAAGTTTTTCAAAAAGAATTGTACTCATATCTAAGTCAGCTCTTACAAAGGAACTACAAGCTCATATAAAATTCTAGTTCAACCAACTTCCATCTTACTTAGTTTACTTTCCATGACAGTTTTAGGAGATACATAAGAGAATGCAACAAAATTTTACATTGTTCTTTCAGAATTTGATTTACACTTGTTCATAATTTTCTTTTTAAATGAACAATTTTGGTTTATCAACACCTTTTGACATGGGGAAACACCTTGATCAGAGGCCCGAATCCCCAGTTACTCAGTGTGACAACCGTATTGCTTCTCCCATTTTTTGGAGAACAGAGGTAGCATTAAAAGTATCTTTGGCATGAGGATACACCTTGATCAGATGTCAGAATCCCCAGTTACTCAATACAACTATGCCATTGCTCTGCCATATTTTCATAATAATTTCCAATCATCTCTTTAAACAGAGTTAACCATGGTACTGTGGACGCACTTTTTATCAATTTCATTTATTTAGTGCGTGGGCGTGCCAGTCACCGAAGTGACAATTTATTCGGGCTCCGAAGAGCCCATGGTGCGCTCGATCTGACTCGGTCAAAAGATTGTGTGGTTCGTGTCGGGACCAAAACCCGCCGCGCCATAAAGGTCGCGACGTTAATTACATCCCCCATACGAGGGAACACCCTTGATTAGTCGCCAGGAAAAAGGGCCCTACGGCCATGAGATTAACATTAATGAAGCGGAGTATTGACATTCATGAGTTGCATGAAAATATCTCTCGACAGGCAAGTGATTAAATCATGCTAGTCGCTTGCCGACCATTTCGTATTCCGATGGAAATCCGCATTGGAAACATGACGAAGGTGGATATAAAACCCGTGAAAATGTATGCCAGGTATATGGCAAATTTGTTGTTCAAGAACCGAGGGAACGCGGTTGGAATCCGATCGGAACAAATCAAATCCAGTGGGTTATTGGCCCGTGACAAAGCCGTGCTTTGGCTACAGTAGGGGGGGGATCCCGAGATCCAGGCACGACTCGTCGGAGCATCATTAATATCCCATACACGGAGTCTAGGGAGGGTGAAGGCTCCGGAGTAGGCACAGTCATGCTCATTATTCTTTATTTATTCTTGTTATTATTTTAGATGCATGAATATTTTTGTTCTAATTTTTATTTATGTTCTCCCCTTTTTTATTACTCGTTTATTATTTATTTACCATTTATTCATTTATTTTATATTTTCTTATATTGGATGCATGCACTTTTTAATTTCTTTTATTGTTATTATCATTTTGTCATTTTTTTAGCCATCATTTGTTTATTATATATTTTTGTCTTAAATTCTGTCTTCTTATTTTATTTATTTACATCTTTCTCTTTTTATTGCTTATTTATTATTTATTATTTATCCATCTATTTTTGTTTGTTTTATTTTGTTTTAGTCATTTCTATTTCTCCATTTTAAATGAGAGTGTTATGTTTATTTTATTGTTTGTTTATTATTATTATTATTAATATGGACGTGGATGTATGGGATGGGAGAGGTTGTACGCATGTGTTGTGTTTTATCTTTTAGTTAATGAATGCACATAATATAAGGTGGGTATATGAGTATTACGTACGTGGTTTAAGTGATTTGTTAGGTGAAGACAAGTGGTGTATGCATGGGTTAATATTATTTAATTTAAATGGGTGTGTATGCATATGAATGGATATGTGGTTGTTTTGTTAGTTTAAGAAATACATGGTTCAACGTTTAGTGGGTGTGTAGCGTGTTTGTGCATGCATTTGTTTTAGTGGGGAAAAGGCCGATGGATGCACATCTCGGCGTGACTTTTTCTACAACAGTTAATGGCGCCGAGAGTGTGTGTTATTATTTGCATGGCTTGGTCGTTCGGCGTCTCGGCGTGGCTTTCAACTCGGCGTGACTATCTCTCGGCGTGGTTTTGATGCCGAGAGGTAATGGCGCCGAGAGGACCCCCCGGTCAATTCTCGATTTATATTTTGTTTAGTATTTTTATTTATTTGTTGTTATTATTAAATATTTATTTGTTTATTTCATTTTATTTGTTTGTTTATTTGTTTGCTTTCATTTTTTATTTTATTTTTTTATTATTATTTTTATTATTATTATTTATTCTATTTGTTTATGTTTATTATTATTATTATTATTATTATTATTATTTTGTTTATTAACAGTTCGACAGTTAGTCTGCATGTCTGGCAAAAATCCGGCAGCATCTCCCCTGTACTCGGAGGGTTGATGGGATATATAGGAAACCGCCCACGGAGAGCCGAGACAGAATCCATAATAGAGATTGGGCGTAGCCCGGGATCCAAAAGGATCGTAATCCGACGGGACAGTGTCCACTCATCGTGGTATTTATTAATTTTCCCCTGAAGAGGCCATGGGAGAACATGCAGCGGCATAACTCCATAGGTCCATAGGGCTAAAGATAGATCTAGCTTAGACCAGCATAATGTAGGGGCATTCCCCGTTAATTTAACTCCTGTGTGGCCTTGAGTGAATTCCCCCTGGGTTTCCTTTCGAAGGACGTGATGAAAGTGGCTAGAAGCTTTAATAAGATTCAACATGTGAAGGTCTCGGCGCGAAGGCTCCGGCTCGGCATGGTTTCTGGCATACAAGGCTCCCGGCGCAAGAGTCCCGGCGCGAAGGCTCCGGCATGGTCTCGGCGGGAAGGGGTCTCGGCGCGCTGGAAAGCAGGTGGCCGATCGACGCGAGCAGCACTCGGCGCGGAACTCGCGCCGAGGGAGGGTCACGCCGGGGGGGTCGTGCCGGAAGGCCGTTAAGGGGCCGATAGAAGGTTTCTGGGGGTTTCGGAGGGGTTTTTGAGCTGAGAGTTTTAGGAGCCTTATATGAGGATTTTAAGGGGGGTTTTCTGAGGGGAGTTTTGCTCTTGGGTTGCAGAGGCTCAGGGATTTTAGACTATAGGCATTTCTGGAGGTTTCTCATTTGCTCCAGGTGGTTTCTGAAGGGTTTGATGCCGGGCGAACACTGCTCGGAGGATTACACCAGGAAGATTGAGATCCTCACACTTTAAACGCCATCGGAGACTAACCGAATATCAGGTCTGATAGAACAGACCTTGACAGCGTATGCCACAAATTTCAACAGGAGGTCACGAGATGGTCTGTCTCGGATTCCCGGTGTGATCGTGAGATTTAGAGAGTAACGACGAGGCTCAAAGATGGAGCCACGAGGATGACCGGAAAACACGCAAATCAGGGGCTCTTGGAAGCTTTGGACCCCAATAATCCATGGATTTGGATGATAAGATCCACTGCCGTTTCTACAAAAATAGAAAGCAGAGAAAACAACAAAAAGCAATATGTCTCTCTTCTCATGCTGGTTCTGGGAAATAATAGACACCTGCAGACACTTGAGACGTAATCTCAAGAAATCAATCACTCTGAGAGGGGAATACCGTTTACATTCGAGATTAGAACAAAGGAAGAAAAGAAACTCCGTTCATTCATCTTTTCTTGCAAATTGCTACATTGTCCCAGAGAAATCGGATCTAGGAATCTGGGATGACATGAGTTTAAGAAAGAACAGGGGAGTGGGGAATAATATACATCAGAAAGAAAACAAAAGACGGTGGGGGAGGGCGGAGCATTGACTCTTCTCCCTCCCCATACAGCCCACCTTCCACTCCTTCTTCCTTCAGACTTCGAAGCAGCCGCTCAGTCGTTCTCTTCTATCTTTCCCTTTCTCAGTGGTCTGGAACAGAGGCCAACCGTCCGAGCAAAAAAGAAAGAGGACCGAAGCTGAGAGGAGAAGACTAGAGAAGAGAAAAGCCTTTTTTTTCTTCGCCGTAGGAGGCTTCTTATAGGGGGGGTTCGGAGTCTTCTCGCTCGAGGGGGGACTCCTCCGAGTCTTGCCTCTGATTCGCCGACGCCACTGGTGCTCTTCTCGTGGCATGTTGCAGCGGTTGCTTCACTGGAGGGGGCTCGCCGAGAGCGGGGTTTCCCCTTGTGGGATGTCCGCACGCCTGCCTTCGTCGTTGGGGAATCGAGGCTTGCCGGAATGGTGCTGCGCGCCGCTACTCTTGAGAACGGAGCTCCGCGAGCATTGAATGGATAGGACCGGGAGTAGGGGCCTTCATTCAGACTGGGACAAAGATCCACCGGGCATCAGCAAAGGGGCTGGTGGTCGCTGCTGCAGACCGCTGGTCGCCGTGACCGGCCAATGCGGTTGCTCCGCGTGTGAGAGAGAAGCTGGAGAGGGGAGACACGCGAGGAGTAAGACAGACACTGGGTGAACAATGTCCGCCGAATTTCCTCCTATTTCGTATATATATATTTTTTGAAATCCCCTCTCCATTTCTCTTGGCCCCCCCTTCTTCTTCTTGTATTTGTATATGTGCCCTCTTCCGATTATTCTCTTATCTTATTTGGGTTTCTCTCATATTTGGGCCTTCCCACATACTTGGCCCATCTGGAAAATGGGATGCCCCTTTCTTCTTCATATTTTTGGTGTCCACAAATGCCCCCCACTCACGGGCGACGCAAGCGAGGGATGAGTGCGCGGGGCCCGCGAGTGTAGAGTTCTTCAACATGACGTCTGTTCTTCCGAGCCAGTGGGATGCTAGTCCGGTGCAAATTCACGGGAAAGCGCTCACTCCTTCAGCGAAGGGATGAGGGGATCGCTTCACCGCATATGCGCGCGGACTGAGATGTCAGAGTGGGGGTTTAGTCATCGGCTTGGGGAGAATACCGAAGCGAGAATGAAGGGTCTATGTGTCGTCTCGGGCAAAAGGCCCAAAACAACTTAGACGAGGCCAACCCCAAAGGGGGAGTTGCTGACTCGTGCTGGGTTTAGGAAAATTGTTCATTCACTGACTCGGGCGGAGGATCCGAGCCGAGCAATGGGATGCACTTTTGTTTATGGACTGGGATGGATGGTCCGAGCCAGGCAAGGAGGGGTTTCTTTATGTTAATGGACTTGGACAGAAGGTCCGAGCCAAGCAAAGGCGGTCCTTTTTTATTCATCGACTTGGACAGAAGGTCCGAGCCAAGCAAGAAGGTTCTTCTTTTCTCTTTTTTTTGTTCATTGACTTGGACAGAAGGTCCGAGCCAAGCAAGGAGGTTCTTTTTGTTCATCGACTTGGACGGAAGGTCCGAGCCAAGCAAGGAGGTTCTTTTTGTTCATCGACTTGAACGGAAGGTCCGAGCCAAGCAAGAAGGTTTTTTTGTTCATTGACTTGGACGGAAGGTCCAAGCCAAGGGTTTATTCGTCTGTGGGACTGGAGTTGTAATATTGAGGTGGTTTATTCATTGACACGGGGTTAGTGCCAAAGCAAGGGTATTTTTATTCATGGCACCAGACGGAAGGTCCAGGCCACTGGTTCGTTCATCGATGCCGACAGGGAGTCATAGACCGACGTGGTTTATTCATTGACACGGGGTTAGTATCAAAGCAAGGGTCCTTTTTGTTCATGGAACCAGACGAAAGGTCCGGGCCACTGGTTTATTCGTCGATGCCGACAAGAAGTCGGAGACCGACATGGTTTATTCATTGACACGGGGTTAGTGTCAAAGCAAGGGTCCTTTTGTTCATGGAACCAGACGAAAGGTCCGGGCCACTGGTTTGTTCATCGATGCCGACAGGAAGTCGGAGACCGAGGTGATTCGTTTGTCTCTTGGTATTTTCGTTGGTGCGGGGCTGGTGCCAACGCAAGGAGCAAAGGTTTATTCCCCAACCCTGGACGGAAGGTTCAGGTGGGGTGTTCTTCGTCAGTGCCGATAGGATGTCAAGAGCTGACGTGGCTGATTCATCTATTGAAATATTCATTGGTACGGGCTGGTGCCAATGCAAGGAGAAAATGTTGATTCCCCGATCTCGAACGAAAGGTTCGGGTGGGGTGTTCTTCGTCAGTGCCGACAGGATGTCAGAGGCTGACATGGTTGATTCGTCTATTGAAATATTCTTGGAGATAAGAGTGAGTGTTAATAAAGGGAGACCGATTCCTCCCCCCCTTTTTCCTCTTTCTTTTTTTTTTCTTTTTTTTCTTTTCTTTTTTCTTTTTTTATTATTTTTTTTCTTATTTCTTCTTTTTTTTCTCTCTCTTTTTTTTGACATGCAAGATAAATAGTGCCCAATCCGTCTGGACAATAGTGATGCAAATTCGCCCGGGGCAGGGCAGAGAAAAGCATTATTCCTCGAATGGGGGAATCGGAGCATGGTACAACCTCAGATGCCTACCATTGAGGGGCGGAAATTGAACCTCCCCCCGATGGTCGACGATTACATACGCTCCGCCCTCGTAGACTTTCTGGATCACATAGGGTCCAAGCCAATTCTCATTCAGCTTGCCCTTGGGGTTGGAAGCCATGACTTCTCTTCTCTTCACCATAACGAGGTCACCCTTCTTAAATTCGCGTTCCTTGACGAGCTTGTCAAAGGCGCGAGCTATCCGGGCCTGATAGACCTGGATGTTCTGCTGGGCTTGGAGCCGTTTCCCCTCCAAGTTGGAGAGCTCTTCGAGCCTTCGCTCGACATTTGTCTGTTCTTCCCCGACCAACCCGTGTTGGACTGCGACTCGGAGGGAGGGTATTTCCAGCTCGATAGGGACAATTGCCTCTGAGCCATATACCAGGGAAAAGGGTGAACAACCCGTTGGAGTTTTATACACAGTTCGATACGCCCACAGGGCCTCGTACATTTTCTCTTCCGAGTCCCTCTTGTTAGAACTAACAATTTTGGACAGGAGAGTGCAAAGAGTCTTATTGAAAGCTTCAGCCAAGCCATTGGCCTGTGGGTTGTAGGGGGTCGACATCCTCCAGTCGATCTTGTACTTTTCTGCCAGTCGGTAGACCTTCTGGTTGTGGAAGTGACTTCCATTGTCTGAGATAATTCGGTTCGGAGTGCCAAACCGGAATATGATGTTGCGACGGACAAATCTGGTGACGATCTCCCCAGTCACTTCTTTCAAAGCGATAGCCTCCGCCCAGCGGGAGAAGTAATCAGTTGCGGCCAAGACGTACTTGCACCCAGCTGATGATGCGGGTAGTGGACCCACAACGTCTATTCCCCATTGGGCAAAGGGCCAGCTGGGCAGTGTTGGATGCAAGGGCACGGGCGGTCTCCTGGGTACCGTCGCGTGCTCCTGGCATTTTTGACAAGACTTGGCATACTTGCAGCAGTCGTCGAACATTGTCAGCCAATAGTAGCCTAGCTTCTTTATTTCAATTTTCATTTTCGGTCCTGCCTGATGTGCACCAGCTGTTCCGGCGTGAACCTCTTTCATGACCTTCCAAGCTTCTTCAGTGGATAAACATCGGAGGAGCACCTTCCGTTTGGCGTCTGCCATAATTCGGAATAGGATCCCATTTCGGACCTCGTAAGAGTCCTTTGTTCTGATTAACTTGATCTTCTCTTCCCTTTGCCTGGGTAGTTGCTGATATTTAAACCACTGCAAAAGGTGGTCTCTCCAGTCGGGCGGGCTAATGGCTTCCACTGTGATGACCTCAAGTTCTTCTTCTCCTGGCCCTTCTATCATGCTAGGCTCTTGGCGTTGATTCACCACCCGGATGCTGAGGGATCGATCTGGCGGGACTGCCAATGAACTCGCCAATTTTGCCAGTGCATCAGCTTGTGCATTCTCTCCTCTGGCAACGTGGCCTATCTCAATGAGGTAGAACTGCTGCATGAGCCATTTCGCCTTAGTGTGGTAAGGGAGTAACTCGGGTTTTCGGACGTCAAACTGTCCCTGGACCTGCTTGACGACCAGCAATGAATCGCCAAACACATGTAATATTTTAATCTCCATCTTTAAAGCGACTTGGAGACCAATGATCAGAGCTTCATATTCTGCCTCATTATTTGTGCAGGGCTTGTTAATGGAGCAGGATGTGTGCAATACTTCTCCCTCAGGGGATTTAAGGACGATGCCGGCCCCGGCCCGTACTTTTGTGTGCCCAGACGGGGTTGTTTATGTTCTCAAGGCTCCATCAAAGTGTAGCTGCCAGGCAATCTGTTGGGCTTGGTCTACCTCTAGTGTTTCATCTTCAGGCAGCTCCGTGGCCAGTGGGGAATCTTCAGGCACAGGGTGTGCTGCAAAGAAATCGGCCATGGCTTGACCCTTAATGGCCTTCTGAGGCACGTAAGTGATGTCAAATTCCATTAACAATACTGCCCACTTGCCGAGACGCCCCTTCAGGACTGGCTGGGAGAGAATATGCTTGACTGGGTCAGCCTTAGAAATCAGGCTCACTTCATGCGAGAGCATGTAATGCCTCAGCTTCTTGACTGCGAAGACCAAGGCAAGACAAACCTTCTCAATCGAGGTGTATTTTGCTTCTGCCTCCATTAGTCTTTGGCTAAGGTAATAAAGAGCTTGTTCCTTCCCCTCATCATTATTCTGGGTGAGCATTGCCCCCAGTGAACATTCGGTGGCAGCTATATATAGAATAAGTGGCCTCCCCTTGACAGGTGCCCCCAGTACAGGCGGGGTCTTTAAGTAATCCTTCAGCCGATCAAAGGCCTTCTGACATTCTTGGTTCCAGTTGAAAGGTGCATTCTTCATCATTAATTTGTGGAATGGTTGACAGCGCCCTGACAAATTGGAGATAAATCTTCGGATGTAGGCTAGCCGGCCCTGTAGGGACCTTAACTCTCCCAAATTCTCCGGAGGAGGTAGCTCCTGAATGGCTTTTATTTTAAAGGGGTCGATCTCGACCCCCCTATATCGGACAATGAAGCCGAGAAACTTTCCACTGGAGACGCCGAAGGCACACTTCATTGGGTTCATTTTCAGCTCATACCGCCGGAGTCTCTCGAAGATGACTCTAAGGTCATTCAGGTGATCCCCCCTTTTCTTTGTCTTGACGACCAGATCGTCGATGTAGCATTCGACTTTGCTATATAGCAGTTCGTCGAATATCTTGGTCATCACCTGTTGGTAAGTGGCGCCAGCATTCTTGAGGCCGAAGGGCATCCTTTTGTAGTGGAATATCCCTTTAGGTGACCGGAAGGCCGTATGAATTCGGTCATGTTCAGCTATCCATATTTGATTATAGCTGGATGATCCATCCATGAAGGACAAGGCCTCATGGCCGGTAGTTGCATCAATCATCACTTTGGTGACGGGCACCGGGAAGTCATCTTTTGGGCAAGCTTTATTCAGGTCGCGGAAGTCCACGCAGATCCTGATCTGTCCATTCTTCTTCTTCACTGGCACAATGTTGGCCAACCAAGTAGTTTTTTGATTTTCAGCTACAAAATCGACATCTATGAGCTTGTCGACTTCTTTGCAAATCTATTTTATAAGCTCTGGCCTCATACGCCTGGGGGGCTGCTTCACCGGCTCCACCTTGGGATCAATAGCCAGAATGTGTTGAGTTACGCCGGGGCTCAGACCGGGCATCTCTTTGTAGTTCCAGGCGAAACAGTCCCGGAATTCTTGCAGCAACTTGACATATTGTCCCCTCTCCTGTGGAGGAAGAAGGGCACTCAGAAAGGTCGGCCTAGGGTCGCTTTCCGTGCCTAGATTGATTTCAACGAGCTCATCCACTGTGGCCTGGCCGCCATCTTCAATTTCTGGAGGCGCTGGTAGCAGGTCGATGAAATCCTTATCTTCACCATCTTCTGCTTCAAGGACACCATAGGCGTCTTCTTGCTCTACCTCGTTGGGTAAAGAGGCTTTGCTTGTTTCCCCCTCTATTAGGCTTGCTGTGTGTGGCTTTGGGGGGCTCTCTTGTGTGGAGAAGTAAAGGACTTCTTCGGGATCTTCTTTGTAATTGTCATAGATGGCTCTTGCAGGAGCTAAGGTGATTGATTGCCATACTGGGGGCTGCTGCTCTGCTGGTGGCTGGGGCTGCCCATTCTCAGCTGCATCTTCAAAAATCTGGTGCTGAACTGACACCATGTAGACACTTCTTTCATGGCCGCCTGCCACATGGGGGCATGGCGGAGCGACCACATAATCTCCCATTCTGAGCTCATCTCTCTCAATCAGGTCTTGAGCAATGTCCTTGAAGACGTAGCAGTCTTCGATGGAGTGGCCCAGTATTTGGTGATAGGGGCAGAATGAGGGGTCACCGCTTTTGCGAGCATCTTGTGGCCTCTTTGACCTTGGGTGGGAGACCTTGCCATAGTAGCAGGCCCATTCAAAAATTCCTCGGGTTTTATTCCTTGGGAAAGAGTAGGGCCTTTGCATCTTCTCCCGCAGCGTGGGGCTTCGCTCGACTGATCGCCTGACCAGGGAAGCAGCTACATCCCTAGCCTCCCTTTTCAGGTGCCCGGGGGCGTTTGGGACGGTGTTCGGGGACCGGTGCGCGCCGATGCTTTATCGACAGAGGATGCCTCTAATGAGTACAGTCATTTCGGCCAAGCGAACCTTCAGCATTTTGATCTCTCGCTGTTGCCTACAGTATAGGGCGAGTAGGGTAGAGTCGCACCGAGTGAGGTTCGGCGCTCGGCCCGCTTCCCCATCCCTTGGGTCAGTGTCAGACGAGGGCGATGGCACCCCGCTGCTGTGGTCATTCGGGATTGGTCCCCCGGAGGAGGACGGGGTCTTCCCCTTATTCCTACAGGGAGGTGGATTCCATAGGAATATTTCTTCATCTTGTTCTTCGTTGGCCAAAGGCATAAGATGCTGACGGCCTTCAACCTGCCATGGGCCTGCAGTGCCTGCGTGGCTATTGCCGCCTGGAGCCGAGACTGATATCACATCAGCTTCATAGGAATCTTCTAGTGAAAAGCCCAATCCTGGATGCCGGGTGATTTGCAACAACCGCCGGTCCAGGTTTGGCGGGTTCCACATTTTCTTGAATATTTCTTTCCGACTGGAGAGCTGGCAGAAGGGGATCCCTTGCTTTCTGGCCATCTTGACCACAGGACCGGCTGTGTCAGGAAGTCCCATTATTGGGACGAGTGGGTCGTGCAGCTCATCGGGGAGTCTACAATCATCATCCCCCTTGACCGGGTGCTCCTTGGCCACATAAAAGATGGTAGGCAGACCCTCGGGGTTGGGCACCTCGAAGGTCCTTAACGGTTCAGCCACCTGGCAGTCAGCTTCTGCAAGAGGCTTGATGATCCCGGGAGGGACCCTGATGTCTTCCAGCAAGTCTTCAAGGTATAGTGTTCCTAGTGTAGGGTAGATGGGAAGGTAGGTGGCCCGGAATACCCCTTCTGCTTCAGAAACGAATGACACCTGAGGGGGAGCCACATAGCCAGGCGGTGGTGGAGGGAACCAGCTGTCAAGCTCTGCCTTCTTCTTTCCTTTGTCCTGAGTAGCTTTGGAGGCTTGCTTTGGCTTTTCCAAATAAAGATTAGCATCCGACAAGTGACATTCGAACACTTCGAAAGGATGGAGGTCGGCGAGGATTCTCTCCTCTTTCCCGTTGCCGGGGTACTTGATGCATTGGTGCAGAGTGGATGGTACCACCCCATTTTGATGTAGCCAAGGTCAGCCGAGCAACGCCTTGTAAGAGGTGCTGGAGTTGATCACATGGAATTGGACCTTGGTGGTGAAGTCGCCGAGGGAGAGGTTGAACTCTGCGACCCCCATAGGGACTTCGCACTTCTGGTTGAAGCCGGCAATCTTGACGTTCCTAACCTCGACCAGGTGTACGTCAAAGTAATGCTTCTGATACACCCGATAGGGGAGTATGTTCACTGCTGCCCCAGGGTCGATCAAGACTCTGTTGATGGGATGCCCATTCAGCTGCCCCTTCATGTAGAGTGGCCTGTTGTGGTTGCAGGTAGGTAGAAGCATATCCTCTTCTGTGAAGGCCACAGCTACTTCAGGTGACATTTCTGTGAGGCAGGCTTCAACATATGCTGGCATCTGGAGCGTAGCGATGACGGCTTGCCGTGTTTCTTCATCTAGGGATAAAATCTCCCAGATGGTAAACATGGCTGGGATCTTCTTCAGGTGTTTGACTATTCTGTTGCCAGCTCGGACTTCGAGCAACTTCATTTCTTCAGCTCTACCGCGCCTGCCCCCAGTCTAGGCCTGGGGAGCCGGCTCAGCGGGTGCCTCCTCCACTGGGTCGGATGCCGCTTGAGCTTGTGGGGCCTGCTGGGTCACTTCCTTTTCTTACAAGAACTCGACAAGATTTGGGATGTTGTCGGGCTCTTCCCTTGGCCGAGGAGGGATTGCTACAGACGGAGCCGAGGGGCTGCCTACCCCTTGGGTCTGCCGGGACTCGCGGGGGCATGACTGTCCTCCCCTCTGAGTTGTAAGAAATTCAATGAATGACGGGGCACTCTGGCCACTTGGTTCTCCGGGGTAGAGGCCCGATGGAGGGGGGATCTCCATGCCTTGGACCCTAGGCTCGGGGATGTGATATGGTTGTTCTCCCCTAAGCTGGATGTTGTGGTTGGCCTGAGGAGGGCATCCCCACTTCCTTCCCGACCTGGTGGCATGTTGAGAGGTGGATGCTTCAGCTTGATTCACCTCTGACGGCTCGACGGGCACTTCTTGCTCTTCCTCTCTCAGGGAGAGGGCTGTGTCAAATAATGTTGAGAGGGTGTTGCAAGAGAGGACCACCCCACTCTTCTTCTTGTTTCTAGGTCTTCTCTTCTTCTTTTTCTTTTTCTCTTTAGTGGCTGGCAACTGCTCTTGGGGAAGCTCACCCCATAAGAGAGGCTCTTCTTTCGTCTCGGCTTCCGCTCCTGGAGCTAGTTCGAGTGACTCGAACTTCTCCCAAGGGACATACTCCTTCAACTCCACAAGCTGGATCTCGGGCTGCTCATAATCTTCAAGCCCATCAATAATAGCATGGAGTCTTTCAACTGCAGGGCTGGTTTCCTTGTGCACCCGCATCGGGATGTGTTTCTTCTTGTTGTGAGTGGGCCGTCTCATAACGAGCCGGGGGGCTGTGTCATGCAAAACAGGTGTCACCGATGGCGGTGCTGGTCGGGGTGTAACACCCCTTATGCGAACCTCTGGAGTGGGCCGAGGAGCTTGCCTTCTTCTTCTGTTCTTCGTTGGCGCGGCTTGCCAACCTCCTTGATCATGAGCTGGCGCCATGACAAAGGCTTGATAAGTGGCCTGCGTACTGGACTCCGCCCATTCTTCAGGCAGCTGTTGGTATAAAGATACCATGTTGACAGTTGTGCCAAGGCTCGGCATCTCGTGCGGCTGCGGAGGATCCACTCTGAGCTCCCCCATGTCCAGCTCTCCCTTCTTGATCAAGGACTCAATGACATCCTTGAAGATGTAGCAATCCTCAATGGTATGCCCAAGCATCTGATGGTATGGGCAAAAATGAGGATCATCCTTCTTCTTCAAGTCACCAGGCCTCTTTGGATCTGGTAATGTGATCTTGTTGTACCTGGCGGCCCATTCAAATAGGACCCGGGCTTTGTCTCGAGGAAAGGAATACAATTTGTTCCTCATCTTCTCCCGCAGGGAGGGACCTTCCCGCCGTTCAGTGGAGGTGTTGGCCATCTCTTTGGCTTTCTCTTTCTGTTTCTCGAAAGCTTCAAAGTCCAGTGTATGAACTTCTGGCGGTGTTGGCCTCCTCTCGGCCTGCCTGACCCTCTGACTTGATGCAGTCGGAGCAGAAGAGTATCGAGCAAGGAATGCTTCGATCTCTGCCACTATGTTGTTCAGACGGTCGAACGACCTTACCTCAGCACCGATCATCCTCTCAAGGATCTCCTTCTTCAGATTCTGTTTACAGATCTGCACTGCGTCCTCTTGATGTGGGGGACGTTTGCACCGCATGCTGAGGTTCCTCCATCTCTTTATGTAGTCGAGTGCCGACTCATCATTTCTCTGTCTCGTGGCGTAAAGCTCTGCCACGGTCACCTCCTGCTCAGCTATGTAGAATCTTTCCTTGAATTTCTTCTGCATATCAGGCCAGTCTACAATGGACCCGACGAGCAAGCTCGAATACCACTCGAAAGCGAGCCCGGTAAGTGTCGAGCCAAAGAACTTGAGGAGATAAGCTTCATCCACCGCTAGATCCCCCATAACATTCACATAATAGGCAATGTGCTCCCTGGGAGACCCTTGCCCATTAAATTTCTCAAACTTTGGAGGCTTGGTGATGCCGGCTGGTAGCCTTTTGGCAGCATAGTGTGCCAGGTAAGGTACCCGGTATACGTCGAATGGCGTGTGATCACCATCGCTCCTCTCTGCCAACTTCATATCTATCATTTGTTCGAGCATTAGCCTGCTTACTGTTGCCGGGTCAACCGGGTTTGGATAGAAATGGGCCGGTTGTGCCAGCGGCGTTGTTAACACTGTCGCCTGAGGTGCAATAGTGGACCCCTGGAATGGCAAGTTCGGTGGCGGGGCCGGTGTGATATGCTGTGGCTGATGCAGGGGTACGCCACCAGTGTAGGTAGGTATTGGGGGAGACACCGTCGCCTGTGGAGAAGCTTCCGAGGCCTGACCGTTGCCCCCAGGGGTCTCTGGTAATGCTTCAGTCTGCCCGGATGTTGAGGGCTGAGCGGCTCTTTCAGTCAGTTGTTTCTTTAACAATTCGATCTCCCGTTGATATTGCTGCATCATGTGTAATACCGCGGGGTCGATAATGGAAAGGCTAGGGGTGCCCCCTCTTTCTTTGATCGGCACCTCTTCAGATGAAGTGGATGGTCCTCCCGCCGTGCCTTCTGTAATAACATTGGCGGCCAAGGATGTTGAAGGTTCCTCATGGTTAGCTCCTCCAGTGTGGACTTGTGTCTTTTCAGCTACCGCTTTCCCTCTTCTGGTAAGAGGTCCTGGCCTTGTGGCAAGCCTGGCTACTTCCTCGGGCTCTGTTGGTAGAGCCCCGTACCGGCCAGATACCCCTGCCATATTGCAAGTATAAACTCTTAGGTCTCTGCCTCTTCTTGTTGTTTTTCTCGATGGCCTACCCGGAAAGACCAATCTGTGAAAGACCGATCTCCGCGGCTTCACTTCTTCCCCCGGCGGGGACTGATAATGCTCCTGAGAGCAGTTTCTTGACTCGGCACTGGGCACCGGCTGTGTCACGCCCCGAGCGCGGAAGATACTCGGATATGCGCGACGAGTTTATATCAATCATGTCAATCAGAGTAGTAGTGTATTCGACACAAAGACAGAGATGCGCAAAAGTAAAGATAACCCAATCCTTTATTTCATAATGGATAGACTATTACAAATCCAATACTCTATTCAATTAAAAAAAAAGTACATAGTTGACTCAAGAAAATAGGAAAAAGACTAGATGACCCTTGGAAAAGCTCTAGCTCTTTCACTCTTGACTTTCCCCATCAGATTGACCTTCTTCGTCGGACTTACCTGAAAAGTAGGGAACACACGGAGTGAGCGAACGCTCAGTAGGAATTTATATCTCAAGCGCTAGCAAGGGGTTTAAATAATTACATCTTTCATGTATGTACTGTAGCTATGCATGCTCGTATAAAACGACAAGATAGAGAGAGAATTTATCAATAAGACAGCAAGATGAACTAGTCATGAGCTTTCAAGAAAAGATAACAAGATATTCAAGTAAATACTTTTTAGCAAGTCATGTCAAGAACTTTGGCTATCATGTATCAAGCAACAAGTAATTACCCTTTCTCGGGTCACGCAATTCATGTCATATCAAGTACGAGTCAAGTACAAGATTTATGTGGAATGTCCAATCAAGCTAGTCATGCACTCGGTATAATGCCAGATACCTTATCATTCAACTCCCATGGGCACAAGTACTTTCGGGTGCTCCTCCCAGGACCAGATCGGGCCCTATATGCGCAGGTATTTATCATGTATATTTGACATCCACTCTTGTATATATCTATATAGCCAATATGGAATTTCAACAATTTAAGCTTGTAGACAAGTAGGATAACTTTGAGGGAATGGAGTCCAAAAATACGACATTGGACATAGATAGGCGATAACAACGGTATAAAACACGATTTATCGTTGAAACTAGGTGGAATTAGGTTCCCTTAACTCGGGTACCATGACAAACA
The DNA here is from genome assembly GCA_022559845.1 of Amorphophallus konjac. NCBI lineage: Eukaryota > Viridiplantae > Streptophyta > Magnoliopsida > Alismatales > Araceae > Amorphophallus > Amorphophallus konjac. The sequence continues at coordinate 33,244,109 of CM040129.1, forward strand.
AGTATGGACATTCTTTATATAGAATTGAGGTCCACATGAACAGTATATCAAAGGCAAGATACCCTCATTCTTATTATAGAATTGAGGTCCACAAGAACATCAACAAATGGCATGACATCATCATCCCATTAAGAATTCTCATGACATACTCTTTGCATATCATAAGGGCCGGTATACCATGTTTCTTTAGAGTGACATGGCATTCAATAGTGTAATGGGTTTTTAGGGTACAACCAGCTCAGTCGACCTTGAGGGAATCCAAGGTACGAGGAGTCTTACGGAGGTCTCTATGACTAACTCACTAGTCCAAAGGAACGGAATGTCTAATGGAGAGCTTGTATGTCAATGAGAGTTGAGGGTGATCGATAAAACATCATGAAACGTGGGACTATACTCACGGAGTGGAGATATAGTGCCGATATACATATATATAGGTATACTGAAACCATCGGTTATCAGAAACAGGTAAAAACATTTTTACAGGAAAATAACGACTTAAGTAAAGTCACTACTCAAGTAATTAACGCCTTAGATAAGGGCGTTTATCTATTTTATTTTTGTAAGATTTCAATATTTCAGTAATTTACCAAAAATGCGCCTTGGTGAAGGGCGTTTATTTACAATTTGACGACATATACAATGGTCGTTCATTCTTTACTTCTATTTTTACAGAATATATATTTCAGTAATTTATCAAAAACACGCCCTGGACAGGGGCGTTACTTTTAAATTCACGTCCAGAACAGGGGCGTTAGTCAAGTGAGAGACGACCTATATAGGGTCGTGAATTCAAGAATTTACAATATTTCAGGAAATAAAATTCCAAGAGACAAGAGACATGATCATGACAGAAAATTAGCAGGAATTCACAGGTCGAGTCATGCAATATATATTAGATTGGATATTTCATATCTATTGAATTTTTAAACTTGGATCAATTATTAATTACATGTGATTTTCATGAGATTAACGCCTACAGGGCAGGGCGTCAAATCTGAAATTGACGACCTGGTGCAGGTCGTTTCTTTAAAGTAGCGCCCTGGACACGGGCGTCTCTTGCAAAAATATTACAGAAACGTGTAGAAACTATCAGGAAACTTATATACATGACATGCATGATGTGTTATTATGAATTTAACTTGTTTGGGCTACGTTGCTTGAGAAAACCTACCTTGATGATGATAAACTAACGGATGAACAGATGTAGGTTCTGGGAAAAATGATACTCTGTTTTATAAACAGAGTCTTTTTGAAGCTTTCGATCTAATAGCAGCAGCAAGGGTAATTAAGAGGATGTAGATGAAGAACCCTAAATTCTTCGGTAGGTTATGATGATTTCCCTATAGAGAAATAAGATGAAGAAACATTAGTTTTTCTTCATAATACTTACTGAAGGTAGAGGAAAGAAGAACTTACCCTTTTGTTCTTCACAACGTGAATCTTCTTAACCTGTAAGAAGAGAAGAAGACGAAGAACCTGTTGATGTTCTTCATACCATCGTAAACAGAAAAGAAGAAGAAAGAACCTTGGTTCCTCACATACCGTAGAATAGTCCGAACGCCAAATAGCGTTCTCGGTTCAAGCAGAAGGTTATTTATAAGATATTGGAAATCCTAATAAGGTTAGTATTCGATTGGAAGTAATACTTCCATATTAGAGTTATTACTACATTCGAACTCTTTCTCATAGTTATCAACTTACCCTGGATAGACTCCTGGGTCGAACGAAACTCAAACTGAATTAGCGACCTAGGTCAGGGCGTCGAATTTAAATTGACGCCTTGTCAAGCGTCGTTTCTTGTTGAAACGCGTCCACGCGAAGGACGTTATGCAAACTTGCCCTTTTTATTTATTTTGGTCGTTTGAAATTTGACGCCTTGATATGTGGGCGTCCTTTCTTCAAAACACGCCTTGTGTAAGGGCGTTTTATTGTAAAGTAGCGCCTATATCTGAGGCGTTATTTTCATCAGGGTTTAATTATTTTTATTCCAAACTCTTTCGTTTATTTATTAAATCTTTTAATCTATTTTGATTTATTTTATTTATCAGGGTTGCTACACCCTCCCCCACTTAAAAAGAATTTGGTCCCCAAATTCCATATCATACATTTACATATGGAGAGTGTAGAGTATGTACCTTCTAAAATAAGTCTGGAAATCGCTTCATCATAGATTTCTCGGTCTGCCATGTAGCTTCTTGTTCTGAATTCTTATTCCATTGTACCTTTAGCATGGGAATAACCTTATTCCTTAGGGTACGTACTTCTCGATCTAAGATCTTCATAGGCTTCTGTTCATACGTGAGATCCTTCTGGGTTACTAGGTCTCCATGTTCGATAATATGTGATGGATCATGCACATACTTCTTCAACATAGATATGTGGAACACATTATGTACTTCGGACAATTGAGGTGGCAATGCGATGCGATAAGCAACCTCGCCAACTCTTTCTAGTATCTCAAAAGGTCCGATAAATCTTGGTGTAAGCTTGCCCTTAACACCAAATCTTCGTATTCCACGTCCAGGCGATATCTTGAGAAATACATGATCTCCAACTTGAAATTCAAGATCTCTTCTTCTTGTGTCAGCATAAGCCTTTTGTCTAGACTGAGCAACTTGCAATCTTTCTTTGATCAATTGTATCTTCTCGGTAGTGTCCCTTACCATTTCTGGACCTAACAGTTGTTTCTCTCCAACTTCATCCCAGCATAAGGGTGATCGACAACTCCTTCCGTATAAGGCTTCAAAAGGTGCCAGTTGTATACTTGCCTGGTAGCTATTATTATATGCAAATTCGACCAGAGGCAAGTGATCATGCCAGTTTCCATCAAAATCAGTCATGCATGCTCTTAGCATATCTTCGACTACTTGATTGGTTCTCTCGGTCTGACCATCCGTTTGAGGATGAAAAGCTGTACTAAAGTTAAGTCTCGTCCCCAACGAATGTTGTAGTCCCTTCCAAAAATGAGAAGTAAAACGGGGATCTCTGTCAGACACGATTGAAATAGGAATACCATGTAATCTGACTATTTCCTTGATGTATAGTGCAGCAAAGACATCAACTGACCATCGACTCTTGATTGGCAAGAAATGCGCTGATTTAGTCAATCGATCAATGATAACCCATATTCCATCATGTCCTCTTTTTGATTTAGATAAACCCATGATGAAATTCATACCAATATCCTCCCACTTCCATTTAGGGATATCTAGAGGATGTAGTTTTCCAGTAGGCTTTTGGTGTTCCGCCTTGACTTGTTGGCACGTGAGACAACGTGATACATAATCTGCTATTTCCCTTTTCATGTTGGGCCACCAAAAACTTCTTTTCACATCTTGGTACATCTTGGTAGATCCAGGATGAATCGTATACCTTGACCTATGAGCTTCATCTAAGACCTTCTTCTTCAATTCTGGGCAGTCCGGTATACAAGTTCTATTCTTGAACATTAATCTTCCATCAGAAGCTAATTGGAAATCCGATTGTCCTTCTAATCTGCCCTTGATTTCTACTAATGTAGGATCATCATTCTGAAGTGCTTGTATTTCAGATAATAAATCTGACTGTATGCTTACATGAGATAATGTGACACATCTAGGGTCCGTGTTCATGCTTATATTGAGTTCAGAGAATTTTTCCAGTAATTTCCATTCTTGAATCAGACAATTGGCTAACAGTGCTCTCGGCTTTCGACTAAGGGCATCTGCTACATGATTACCCTTTCCGGGATGATATTGTATATTGAAGTCGAAGTCCTTGAGATATTCCAGCCATCGTCTTTGCCTCATATTTAACTCCTTCTGTGAGAAAAGATATTTGAGACTCTTGTGATCGGAGTATACAGTAAACTGTACTCCATAAAGATAATGTCTCCATATTTTGAGTGCAAATACTACCGCGGCCAATTCTAAGTCATGGACGGGGTAGTTCTCTTCATGCTTCTTTAATTGACGAGAAGAGTAGGCTATAACCTTCCTTGTTGCATTAGAACACACCCGAGGCCAATGCCAGAAGCATCAGTGTATACCTCGAACTTTTCTCCTTCAATTGGCAATGCTAAGATAGGAGCTGTAGTAAGATGATCCTTGAGAGTTTGGAAGCTTCTTTCACATTCCTCATCCCATTCAGAACGGATCTCCTTGCGAGTTAACCTCGTAAGTGGCACAGTGATTTTTGAGAAATCCTTGATGAATCGCCTGTAATAGCCGGCAAGACCTAAGAAACTTCGGATCTCGCTAGCATTGGTCGGTCTTTCCCAGTTCCTTACAGCTTCAACCTTTGATGGGTCTACAGACAAGCCATCCTTTGATATAACATGTCCGAGAAAAGTCACTTCTTCAAGCCAGAATTCACACTTGCTAAGTTTTGCATATAATTGGTTTGTCCTTAATATTTGTAATGCAATCCTCAAATGTTCCTCATGCTCTTCCTTGGTCTTGGAATAAATCAATATATCATCAATAAAGACCACCACGAATTGATCCAAATAAGGCCTGAATATACTATTCATTAACTGCATAAAGGCAGCAGGGGCATTCGTTAGTCCGAAAGGCATAACAACAAATTCATAATGGCCATACCTGCTTCTGAACGCAGTCTTATGAATATCCTCGTCCTTGATTCTTAGTTGGTGATATCCGGACCTAAGATCAATTTTGGAAAAGTACATGGATCCTGAAATTTGATCAAACAATTCATCGATTCTCGGCAGTGGATACTTGTTCTTGATAGTGAGATGATTCAATTGTCGATAGTCGACGCATAACCTCATGGATCCGTCTTTCTTCTTTACAAATAATACAGGCGCTCCCCACGGGGAAGTACTTGGTCTAATGAATCCTTTCTTAATAAGTTCCATCAATTGCTTCTTTAATTCCTTGAGTTCAGCAGGTGACATTCTATAAGGTGCCTTTGAAATCGGACCAGCACCAGGGACTAAGTCAATGGTGAAGGCCACTTCTCTTTGCGGGGGTAATCCCGGCAAATCTTCCGGAAATACGTCTGAAAATTCTTGTACTACTGGAATGTCTTCTAGCTTAGCTTCCATAGCTTCTTTAACTGTGACAAAGGCAAGGAAAGATGTACATCCTTTCCTGATGAGCTTGCTAGCTCGGAGAGCTGAAATAAGAGGGGATTTGCTCCGACTCTTGGGGCTAGTAAATGTTAGTTCTGGGAATTCCTTGAATGTAACCTTACTATTGCGGCAATCAACCGTTGCCTGATACTTGGATAACCAATCTGCCCCTAGTATAACATCATACTCTTTCAGATCTAAACATATGAGATCAATAGGGAGATTTCTACCCTGAACCAATACTTCGCAGTTTTGGTAATGATGTGTAATATCAGTTTCATCATCCAGAGGAGTAGACAAAACTAACTTTATCCATTCCGGTTCTAGGGGTAATGGGTCAACAAACTTCTTAGAAACAATAGAATGCGATGCACCAGTATGAATTAAGACATATGCATTCCTGGAACAAACTTTCAATATACCTTCCACTAAGCCGCCTCCTTCTACTTGCTCGGTCTCCTTGATTGCATGAAGACGAGCATTCTTGGTTACTGGGCGCTTTCCGTCAACGGCTTGATCGTTAAGTAATGGGCAATCGGGAATCCGATGCTCACGACTCCCACAACGGAGACATGCTCCTAGTTTTCTCCAGCATTCTTCTGCTCTATGACCCGCTTTATCACAATGTTTGCACACTGTATTTGGAGAGGTAGTGGTTATAGAGAAGGGCTTGGTCTTCTTGAACTTTTTCTCTTGCAAGGATGCTCCTCCATTGCTAGGCCTTTTCTTAAAGTTGGGTTTAAAGGAACCCGAACCTGTAACTTGTTCCTTCTTATCCTTACCACGAATCCTATCAGACAGTTCTGTGGCATCTTCTAATAGTTGAGCTCGGCGTACTATCTCCGAGTAGACTTGAATGTCCATCGGCGCCAGTTGAGTAATAGCTTGGGGCCTGAGCCCATTAAGAAACCTCCTAGCTTTCATTTTCTCGGTGCTAACTAGATGCTTGGCATACCGAGACAATCTAGAGAATTGGGACTCATACTTGGCCACTGACAAAGATCGTTGCTTTAATGCAGCAAATTCTGCAGCCTTCTTTTCCTGAACTCGGTCCGAGAAATATTTTGCGTTAAGTGTTCAACGAATTCCTCCCACGAAACCTGATCTTGATTTATAGTAGCCTCTATTGATTCCCACCAGCATTTAGCATCCCTTTCTAACTGAAAAGTAGCTAATAAAACTTTATCCTGATCCGTGCATTGCATAACACGGAATATACGTTCTATCTCCCTAATCCAGTGTTCAGCGTCATCTGGATCAGTAGAACCCGTGAACTTGGGTGGGTTCATGTTCTTGAAAGTCTGGTGGAGACTTCCTGCTCGTTGTCCACCTCCTTGTGCTACTTGTTGCAGCACTTGAGTCATGCCTTGAAGGGTACGCTGCATGTTGCGCCATTGAGCACGTTCAGCAGCCATTATCCTACAATTACAATAACTAGATTAATATGTGCTTGTATTTAAAGACTCATATACTATGTTAACTTTAACCCTTGGTTCTACCCAATCTCACTGGTTGAAGGTTAAAACTTATCCTTGGACTTGGGTTTTCCTAGGAATTGAATACCCTAGGCTCTGATACCACAAAAACTGTCACGCCCCGAGCGCGGAAGATACTCGGATATGCGTGACGAGTTTATATCAATCATGTCAATCAGAGTAGTAGTGTATTCGACACAAAGACAGAGATGCGCAAAAGTAAAGATAACCCAATCCTTTATTTCATAATGGATAGACTATTACAAATCCAATACTCTATTCAATTAAAAAAAAGTACATAGTTGACTCAAGAAAATAGGAAAAAGACTAGATGACCCTTGGAAAAGCTCTAGCTCTTTCACTCTTGACTTTCCCCATCAGATTGACCTTCTTCGTCGGACTTACCTGAAAAGTAGGGAACACACGGAGTGAGCGAATGCTCAGTAGGAATTTATATCTCAAGCGCTAGTAAGGGGTTTAAATAATTACATCTTTCATGTATGTACTGTAGCTATGCATGCTCGTATAAAATGACAAGATAGAGAGCGAATTTATCAATAAGACAGCAAGATGAACTAGTCATAAGCTTTCAAGAAAAGATAACAAGATATTCAAGTAAATACTTTTTAGCAAGTCATGTCAAGAATTTTGGCTATCATGTATCAAGCAACAAGTAATTACCCTTTCTCGGGTCACGCAATTCATGTCATGTCAAGTACGAGTCAAGTACAAGATTTGTGTCGAATGTCCAATCAAGCTAGTCATGCACTCGGTATAATGCCAGATACCTTATCATTCAACTCCCATGGGCACAAGTACTTTCGGGTGCTCCTCCCAGGACCAGATCTGGCCCTATATGCGCAGGCATTTATCATGTATATTTGACATCCACTCTTGTATATATATATAGCCAATATGGAATTTCAATAATTTAAGCTTGTAGACAAGTAGGATAACTTTGAGGGAATGGAGTCCAAAAATACGACATTGGACATAGATAGGCGATAACAACGGTATAAAACATGATTTATCGTTGAAACTAGGTGGAATTAGGTTCCCTTAACTCGGGTACCATGACAAACAAGTATGGACATTCTTTATATAGAATTGAGGTCCACATGAACAGTATATCAAAGGCAAGATACCCTCATTCTTATTATAGAATTGAGGTCCACAAGAACATCAACAAATGGCATGACATCATCATCCCATTAAGAATTCTCATGACATACTCTTTGCATATCATAAGGGCTGGTATACCATGTTTCTTTAGAGTGACATGGCATTCAATAGTGTAATGGGTTTTTAGGGTACAACCAGCTCAGTCGACCTTGAGGGAATCCAAGGTACGAGGAGTCTTACGGAGGTCTCTATGACTAACTCGCTAGTCCAAAGGAACGGAATGTCCAATGGAGAGCTTGTATGTCAATGAGAGTTGAGGGTGATCGATAAAACATCATGAAACGTGAGACTATACTCACGGAGTGGAGATATAGTGCCGATATACATATATATAGGTATACTGAAACCATCGGTTATCAGAAACAGGTAAAAACATTTTTACAGGAAAATAACGACTTAAGTAAAGTCACTACTCAAGTAATTAACGCCTTAGATAAGGGCGTTTATCTATTTTACATTTTTGCAAGATTTCAATATTTCAGTAATTTACCAAAAACGCGCCTTGGTGAAGGGCGTTTATTTACAATTTGACGACGTATACAATGGTCGTTCATTCTTTACTTCTATTTTTGCAGAATATATATTTTCAGTAATTTATCAAAAACACGCCCTGGACAGGGGCGTTACTTTTAAATTCACGTCCTGAACAGGGGCGTTAGTCAAGTGAGAGACGACCTATACAGGGTCGTGAATTCAAGAATTTACAATATTTCAGGAAATAAAATTCCAAGAGACAAGAGACATGATCATGACAGAAAATTAGCAAGAATTCACAGGTCGAGTCATGCAATATATATTAGATTGGATATTTCATATCTATTGAATTTTTAAACGTGGATCAATTATTAATTACATGTGATTTTCATGAGATTAACGCCTACAGGGCAGGGCGTCAAATCTGAAATTGACGACCTGGTGCAGGTCGTTTCTTTAAAGTAGCGCCCTGGACACGGGCGTCTCTTGCAAAAATATTACAGAAACGTGTAGAAACTATCAGGAAACTTATATACATGACATGCATGATGTATTATTATGAATTTAACTTGTTTGGGCTACGTTGCTTGAGAAAACCTACCTTGATGATGATAAACTAACGGATGAACAGATGTAGGTTCTGGGAAAAACGATACTCTGTTTTATAAACAGAGTCTTTTTGAAGCTTTCGATCCTAATAGCAGCAGCAAGGGTAATTAAGAGGATGTAGATGAAGAACCCTAAATTCTTCGGTAGGTTATGATGATTTCCCTACAGAGAAATAAGATGAAGAAACATTAATTTTTCTTCATAATACTTACTGAAGGTAGAGGAAAGAAGAACTTACCCTTTTGTTCTTCACAACGTGAATCTTCTTAACCTGTAAGAAGAGAAGAAGACGAAGAACCTATTAATGTTCTTCATACCATCGTAAACAGAAAAGAAGAAGAAAGAACCTTGGTTCTTCACATACCGTAGAATAGTCCGAACGCCAAATAGCGTTCTCGGTTCAAGCAGAAGGTTATTTATAAGATATTGGAAATCCTAATAAGGTTAGTGTTCGATTGGAAGTAATACTTCCATATTAGAGTTATTACTACATTCAAACTCTTTCTCATAGTTATCAACTTACCCTGGATAGACTCCTGGGTCGAACGAAACTCAAACTGAATTAGCGACCTAGGTCAGGGCGTCGAATTTAAATTGACGCCTTGTCAAGCGTCGTTTCTTGTTGAAACGCGTCCACGCGAAGGACGTTATGCAAACTTGCCCTTTTTATTTATTTTGGTCGTTTAAATTTGACGCCTTGACATGTGGGCGTCCTTTCTTCAAAACACGCCTTATGTAAGGGCGTTTATTGTAAAGTAGCGCCTATATCTGAGGCGTTATTTTCATCAGGGTTTAATTATTTTTATTCTAAGCTCTTTCGTTTATTTATTAAATCTTTTAATCTATTTTGATTTATTTTATTTATCAGGGTTGCTACAGGCTGGGTCTCTTCTTCTTCAAAGGCGGAGGCTACCGCCCCCAGTAATCTCTGGCGACCCAGGGGAGTGCTCCCCGGGCCCCGCAAGTAGTTCTTCATGGCTTGCTCCACTCCTTCCCAGTCCTGGTCGGGAGGAGAAGCTGATGATGTCGCCCTGTTGGCAGCAACGGGCATATGGGTTGCAGGCTCCACACGGGCAGCCTGATAGTGACGTCGGTAGTGTCGACGGTGGATGTTCTCCGGTGGGGCCGGTGTAGTTAATGTCGTCTGGTAGATGGGGGCCGATGTCTTGACCCGATCTCCTTGTTGTGCCCTTGCCGGGCGGAAGGTGCTGGGCCTCGCCTGGGCTGGTGAGGTGAACTGGGCCCCCTTGGGAACCCAAACTTTCTTAGCTTTGGTGGGCCTAGAGGCCGACTGATGCCGCGGTGCTGGGGCCGGAGTGGCGGGTGTCATCTTGCCCTTCATTTTCTCCAGTGCCTGAAAAGAGTTGCGCACTGGTACGGCGGGTACAATGCGATCCGAGATCACCTCGGAACGCCGTCCGTTAAGATGCACCTGGAAAGTCCCGACGACAGCCGACTTGCCGGTGCTGGAGAGCCGACCTCGGTATGATGTTGTGGCATGGCTCCTTCGGAGCCTCCTTTGGTGAGAGGCCGACCCTGGGTGAGAAGGGCCGGCAGTTTGGTGCACGTGGTGCACGTTGCAGCTCAGCGTCCCAGTCTGGACGGTCTTGGAAGTCTCGGCCATTGATCGGTCGACAGTAGCTTTGGCGGCCCCCTGGATGGGAGCGTTGCTTTCAGTCCTGTCAGATGCTTCCATGTCCAGCAGGTTCGTGAAGGCTACCCCAAGGAAGTTGGGGAAGCCTACCGCGGGAGGGAAGCTCCCGAAGCTGAGGGGGACGGCCAAGTACCCGTTCCGAACATGGCTCTCGACGGCCTGTTGGCCGAACGTGGGGGCCATCCTGGTGCCCGAAATGCAACCTGCATTTGCAAATCAAACAATTAGCATTACATGAAAGGGGCCGTAGGGCCCTTAGTCCCGGCAAAGAGATGAAGGGTGATTTCGGTCTCACCGGGCGTGCCAGACTTGTGGACGCCCTTTTTATCAATTTCATTTATTTAGTGCGTGCGCGTACCAGTCACCGAAGTGACAATTTATTCGGGCTCCGAAGAGCCCATGGTGTGCTCGATCTGACTCGGTCAAAAGATTGTGTGGTTCGTGTCGGGACCAAAACCCGCCGCGCCATAAAGGTCGCGACGTTAATTACATCCCCCATACGAGGGAACACCCTTAATTAGTCGCCAGGAAAAAGGGCCCTACGGCCATGAGATTAACATTAATGAAGCGGAGTATTGACATTCGTGAGTTGCATGAAAATATCTCTCGACAGGCAAGTGCTTAAATCATGCTAGTCGCTTGCCGACCATTTCGTATTCGGACGGAAATCCGCATTGGAAACATGACGAAGGTGGATATAAAACCCGTGAAAATGTATGCCAGGTATATGGAAAATTTGTTGTTCAAGAACCGAGGGAACACGGTTGGAATCCGATCAGAACAAATCAAATCCAGTGGGTTATTGGCCCGTGACAAAGCTGTGCTTTGGCTATAGTAGGGGGGGATCCCGAGATCCAGGCACGACTCGTCGGAGCATCATTAATATCCCATACACGGAGTCTAGGGAGGGTGAAGGCTCCGGAGTAGGCACAGTCATGCTCATTATTCTTTATTTATTCTTGTTATTATTTTAGATGCATGAATATTTTTGTTCTAATTTTTATTTATGTTCTCCCCTTTTTTATTACTCGTTTATTATTTATTTACCATTTATTCATTTATTTTATATTTTCTTATATTGGATGCATGCACTTTTTAATTTCTTTTATTGTTATTATCATTTTGTCATTTTTTTAGCCATCATTTGTTTATTATATATTTTTTTCTTAAATTCTGTCTTCTTATTTTATTTATTTACATCTTTCTCTTTTTATTGCTTATTTATTATTTATTATTTATCCATCTATTTTTGTTTGTTTTATTTTGTTTTAGTCATTTCTATTTCTCCATTTTAAATGAGAGTGTTATGTTTATTTTATTGTTTGTTTATTATTATTATTATTAATATGGACGTGGATGTATGGGATGGGAGAGGTTGTACGCATGTGTTGTGTTTTATCTTTTAGTTAATGAATGCACATAATATAAGGTGGGTATATGAGTATTACGTACGTGGTTTAAGTGATTTGTTAGGTGAAGACAAGTGGTGTATGCATGGGTTAATATTATTTAATTTAAATGGGTGTGTATGCATATGAATGGATATGTGGTTGTTTTGTTAGTTTAAGAAATACATGGTTCAACGTTTAGTGGGTGTGTAGCGTGTTTGTGCATGCATTTGTTTTAGTGGGGAAAAGGCCGATGGATGCACATCTCGGCGTGACTTTTTCTACAACAGTTAATGGCGCCGAGAGTGTGTGTTATTATTTGCATGGCTTGGTCGTTCAGCGTCTTGGCGTGGCTTTCAACTCGGCGTGACTATCTCTCGGCGTGGTTTTGATGCCGAGAGGTAATGGCGCCGAGAGGATCCCCCGGCCAATTCTCGATTTATATTTTGTTTAGTATTTTTATTTACTTATTGTTATTATTATATATTTATTTGTTTATTTCATTTTATTTGTTTGTTTATTTGTTTGCTTTCATTTTTTTATTTTATTTTTTTATTTTATTTTTATTATTATTATTTATTCTATTTGTTTATGTTTATTATTATTATTATTATTATTATTATTTTGTTTATTAACAGTTCGACAGTTAGTCTGCATGTCTGACAAAAATCCGACAGCATCTCCCCTGTACTCGGAGGGTTGATGGGATATATAGGAAACCGCCCACGGAGAGCCGAGACAGAATCCATAATAGAGATTGGGCGTAGCCCGGGATCCAAAAGGATCGTAATCCGACGGGACAGTGTCCACTCATCGTGGTATTTATTAATTTTCCCCTGAAGAGGCCATGGGAGAACATGCAGCGGCATAACTCCATAGGTCCATAGGGCTAAAGATAGATCTAGCTTAGACCAGCATAATGTAGGGGCATTCCCCGTTAATTTAACTCCTGTGTGGCCTTGAGTGAATTCCCCCTGGGTTTCCTTTCGAAGGACTTGATGAAAGTGGCTAGAAGCTTTAATAAGATTCAACATGTGAAGGTCTCGGCGCGAAGGCTCCGGCTCGGCATGGTTTCTGGCATACAAGGCTCCCGGCGCAAGAGTACCGGCGCGAAGGCTCCGGCATGGTCTCGGCGGGAAGGGGTCTCGGCGCGCTGGAAAGCAGGTGGCCGATCGGCGCGAGCAGCACTCGGCGCGGAACTCGCGCCGAGGGAGGGTCACGCCGGGGGGGTCGTGCCGGAAGGCCGTTAAGGGGCCGATAGAAGGTTTCTGGGGGTTTCGGAGGGGTTTTTGAGTTGAGAGTTTTAGGAGCCTTATATGAGGATTTTAAGGGGGGTTTTCTGAGGGGAGTTTTGCTCTTGGGTTGCAGAGGCTCGGGGATTTTAGACTATAGGCATTTCTGGAGGTTTCTCATTTGCTCCAGGTGGTTTCTGAAGGGTTTGATGCCGGGCGAACACTGCTCGGAGGATTACACCAGGAAGATTGAGATCCTCACACTTTAAACGCCATCGGAGACTAACCGAATATCAGGTCTGATAGAACAGACCTTGACAGCGTATGCCACAAATTTCAACAGGAGGTCACGAGATGGTCTGTCTCGGATTCCCGGTGTGATCGTGAGATTTAGAGAGTAACGACGAGGCTCAAAGATGGAGCCACGAGGATGACCGGAAAACACGCAAATCAGGGGCTCTTGGAAGCTTTGGACCCCAATAATCCATGGATTTGGATGATAAGATCCACTGTCGTTTCTACAAAAATAGAAAGCAGAGAAAACAACAAAAAGCAATATGTCTCTCTTCTCATGCTGGTTCTGGGAAATAATAGACACCTACAGACACTTGAGACGTAGTCTCAAGAAATCAATCACTCTGAGAGGGGAATACCGTTTACATTCGAGATTAGAACAAAGGAAGAAAAGAAACTCCGTTCATTCATATTTTCTTGCAAATAGCTACATTGTCCCAGAGAAATCGGATCTAGGAATCTGGGATGACATGAGTTTAAGAAAGAACAGGGGAGTGGGGAATAATATACATCAGAAAGAAAACAAAAGACGGTGGGGGAGGGCGGAGCATTGACTCCTCTCCCTCCCCATACAGCCCACCTTTCACTCCTTCTTCCTTCAGACTTCGAAGCAGCCGCTCAATCGTTCTCTTCTATCTTTCCCTTTCTCGGTGGTCTGGAACAGAGGCCAACCGTCCGAGCAAAAAAGAAAGAGGACCGAAGCCGAGAGGAGAAGACCAGAGAAGAGAAAAGCCTTTTTTTTCTTCGCCGTAGGAGGCTTCTTATAGGGGGGGTTCGGAGTCTTCTCGCTCGAGGGGGGACTCCTCCGAGTCTTGCCTCTGATTCGCCGACACCACTGGTGCTCTTCTCGTGGCATGTTGCAGCGGTTGCTTCACTGGAGGGGGCTCGCCGAGAGCGGGGTTTCCCCTTGTGGGATGTCCGCACGCTGCTTTCATCGTTGGGGAATCGAGGCTTGCCGGAATGGTGCTGTGCGCCGCTACTCTTGAGAACGGAGCTCCGCGAGCATTGAATGGATAGGACCGGGAGTAGGGGCCTTCGTTCAGACTGGGACAAAGATCCACCGGGCATCAGCAAAGGGGCTGGTGGTCGCTGCTGTAGACCGCTGGTCGCCGTGACCGGCCAATGCGGTTGCTCCGCGTGTGAGAGAGAAGCTGGAGAGGGGAGACACGCGAGGAGTAAGACAGACACTGGGTGAACAATGTCCGCCGAATTTCCTCCTATTTCGTATATATATATTTTTTGAAATCCCCTCTCCATTTCTCTTGGTCCCCCCTTCTTCTTCTTGTATTTGTATATGTGCCCTCTTCCGATTATTCTCTTATCTTATTTGGGTTTCTCTCATATTTGGGCCTTCCCACATACTTGGCCCATCTGGCAAATGGGATGCCCCTTTCTTCTTCATATTTTTGGTGTCCACAGGTACTTCATGACACAATCCTTTGGACAGGTTTCTCAGTAACCATAGTCATTGCTCTATCCATACTTTTACCTATAAAGGATTCAGAACAAGTTAGTTGTTTAGGAACAACCACATACACTATATATCTCAGTCAACGTAGACATGGATATCAACTTTTTAGATTTCAGAAAGTCTTATATGAATTTACATGAAGCAGACAGTTAAAGTTTATTAAGAGGTTGAAACAGATATTTTCAAGTTTCTTGTGACCAAACAAGAGTACATAAGACTTAAACCACTTCCAGTTAACAAATGTTCTTAAGCATGTATAGTGGAAGGTTCCTCATTAAAGATATTTTAACTTTTATGAAGTAGTATTCAGGCTGAAGGTTTACTTCATATCTCAGCAGAGTAATTCAAATGAGAATATTCACTAATCAGCATGATTCTGAAGAATTGTAGCAAATGAGCTGCTCTTGAGCAAAGAGGTTCAAAGTTGATTGAATAGAGAAAACGCTCTTATTCAGCAGATTTAGGAGAGACAAATAGATACCAATAAGGTAAGCATTTAGATTTTGAACAACTTCAGAAATAGTCAAGAAATCATTTGATACCACTTTACATGATAGAATCACTGACACTTCAGATATGACAAGATTAATCATATAGCTGGAGAGGAACGGATTAAGCATGCTCCCCCTATCTATATGTAGTGACATTTCCCTTTCCCCCCTTTTTATTTTTGATTTTTCATAGAAGTGATATGCTATGCAATGATTTCCTCTAACTAAAAAACACTGAATCATCCTATATGTCATGCAGACAATGTAGATGATGAATGACTATGCAACAACTGATTTAACATGCTATGCAGTAAATCTAAAAACAGTTGAGTGATTTCAGATGTATGAATAATGCTCCCCCTAAATGTATGCATTCAATCTATCTTTTTGGCTTTTTCAATGTAAAGAAATGCAATGCAATTAACTTCATGTATCCAGGGGCATGAAGTAAAATATTCACATGAAAATGCAGACATTCTCTGATATGCAAATTTGACCCTTGGTACTTGGCGGAGAACTTGGCCTAAAAGACCATGTCTCACATAGTAAGAACCTCTAGACAGATTTCCTCTGCCCTTTAGTAGCTTTCCATTTATATACCAAGTGGTCATGCATGACAATGCAATACACACAGTCCTATATGCATCAAATTTTTAATGATTGTATGCCATGTGCATGTTTATGCCATTCTCATATATGCACACAGCTCACAGTACAAATAATAAAGCCCACAAAGATCAATGCAATAGTCAAACTAATTAAAATAAAACATGTATGCATGAAGCTATGACTTCTCAGCTCAGCCATAATTTTCATTTGAACAGATTTGAGAAATTTACCTGAATGGGGTTTTATCAACTTGGGTGCCTTAGTTTATTTCCCCCTTTTTATTCTTCAGCTTCCAAGGCACACCTGCAAGTTACCACACTATCTTGCATGGACAGGTACCCAAACAATCTTGGGTCCTGCATGGTTAATAGTGACACCTTTGGTAGGTGATCTAAACACCCTTTTCGCATTTAGGTCATCAGATCTCATCAGATGGCAATTATTCATTGAATGACCTAATACACCACAATAATAGCAAGAGGCAGCAGATTTCAGATTTGTTTTATGCACATTCTAATTAGCATGAGTTCTATGTGCATTTGCATGAAATTTTCTGTTACCAGAATTAAGATTCTGCTTACCAACATAAGCCAGCCAACAGTCAACAGCTCCATGGCCTAGTTTCCCACATTCAAAACATGCAAGTGTTTTCCTTTCAAAAATAAATTCATTTTTATCAGAAATATTTCTATTGACAGGGAATTTTCCAAGTTTATTGTTAAACTTCCTTCCCTGAGCATGCCAACATTGGGCTGCAATGTGTCCCATCTTGCCACAGTGAAAGCATAAACTAGAATTTCTTCCACCAGCCCTCAGCCAGCATTCAATGGCCCTGTGGCCTGTCTTTCCACACTCAAAGCATGTAATGAGCTTATCTTTAAAAACAAATTTGTTCTTATTAGGACCATGTTGGATTGCAGGAGATTTACCATGATATGAATGAGATGTTTTCTTATCATTTACAAACCAGCATTGTGCAATTGTGTGTCCTAATTTACCACAGTGAAAACATTCAATTCTCTTTTTCTGAAATGAAGGATTTCTATCATGAAGGTTCCTAGCAGTCATATCATCCTTCTCCATCAATTTACACTCATGCATCAGATGACCAAATTTATGACAATAATGTCATGACATTTTCCTTTTAGATGCATATGAATGTGTGTGTGAACTTTGAACAACATGCCCTAATGAACCCTTTTTATTTATTTTCTGTTTTCCAATCTTTTTCTGATTTTTGTTCTGTTCTTCAGTTTTCTGAACAATGGGCTGTTTATCTTTTGAGGTGGTGGCTACATTTGAAGCTTTTACAAAAGATGTCATCAACTTGCTCTGAAACTCTTTCTTATTAGCATTGTTGTAGCCCAGCCCTTCCTTCCTAGTGTTAATTTTTACACCTAGTAGCTTGTCTAGATTTTTCTGCCCACTTACAAATTTTGACAGAGAATTGTTCAGATCATTTATTTCAGATTGAAGAGAAGAAATCTGATGTTCATAGTTGACTATATCTTCTTCATAGACCAGAATCTGTTGATGCATCACATCATTCAAATTTTTAAGAGTTTCAATCTCTTGTTTCAATTTGAGCTCATTTTGATTTTCATCAACAGATTTTCCTTTTTCAAATGTCAGCAATCTCTCTGACATGGTGGAGTTCAACTGTTTTAGTTTCTCAATTTCTTCCTTTAGACTTGTGTTTTCCTGCTCAAGTTTATCATCATCAAATAATACATCAGTTAGGAAACTTGGATATTCTGATTTACAGTTTTCATAGTTTTCTTGAAATTTTAGGTTCGCAACACTAATAGCTTCAAATTCCTCATTGATCAATCTATTTTCACTTTCAAAACTGATTAGTTTTTGGTCAGATTCCTGACATTGTTTTCTGAGTTTAGTGTTTTCAGATTTAACATGATCAAGTTCTGATTGGATTCCATCTAGTTTAGACACTTGTCTTCTGAGTATTTCATTTTCAGTTTTCAGAATTTCAGGATTTTCAAGATTTTCAGTCCCAGAAATTGGATCCCCTAGATTTGTTATCTTCTTTATCAGACTTTTATTCTTCTTCCTCAGTTTTTCATGGGAGTGTAACAGATTAGCATAGGCATCTTCCTAGTCATCTAAAGTAAAATTCTCGAAAGGGTTTACCTCCACAGCATCTTCAAATTCATCTTGTTCACTGCTATGGTCGCTCTTATCAGCCATCAGGCAGCTGTCCTCATTCATCCTCTGAGCTAGCTTCAACTGATCCAGAATGTCCTTTGCGGACCTCCAGTCATAAAAACAAGAGTGTAGAGCCTTGTCAGTAGCTTCTTTTATTAATCTCAAAACTTTCTGATTCTCTCCATTTCTTGATCTGTCACTTTTAGTCCATTTGGACTCTTCCTTTGGCAGTCTGTGAGGACCATGTAAAATTAACTTCCACAGATCCGGATCCATCAATTCCACATAATTGTGTAGACTGCTAACCCATGAATTAAAGTTAGAACCATTGTAAACCGATGGAGAACCCATGGATTAAATTGGCAAGTAGATTTATGCAGTAAAGAGTAAAATCAGAAATGCACCAAGGGACAACAGGATCCTCTGCAGATCGTTGGATCTGATCAATCAGAGAACCGCTCTGATACCAATTGATAGGTTGCAAGGCCTGGATACAGAGGGGGGGTGAATGTATCCTGCTCTAAAAATCGCCCAATTAAAACTCTAATGCTCAAGTATGCGGAAATAAAAGCAGATTATGAAATGTGCTGAAAATGCTTAGAAGCAACTCAACAAGACAACACAAATCTATTAGCTCTCACACGCTCCTAAGCAAGCATCTAAAGATCGCAGCAGAGAAAATAACATATAAGGAAAAACACACCACAAGAGAACACCAAGATTTTTTAGGTGGTTCGGTCCAAAGACCTACGTCCACCCCTCACTCCAAATCGGAGTGAGGCTTCCTCTAGCTAGGCTAGAAACTGCAGACTCAGTCTGCAACAAGTTGCTGCCACACAGCTTGACCAGGGGAACAACCTCCCCTCTTCCTCCCAACCGGAGGGACACCCCAAGTGACTCCCAGCCACTTGGAAACCAGAGACGCAAGTCTCTCTTCCTCAGGACCAGGAGGGAACACCTAGTCTTGCAACCACAAGACCAGAACCGGAGGATCAATCCTCCCTTCTTCCAAACCGGAGGGAAACCTAGAGACCTAAGTCTCTCTTCCTCTGAAACCCAGAGGGAAGCACATGTGACACCAAGCCACCTGCAAACTAGAGGTCTCGGACCTCTCTTCCTCCCAACCGGAGGGAACCCGACCTCACACAAGAGAGTCGGAAGAAAAACTGTTGAAGGTTTAAAAAGAAAAACAAAAACGCAGCAACAGAAAGCTGGAAGAATAAAATGCACAAAGGCTCTCGCAGGAGCTGGCTGGCCTGGATTTGATCCACGGTCCAGCAGGAACTGATTTTCAGTTGAAGCTTCCTTTGCTCTAGCTCTCTCTTCTTATCACTCTTCTTTTTCTTCTCTTTCGCAGGCTCTCTCTCTGTCTCTTCTTTCTTCTTCTTCTGCTCACAGCCTCTATGCTTTCTCTATCTCTTCTTTCTCTTCTGCACTTCTTCTTCTAGCGCTGGCTGCTTCTACTTCAGTCACTCTCTGCGCACACTACTCTTCAGAGGAAGAAGACACAGTTTATAGCAGCAGCAGATTAGGGCAGTGTGTGCTCTCCACGATTCCCTCCCAAATGCTTCAGTCCACGTGGAGGCACCTCTGCATCTCGGATCACGTGCCAAATGCCAGCCTCGTATCACGTGCCCCACTCTTCACAGGCTCCACGAACAGTACCTGTCACACAGTCATAGGAGATTAATCAGAAGGATAAAATGTATAGACTTTGAAGACTTAGCCAACGAGTGTATTGACTTGAACAGCTAGCCACGAGTGTATAGACTTAAGATGTGATAACAAGTGTGTAGACTTGAACTTAGAAATGAATGTATAGACATTAGAACAGCAAAAGGTGCACTCTACTGAAAACGACACGGGGTACATAAGATGACTACAACACGAGATAAACAGAGAACTACAAGAGGTACATACAGTATCAAAGCTAACACTACAAGGATAACGACACGAAGTCAGATGAGAGCAGCACGAGGTAAGAGAGGACGACACGAGGTAAAATGGTAGTAAAACACGCGATCAGAGAAAACTTGGACGAAGATAGAAAGAAGCAACATGAAGACATAAAAACAACACTAAGACATAAACACAGAACTAACATGAAGACTCAAACACAAAAGATAACACGAAGACACAAACATAGAAACAACACGAAGACATACAAAACAAAGGATAACACGAAGACACAAACATAGAAACAACACGAAGACATACGAAACAAAAGATAACACGAAGACACAAACATAGAAACAACACGAAGACATACAAAAGAAAAGATAACACGAAGACATAGAAAAACGACTCGAACACGAGGACGACACAGCTGAAAACAACTCGAAGATGAAAATAGAAACCGACACGAAGTGTGGTCACAAAGCAAGAAAGACACGGGATCTTGGAAGAAACAACACGAATATAGACGACTCGAAGACATAGGAGTGACACAGATGGAGCGACACGAGGTGGCACAGAAAGCAACACGAGGTGCTGCAGTGTTCAGCACGCGATGGAACAAATAACGACACGAAGACAACTGGAATGATGCGTGTAGCAGTTCGTTGTACATACTTCCAATGTACAGACTTTGAAATAAAGAGTGTACAGACTTGAGAGATCAAGGCACGATGTATAGACTTTGCCCAAGGAAACGAATGTGTAGACTTTGGCTTGGAATGAAGGTAAGGATGAGGCTGTAAAGACTTGGCCAATATGAAACACTGTACAGACTTTGTCAAGTGACTGGCTGTACAGACTTCAGAAGATGAAGACTCTGTATCGACTTGAAACAAAGGCAGTGTATAGACTTAAGCATTCTGAGCATAACAAAAGCTATGAATGTATAGACTCCATGATCAAAATGCAATGCTGACTGATGTATACACTTGGCAAATAGATTGATGCATGAACTACCCTGTACAAACTTTAAGACTTAATGAGCAACAAAAAGGGACAAAGCAGCATGGCGTCAACCCAGCTGTTCCACTGCGTCAACGCAGCAAGTAAGCCATCAACTACTGTGTCAACGCAGTGTCCTTGTAACGTCAACGCAGCTAGTGAAGAGACAGCCAATGCGTCAACCCAATCTCCAACTGCGTCAACGCACTCATTGCACAGAACCCATATTAATGAAAGACAGACATGCAGACATGGTGAGTGTACAATCTATGCCATGCTCACAGTTAAGTTATTTTTTTTTTGTGTACCAAGTTCTGAATGAAGTAAACACATATGACATCAATTTGTCATCATCAACACATGTAAACTATATCATCATCAAAACATGAGAAAACACATATGACATCAAACATATGAGAATCATAGTGTTTGTCATCATCAAAACATAATATCCAACAATCTAGCCATATTCATGAATAGCTATTCAAGCAAACAATCAGATATTCAAGTAGTCAAACAGTCAACACACCTCAGTGTGACTCATGGTGTGTCAGCCATCCTCAAAACCACACAGGGGCACAACACCTAATTATGAGTTACATCTAACTGAAGTTGTCTCAGAGGATTCTAGTGCCGAATTTTTTCAATGAGATGAGGGTGACACTGTAGAGTTGGTTACTTCTAATCTTCATCAGATCGAATCTGACGAGCCACTTCGGTTGTCTATAGAGGACGAAGTGGAAGAAGTCAATCCAACTGAGATAAATGAAGCAATTATTCAGCAGGAGGAGTCCTCTAAGGAGGAAGAGTATGAATCTAGTGAGAATGAGGAAGATGACGAAGATGAGGCTGAGTTTGATACATCTTCAGCATCTGAAGATGAAATAGATATATGATTGAATATGTTGTAATAAATTTAACATATATGCACTTCTTATCATTATTACTTATCACCTCTCCTCGTGATTAGTTTTGGACTAACATGCACTATTTTTATTATTGTCAACAATTAGATGGTTCGAGGAGGTTGTACCAGGACTTCGAGGAGAGGTGGCTGTGGGAGAGGTTCTACTGGTATGTTTATTTAAATTCTTAGATAAATGAGTAGTGATTATGTACTTTATTTTGCTCATGACATTTCATGTTTATAGGTCTGAGTGCCTCCGCACCAGTTACACCGCCCCCACCACCTGCTGTTGGTATGTTTATTTAAATTCTTACATAAATGAGTAGTGATTATGCACTTTATTTTGCTCACGATATTTTATGTCTCCGCACTAGTTACACAGAGTACACCGCCCCCACCACCTGTTGCTGGTATGTTTATTTAAATTCTTACATAAATGAGTAGTCAATATGCACTTTGTTTTGCTCACGATATTTTATGTCTCTGCACCAGTTACACAGAGTACACCGCCCCCACCACCTACTGCTGGTATCTTTATTTAAATTCTTAGATGAATGAGTAGTGATTATGCACTTTATTTTGCTCGCGATATTTTGTGTTTGCAGGTCTGAGTGCCTCTACACCAGGTCTATAGAGTACACCGCTTCCATCACATTCTACTGGTATGTTTATTTACATTCTTAGTTAAATGATGAAAATTCTATATGTTTACTTGTTGAATAAATAATTTTTTTAATAATGAGCTAAATTCTGATTAACTACTTCTATTTTACTTATAACAGGTACGTCGGGCACACCACCTGTGATTATTGACTCGTCTGCCCACCCAGGCACACAACTGGCAGACGATGCTGTTAGCCATCACGAGGGCGAGCAGGTGGTGTTACAGGAGGGACGCAAGCCATGTTGGGTCTCTGGGTAAATATTTAAACTCATGAATTATGTTCGTTATCTATCGATCAACTATATTCATGTTCTCCTCCCATTTTAACATCTATAATTGCAAGGATAAAGTAGATCCCAATGATGCTTTTCATTTTATTACCAACATTATTGAGCGACATGTGACCAGCCCATATAAGTCATTTCGAAAGTTTCCTTAGGATATCCGCAATCGATTGTACGACGAGTTCCTGGTATACAATTTAATCTTTTAAATTACATATTTCCCAACTCCGCAATTTCAATTGACTAACTTATAAAATATGAATTCTTGACCGTGAGGATATCAGTTTGTAAGGTGAGCTGACGTCGGATGAGCTCGACGTGCATGGGAGGCCACAGCATCTGTAAATTATAAGCATCAATTACACAGCTGTCGGGACCGTGCCAAGGCTCTAGCCGGGGGGAGCGAGGACCGTGGCCTTTGGAAGCCACATGGCCCCGCATGGATGAGGAGGGAGCACTAGGAGGAGCTCTGTGATAGATGGGCCGAGCCTAATCGGATGGCCAAATCCGCAAAATCCAAAGCCGCACGTGCATCACATCCAGACATGCATCTCCATACTTCTGGATCCGTTTCCTTCGCGACCTAGAAGGAGAGATTGGTAAGTGATAATCTTAATTTTATTTTATTTTATTTCTTATATGTCCATATTTATTCTCTATAACATGTATAACAAAAAAAGAAGAAGGGTGCTACGGTCTCGTACCGTGATTTATTTGCTACAATTCACCAGAAGAAGGGGACCGATCAGTATGTGAGCGAGAGAGCTCGCTCGGTAGTGGTAAGATTATATACATACACATTTCTTTTCTATTTCAATTTTTAAATATGATTGATTAATATGAAATTTATAATATTTTTTATTCAATTTACAGGAGTCATATGACAGGCATATGACGGAAAAGTACGGGGAGGAGGAGACACAGCGGCCGCAACTAGATCCTGAGGCATGGGTAGCAGTAACCGGCACACCGAAGAAAGGACGAGTATATGATTTTGGGCAGAGCTTGGACACCAGCCCGATTCTAACATCTTGTGCTGGCTCAGCTTCGTCCAACCCCAGTAGGAGTTCCTTCTCTACTTTCTCCATCGGCACTTCTATGAGTCATATTAGATCCATCGTTCGAAATGAGGTAGACGGCATCGAGGATCGCATGGAGGCATGCCTTACTTGGGCGGTTGCTACCCTCCTCTCCCAGGCGGGGATTTTGACTCCGGGAGCACCCTCGAGCACAGCACAGCCCTCTCATGTGAGTATTTAATTTAACTTTTCATTGTGTAGACTTTAGAGTTATAATATTACTACTTAATTAAAAGAATTCAGCTTTGATAGTTAAAGAATTTTTTTTTTGGTAAGTAAGTTGTATTTGTATTAAAGAATGAATGATATGTACATCATAAGTCTACTAGGATGGTCTAGCAGGTATGAAATGACAGGGAACTCAAGACCATACATGTTGTGGACTCAGAGTTTAATGAAAATTTAAATTAAACCTTTTGAATATAGTTTCCTCCCTCCTTGTTAATCTACTCTGTCTATGGAATTCTATACTACTTCTAGCATCTTCAAGAATCTAGATGAGAATATTTATTTTTGAGGTAACAGCAATGTCTTCGAAAATTCTAGTACAACGTTCCCTCCACGTCTTCCATATAGTGATACGAAGCAAGATTCTAACAAGTTTCACCATTGGGCGGGAACCTGGGAATTGTAGCTGCAGCTGCTGGATTTCTTGGCACAGCCCTATTTCTGGCTGTCTGTGGAGATCAAACCGAATAAGAATCTGCTTCCATACCCATTGAGCATATGAACATTCAAAGAAGAGATGCTCTTGAGATTCAATTACTTTCCTGCATAGTACACACATGCTTAGAAGGTGATATCCCCTCCTCTGAAGATTTTCAGCTGTAGGTAGTTTATTGAGTGCTGCTTGCGAAGTATAGTGAGAAGCCATTTGTGCAGTTGGGTGATTCCAGATCCACTCATGGTAGACAAATGAGGCACCTTTTTTACGAAATGCCTCCCATATGTGTCTTGGCTTTATTGCTTGCTCACTATGTTTCCATTTGATAACATCCCTTCCTCCATTGTGAATTTGAACCTCATTTATAATATTCCACAGGTCTGCCATTGCCATGGAGAGTGCAGTGGGAAGATTCCACTTCCCTTCTGAAATGAACATCCCAACTTTGGCAGTTTTTTCAAGTTCTAGATCCTGTCTGATATGATCTCCAAATAGTTGGTTTATACTGGCTCCATTCAACCATGGGTCCGACCACATGTTTGTATCCTATCCATCTGAAATGAAGTAGGAGATGTGAGTGTTGATCCAGCTTCTTGCATGCAGAATTCCCTTCTAAGTTGAAGAGTAGTGTGGCTTGATTTTGTAGTCCCATATATTCTTCTTGTTTAAGTATTTGTTTTTAATCCAAGCATACCATAAGGACTGCTTATTTTGAAGAATATCACAAAGCAACATGCCCATACATGCTTGATTCCATTCTCTCATATTTTTAAGACCCAGTCCCCCTTCAGATTTAGGCTTGCATATCTGCTGCCAGGAAACCATAGGCATTGCTGATTCGGAAGAATGCCCTGTCCAATAGAAGTTTCTCAATATCCTATCAATTTCAGCAATTAGACCTACAGTAAGAAGGAAAGCAACTGCCCAATAGATAGAATAGGATGAGAGCAGAGATTTCATCAATTCTAGTCGGCCTTCTCTTGACAGCATCCTGTTCTTCCAAGTATCAATCCTTCTCTTTATCTTCTCTACTATTGGAATACAATTACACTTCTTAATACTTTTGGAAAACAAAGGAAGTCCTAAATAGGGAGTAGGAAGCTCACCTTCATTCACACCTAACTGACTGATTACCAAAGATTTGTTCTGAACACAACCTCCTAAGTAGGCTTTACTCTTTTTAGAGTTAAGTTTTAGCCCTGACATACTTGATAAAGGTTCTCTTTGTCAGATCCCATTGTGGCTATTGAAAAAACCCTGTGGTGTGCCATTCACTAAAATAGAAAATGCATGATTGTCCAAACAATTGGATACCCAATCAATGCAAGTGGTGGGAAAACCCATCTCTTTCATCAGCTAATACAGATAGCTTCTGTTGATAGAATCAAAGGCTTTTTTAAGGTCAACCTTAATGCATATAAACTTGCCTTTGGTCTTAGAATGCAAATGTCTGATTATGTCATTTGCCAGCCGTATATTATGATGAATGCTTCTTCCCTTTATAAAAGCTGACTAGTTATTACGAATGAGTTTTGGAAGGACTTTTTGAATTCTGTTTGCAATCACTTTTGATATGATTTTGTAGATAAAATTGCAGAAAATTAGAGTCAAAGAATTCATCTTCATGATATCTACTTTCAAATTTAAAAAATCAAAAAGATATTTAATTAAATTTATTACTAATTATTTTTATTTAAATCTATTTAATACTATTTTTCTGTGATGTAGGATCCTCCTGTAGCTGGTGATGGTAGAGATGCTACGAATGAGGATGATGTGGTACATATCTTTTGATTTTTTTTAATGATATTGTGAAAAAATGACACATTTGAATTAATGTTACTGTAACTTTTTTTATTCACTGAGTTATGTGTTGTGGACGTTGTTTATTGTATGTTTGACGAATTTTATCCTATTGTGTGTTGTATATGTTGTTTATTACGTGTTTTATGTTCAGTTGTGTAGGTTGTGTGGTGTATAATTGTAGTTTTGAACAGGTTTTTAAAATTTTTAAATATATAAAAAATGTGGAGAAATTTTTTGACAGAATTTCGATGTAATGTCAAAAATACGTAGGAAATTTCCTACGCATTTCCAACCAACTTTATTCTGTCGAAAATAATCTACTGACAAATAGCTTTCTAAGGGTGACAAATAAGCGGCTAATTGTGATAAATACGTTGCTAAGGGTGACAAATAAGTTTCCGATGGAACGTCGGAAATACGTCGAAAATTTCTGACGTATTTCTGACCAATTTGATTTTCGTTAAAAATATTATAAAATAATATCCCACCCTTCCAATTATTTATTACCGACGTTTTATTGACGAATTATATTTCCGTCGAAAAATATTCCGACGTATTTTCTGATGAAAATATTTTCTGTCGAAAACTTTTTTTAAATTTTTATTAATAGAAATTATATATTACTGACAAAATATCGATGAAACTAAATGGCCGTCGAAAATATTCCGACGTATTTTTGACATAAATTTATGCGTCAAAAACAATTCTTAATTTTAATAAATTTTAATTAAATATATTACCGACGTATTTTTGACAGAATTATTTTGATCAAAAATATTAATTAATTATCTTATTATTAATAGCTATTTATTACTAACATAAATACCAACATAAAGTTTCGATGATTTTGGTTGTCTGTAAGTTCCAACGAATTTTCGACGGAAAAACAATACGTCGAAAATTAGCGCCCTTTTGTTTCCGATTTACAGATTACGTCAAAAATACGTTGAAAATACGTCGGTAAACTCAGTACCGACGGATTTTCGACGTCTTTCCGACGGAATCTGTACGTCGAAAATCTTTGCTTTTCTTGTAGTGCTATCACAGCGAGTGTTTATGGATGTACATGGGAATTTGGGATGATAGCAGTGATCAGAGTCCATACTGTCCAGTATAGTTGGCAGGCATAGGGTTTTGTGTTTAATCACCGCTTTTATTTCTCACTTGAGAGCTTGACTGCGCTGTGTTGGCGTTGTGAAGGCGGTTTCTATTTTCGTTGAAGTGCCGATGTGGGGCCCGAGGAATGTGATAGAGAGCTTCTTCCCCATTGGTGGTGGCCCCAGTTGTGCTGCGTTGGGTAGAGTTTACCGGCAGCTGCGAGTTTGCGGTGCTGCGTTCGGGGAATTTTAAGTGAGGTCAGGTGGCTGGCGATGATTGCTCGTGGTTAGGTGGCCAAGAGTGTGCTCCGAGGAGTTATTGTTATTTTTGCCACCCCAATTTGAGGTTTAGTCAGCCCTTGAGGTCTCGAGATCGTGGTTTGAGGTGGCAGAACGGGTGTTCTGATCAAGAATTATGCTCGGACGAGCGGAGGATTTTCTGGTGAGCTGCTAATTTTTGAGCCTAAATTTCTTGTTATGCTCTATGGCGTCAAAAATGACGTGCCAGTCCCGATTATTTTTATGGATTTCGAGGTAGGATTGTGCAGAGTTGTCCCAGTGAGCTCTAAGTCCTGTGTGCTCTTGCGTGAATGGGCTATTTTGGTCTAGATTTGGCTCAAGATTGCGTGGTGGTGGCTTGGTTTTGGACTAGATTATGGAATTTGGGGCCATTATACACTGCCTTGGATGCGCCGTGCGTGGCTACAGGTGAGATGTGAAGGCTCCGCAGTAGATTCGGGACTTGAGGATGAGCGTTGGCAGGTGCCGATCATGGTTCGTGTCATGGCTCTTGGCGTGGTGGTCTACGCGGCAGCAGCTCAGGAGGTGGATATTCTGGATGATCCGAGAGTCGAGAATGGATTGGTGTTAGCACTGACAGATTCGAGGGAATGATGTCCAGTGGCTAGAGGCGTAGCAGCCTTCGAGCCTGGCGTCTTTTGTGATTTTTCTTCGCTCCTCGGTAAGTGTTTTGGTGTATTAATGGTTCTGATATTTGAGACATGCATTGGTAGGGAGCGTGTGGCTACAGATAGCTCAACCGTTGTGGTAGAGTATGTGGCTGGTGATCGGTAGAGTCGGTGCTCAAGGCGTCGTAAGTTGCAATTCGAGGAATTGCAGCGGTGGTGCATCGAGAGATGTTGTGAATGTGGCCTGACAAAACACTTGGCAAGTGTTGTCGGAGGAGGTGACCTGACGGTGGTGATGGTTCCTGGTGCTGAAAGGTGCTGTTCCCAGTGTGCGTGAGGCTCAAGGTTAGGTCATACGTGGAGATCTCCCAATTTGTTGAAGGCATGTTGGTTTCTCCTCGATCGGAGAGAATCACGTTTTGCCAAGTTCGTAGTCTTGCATCATGTGTTCAGATTGGTTGGCTCCTTTACGTGCCATGAAGTCCGTGCAAGACGTGTTCGATGTTTTGACAAGGTGGTTGCCTGTGAGAAGCGATGCCCATTT
Organism: Amorphophallus konjac; assembly: GCA_022559845.1. Classification (NCBI taxonomy): domain Eukaryota; kingdom Viridiplantae; phylum Streptophyta; class Magnoliopsida; order Alismatales; family Araceae; genus Amorphophallus; species Amorphophallus konjac. The sequence goes on from CM040129.1 coordinate 33,273,076, forward strand.
CCCTGATGCGTAAGGGCGCGTTGGCATCATTCTGGAAGGGTGAGTGCCAGTTGGGCGGTGCTTGCGAAGACTCGGGCTGGTGTGGTGATTCCCGATGTGTTGGGGATCAGAGCCTATGGAGTTATAGAGGATTACCAGATTAAGAGAGAGAATATGTGCTCTGGGTTCGAGGTAATTAAGCTTTCCTCATCCTATTTTCCGGTGATAGTCAACGGAGTTGAGGATTGTCGGGATGGCGGATCCTGAGCCGCTGTGATGGTTGTGCACGTAGATCAGAGTGCACAACCGAAGCATGGTGGGCCTAGGACCCACAGGTCCAGAATCGTAGCATTGGTTGCTACGGGTAGATTCCAGAGGATGAGTAGAGCATCGAAGGATTGGTTCCTTGATGTGAGTTTATCTCGGGCTGTGTGAGCCGTATTGGTTACCGTGTCGTTGCTGGAGGCATTATGGTTTGTGGCACCGACAGGATAGAGTGTTGGGAAAATATGTCGGCAAGGTTGCCGCGTGAGTACCTTATTCATTTGCTGGAAGCGGTGTCAGGTGCTTATTGTTAGACCCGGATAGGGTTGCTAAGGTATCGCCGGACAGAGGGTTCGAGGACGCGAGGTTGGAATCGGTAAGCTATGGGCTCGACTCGTGCTGGAAGCTCTGTCCTCGAGTTGGAATTGCTACCCTAGAGATGTGATCTCTGAGAGGTGATTAGGGGTCCTAGTTGGTGGCTATTAGCGGCTGATAATGTTAGCCGAGTGGTCAGCTATGGCAAGGTCTGTGATGTTTGGAGAACCATGTGCATTGGTCGCGGCGTCGTCGACCAGAATGCTGTGGTAGTAGGCAGCACTTGTCTGTTCTAGAGATATGTGCCGAGGATTGTTTAGGATGCGCCCTGTGGCTCTATGGTGAGAGCAGAGCCGGGATTGGTAGGCATCCATTTGGAGTAATTGGGATGAAGATTTGATGAGACAGTGCGATGGACGATGCCTGTGTATAGAGGTCATGAGAGGGACATTGTCGTTGAATGGAGAGCCTTGGTCTTGAGGCCAGCATGGGAGGATTTCTTTGTAAGCCTAAGTCGAGTGTTGTGAGGACCGAGGATGGTGGAATCCTGTCGTTTGGTTTCGCCGTGCTCCCCTGAGAAGGGTAGAGTTGGCGTGAGGATCAGGATCGGACGTGGTGTCCGAGTGAGGATCGTCTCGTAATAGAGTGGTGGTCTGTGGAAGAGTCAACGGATGGCCTATCAATATCTGGAATGCGCTTATCGGACAAGAGGAAGTTGAGCAAGTGAGGGTTTTCCGTTGACGAGTGTCCGGTGACCGACGAATGGTCTTTCAAAGACAGAAGATGCTGGTTGTTACGGATCGAGAACGGTGAGAGCCACGTGCAAGCGATGCCTTTTGTGGTCGATTCTGAGGTATATCTTTTCCTGGATTGGATCTGGGATCTGATAGAAGTTTGTGTTCTGACAGAGCTGGTCGAGTGATGTTGTTGGTGTTCGACTTTCCAGGTGTGAGATGGTTCATGGCGCAGAGCCGAAGAATTTATGGCAGTCAGTTGAGATGACTGTGTGAGCTGGTGGCTCAGTCATGATTGTCCCTAGTGTAGGGTGCGAGATCAGTCAGCAGAATGCAAAGCTGATGTTCGATTGGTCCGCCGAGCATGGGATTGATCGGTGGTTGTTTCTCGTAACGAGGATTGTGCCTCCTCGGTGAGTGAGATGGTGGCAACGATGCCGTGATTGGAATTTTGTCGTGGCTGAGGCGATGCCAGACTTGTACTCTTTTGTATTGTGCATGCTCTAATGATCGATGTGTGTTGTGTATTGAGCAAGGCATGTTGTTCGTGATCCAGGTCAGGCTGTGTCCCTCAGAAACTGTGTTCCTGTGAGTGTCGAGGTTTTGCTAGAGCTCTGGAAGCGTTGCCAGCTGGGTGTGTCGTTCTTCCCCTTGAGATTGTGGTTGCCTTAAATTTCGAGGATGAAATTTTTATAAGAAGGGGAGAACTGTAACGCCCCGGATTTTTTTTTCAATTTTCCGGATTAGGATCTGTGAGTTCGGAGCGCCCTTGTGAGTCTCGGAACACGTTTTGTGCCTTATGCGGGTTTTCGGCTGTCAAGCCTTCGGAATCCTGTGCAGGGTGAACCGACGTGTTGTCTGGCTCTGAGATGTTACAGGTGCATTGTGCATTTTTCGAGGATCGTGGGAAGTATTTTTTCCTATTTTTATATTTTATGAATTTATAAAACCCCAAAATTTTCCTTATAAATATCCACCCCCTCTCTCCTCACAACTCTCACTCTCTCCCTCTCTCTTCTCACGCTCTCTCTTCTCTCCCTCTCTTCTCCGGCGGCCGACGGAGGAAGGCGGGGCGAGGCGGCGAGGTTTGTGACGCAAGGAGCGGCAAGGATGGATGAGGATCGAGGCGGTGGCATTCATTTGCGAGTTCGTGAACCCAGCGACGTTCAAATAGTGTTTTCACGATGGAACGGCGTCCACGGGGCGCGTAATCTTCGGTGGAGGTAGGGGGATGGTTTCTTAACCCTTGTACATTCTTTCCCGGAAATTTGGTAGGCCGAGGTGAGCCGTGAGCGGGTTTATTTCACACCGGGGGGGTTAAAACCATGTTTTAGGGCGTGCGACGGATTCGTCGGGTCGAGTTAGGTTTTCCTACTTATTTCCTTCCCTTTTTGGGTTTTGGGACCCGGGGAATGATCCTCGTTGTTTTCCCCCTCGATTTGGATCGAGTGGGCGTGGAAATCGAACCCCTAGGGTGGGTTCGGACGGGTCCCCGCCGTTTTCGGTCGACTGACCCGTTGAGGCCAGTCGACCGAACGGCTTGCAGATGGGGGCAGGGCTGCTGCCCAGTTTGGTCGACTGAACTGGGCAGTTCGGTCGACTGACCGGGCCAACAATGCTGCTGGCTGTTGGTCAGGTCGACCCACCCTGTAGGCAGGTCAACCTGTCCCCTGTTAGTCGACCGACCCAGGGGTTTTGGTCGACCAAAGTTCAGTCCCTTGGCCCGTTTGGCCCCCAGTCGACCCGTTTGTGACCCAATGGTCGACCTTTGGCCCCGTGGATGTCCTGGACACCCCGTGGGTACCGTGACCGTGTTTTTGGGTGTCCGGAGGTACCATTTTACCTTGATTAGCATGCCCGTGGGTTTTGAGGATTCGGGTGACCCTCTTATGTTCCAAGCTTCCATGTTACGCTTGATCGAGTAGCAGCATAACGGCATGAGTGCGAGGGCTATTCCCGTACGTTGTTAGCTTTCTCGGAAAGAGGTTTCCTTGTGAGCCATGCGTATGGCCTGAGGACTGAGTCTCATGACCCAGCCTTGGGCTGGAGGGTTTCTTAGTTTCTTTTTGGAAAGGGATTAAGCTTAGTGGTCATGTTCCGCCTTAAAAGCTATATCGGACCGTGGTTTTGACCCTACGCTTAGAGCAGATTGACGTCATGGAGCTGTCATGTACGATGGTCTTGACCCTGAGTCTTGTGACTCAAGGACCGTTGTTTTGGTAGGTCTAGTGGACTGTCCCTCAGTCCGATGGCAGTGTGCCACCCATTTTTTGAGCTAATTATGACGGGCTTGTGCGTAGCCTGTCCGTATTTTGATGGTTTCCGTCGAGAGTTGTCTGCTTAGTGGCCCCCACTAGTGGTAGCTTTCCTGGGCACGCGTGTGCCTACCCACCTGGGAGTAGGTGGAGAGCTAGACCTGAGAGTGAGACGGTTTTTAGGCTGGTTTGTCGTCGGGCTTCCCCTGTAGCGGCTCGTGTCTGGGCCGGGAGGAAAATCAGCTAGAGGGCCTGACTTTGCCCAGTCAGTCAGTGTGTGCACACATGGTCGAGGACTTCGGACGCGTGCTGACGAGCACGACCCCGACTAGACCCTTGTTTTGTGGTTGCTGGTACAGTGTCTCAGTGTTCGCCTGGGGCGAGTAGGGAGACAACTGAGGCGCGGACTAAGATGTTAGTGGACGCATCCGGCCTTGCTTCTGGTGGGTAGATACTCCCGTCACATGACGAGACTCTCGTGACTCGAGTTTCTGTTTCCATTTGTGCGACATGGTTTTGCGTATAGTTTCCGGGAATTTTCCTGATGTAGAGGTCTAGGGTTCTCGGTAGCGTTACCGTGGGTTTTTCCTTAGATGGTATAGCGCTCATGACGGCGAGGTCGTGACCGTGGTCTTGGACCGCGTGGTCATGGGCCGGGCCTTCATCTATGAGGACAGGCCTCCACGACAGAGGTGTCGGGATGTTTCTTCTGGCGGCATAGCCAGAGTTTTCCCGTTAGTCCGGTGGTCCCTGTAGATTATGGAATATCCACTAAAGAAGAAGAATAACAAGTGATAAAGAATGGGAAAAGAAGAAAGGGGGAGCATGCGTGGATGCTAATATGATGAGTGATCGCCAGAGGGGTTACCTCAAATGAATATATCAATAAAAAATAAGTGGGGATCGCGAAGAATACCTTTGAAAAGTTGGGGATTGCGAGGTCCACATTCTCTTTGTATCGGCAGGCCGATGAAGAGAGTTTCTCTTGATTTGATTATCCTTGCAAAACAACAATAAACACCAATAAAAAGAAATGGATTAGAAACCAAGGTGAGTGTAGCATCAAATTTTTAATAGAAATAAACATGAAAGCATGGTTATGAACACACCTTGTTGGTGTTGCCTTTAAACCCCTATGCAAAGGGTGGATAAAAATATGATGTATGAAGATGGGGAGGGTGCAAGTGTTGCACAAAGGGAGGTCTCAACGTGGTTGAGATGATGAAAATAAATGAAAGAGGGAGGATGTATGATGCATGAACTAGATGAAATACATAAAAGCAATAAAAGAGAGAAAGGGAGAAATAGGCTTATTGGTTTTCTCCCAAAGATGGTTTCAAGATCTTCAATGGAAGAAGAAGAACTCCGAGGGATGAAGCTTTAAGCACATGGGAGCCTCCCTCCTTGAGCCTCCAATCCAGCAGCACCTCCCCGTAGATAATTGTTAAAGACTTTTCAATGAGGGAGAGAGGGGTCCTATTTATAGAGGAGAAATTCGGAGCTTAATCCCATAGAAAATAGGAAAAATAATTTTAATGGGATTTGGAAGAATATTATCATTGGGCAAGTGTCCTCCCATCCATAGAAAGCCATGAGAACCCTTTCCCAAGTGGAAGAGAAGCTCAAAATGAAGAAGGGAGGAGGTTCTGGGAAGGTCAGAACTCTATAGGAATTGGCGGCCAACACAGTGGTCGCTATTTAAAAAAATATCAATTCAAAGAGGCACCCATTGGAATTAAAATATAGAAAGTTTAGAAATTTCCAAAATTATAAAAGAATTGGCGTCCATGTGGACAGCCGCCAATTAGGAATTTTATATGAATTTTGGACGGAGTTAAAAGCTCAAAATATGGAAATGGAAATGGTGACCAGGCGGCCGGACGCTAATTAATGAATTGGCGACCTTCCATACGGATGTTGAATTCAAAAATAATCCGAATTTGGCTCAAAATATGCAGAAAAGAATTATCGTCCATGTGAACGAACGCTATTTAAAGAATGCACGGCCATTCAAAGTGTCGTAGATTTAAAATCTCATGAATTCAGCACGAAACGGGGCCAAAAATCAAAAATAAAGAATTAGTGTCCATATGGTCAGACGCCAATTTAAAAAATAGCTTAAAAATTAAAAATTGGAAGGAATTAGGGTCACTGGCTTGGGCGCCCATTCCTTGAGAACGCGGTCACCCTGGCGACCGCGTTCAGGCCAGTTTTTTCAATCAACACCGGCCCTCAGAGTCATCTACTAGTCGAGTGCACATTCCCCCAGAAGGGGAACATGTTCTCACTCCCCCAGGATGAAACTGTGGCCTAATTTTTATTTAATTTTCCTGAAATGTGGTACATGATCTTTGGGGCATCCCCCTGTCTTTACAAGTAGCCAAGGCTGTAAAAAAAACTATTTACAGAACCGAAAGGAAGGCAAGCCTCCTTTGTCCATCCTATAAACTCCCCTCACCATTTTGGGCAGTTCGCTTACAAGGGTAAAGATAGAATTGGACTGACAATTGCTAGCATAAGAGGCCAAAGCATTTGCCAACTGATTGCCTTCCCTATAAACATGTCTCACCGGACAGCCACATGAAGAAATAAGATCCAGCATTTCACTCCACCAAGGATAGACTGCCCAACTAGGGGTTTTCTTCTTGTGAATAGATTCCACTAGAAAGGCACAATCAGAAAAAATTGCAGCTACTTTCATTCCTCCCTTGTTAACTATTGAAAGCCCATCATAGAGAGCCCTTACTTCTGCAAGGAAACTACTACCAAAACCATAATGGAAGGCAAAGCTAATAATCATGTTTCCAGCTGGATCTCTAACACAGCCACCACCTCCACAGTTTCCTGGGTTCCCTTTTGAGGCACCATCTACATGAAGAGTAAAATGATGAGGGGCTAGGTTGCATGGGACAATCAGTGGCATCCTTCTCGAGCTACACTTCGGGAACAGTTGAAACTGATTCAAGATTTTGATTTGGTCAGCCGAACTACTAACTGAAAATACTTGGTTATCAAGAGCTTGAGAGAGGCCTGCTACCACTTTCCTCTTGATACTAGTAATGTTGAATGTCACATTTTCAAACCTGGCAGAGCATCTAGCCTTCCAGATCTCCCATATTATTAAAATCACAGCATACATACCAGAATAGCTGAGTGCTGAATTTATCTTGGAGCATGTCAAAATATTCCATCCACGAATAGTAATATGCTCATGCAGGCTGATTTTAATGCTAATCAGGGGGGAGATCCATTTCCATAAGGCAGAAGCAAGATCCCCTTTGACAAACAGGTGATCTAAGTCCTCTTGAGCAGAGAGTAAGCAGCAGCTGCATTTTGAGACTAAGGGAATTCCACATTCAGAGATTCTGCTATCAACTGGGACAGCTCTATGAAGCATCTTCCAATAGAAATTTGCAGCCCTTGGAGAAATGCTAGAGTGCCATAACTTGGCCCAAGATTGCCTTATTATACCTCTATGTCTCAGCAAGTTATTAGCAGACTGTACACTAAAGTCTCCACCTACTGTACCAGTCCAGACACAATGATCTGGCCTATTGCTCAACTGGACTTTAGGTAGCAGTGAGGAATTACTAACAAGGGACCATGCTGGATGGTTGGGATCAAGGAAGGCCTCTCTAACCGTCAACTGTGGTTGCCTCTGAATATTATTGAAATTTCCTGAAGGTATGTTGTTGATTAAAGGCCCTCTGCCAGTCCAATTATCTTTCCAAAAATCAGTTCCCTTACCATCCCCAATAATCCATCTGGAATTATTGATGATCAACTTCTTCGCTTGCTGAAAAATACCATTAGACATCCCGGCTGGAAAAGGTCCTGTGCAGTCAAAAAAATTGGTTTTAATAAACCTTTGTCTGGCATATTGGGACCAAAGGGAAGACCCCTGAATAATTCTCCATAGACATTTGGTTGCCAATGACTGTTGGTGAGATTAAGATCTCTTATACCAAGGCCCCCTTCCATTTTAGGCATTTGAATTTTTTTCCAAGAGATCCAGTGGCGACGCCTCAGCATTCCAGAACCCTGCTAGTAAAAGTTTGCACAAAGACTATCAATGGTATTAATGATTAACTTACGACAGAAACAAACAGATGCCAAGTATATTGGGATGCTTCGGAGAACAGAGTTGATGAGAATTGCCCTCCCAGCTTGTGAAAGCAGTTTGGATTGCCATCCCTCTAATTTTTGCTGAACTCTATCCACAATGTACTTAAAGTCCTGGCTTGTATATCTTCCTTTCTTCACTGGAATACCAAGGCAATTAAAGCTTGTGGACGCTATTCTGAAACCAGTCTGCAGTTGAATGGATTGCTTTGTTGAGAGGGGAACTTTTTCTGAAACAATTATACTACTCTTGCCAACATTGATTTTCTGTCCAGAACTATTCTCATAACTAGAAATAAACTGCTGCAGTGCTGCTATGTTATGTTTGCTTGCATTCAAGAATATGAGGGTATCATCCGCATACAGCAGGTGAGATATATGGACAACATTTTTAGGCCCATTGTAACCCTTCAAGGCTCCTGAATGAAATAGAGCAGTCAACCCCCTGCTTAACACTTCTGAAGCTAGTATAAACAGATATGGGGCTAAAGGGTCACCTTGTCTGATACCTCTACTTGATTTGAAAAAACCTGCCATATTACCATTGAAGTTGGTTGAAAACCAACAGTTAGTTAAAATCATGCCAATGTAAGAGGTGAATCTTGTACTGAAACCAAATTTCCTAAGAGTTGCCAATAAGAAATCCCACTCAATTCTGTCATAGGCCTTAGCCATATCCAGCTTAACAATGGCATTGTGTCCCCTTACTTTCCTATCAATATCTCTCATAAGTTGTCTAGCTATAGCAACATTGTCCAGGATATTTCGACCTTGGACAAAAGCTCCTTGTTCCTTAGAAATAATGTGTGGCAGAATTGGCGCAAGCCTCTTCGAGATGATAGAAGAGATTATTTTGTAGGAGAAATTACAAAGACTAATAGGCCGAAAATCATTGAAAGACTTGGGCACTTGAATTTTTGGGATTAAGGCAATAATGGAAGATGCCATTCCTCTTGGAATTGGGAAACCCATGAAAAAGCTTTGCACAGCACAGATGACATCTTGACCTATAATGTCCCAAACTTGCTTATAGAACTCTCCAGGAAACCCATCCGGACCAGGGGTGCTAGATCCTTTTAGGGACCATACAGCTTCTTTAATCTCACTGCTTTCTGGAACAGAGCAAAGGAGATTGTTTTGATCATTTGTAATAAGTTGAGGAATGCAATCGAGTATGGAATAGTCTATTAAATGGTCTTCAGAGGAGAAAAGCTTCTGAAAATAATGATTTGCCTGACTGCCAAGAATAGCTTGATCTTCACACCAAATATCAGATTCATCCAACTTTAACCTACTGATAATACCTCTTCTTCGGTTTTGTTGAGCAAGAGAATGATAAAATGCTGTATTTCTGTCCCCACTTTCAATCCAATCTGTGTGGGATTTTTGATGCCAAAACATTTCTTCCCTATGCAAGGCCTGATGGAATTTAGCCATGGCCGCATTCAACTTACATCTGTTTTCAGTTGAGGGAGAAATATCAAATTCAGTTTGGTTCTTGTCCACTTCCTGTTCAGCTAATCGAACATTCTTTGTCACATCTCCGAAAATATCCCTGTTCCATTTACTAAGAGTCATTTTCACAGCCTTAAGTTTGATGGACAATCTGATCATTGCATTTGGATGTTGAACAGTGCACTGCTTCCAAGCATCAGCTACCACTTGATTGAAAGATTTATGAGTACACCACATTTTTTGAAAAATGAACCTGGATGGACCATGAGAAGAATTACAAGTTGATAATAACATCGGGGTGTGATCAGAGGGGCCTCTTACTAAGTGCTTCACAACCAGCTGGGGAAAGGCATTTTGACATTCAGTGTTAGTGAAGACCCTGTCCAGCCTGGCTTTAATGTTGGCAGCTCCTATTCTATTATTATTTCAAGTCATTGATTCTCCAACAAAGCCTGCATCCATGAGTCCTGCTAAACAAACAAAAGCATTAAAATCAGCCATATTGGCCATTGAGGGAGAATTTCCACCTTTTTTTTCTGAGAGCTTCAAAACACAGTTAAAGTCCCCTCCTATAATCCATGGGACAGTCACTGTACTAGCAAATGTAGCTAACTCATAGAACAATTCAAGTCTAAGATGGGGATCACAGGAAGCATACACAAAGGAAAAAAGATTAGAGATTCTGTTTTCCTCCCTTAGGCCCAAAGTGATATGTTGAGCAGATGTGCCTATAACTTCCAGTCTACAGCTGTCATGCCAAAACACCCAGATTTTTGAATCAGCTAGAGAATTGACAGCAAATTTTGCCAATTTGATAAACCTTCCAAGCTTCATAGCTTTCTCAGAATCCAACATTGGCTCACTAATAGCAACAAGATCCACTTTGTGAATTTGGATCAACTTTTTTAGACATCTCCGAGAACCTTGGTTCCCTACTCCTCTGATATTCCAAATTAGAGTTGTGTTTAACATTAGAATTCCTGTGGTGGAGTTTCAACCGATCTAGCTCTAGATCGTGTGATAATACCCTTTCTGAAATGGGCTTTTCCAGCACGGGCCTCCCTTCCTACTTCAACTAATTGCATTATGGAATTATCCCTTCCAGCCCTTTCAGCAATAGAATTTCCAATCTCTGATAACATCTGGATGTCTGGCCGTTCAGAATCCCTTTTCCATTCAGAATACTTTCTTGATAGTCTTGAGGAGGATTCAGAATCAATGAAACTGAAATTACTAGATGAATTTATCTTCTTCCTGGCTTCAACCAATTTAGGCTTACTGCATTCAGGGTTTGAGTTATTCATCTGACATAACTGAATTTCCTCATGTGCCTGCTGAGCTATTTCATCAGTTATAACTTGCTTGTCTACCTCAGTATTTAGTTCACCACCATCCAGTGGTTTTCGAGGCAGAGCAGGTTCTGTAAATACTCTGCTAGTTTGCTCCTGAGCATCTTCCTTGTTTTCTTGGGGAAAATCAGAGAAGTGTTTACTAAGTATCTCGTCAACTTTTTGCAATGCTGCAGAACTATTATCCTCTGAGACCACTTGTCTAACATATTGTGGGTCTGCTATAAGTGCCTTTTCCGAAGCATTAGGTACTAAAGCCTGGAGACCAGAGGGCCGAGGCTTGAAGATCTGAGTATTTTCCTTAGTGTTTGTCGGCTGACGACTTGGTTTTCCAATCTTCTTCTTACAGAATTCATCAGTATGACCAAGTTTATGGCAAAAGGAACAGAGAGCTGGTGCTCGATTAAAATTAACAGTCTGCCAATAGCCTTTTCCATCCAAATCAATCCACAGTCTCTCCTGGCGCGGGGCTAGAATATCCATTTCTATACATACAAGGGCCTCTGAGGTATCCGTCAATGCCAGTGACTTCTCGTGAATACGCAGAACTGGAACAAAATTCCCAGCAATGGAGCGCAAACAATCTTCATGGTATAGATTGACCGGAAGTGCAGGAAATCCAATCCAAACCGGAACAGTCGGCGGATCTACTTCAAAGTTAAAATCCGGAGTCCACCGAAAGAATCGAAATAGGAAGCCATTTATGTACATATTTTTCTGTAAGAGAAGTTTCAGGAAATCCTCTTCTATGTCAAATCTAATAAGGAGGTGTCTGGGATTTAGTTTACTAAGAACAAAACCATTTGATATAGCCAATCGCTGCGCCAAGCAGGATTTTATTTCAGCAAAGGAAGGCCTACCGTATGAACATTTTGCCACAATAGCAAAAGAAAGAATCTGTAAAGATGCTTGAATGTCTGCCTTGGAGAAATGTACAGCTGGCTCTCCTTGCTCGGTGAAGCCTGGCTCCTTAATCGGTATGGAAGTTGAAACAGATCTTGGTTTCTCCATGAGAATTTGAGCAAAAGATCGCCGGAACGTTTCGCCAGTTGAAGATGAAACTCCCCCTGGACGATCTCTACCTCCTGCTTGCTCCAATGGAGCCCCCAGCACAAGCGAACCAGGAAGAATCCCCGCCGCACCGGCCATTGCCGGCTGGGAGGAAGGAAAACCAAGGACGCGGGAGTTTCGAACCAGAGTCTCTCACTCTAGAATCTAGAGAGAGAATAACAAGTGTACCTAATTTTAGAAGGTACTCTAACTATTTGTTCTAAAACTACAAAAATTTTATTCAATACCGGAGCAACTCATTCATTCGTTTCCAAGAAATTTGCTGCTTCATTTTCTAAGAAACCTGAACTGTTAGATTTGGTCATCTCTACACCTCTTGGGAATGAGTCCGATATCATGCATCACTACCCAAGTTGTGAGGTTATGGTTAAATGAAATAATATGTTCAGGCCGGTTATATATATTCATATATTTTTTTCATTTCCTTAATAGAGACGCAGTCGCCTAGGCGACCGCGTCCAGTCATGGTCAAACAAATTTTTTATAGTTTTATTTTTATTTTTTTATTTTTGAAAATGACATCCATTTGAATTGTCGTTAATTAAAAAATGGCGTCCATAGGGTTGACACTAATTCAAAAAGGCCCTGAAAAATTAGAGAAAAATCTCAGAAAAATCAGGAAACTTGGAGAAAATATACGAAAGCTTGGGAAAGCTGAATATTCAAGAAAAATGAGAAAAATCACTCAAATAAGTCGATTTGAGGGTCAAATTGGGGCATCGCAATGCGATAGGAGATATGCTCAAAGTGCTATCAATTTTAGCGTGTCTATAGCTGCCTCGCCTTGGCGTCTACTTTGCAAGGGAGCGACACGGAATGGAATGAAGTGTAATGGTGAAATGGAGTGGAATGAAGTGGATCGAACTGAAAAGTAGACGACAAGGTGTGATGAGACATGCGATCAACATCGCTTGATAAGAATCGGATCAAAAGCTTAAAATGCAGCAATCTTGAGATGATTCAATGAAATCAACGGTTGTTTAGATAAAGGAGGGAGTGTGCACGCGAGCACGAAGGTGTAAAAAAGAGTGATCAACTTCAGCGTGGTGGAAGTACCCCAGGTCACAAACCCGTAGGTTTCACCTTTAGAGAGCGACTACCAGCCAATGTGGATGTGCTGCAGTCAAGGTGGATCTAAGGAAAATGATTGAATAAGGAGATAGAAATCCAAACAAGGAGTTTTCAAGGAAATAGCTCAAAATGGCAACAAGATGAACTGAGGACACAATTGGGGATGGAATATCTCATATCTTTGGAAATTGATGATCAATTGACTCTCAAAATGAGTTATTATAATGATATTCCCAAAGTTAATTCAAAGTCCTACATGAATGCATGCTGGGTTTAAACGGATAAAATAAATTAAAATAGAATGTAATCAAGGATAATATTGCTAAGTTACCCAAACTGAATCAAGATACCGATTTGTGAGCTGATACTATGCTGAAGCTCGTTTATCCGCGCACCAACTCGCAAAAGGTAACCATCGTTCCCAGTCATGGACGGCTCAATGGCCTATCTGTATGACTAAGATTCCACTGAAATCATCATCATTTTTGATGAAGGGGAACTCAAATTATAGATTTAACAAAGCCACAAGGTCCTTGATATAATCTAATAGCGTAGATAACATATAGTAAAAATACATACAAGGAGGATGGTGGGGAAATAAGCATGTGGGAACTGAGAAGAAATGATGTGCAATTACCGTGGGACCAGAGTGATGTCCGGACGGTGGGACCAAAGAGCTTCTTCCTACGCTCAAAATTGATTAGCCAAGATATAATGAAAGATAACGAGCAATGAATTGAGGCATAGCAACCATAGCATGAATCATAGTATGGCATTTAAAGCATAGCATGGATAGTTATAGAATTGAACCTATGAAGCATTGCATTGATTTAAGCCTTCAAACATGGATAGCATCAAAGCGTAGCATAGCATAGCATCAAAGCACAGATAGCATTGAAGCATGAAACATGCAAAGCATAATTGTTTGTTGTTTTTCATGAGGATGGCAACCTTGGCCGAGGATCAAGATCAAGTAATGCCCGGTGGCAGGAATAATCTAGTGAAATCAACAGGAGTTATTTAGAAAGATTTGGAAACGAATGATTAGAGTAATGCCCAGTAACAGGAATAATCCAATGAAGTCAGCATGAGTTACTTAGAAAGATTTGAAAATGATAACCAATTGATGCTCAGAGTGGCAAATCATGAAGATAGCAATCAACATAGGAAAAATCGAAAGGTAGATAGCAATGAATGGAGAGGACTCATACGGTGTTCTTGGTCCTTACATAGATTGTCCCTGTAAAACAACACCATCAGAGAATACAATGTAATTTTTTTTGGATTTTTGGATTTTTGAATACGTAAATTTTTTATGAGTTTTGGCAATATTCAATTTTTAATGAATTTTGGAAGATATTTGATGATTTTTTTAAAGATTTTGGATGATATTTGGATTTTTTGGATTTTTGGAAAATATTCATTTTTTATATTTTAAAAGATAGTTAATTTTTGTTTGGATTTTTCTTTTTTTGAATTTTGGTTTAAGCATTTGTTAATTATAGCATCAAAGGTGATTTAAACTGCTGGCTAGGGGTTCTTGCTCCTTCCCCTTTTGTTAAGAACTATCCAAAGCAGGGCGTGCATTGGAGGTGACGCCCCATGGCCGGCTGTCCTGAGATAACGGTGCCCCTACCAAGGCCATACCTGAGAAACACTCGATCTTGGAGGGAGAAGAGAAGAGAAATTGGGGATAAGCATGATATAAGTTAAAAAAATATCATGTTTAACTTCTTTCCATAGCACAACCCTTAGAGATTCAGTCTGTTGTGCTGGGACTTTTTGTCATATCATCGAACCTTAATTCTCTTTTAGGCACGCATACGACCAGGCTCATAACGTCCCGCGGGGAAACTTTACTGCCCACTTGCCATGCCATAATTCTTGAATATATTTTCTTTTGATTTTTTTTCTTTGATCATCATTTGTCCTTGTCCTTTGGACTTGAAAGATATTGCAATTGAGACTTGAAATTTTGAAAATAAGGTCATAATAGACTGCCCCTCTTTGAGACTTCCTCCTGTCGGGGTGTGCTTAGGTTGGTTGTTTTACCCAGAACATTTCTGCCCTCATATTTTGGCCGAGTAGAGAAGAGAAAAAGACCTCATGCCCTCGAGCATGGCCCATGTAGCAGCCGTGTTTTACCAAGGAAAAGGCTAAGGACGCCGTGAAGTGTGCGGAGTGCCTAGCTAAGGGTTGCCCTTAATGAGCGGAGAGGGAATGCTGAACTCCCAGTGCGGTCTCAAAGCCCAAGTGCTGCAAAAGCAAGACTAAAGACTCTTTTTTTAAAAATTAACTTAAATAAGAACGAGGATAAAGGCCTAGACAACCACTCTTAATCGAGTTAAGAAGCACTTCATTTTGAAAGTCGTGCGTGAAGATGGATGAGATGATGACATCATAATGCTCACTTACGCACATATGTTACCTTGCAACCTTGGTTGTAGAAGCAGCCTCTAGAGGTGATGTTGATCATCATGGGATTTGTTGTCCTCATTTGGCAGATAAAAGAAAAGTAAGGCAAGGATTTGAAGTGGCTTAACAAAAGGGAGTGGTGTTTAAACTAGACGCAGATAAATAAGGAGAAAAGGAAAAGAGGTGAGGGCTAGAACTCCCTCACTAAGGTGTAGAGACCCTAATCACAAGAATGGTCTACAGAATGAAAAGGGAATTAAGATGAGAAGTGAGGACTAAAGCCTCGAAAGCAATGGGAGAAAGGGTAGATGCCCAGAGCAGTTGATGAGGAAGAAGTCGGGTTAGACCTGAGATCAGGAGGTATTAAGAGGAGAAATTGATAAATTGAAAGAGGAGGATCCGGAGGGTTTGGAGACAAAGGGGGAGAATCATGATGGGAGGAAGAATCCGGAGGTTCCGGAGGAGTAGAATACCGAGGGACATGATGCCCTGGGAAGAGGTAGGGAAAAAGATGATTTAAAATGAGGAAACGAATAAAGGACGCGATGTCCTGGAGGAGTGGAAGGATGAATCGGAAGAAAGAAAGGGGGTCCGGAGGTTCTGGAGGAAGAAAGTAGAAAAGGTCACGATGCCCTAGGTGAAGAGATAGAAAATATGAAGGCTCCGGAGGCAAAGGAGGAGAATTATGATGGGAGGAAGAATCTGGAGGTCCTGGAGGAAGAAGGTGCCGAGGGACGTGATGCCCTGGTAAGTCTGGAGGTTCCGGAAGGATAAAATAGGGTGGGCGCGGTGCCCTGGGAGGATGAGGTGAGAAAAATCTGGAGATCCTGGAGGAAAGGAGTATGAAGGGACGCGATTCCATGAGGAGAGTAGATCAAAAGAAGAAGGAGGGTCCGGAGGTTCCGGAGGGAGAAAATGTGGGGGGACGCGATGCCCTAGGTGAAGAGGTAGAAAATCCAGAGGTTTCGGAGGAATAAAGTTAGAAAGAAGGGTGCAATGCCCTAGGAGAAGAGGTGAAGAATCCAGAAATTCCGAAGGTGAATCAAGGGAGATAGAATAGGGAAGATCTGGAGGTTCCGGATGAAGATGAGAAATAAGGGCATGATGCCCCAAGATAAGAGGTAGGGAACCCGAAAAAAGTGACTTAGAAGAAGTGAGATCGGGAGGATCCAGAAGTTTCAGAAGACGAGGAAAATATGGGTTTGAAAACCCGGGAGAGAGGAATACATGCAGATGCAAACGTATGAAATGCATGGAATGCATGAGATGCAAGGAGTGCGAGGAATGCAATGAAGAAAGCCCATGAGTGGCCCATGAGGAGAAAGTGGTGGTTAATAAAAATGTGGATGGAATATAACCGAAAGTGAATAGGGTAGCAGAAGACCCCTTATCAAAAGAATGTCCGCCCCTCCATGGTAGATGACTTGCCCGGCCAAGCGGCTCAAAGGATGGAAATAGTGCCCATAAGCTCTCATTGAGAAAAGAATGCATTATGGTAATGTAGGAGGAGAACCCCTTCTCTTGACTAGAAAGTTGTATAATTACGGAACAAGGGGTAACGAGAGCTTTAAAAGGATGTCGACCAAGGAGCAATGTGACTTTGATGATGGCGTTGGGCCGACATGGCATCAACTCATAAGAATTTTTCATGGTGGGCTTTAGTGGAGACTTTTTAATGTCCTGCACCAGAACACGGATCGACATCCGACAAATAAAGTCTTGACTTTTGAACAACATAGCTGTGGTAAAATCCTTCTTGCCTGGCTCTTGGATATCCTTGGCACATATACTTGTAAAAAGACAGCCACTCCAAGGGGTGATGGAAGAAGATGAGATGGAAGCGGTAGGCTTGGCGAACAATAGGGGCTTGATGGAAGGCATTAAAGGAAGGGTAGGTAAGTGATGGGGACATCACCCAGAGTTCCCTCTGGCTCGACACCTCTCTCCCTTCTGGAGACAGATAGGCTGCGACTGCATGACTTGACGGGTCCTCGGCAACACTGGAGTTTGTTACTATGGACATCTTGATGTATTTTCTCCTTTTCTTGAGTCATTTTGATGTACTTATCTTTATTTTGAGTCATGGTCCTAGGTCGTCACGTTATTTACCTAAGTCTGCTAGGCTGGGAGTCATTTGGGCCCAATTAGATGGGCCTGGCCCATGGGCGACCTCTTCCTTCCCCAACCCCCTTGCTTATTTGCTTTTAGCAGTTTATCCAAGGACTTTTTGTAAATGTTGAGATCCCTATATATAGGACCCCAACTCCACTTGTGATAGCTAATGAATATTTGAGAAATTAAGCATAATTGCACCCTCCTCCTCTCTCTAGCTCTCTCATTCTCTCTCTCTTCCTCCAAGGGGCGAACCCCCTCTCTCTCCTCTCCCTTCTCTCTCTATCCCTTGGGCGAACCAGCCCTTTCACCTCCCCCTCCCCCTGCCACCTCAGCTGCCACCTCACCCTCCAACCCTTCACTTCCCCTAGGCCACTTAACTCTCATCAATTCCCTCCACTTCCCAAGCAACCCTTCCTATTCCCCATACACCTTCCCCACCTCCAATACACCCCTCCCTCTTCCCCAAGCAACCTTCCCACTCCCCCACACCCTCATTCATATCCCTTGACCATCCACAACCCCCCACCCCACCACTAGTTGCGCACCAGCCCCCTCTCCCTACACTTCTCCCTTGCCTTGGCCGAACCCACCACCCCCACCTTGTAGCTTCGGCCCCCACTCCCCTCCACCCTCCAACACCCCCATTCCACCTGCTCCGCCCCTCTCCTCAGCCCCACACATTCCTCCCCCCATCTGCAAACACCTCCCACTTCCCTCCATTACCAAAACATCCATCCCCGTTAACCTAACCCCACCTTCATCCCATTCCTTAGGTCACATCTGCAGGTGACAGAAGAAGGTCCATCTTGCAGAAGCTCCCCCGCGTTCATACGGTGACATCTGAGGGCGTATCTTACCATTCTGGAAAGGTCGTCCAGTCCACTACGCAGGCGAGAAAGAATCGTCCCAATCCGAGTTCGGGACTGCCCAGAA
This sequence comes from Amorphophallus konjac, assembly GCA_022559845.1. Taxonomy (NCBI): domain Eukaryota; kingdom Viridiplantae; phylum Streptophyta; class Magnoliopsida; order Alismatales; family Araceae; genus Amorphophallus; species Amorphophallus konjac. Next base: position 33,291,154 of record CM040129.1, read on the forward strand.
GAGCCATTCTCCTCCGACTGCTCCAAGACCCATCTGCAGAGCACCTGAGTCCGACCAGAAGCAGAACCACGATCTACAGCGAAGGATTTAGGCTGAAGTTCCTTCCTCAAAGATCTTCCTCCCCCTGTTCCCGACCAGGATCAAGAAGCAGAAGTACATTCGGCGTCCGGGAGCCCCAGTTCTGATTTTTCTCCTTCAGTCACGCAGGACTGCCCTCACCAGTCTTCTGCGACCAACAGTCACTCATCGGCATCCCCCAGGACACCCCGACCTCGGCAGCCTCCCCGCCAGTTTTTCTGCAACGAGGGCTTGACCACGGTTCCAGAACTTCTGACGGTTTGAGATTCGGAGCTCGGGAGCCCAAGGTACGACCTCTGCATCCTACTGCCTCAGATCTGAAGCTGCCAGCCCCAGATTCCTTCATCCTCTTCGAGCCTCCACCACGACCAGCGACGATGTCAGAAGAATTTGATAAAATTCAGAGGTGTCCCAGCCCCTGTTACGAAGAAATCCCCTCTGGTTTTGTCGCCGGAAAAATTCCTGAGGACGAACTACAACTGCAACAGCGGCATCCTGTCCCTTTGCACAGCAAGTGGGCAGATCCACGTCGGCTTCCGTTCCGTCATCCTTGGCGAGTTTTCCCCTCCCGCCTGGCCGGCTTAGCGCCCCTCCCTTCGTGGAGGTAGTGTTTGATGTAAGTTTAATTCCCCCACCCTCCATCCAACCCTCCTGCGTGAGGAGTAGTTCATGTACTAAACAGCTCAAGCTACATCGGCGCAGTGTGCGGGATCCACACTTCCCCGCTCGCCCACGTCTCCGAACGGGGTTGGTTTCTTCAAACCAACCAGGTGAACTCTAAACTTTGCTCCATTAATCTTAGTGTCTGTTTATTTAATATCCGTAGACATAGCTCCGTTGTGCATGCGAGCGAGTGTTCGATCCCGGAGCCACCATCATAGTGTGGTCACCGTGGTTAAAGTGAGTGAGTGGGACCTAGTGCCCCAATTGGCACCGGCCAGCCCCATAAGCGTGGGCTACGTACCCTCAAGAGGGCAACCCTAGCCCTGCTGGCACTATACCAGCAAGGGTCTTGATCCATCACCTCCCCCTAGCATCCTTAGTCACCCCGGGCTCACGTGTGTGCGACAGCTTTTTGGCCCCGATTTATCAACTTAATTGTTATGTGATTGTGAATGCGGAGTAGGTCCTAAGATTACTTTTGCTTGCTGCATACCCCGTAGTGGTTTCACATCAGTTGGTATCAGAGCAAGTTTTAGACTTGTCTCTACAAGCCTAGGTCCAAGGGCTATTGCTTTACCACCCCTCCGTGTTTCGGTCTCTTCATCTTCGTGCATGTCCACCCGTAGAGGCACTACTTACCAAGCCCACCACTCTACTTCAGATCCCCCCATGAGTTCCCATTCTCAGGGCAACCAAGGCATCCCTAGTGAAGTCCCACAAGCCCCAATGGAGCAATTTGAGACTACCCTTAGAACTATTATGGAGAAGCTTGATGGACTTACCACCCGAATGGATAGACTTGAGGAAGTGAGGGCCCCACCTAGGAACCATGCCCAAAGAGTTCCTCCTCCGCGGGTTGAACATGAGAGGGAAGACCTAGATGATGAGTGGAATCGTGAGCAAGAGAGAGCCCCACAACCTCGATACCATGAGAGGCGACCACGTGAGGATCATGATGAATTCCTACTAAGAATGATCAAAGTGGAAGCTCCTAATTTTGATGGGTCTCATAACCCTAGTGTCTATAAAGAATGGGAGCATGGCATGGACCAATACTTCGAATGGTACCCCATGTCCGAAGAGAGAAAGGTTAGGTTGGCTAAGATGCACCTTCTTAAACTAGCCAAGACCTATTGGCTAAAGGTAGAAAACCAAAGGAGGATCCGGCGTGAGGAACCCATTGACACTTGGATAGACATGAAGGATCAACTTAGGAACAAATATCTCCCCATCTCCTATAGTCAACTTCTTCTTGATGAATGGCAAAGCCTTACCCAAGAGGGAAAGACCGTAGAAGAGTATATTGAAAAGTTTGATTCATATCTCCTAAGGTGTGGTGTGGTTGAAGATCCAGCCGTTACTTTATCCCGGTTTTGGAATGGTCTCCTTCCCCACATCAAACGGGAGCTTTTTATGAGGGAAGTGCATAGCTTGGAGATTGCCTATCAAATAGCCCGGGATGTAGAGAGATTTTCTAGGAACCCTAGGTTTGCCCCCCCCCAAGGGCCCGGGACCCCGTCCCAACCTACCTCCTCCTCCCAATGGGGGAACCCCCACTCGGCCCTACCACCAACCAACCACTCCCACCCCCACAAAGACCACTCCACTCAACCCTCCTTCTCAAAGGGAAGACAACTCCAAAGGGAAGACCCCAATGAGCAATACGGTCAAGTGTTTTCGATGCCATGGCTATGGCCACATAGCCACCCAATGTCCCTCCAAGGGGATGTCAAGCCTAGTTATTGAGAGTGAACCTTCTACTTCCCAGGAAACACATGAGAGTACTATTGAGGAATACGAGGCTGCTTTAGGATGGGAAGAGGAATACAATGAGCAATTCTTTGAGGAAGGGGTAGAAGAGGACCCCCACTCCAGCCACCTGGGGGTGATAAGATGCACCCTCACCCAACCACAAGAGGATGACTGGCGGAGGACTTCCATTTTTCACACATTTGTCAAGATCGGGGATCATGTTAGGAAGGTCATCCTAGACAACGGGAGTTGTATCAACGCCGTGTCTCCGGACACTGTCAAACTCCTAGGGCTTACCCCTACACCCCACCCCAAACCCTATCGTGTGTCCTGGATAAACAACCACTCCCTACCCGTCGACACATGTTGTCTTATCCCCATCACCTTCTCATCCTAGCAAGGGCAAATATGGTGTGATATCATACCGATGGCTGTAGGAAGCATCCTATTGGGTAGACCTTGGATATATGATGTCAATGCTACCATCCATGGGAAAACAAACACATGCACCTTTGACCACGAGGGGAAGAGTATCCGCCTCAACCCCTCCCCTCCCCAAAAAGAACCACCCACCAAGGGAATCCTTCCTACACCACCAAAACCCAGGGCCTCGTCTGCACCAACCCAACCAAAAACCCAAAACCCCACCCCTGAAAATCCCACTGGGCCAGTCAAAGGCCTCCACCTCATCACTAGGAAAGAGCTCGAGGAAGAATTAACCCGAGGGACACCCCTTTGTGCTATTGTCATATGTCTTGGAGAGGCAACCCCCTCCAATCCTCACCCCGTGGAAATCCACCCTCTCCTGGAAGAATTTAAGGACGTATTCCCCGAGGAGCTCCCCGATCAACTGCCACCCATGAGGGATGTCCAGCATGCTATTGACCTTGTCCCAGGGGCCACCCTCCCAAACCTTCCCCACTATCGCCTCAATCCCACTGAACATGCTGAATTGAGGAGACAAGTGGAGGAACTCATTAGAAAAGGCTTTCTCCGTCTAAGCAAAAGTCCTTGTGCTGTCCCAGCCCTCCTCACGCCAAAGAAAGATGGGACATGGCGCATGTGTATTGATAGCAGGGCCATCAACAAGATTACCGTCAAATATAGGTTCCCCATACCTAGACTTGACGATATGCTAGACATGCTAGCTGGGGCCACCATTTTCTCCAAAATAGACCTCAAAAGTGACTACCATCAGGTTAGGATAAGGCTAGGGGATGAATGGAAAACAGCCTTTAAAACTAAGGATGGGCTCTATGAATGGCTGGTGATGCCTTTTGGGCTCTCTAATGCCCCAAGCACCTTTATGCGCCTTATGACCGAGGTCCTTAGGCCCTACATTAGAGTCTTCCTGGTAGTCTACTTTGATGACATCCTCATCTACAGCCAGTCCAAAGAAGCCCATCTCAGTCACCTTAGGCAAGTCTGCACCACTCTTAGGAAGGAGAGCCTCTTTGCCAATTTTGGAAAATGTCAATTCATGACAAAGTCCATTACCTTCCTTGGGTATGTTGTCTCCACCGAAGGAGTATCCATGGACCCTGAAAAGGTCCAAGCCATCCTCGATTGGCCGGAACCCCGCACTCTCCATGAAGTCCGGAGCTTTCATGGGCTAGCCACCTTTTACCGAAGGTTCATCCGTGGGTTTAGCACAGTCACAGCCCCTATCACCGACTGCCTCAAAAAGGGGACCTTTGTGTGGACCAAGTCCGCAACTAGAGCCTTCCAAGAGCTCAAGGAGAGGATGACCCAAGCCCCTGTATTATGCCTCCCTGACTTCTCCAAAGTCTTTGAGGTGACTTGTGATGCCTCCGGGGTAGGAATTGGCGGGATCCTTAGCCAGGAAGGACACCGAGTGGCCTATTTTAGTGAGAAGTTGTGTGATGCCAGAATGAGATACTCCACCTACGATAAGGAATTTTATGCCGTGGTACAATCCCTCCGGCATTGGAGACACTATCTCTTGCCTAAAGAATTTGTCATATTCTCTGACCATGAGGCCCTGAAATACCTCAATTCCCAGCAGAAACTGAATGCTCGGCATGCCCGATGGGTCGAATACATCCAGGCCTAAACATTTGTAATCAAACATAAGGCCAGAAGTGAAAACCGTGCTGCCGATGCCCTAAGTAGGAGAATTTCCTTGCTAGCTACCATTAGGGTAGAAGTCATAGGATTTGAAAGACTCAAGGAAGAGTATTCTGATTGCCCGGACTTTGGTCCAATCCGTACCACTCTGTCCACCCTCTCACCTAGGGAACATCAAGGATTCATCTTAGAGGACGGGTTCATCTTCAAAGGCCATAGACTTTGCATACCTAGAACCTCTCTACGAGATTTCCTGATCTGGGAGTTACATGCAGGAGGCCTTGCTGGGCATTTTGGGGTGCATAAGACCATTGCTTTGGTTGAGGGTCAGTTCTACTGGCCAAGTCTCAAAAGGGACGTAGCAAAAATTATAGGCCAGTGCCGGATATGTGCCTCAGCCAAATAAACAAGGCAGAACACTGGCCTCTACACACCACTCCCTATCCCTGACCGTCCTTGGCAGGACTTAAGCATAGACTTCATCTTAGGCCTACCTAAAACTCAAAAAAAGGCATGATTCAATCTTTGTAATAGTGGATAGGTTTTCTAAGATGGCCCATTTCATCCCCTGCTCTAAAACCTCAGACGCCTCTCATGTGGCCCGCCTATTCTTCGATGAGGTAGTTCGCCTCCATGGACTACCCAAGACCATCATTTCTGATAGGGATGTCAAATTCACCAGCTACTTCTGGAAGACTCTCTGGCACCTAATGGGGACCCTTCTCAAATTTTCCACGGCCTATCACCCTCAAACTGACGGACAGACCGAAGTCATTAATAGGAGCCTTGGGAATCTACTCCGGTGTCTTGTTGAGGATCGCCCCGGAATTGGGATCTCATATTACCCCAGGCAGAGTTTGCATACAACAATTCAGTGAATAGGTCGATAGGGATGAGCCCATTCGAAGCTGTGGATGGGTACAAACCTAGAAAGCCTACAGATCTCATTCCTTTGCCACCACATGCTAGAGTGTCTATTAGTGCTGAGTCGTTTGCCCAACACATGAAGGAATTGCATGAAGAAATCCACAAACACATTAACAAAAGCAATGAGGTATATAAAAAGTCGGCCGATTCCCACCGTCGCCACCAGGAGTTTCACGTAGGTGATTATGTGATGGTAAGAATTGAGAGGCTTTCCCCTGGGAATGTCTCCAAACTGAGGTCGCGTGGATCAGGCCCCTTCCAGGTTCTAAAGAGGATTGGCACAAACGCTTACGTGTTGGACCTCCCCGAGGAGTACGCAGTAAGTCCCACATTCAATGTGGCTGACTTGGTGCCATATAGGGGACCCACGGTGACACCTAGTAAGGAAATTGAGCCTGTTCCACCTTCTGAGGGAGCCACCACCCATGAGAGAGTTCCACCCGTCCAGAGGGGCCAACGGGAGCAAATAGAGCGGATATTGGATGAACAGGTCACTATCACCCGGAGCAAAGCATACGAGCGATACTTGGTCAGGTGGAAGGGCCGGCCCCCTTCAGATGATTCATGGGTGAGCAGGGAGGATCTTCAGCAGCTGGACCCCGACCTCCTGGAGCATTACCGCAGCCGAGAGGACCCTTTCTCGATAGAGTCGAGCTCTCCACAGCCCGGGGGAGTTGATGGGGACATCACCCAGAGTTCCCTCTGGCTCGACACCTCTCTCCCTTCTGGAGACAGATAGGCTGCGACTGCATGACTTGACGGGTCCTCGGCGACACTGGAGTTTGTTACTATGGACATCTTGATGTATTTTCTCCTTTTCTTGAGTCATTTTGATGTACTTATCTTTATTTTGAGTCATGGTCCTAGGTCGTCACGTTATTTATCTAAGTCTGCTAGGCTGGGAGTCATTTGGGCCCAATTAGATGGGCCTGGCCCATGGGCGACCTCTTCCTTCCCCAACCCCCTTGCTTATTTGCTTTTAGCAGTTTATCCAAGGACTTTTTGTAAATGTTGGGATCCCTATATATAGGACCCCAACTCCACTTGTGATAGCTAATGAATATTTGAGAAATTAAGCATAATTGCACCCTCCTCCTCTCTCTAGCTCTCTCATTCTCTCTCTCTTCCTCCAAGGGGTGAACCCCCTCTCTCTCCTCTCCCTTCTCTCTCTATCCCTTGGGCGAACCAGCCCTTTCACCTCCCCCTCCCCCTGCCACCTCAGCTGCCACCTCACCCTCCAACCCTTCACTTCCCCTAGGCCACTTAACTCTCATCAATTCCCTCCACTTCCCAAGCAACCCTTCCTATTCCCCATACACCTTCCCCACCTCCAATACACCCCTCCCTCTTCCCCAAGCAACCTTCCCACTCCCCCACACCCTCATTCATATCCCTTGACCATCCACAACCCCCCACCCCACCACTAGTTGCGCACCAGCCCCCTCTCCCTACACTATCCGAGTTCGGGACTGCCCAGAAGAGCCATTCTCCTCCGACTGCTCCAAGACCCATCTGCAGAGCACCTGAGTCCGACCAGAAGCAGAACCACGATCTACAGCGAAGGATTTAGGCTGAAGTTCCTTCCTCAAAGATCTTCCTCCCCCTGTTCCCGACCAGGAGCAAGAAGCAGAAGTACATTCGGCGTCCGGGAGCCCCAGTTCTGATTTTTCTCCTTCAGTCACGCAGGACTGCCCTCACCAGTCTTCTGCGACCAACAGTCACTCATCGGCGTCCCCCAGGACACCCCGACCTCCGGCAGCCTCCCCGCCAGTTTTTCTGCAACGAGGGCTCGACCACGGTTCCAGAAATTCTGACGGTTTGAGATTCGGAGTTCGGGATCCCAAGGTACGACCTCTGCATCCTACTGCCTCAGATCTGAAGCCTCCAGCCCCAGAGTCTTTCATCCTCTTCGAGCCTCCACCACGACCAGCGACGACGTCAGAAGAATTTTATAAAATTCAGAGGTGTCCCAGCCCCTGTTACGAAGAAATACACTCTATTTTCGTCACCGGAAAAATTCCTGAGGATGAACTATGACTGCAACAGCGGCATCCTGTCCCTTCGCACAGCAAGTGGGCAGATCCACGTCGGCTTCCGTTCCGTCATCCTTGGCGAGTTTTCCCCTCCCGCCTGGCCGGCTTAGCGCCCCTCCCTACGTGGAGGTAGTGTTTGATGTAAGTTTAATTCCCCCACCCTCCATCCAACCCTCCTGCGTGAGGAGTAGTTCATGTACTAAACAGCTCAAGCTACATCGGCGCAGTGTGCGGGATCCACACTTCCCCGCTCGCCCACGTCTCCGAACGGGGTTGGTTTCTTCAAACCAACCAGGTGAACTCTAAACTTTGCTCCATTAATCTTAGTGTCTGTTTATTTAATATCCGTAGACATAGCTCCGTTGTGCATGCGAGCGAGTGTTCGATCCCGGAGCCACCATCATAGTGTGGTCACCGTGGTTAAAGTGAGTGAGTGGGACCTAGTGCCCCAATTGGCACCGGCCAGCCCCATAAGCGTGGGCTACGTACCCTCGGGAGGGCAACCCTAGCCTTGCTGGCACTCTACGAGCAAGGGTCTTGATCCATCACCTCCCCCTAGCATCCTTAGTCACCCCGGGCTCACGTGTGTGCGACGGCTTTTTGGCCCCGATTTATCAACTTAATTGTTATGTGATTGTGAATGCGGAGTAGGTCCTAAGATTACTTTTGCTTGCTGCATACCCCGTAGTGGTTTCACATCAGTAAGAATGGAGGTTCAAGCACGTCGGGCTTCTCCCCTTGCTCGGAAGTGGGCGGGGTTGGCTCGAGTGCAACAAGGGGTGGACCCTGCTCAGGATCAGTAATTGGGTGGAGGGTTAAGTTGTGGAATAGGAAGGATTGGTTTTGGGGTTATGGGGATAATTGAGGGCCGAGGTGGCGGCAATGGAGGTTTACTTGGTTGGGTAGAGTGATTGATGGGGGGCTCAGTGGAGGCCAGTGGCATGGTTGATGAAGGCATAATGGTTGGAGGTAAATTAATGGAGGGCCTAGATGGCTTGGTGGAGGCTAATGGCATAGTGATTGGAGGTATAGGAGAGGGAGCTTTGGTGTGCCAAAAGCGGTGGGTTTTGGTGGTTCGAGAGGTTTGAAGGGTAGGGGAAGGGTCATGGTGCGCCGGTGTGGGTGATTGAAGTATCGACCCATCATCGTAACACCAATTGGTTTCATAAACGGGGTTAGGGACGGTGGCATCCTCTTGAGCAGGGGGTTCTTCTTACGGTAATGGTGGGAGAGGAAAGCAGAGAAAACTCAGAGTAGGTGCCTCTTGAAAAACTTCATCATCATGTGCCGGCTCAAATCCTTTGTCAAGGGCCATCCCTAATTCACAATCAAGCTTGCATTCTTCATAATCCGATTCAAGTGGACGCCGTAGTGGAGGCATAATGACGGGTGAAGGAATATGTTGGGGTGGAGGATTTTGTGGAGGCGAATGTGAAGGCGGAGGGCCATATGAAAGGGTGGGATGAATGGGTGGAGGAGGCGTATATTGACATGGAGGTTTTTGGGTATATGGAGGCGTATGTGGAGGCGGATGGCCATATGGATGAATAGGGTGAATGGGTGGAGGGCGGACGGCGTCCACTTGATTATTGAAGCTTGCAGAATCATCTTGCTCACGTGCATTATGGATGCCATCTTCAGTTCTTCTCTCCTTCCAATCTCTTTCCATCTTGGTGATGTTGTTCATAAAGGCATGAAGAGGGTTGACTTGAGAAGGGGGAGAAGGTGGCCGTGGGCTTGTGACCCTCTTTAATTGTTCCTCCATCGAAGTAATTTTATCAAGAAGAGTTCGTTGGAGGGGTGTGACATGAATAATGGAGGGTTGGCATGGTGGCCTTAGAGGGGCGGCTTGACATGAAAGCCGTGTAGAATGAAGGGGTTGACCCACAAAAGGACCCAGTCGGGCCGGGTTGCAAGAAACATGAGGGCCTTGAGGCCGTGGAAGAGGAGGAATAGAAGGAGGTGGGTGAGGAATCACCCGAGGAGGAGAATGTATAGAAGAAGGCGGGTGAGAAGAGAGAGGCGGGTGATGGGCCACCCGAGTGGGAGTCAAAGGAGGATGAGAAGAGGGAGGCGGGTGATGGGCCAACCGAGAATGAGATGTAGAAGGACAAGATGATGAAGCTATGCCCTCAACAATGGCCTTAAGGGTTTGAGTTTGTTGAGGGGTGAGATGATCTAATGCATGCAAAACTTGGGAGACCTTCTCATCATGTGGAGGAGATGGTTCCGGGGGAGTAGTGGCTCGCAATTGATGTAAGGGACCACAAAATTAGAAATTGCCCATAGGTCTGGCAAGACCATGAGAGTGAGGATGTGGTCCCTTAGAAAAATTGTGGTGAAAATTTGAAATTGAGGATTATAAGATGTGCTAGGTTAGTCATCCTCATAAGTATATGAATGATTAGACATGTTGGTTTTATTATTAGAGCGATACCTCATGCAACCAAACAATATTCAATCAAAGCAATGTTGAAAAGATATCAAACAATGTTGATGCTTACGCTTGATTTTTCTTAGTTGAATCTTGGTGAATTAAAGATTTTAGCAAAGTTTGTCTGATCCACTCAAGGTAAGAACCTAGTTTCAATGTGAGGTTTGCTTCAATGCCAACTAGGTAAACTCTCTCACCACGTTTAGGCCAACTAAATCCGGGAACTTCAAAGGTACAATCGGCCTAGATTCCGTGAGGGAATCCACGGGTGCGAGGACTTACGGAAGTCTTGATTTAGGAATTTTCAATCCAATCAGACAGAGTGCTCAATTGGAGGGTCCTTCCTTCACCAAGAGGGGGTAAATATCTCCTAGAAGTGTGTAGAGAGAGGAGGTCTCCCAAACCAAATGTCCTAATATGCAGAACTAATGTAAAAGAAAGGGAAAAACCATGTATGAACGGAAATATGCAAAGATAATGCAAAACAAATCACAGAATGAGGAAATTCTGTGAAAACATAGGGAATTGGCGTCTGTTACAATGGGTGCTAATTATTAAATTAGCGGCCACTGCTCTGGATGCTATTTCTCTTCTTTTTTTTTTAAGAACGTAGTCTGCTATAGGACCGCGTTCAGAAGAACGCAGTCCTCTGCCCGACCGCATTCACCCTGCATACAGCGGCCAGAAACTCAAAAAAATGCAGAAAATCAGTGGAAAAAATGGAAAACACTCACAGAATCCCAACATAACTCATGGCAATCAATCAGAATATGAAATAAAGCATAGCATGCTCAATTTTTTTTTAGATAAAGAAAGGGAATTTCTAAAATTTAGCATATTAACAATCACATAGGGGGGTTGTGCACGTGGTGCACAAGGGATGAAAAATAGAAAAGGAGTGCTACATGGAGCACTAAGGGGGATGCACCGTGGGTGCAAAAGGAGATGGCACACGTGGGTGCTAAGCGGAAAGGTAATCAAAAAGAAAAACAATGGGGTACCACCATAATCGCCAATTTGTAGATTATGAAAAATCCACTAAAGAAGAAGAATAACAAGTGACGAGGAATGGGAAAAGAAGAAAGGGGGAACATACGTGGATGCTAATGTGGAGAGTGATCGCCAAAGGGGTTACCTCAAATGAATATATCAATAAAAATAAGGAGGGATCGCGAAGAATACCTTTGAAAAGTGAGGGATTGTGAGGTCCACCTTCTCTTTCTATCGGCCGGCCGATGAAGAGAGTTTCTCTTGATTTGATTACCCTTGCAAAATAATAATAAACACCAATAAAAAGAATTGGAGTAGAAACCAAGGTGAGTGTAACATCAAATTCTTAATGGAAATAAATATGGAAGCATGGTTATGAACACACCTTGTTGGTGTTGCCTTTAAACCCCTATGCAAACTGTGGATAAAAATATGATGTATGAAGATAGGGAGGGTGCAAGTGTTGCACAAAGGGAGGTCTCAACGTGGTTGAGATGATGAAAATAAATGAAAGAGGGAGGATGTATGATGCATGAACTAGATGAAATACATAAAAGTAATAAAAGAGAGAAAGGGAGAAATCTGCTTATTGGTTTTCTCCCAAAGATGGCTTCAAGATCTTCAATGGAAGAAGAAGAACTCCAAGAGATGAAGCTTTAAGCACATGGGAGCCTCCCTCCTTGAGCCTCCAATCCAGTAGCACCTCCCCGTAGATAATTGTTGAAGCCTTTTCAATGAGGGAGAGAGGGGTCCTATTTATAGGGGAGAAATTCATAGCTTAATCCCATAGAAAACAAGAAAACCAATTTTAATGGGATTTGGAAGAATATTATCATTAGGCAAGTGTCCTCCCATCCATAGAAAGCCATGGGAACCCTTTCCAAGTGGAAGAGAAGCTCAAAATGAAGAAGGAAGGAGGTTCTGGGAAGGTCGGAACTCTGTAGGAATTGGCGGCCAACACAGTGGTCGCTATTTAAAATAACATCATATCAAAGAGGCACCCATTGGAATTAAAATATAGAATATTTACAAATTTCCAAAGTTATAAAAGCATTGGCGTCCATGTGGACAGCCGCCAATTACGAATTTTAGACGAATTTTAAACGGAGTTAAAAGCTCAAATTATGGAAATGAAAATGGCGACCAGGGGGCCGGACGCCAATTAATGAATTGGCGATCTTCCATACGGACGTTGAATTCAAAAATAATCTGAATTTTGATCAAAATATGAAAAAATGAATTAGTGTCCATATGAATGGACGCTATTTAAAGAATGCACGGCCATCCAAAGTGTCGTAGATTTAAAATCTCACAAATTCGGCGCGAAATGGGGCCAAAAATAATAAAAAAAAGAATTAGCGTCCATATGGTCAGACGCCAATTAAAAAAATAGCTTTAAAAAATCAAAAATTGGAAGGAATTAGCGTCACTGGCTTGGGTGCCCATTCCTTGAGAATGAGGTCGCCTAGGCGACCGCGTCCTGAAGACTATATTTTATTTCTTAATAGAGATGCAGTCGCCTTGGCGACCGCGTCTAGCTAGGGTCAAACAATTTTTTTATATTTTTATTTTTGTAAATGGTGTCCATTTGAATTGTCGTTTATTAAAAAATGGCGTTTGTAGGGCTGACACCAATTCCAAAAGGCCCCAAAAAAATGGAGAAAAATCCTAGAAAAATTAAGAAAATTTGAGAAAAATGTGGGAAAGCTTAGGAAAGTTGAATATTTAAGAAAAATGAGAAAAATCACTCAAAAAACTTGATTTGATGATCAAATTGGGGCATCACAATACGATAGGAGATATGCTCAAAGTGATGTCAATTTTGGCGTGTCTACAGTCCCCTAACTGTGAGATCGGGGTGTGTTTCCGTTCTGGTAGGAGTAGCTTTAGACCCGAGATTTTATCGGCCCCCGTGGTTGCTGTTCCAGTGCTCATGTGACGACCCAGGGTCCAGATACCAGATAAATCCGATACCACTTGGAACCTGCGAGGCCTCCCAAGAGCGGTAAAGCTCCGAAGGGATAAAAAGGAGTGTGAGAGTACATTGAACTTCTAGATATAACAGTAAGCAATTAAATTTCAATGATCAGGATTGCTAAAATAGCATAAATAAAATTAAATTTTCTATAACAATTAAAACTAACAGAGTCTAGTCCAACAGAAAGACTTGTACAGTCCAACAGGAAGGAGAATGTACTCTCAAGTTGGGGGAAACCCGACACAGGCAACGCTGGCAACTAAGAACCACGCAGTAGGTACCGCCCAACAGGAGGAAGAACTGCTACACCTGAAAAGTCAGGGGTGAGCCTCGTGTCACTAGCTCAGTAGGGATCCCGCAGAACCCTACCACGAAATAACGCAGTAACATCAGTGCTACACTAAAGCAAAGTAGTAACAAAGCAGGAGTAGAAACAACAAAAGTAAAGAGGTAAAGCCGTAACCTGGAAACACGGCAGTCAAAGGAACCTCAGCCCTCTAAACTACTCCGAACAGCAACAGAAAGGCGAACCCCGATCTCACAAAGTCAGGCGTTACCGATCCATTGTCGAATCATGAAACCCTATCGTGAAAAAGCCTACAAAAATAGGTAAAGCCAACCAAAAGACCTACACGGTCAAAGGCACAAGATATACACGAGCTCACCGTCATGTACTCTATAAAACTCGTAACCTCGAGTGAAGCCAAGCACAGGCTACTCGGACAAGTCACTAAAACATAGGTCATCGTGTCATGTGACAGAAGCACTTCCTCAATAGAAGAACAGCCATATGCGTCCACTGACGTCTTACACTGCGCCACAAGTATCTCGCACTTGCCTAGAATGACAGTAACTGAGACACTCACAAAGAACCAAGGAACTACAATAATGAGTACAACAGTACCACAGTAACGAGTGACTAGTCAGGGTCACGCCCGTCGACACTCGTCCAACCACCCCTGACCACGTGTGCACACAAAAGCCCAATGCCTTGAGCCATGCCTCTAGCTAGTTTTCCCCCCTAGTAGGACGCTACCGTAAAGCAAGGGGGCCCACAGAAACTAGCCTAAAAATCATCTGTCGGGAACTGCCCCGCCACCACTCCCAGGTAGGCCGACACACAGGAAAGTGTCGTCGGGCAGCGACTAGTGGATGTTCACTAGACACAGAGACTCGAAACAGCGAACACCGAAGTAAAAATAGGATAAGCACACACATGTCACACGTACAACAGAGCACAATGCAGTATACAACTGCCACCAGACTCAGGACAGTCAACTAGACCTGCTGACAATGATCCTTGAGTCACAAGACATGGGTCAAGATCATCACACATCATAGCAACACGCTGTTAATCAGCCTAGTCCCTAAGCCAAAAACTACGGTAAAACACATCAACAATGAGTCCTCGGCCTCCGAGCCACACAACGGACTCACAATTCCGTATAACACGAAACACGGAACACGTGGGATAATCAAAATCCTCAAAGCACATGGCACATAAACCGAGGTAAGATGATACCTCCAAGCGCCTACAACCATGTCTCGATCCTCACAGGATAGACAAGACACTCGCGAGGTCACGTGTCAACCACTGGGTCACAATCGGGTTGACCAGAAATCATAATGATCCTCAATATAACACAAAACACTACTCGGTACAATGGCACTCTCAGACACCCTATAACACAGTCACAACCCTCATAGGACGTCCAAGACATCCATAGAATAGTGGGCTAACTAAGGGGTTAAAGCCACATCGACCGGAAATCAAACCAACACAAAACAACACTCTGGGTAGGTGGCAGTCTCACCCTGGCCGCTAGACCAACCTGACGGTCATCCAAAGGGCCGCTACCTTCAAGTGAAACACGAGATACAAAATCCATAAAAGTAGGAGTATTGCGGTCTGCCTGAAATCGCCTCCATCATAAAACAGTCTTCTCATGGCCACAATGCTGAGCCTAGCGGTCGTGACCTCACCGCTACGCACAGTCAAACCACAAACAGTCAAACCGACTTAACCGGTCAAACCAACTAACGGTCCACCTAAGGCCGTTACACAAAGCCTAGCGGTCACCCCAAGGTCGCCAAGGACACCCATGCGGTCGGAGCTAAACCGCTAGTCTGAACCGACTTAAACCTCGAACCGACATAAAACGACAAGTGGCGGTCACAGACGGGCCGCAGCACCTCAGAGGCGGTCAGTTGCATGGCCGTTACCCAGCGAACCAACTTAGCCAATACAAAATGTAGAGAGTAGTGGTCACCCTTGCGCCGTTACTCAGAGCCTAGCGGTCCTCCTCAGGCCGCTATGCAAAGCTTAGCGGTCCTCCCAGGGCTGCAAGCAACGACCTTGCGGTCGGTCGCGAGATCGCAATGCCAAACCGACTTATACACTCAACCTAGCGGTCTCCAATGGGCCGCCAAAGACCAAAAACGGTATCTGGAAGAACTGCTAAGCCAATACGGCGGGCAAACCGTAGGGAAGCTCAAAAGCCAGTATTTCCATGCCGCAATCGCTTCTAAACGACGGGGAAACAACCCTAGACACGTTATACACCTTCCACAAGTCGGAAGGGATCAAACCATGCGTAAAACGACAAGAAATGGGTGATTCCCACGAATCGACCCAAAATGAGTCACATGGATGGCCGGGCTCATACTGGCTCCGATTCTCAACCAAACTCAGTGAAACTGGCGGGAAAAGATTCCCAACATGCCAGGGATTCAAATGAAACCATTTAAACTAGAAACCGTCGCCTGGAATGGCGAACACGGTTCACACCCCCCGAACATGCATTTAACCCAACTAAGGTAAAACCCGCTCAAACTCACACCGTTCGGCTCCAAATCGCGAGAAGATGCGGGAAAAGAGTAGGGCATCTGTCCCCCTACCTCCACCGAAGATCTCACGCGCCGAAACAGCCACGAAACGCCCAAAACTATCACACGAACCCGCCCACGTCGACTTTAAATCCACCGAGGGATCGCGTCAACACCACGCTTCGGTCTTCACACCATCATGCTCTAGGACAACTCCACGCCGTCGTCACCTCACCCAGCTCCGCACCGGTCGCGCGCCCGGGGGAGAGGAAGAGAGGAGAGAGAACGGAGGGAGAGAGTGAGAGACGTAAGGGAGAGAGAGGAGAGAGAAGGGGTTAAGAAGAAAAGAAAATAGGAAAATTATTAATTTTCCTAAAATCCAATTTTAGGCACAAAAATCTATAAATTCAAAAAAATATGAAAAAATAGTCTCCGCGATCTTCGGAACGAGCACAACGCACCTGTAGCGTCCTTGAGTAGCAAAACTCAACGGTCAACTCTCCACAGGGTTCCGCAAGTTATACAAGGGAAAACCCAATGTGGATCGTAAAACACGTATCAGGACCCACGAAAGTGATCTGAAAGCTCTCGATAAAGATCTGAAGAATCCAGGATATTACAGTCCTCCCCCCTTAAAGGAATTTCGTCCTCAAAATTCAAGGAACCAACAAGTGAACAAGGGAAGAACAAACCCAAACACTAGCTGCTCTCTCCAAGCATCAGCCAAACCTCAAACATAAAGGATGATAACACAAGTCTCAAAAAACATAATTCAGAGGGATACTGCGAGACCACAATCACAGGCACACGCTCCGGATCTCAAGACACACAGATCCACAGAACGAGCATGGCACACAAGTGAACACAAGCCTGACACCTCCGAAATAGGGCAACGTTGCTTACGTCTCACAGGGAAAAGAGACACGACCCATGCCACAAAAACAGCTACCGATAACACACACGGCAGACACAACAAGCATCAGCTTAGACAAGGAAACACAGTCCTCTCAGTTGACTACTCCACAATATCGGCTTCCGCGCCATGAATAACAACAAAATTGGCACGCATAACGCCAACGACAACACTGGACCACGAGCACAATCAAGTCAGTCCTCACTCAGACATTACATCTGATTCGAGTTGCATGCCAACTCTACCACGATAGAAGAGTACAACAAAACCAACCGACAAGACCTCGATCCACTCAATGCCAAATTAGACTCACAGGGAACTCCTCCCAAGCTGAACACAACCACCAACCAACAGCAACAACACCTGTAGAATCCTGGCTTCGTTCTCAACACAGAACCACAGGACACGACCGCAAGCTGGGTCACATCAAGGCACAATTACAACTGAACACACGGCTAACACATACAAGCCACACTGCGAGCAGCTTACCAACAAGGACCCACAACAACAATAACAATAATCTCAGAGAACGCATCTCAAGGACCACGATCACGGCCCAAGAGCATAACTCCCAAGAAAAATATAGAGAAGAAAAGGGTACTCGACCAGCATATATGCCGACATATTTCCTAAACCCACATGCATGCCAGTGCCAACCATCATGAAGCTTCAAGCAACGGCACGGCAATCAACAACATCAAGGCACACATAGCCAAGACGATAATCACACTGAGGAAACAAACCTCTCGGCCGGCCAGAATCTTCCAACCAAATGATCCTTGACCTGTGGGTTATAAGCCCGCACGCTTCCGCTGCGCACTCACATAACGCACACAGGCACCAAAAATAACTCGGCATCCGCATCTCAGCACACACTCGGTGCCATCGCAATTCATGAAACTGTAATATACCACGCCTCGAGTACCGATCCAGCTAACAACCGATCACAAGTAGCCAAAGTGCAAACCACGAAGAGCACCAGCTTCAACACAAAGCACAAAGAACACCAATCTTAGCTTATCCTTACGTCCTGGAACGATTACTGAACCTTCACAGCACAACAGCCACCAAACACGGTACCACGGACACGGTGCACAACGGCCCCCAAACACAAACTAGGTCCAAAGCCAAGCAACCGCCGAACAAGAGCAAATCAGGTTCAGAACCAACACAGTCCACACTTAAGTAGACACGGGACAAAGGTTCATAGAGTCAACACTCCTAAAGCTTACCTCGAAAAGACACCACAAGACAAGATGAGAAGAATCAAGCTCGACTAATAGTAGCTCACCAAGAAGAAAAAACCTAGGTTCGTCCGAGCATTCTCTCAATCAAGGCATCCAATCGACCACCACAACGCAACCTTAACACCTCAGGGGTTGAACAAACCTCAAGCTGGGACGACCAAAATAACATAAAAATGTGAACGGCCATCACGTCAACGATAAAGTCACTAGCCACATGAACAAGCCACGGAAAAAATCTCGAACACCGCACCACAGATTCACGCCTGTCGACGAACTCTGCCAAGTACAGCATAACAGAGATAAACACCATGACAAAAAAGAATGCTCCATCAGAACCTGACAAGAGCAAAACCATCTCACACAGTGCTAACACAACATGCACAAGACCACATGCGAAAGCAAAGCAATAAACAATCGTAAAACCTATGCCAGCTGCCGACTGTACTGGACCTTAAGGACTCTGAACACTGCGATATCTCGAATTCCCATGTACTTCACAAACAAAAGCTCAGCTAGCTCAGAAAAATTCCAAACAACTCTGAACTCTCGCTCTGATACCACCTGTGATGACCAAGGGTCCGGATGCCGGGTAAACCCGATACCACTTGGAACCTGTGAGGTCTCCCAAGAGCGGTAAATGATGCGGGACGGACACGGGAGATGACACTATATGGTACCACCCTCAGACTCTAGATGAAGACACGACCAGCAACACGCACCAGGGAGACACTAAGCCCGACACTACGAGCTCCTAGTGGCGAAACGTCGCTAACAGAAGTGGAAGCTCACTCGTCGTCCCAAGCGAGGGAAAGCACGGACCGTGCGCGGTTAAGGAACCGGCGGAGGTCAAGGGTAGTCCGACTCAACTTCCGTACTCGGATCGAGTCACGGGACGGGTCACACTCACTCTCACAGCGGTGACATGGACACACGGGCTAGTACCTACACTCTCGGCAGCGGCAACAGACCATATACTAGCTAAGCAAATGAACGCCAAGAGGTTCGGACCATTACCTCCACGCACCCGGCGTGGCGAAGATAACCCCGGCCGAATCACAGACTCCCGGTTAAACAATATCACAGCAATACAAAGATTTGACCCACTCCACGCAGGGAGGTAAAAGGTCACATGTGGAGCCCGGGAATCACGCAACTCGGGTTGACGGGCAGCATCTTGATGTCGCCCGACGGTGCCGAACTCCGCGTTTTCGTGCTTTCCGAACGGTGGGTTCTGCGGGCCCGCGGGGCCCACGGATGGCGCTATCCTCCAGATCTACGGGGGTGGGACCCACTATGATGGGGACCCCTGGTGGCGCGCCTCCACGGACGGCGGTCGGCCGGGAACACCGATCGGGGGTCGATCGGTCCCGATTCCCAAGCTTTGAAGTTGCTGCCCACGGATTTTTAGTTGCTGTTTTCAGGCGCGCGCTCCGGCGAAAACGGCCGCTGCGATCAGTCCTGACGTCAGATCGGGACGCATGAGCTATCGTTGGAAAGCTCTCTTCAAATGCTTCAATCTAGACCCAGAGAGATCTGCTGGATCTGGTCGGATCAGAACTTTAATGAATTTACAAGCCCCTGTTGTACAGTAACCGAAATCTCAGGTCTGTAGGGTACTTGTCTGAGAACCACCGTTGACCGCCTAGTAAACCTTCGATTCAGCTCTTGCGCTCTTATTCAAAGTTGTAGGGTATCAAACCACGGAACTGGGACTATTTTTGGAATTTTATTTGGAGGTGGTGGTGATTTACTATGAGTTTTGGGGTGACTGGTGGTCGGATCTGGGAACAGGGGACAGAACTGTAGCTGGGACTGAGAACAATTTTTAGAAAATATGAGATGGACGAACCAAAAATTGAGAAAAATTGTGGATGAAGGGGTGGATGGGTGGATCCTCCAGTAAAATTGGGCGAACTATAAGAAATCAAAAAGTGGACCTAAGACATAAAACTCAGGGCGGGGATGAATCTGGACAGAACTCTGGCAGAACCGAAATGGAAGAGTGGATGAAAATCAAAAATTATGAAACGAGATCTGAATGGCAAAAAAAAATTTGTGGGTCGTCCTTGACACCTCTGGAACATCCACTAAAATTCCCAGATCTATCTGAGCTCGTGGCTGAGACAAGAAATTCGTGGAAGCTTCTGTGGTACTGTGCGGGCAGAACTCCGTTGATGGCGGTGGCGGCTCGTGGCGGCGGCGGCGATCGTCAGAACCGATACACGAGGCGTCACACCTCAGAATGGAAGCCTTCACAGCTTCAAGGGGGAGAGGGAGGAGAGAGGAGGGGGGCGCACCAGCCCTTGCTCTTGGAAATTGTTTGATTCAAATGGCATTAATTCTCATCAAATGAAAATACAAGGTATATGTATGAATTGGCAAAAGACATAAACTACCCTTGGACCTAGGATTTGTGGGAATATAAAAATGGAGTAGAACTAATTAGTTCTACTCACATTTTTCAAAAATTAAAACCTTGATGGTGAGAGGGGGGCGCCCCCTTGACTAGGGGTGGGGGTAGGTGGAAGGTTGGTGGCCAACCTTGACAAATTAGTCTAATTGTCCCCCCCACTTGGCCCACCCTTCTAGAAGCCCACATTAGAATGTTGACTGACCCCACATGGGGCCCTAGGCTGAGGTGGATCAATGGGAGGGGTCTGGGGGGGCCCGTGGGACCCGGGGGTCCCATTTTACAAATAAACCCCTCTTACAATCAAAATTACAAACCGAATAAAATGAAACACACACACATTACACACAAATAACGTCTAAACAAATATGATAAATGTCGAGACTCAGGGGGGAGTCTCCAGGCTGTCTCTGAGCCAGATGGACGCTGAAGTGGCTTGAGTCGTGCTCCGCGTGCGGTACCGGTGGCTCGCCGACTGCTCAGGTGTCCGCACCAATTCTCCCCGGGTGGGAGAAACTCGACCCTGTCGAGTAAGGGTCTGCATCGCTCCGGCATCGCTCTAGAAGGTCCGGATCAATCCGCTGCAACTCGCCATGCGTGATCCATGTGTCCTCGGTAGCGGACCGTCCTTTCCATCGCACTAGGTAGCGCGGGTAGGATCCACTCCTGGTAACTGTCACCTGCTCATCCAGTATATGATCTATATGCTCACGCTGCCGTGACAAAGGGGCTGGAGGTGGACACTCAGGTGTGGGATCACTCTCAAGGGGAGGAGATGGCTTGAAAGACTCACTAGGGATCACCGCTGGGTCCCTATATGCAACTAGATCCGAAACATTAAAAGTAGAGCTTATACCGTATTCCTCGGGCAGGTCCACAACATACGCATTGGATCCAACGCGTTTCAACACTCTAAATGGCCCGGCTCCGCGAGCTTGCAACTTCTTAACGGTTCCCGAGGGAAACTGTTCAGGTCTTACCCTGATCATGACATATTTGCCCTCTTGGAACTCTCGGTGGTGTCGGTTGGGCACCGACTAACTCCTTGTACCGTGCATTGCTGGCCTTACTGTGACGACAGACGTCGTCATGCAAACTCCTAACATGCCTAACAAAAAGAAAAACACACAGATGCACACACAACCCTACACAAACCTAATGTTAGTCAAACCCAATCATACGCAAGGTGGTCCAGGACATCCGAATGTGTGCCATGCATGCATTTGACATAACCGGAGGTTAATGTCATGGTGGACTCCTAGACATCCTACGATGCACCAACCATGGACATGGGGTTTGGATGTGGGAAGTCCGGGAGGTTTGGGTGGTTGAGGTGGGTCGGGTGTCTCTCGCCCGTGAACGGACTCGGTGGGTGCCGATGGCCCGGTCCATGGGGGAGGGGTATAATGGTGACCTCCCCTAAAGAAGTGGAATGGAGATTGTGGACCAAGGGGCCCACTAAGAAAGGGATCGAAGGGATCAAAGAATGTGTGACCCCTCGATATGGATTCCCTCATCTCATGATCCCATGTGTGGAAGGCTAGAAGGTGTTGTTGATCTCCTTCATCCATGAAGGGAGATGAGACGGTGGGGATATGATGGTGGACTCTCTCGAAAAGGTGGAGTAAATATGGTGGGTCACGGGGTCCACAAGAGAATGGGTCGAAGGGATCAAAGAAGGTATGACCCCTCGGACTAGGCTTCCACAAATCACTGTCCCACATTTGGAAATCTTGGAGGTGTAAATGATCACCTTCATTCATTGTGAGAGATGGGACGACAGTCATAGGTAGAAAGTAAGATTCCTCCCTTGGGCAAAGGGAAATGAAGTCGGACTCGGCCTGCATAGGGAGGAGTAGAAGAACCTCCGTGGTAACATGACCCACGGTGTACACGGAGGTGATGGACCCTAAGGATGGGTGTGTGAAGCTACGACATGTAGGTCGGTCGAAGCGTGGGGCCAACAAGTGCGTAAATGTCAACTGCCGGTCTAATCCTTTAAGAAGATCATCTAATGTATCCACGTGGTGACTAGACCGGAAGGTGGTATGGAATGAGTTGACCGGCACTAATGGTAGGGTAGGGTCCATGGATGGGAGGAGAGATGGGGCCAAGCCGTTCTTGAGCCAACTAAGAAGTGGTTCGACTATGAAAAGTGTACCCGTTAGAAACACGGGTGGCTCGGGCTTTGGTGGCTCCAAATGAGAGGGCTCCGAAATAAGATCGGAAGGTGAGTGTGATGGTAATGGAGCTCTCATGGGTGGGGAAAAAGGATCCACTATGATGGGGAGAGGACTTGGGGACTCCGTTGATGGGGCCGGGTTAAGACTACCGGCGATGACCTCCTTAGGCTCGGGTAGGAGTACATCACTAGGAGTACGTGTCCTATCCACCCCATCCAACCGGTCCAAAATCATTTGCATAAGTTCGGCAACGGAGTGGGTTGGAATAGGGATATCATGGTGGACTCGCCCGTAGTCAACCGTCCTAGGATTGGGTCTTGGCTCATCTACGTGTGGGACTCTTTGCCTCCGACTAGAACCCACTTGGTTGGAAGTGATTGGCTGGGGTCGGTTGGAGGTGACCGGTTGGGGCACGTAGACCTTCCTAAGCTCTCTCTTCATGTCCCACCATGACTCGATGGGCCATTGCCTCCTAACCTCTCTCAAGCGCTCAATGTGGTCCCACTTTTCGGCGGCCTCGTGTAGAAGCCTCTCCTTGGCAAAATAGAATTGCTCGGCTTCGAACATGGTATAACAATCAAAGTATGTGTCCATGGCGGCCTCCCACTTGAGGTAGTCGCCCGGGCCATTGGAGCCATAAAAATCCGAGACTTCGGGCCTACGGAAGTGGAGTGGGTGGTTGCCAAGCCCATGGGTGGACCAACGGCCATATTGCCCGGGTGATTGGGAATCCATGGGAAATTGGGGGGAGAACTATATGTTGGACATGCCGACACTTGGACACTACACTAGACTGGCTATGCAAGGTTGGAATGCACTAACTAATGCAAACACTGACTAATGCACCTAGACCTAACCAATATCCGGTACGGGGCGGAGTTAATCGATCCGAAGATCACTCCCGCAAGTGTGCGACCTCCCGGTAGGCGTAGCCTAACGTTCGGACAACACCTTTTAAGATACCGAATAAATGGTGTAAATACAATTTAAAACACACTTTTTTTTTGTTTTGAAAATAATGATGGTCCTAGACTCGACTTAGACCATGATGCATGCAAGACTTATGCATTGACTACCCTAGACTCGACTCGCTCTGATACCAAACTGATGCGCGACGGACATGGGAGACGACACTATATGGTACCACCCTCAGACTCTAGATGAAGACACGACCAGCAACACGCACCAGGGAGACACTACGCCCGACACTACGAGCTCCTAGTGGCGAAACGTCGCTAACAGAAGTGGAAGCTCACTCGTCGTCCCAAGCGAGGGAAAGCGCGGACCGTGCGCAGTTAAGGAACCGGCGGAGGTCAAGGGTAGTCCGACTCAACTTCCGGACTCGGATCGAGTCACGGGACGGGTCACACTCACTCTCACAGCGGTGACATGGACACACGGGCTAGTACCTACACTCTCGGCAGTGGCAACAAACCATATACTAGCTAAGCAAATGAACGCCAAGAGGTTCGGACCATTACCTCCACGCACCCGGCGTGGCGAAGACAACCCCGGCGGAATCACGGACTCCCGGTTAAACAATATCACAGCAATACAAAGATTTGACCCACTCCACGCAGGGAGGTAAAAGGTCACATGTGGAGCCCGGGAATCATGCAACTCGGGTTGACGGGCAGCATCTTGATGTCGCCCGGCGGTGCCGAACTCCGCATTTTCGTGCTTTTCGAACGGTGGGTTCTGCGGGCCCGCGGGGCCCACGGATGGCGCTGTCCTCCGGAACTGCGGGGATGGGACCCACTATGATGGGGACCCCTGGTGGCGCGCCTCCACGGATGGCGGTTGGCCGGGAACATCGATCGGGGGTCGATCGGTCCCGATTCCCAAGCTTTGAAGTTGCTGCCCACGGATTTTTAGTTGCTGTTTTCAGGCGCGCGCTCCGGCGAAAACAGCCGCTGCGATCAATCCTGACGTCGGATCGGGACGCATGAGCTATCGTTGGAAAGCTCTCTTCAAATGCTTCAATCTAGACCCAGAGAGATCTACTGGATCTGGTCGGATCAGAACTTTAATGAATTTACAAACCCCTGTTGTACAGTAACCGAAATCTCAGGTCTGCAGGGTACTTGTCTGAGAACCACCATTGATAGCCAAGTAAACCTCCGATTCAGCTCTTGAGCTCTTCTTAAAAGTTGTAGGGTATCAAACCACGGAACTGGGACTTTTTTTGGAATTTGATTTGGAGGTGGTGGTGATTTACTATGATTTTTGGGGTGACTGGTGGTCGGATCTGGGAACAGGGGGACAGAACTGTAGCTGGGACTGAGAACGATTTTTAGAAAATATGAGATGGACGAACCAAAAATTGAGAAACATTGTGGATGAAGGGGTGGATGGGTGGAACCTCCAGTAAAATTGGGCGAACTAGAAGAAATCAAAAAGTGGACCTAAGACATAAAACTCAGGGCGGGGATGAATCTGGATAGAACTCTAGCAGAACCGAAATGGAAGAGTGGACGAAAATCAAAAATTATGAAACGAGATCTGAATGGCAAACCAAAATTTTTGGGACGTCCTTGACACCTCTGGAACATCCACTAAAATCCCCAGATCTATCTGAGCTCGTGGCTGAGACAAGAAATTCGTGGAAGCTTCTGTGGTACTGCGCGGGCAAAACTCCGTTGATGGCGGTGGCGGTGCGGTGGCGGCTCGTGGCGGCGGCGGCGATCGTCGGAACCGGTACACGAGGCGTCACACCTCAGAATGGAAGCCTTCACAGCTTCAAGGGGGAGAGGGAGGAGAGAGGAGGGGGGCGCACCAGCCCTTGCTCTTGGAAATTGTTTGATTCAAATGGCATTAATTCTCATCAAATGAAAATACAAGGTATATGTATGAATTGGCAAAAGACATAAACTACCCTTGGACCTAGGATTTGTGAGAATATAAAAATGGAGTAGAACTAATTAGTTCTACTCACATTTTTCAAAAATTAAAATCTTGATGGTGAGAGGGGGGCGCCCCCTTGACTAGGGGTGGGGGTAGGTGGAAGGTTGGTGGCCAACCTTGACAAATTAGTCTAATTGTCCCCCCCACTTGGCCCACCCTTCTAGAAGCCCACATTAGAATGTTGACTGACCTCACCTGGGGCCCTAGGCTGAGGTGGATCAATGGGAGGGGTCTGGGGGGGCCCGTGGGACCCGGGGGTCCCATTTTACAAATAAACCCTTCTTACAATCAAAATTACAAACCGAATAAAATGAAACACACACACATTACACACAAATAACGTCTAAACAAATATGATAAATGTCGAGACTCAGGGGGGAGTCTCCAGGCTGTCTCCGAGCCAGATGGACGCTGAAGTGGCTTGAGTCCTGCTCCGCGTGCGGTACCGGTGGCTCGCCGACTGCTCAGGTGTCCGCACCAGTAAAGCTCCGAAGGGATAAAAAGGAGTGTGAGAGTACATTGAACTTCTAGATATAATAGTAAGCAACTAAATTTCAATGATCAAGATTGCTAAAATAGCATAAATAAAATTACATTTTCTATAACAATTAAAACTAACAGAGTTCAGTCCAACAGAAAGACAAGTACAGTCCAACAGGAAAGAGAACGTACTCTCAAGTCAGGGAAACCCGACACAAGCAACGCTGGCAACTAAGAACCACGCAGCAGGTACCGTCCAGTAGGAGGAAGAACTGCTACACCTGAAAAGTCAGGGGTGAGCCTCGTGTCACTGGCTCAGTAGGGATCCCGTAGAACCCTACCACGAAACAACGCAGTAATAGAAGTGCTACACTAAAGCAAAGCAGTAACAAAGCAGGAGTAGAAACAACAGAAGTAAAGAGGAAAAGCCGTAACCCGGAAACACGGCAGTCGAAGGAACCTCGGCCCTCTAAACTACTCCGAACAGCAATAGAAAGGTAAACCCCGATTCACAAAGTCGGGCGTTACCGATCCATTGTCGAATCATGAAACCCTATCATGAAAAAGCCTACCAAAATAGGTAAAGCCTACCAAAAGACCTACACAGTCAAAGGCACAAGACATACACAAGCTTACCGTCATGTACTCTACAAAACCCGTAACCTCGAGTGAAGCCAAGCATAGGCTACGCGGACAAGTCACGAAAACATAAGTCATCGTGTCATGTGACAGAAGCACCTCCTCACTAGAAGAACAACTAGATGCGTCCACTGACGTCTTACACTGTGCCACAAGTATCTCGCACTCACCTAGAACGGCGATAACTGAGACACTCACAAAGAACCAAGGAACTACATTAACGAGTACAATAGTACCACAATAACGAGTGACTAGTCAGGGTCACGCCTGTTGGCGCTCGTCCAACCGCCCCTGACCACGTGAGCACACATAATCTCAATGCCTTGAGCTAGGCCTCTAGCTAGTTTTCCCCCCTAGTAGGACGCTACCGCAAAGCAAGGGGGCCCATGAAAACTAGCCTAAAAATCATCTATCGGGATCTGCCTCGCCACCACTTCCAGGTGGGCCGACACACAGGAAAGTGTCGTCAGACAATGACTAGTGGAGGTTCACCAGACACAGAGACTCGAAACAGCGAACACCGAAGTACAAATAGGGTAAGCACACACCTATCGCACGTACAACAGAGCATAATGTAGTATACAACTACCACCAGACTCAGGACAGTCAACTAGACCTGCTGACAATGATCCTTGAGTCACAAGACTCGGGTCAAGATTGTCGCACATCACAGCAACACGCTGTTAATCAGCCTAGTCCCTAAGCCAAAAACTACGGTAAAACACATCAACGATGAGTCCTCGGCCTCCGAGCTACACAACGAACTCATAATTCCGTATAACACAGAACACGAGGGATCACCAAAACCCTCAAAGCACATGGCACACAAATTGAGGTAAGATGATATCTCCAAGCGTCCACGACCATGTCTCGATCCTCATAGGATAGACGAGACACTCGCGAGGTCATGTGTCAACCACTGGGTCACAACCGGGTTGACCAAAAATCATAATGACCCTCAATATAACACAAAAGACTACTCCGTACAGTGGCACTCTTAGACACCCTATAACACAGTCACAGCCCTCATAGGACGTCCAAAACATCCATGGTGTTGTGCCAGACATCCACGGTGTTGTGGCCCGGGCATGTTTTGACGAAGGCATATCGTACCAGTTTGTTGATTTGCATTGAATACATGGTTGATGAATGTTGCTGAATGTGTCTCACTTTGATATGTCTCATTAAATGGCATGTTGGGTGTTTGAATCAGGTTCAGATATTTCATGATTTAAGATGAGTATCTTTTGACTGAACTTGGGACTAATATTGTGTTAGTTGGTTTGAGAACAACCACTGTGTGTGATGATTGAGCATATCTTGTAATCCAAACTTGGAGTGGCATAGTAACATCCTGAATCTGTTGTGGACTTGGCACTAGGGTGCATCTGCTGCTACTGTTTCTTCAATGATGGCTGGTTAATTATTTTGATCACTTGGCTTCACATGCTTAGACCTTAGCATACACTTGCTTAGACTTGTGCATCATATGCACAGACTTGGATCCCTTATATGCACCGACCTATGCTAGGATTGATTAGTCACTTGCACCGACCTTGTCTATGCATGCACCGACCTCATCTTCACTTGCACTGACCTGTGCTAGGATCTTGCACCGACCTATCTTTGTCATTCCATATATGTGCACCGACCTTGCCTATGTGTGCACCGACCTATCTTTGTCATTCCATATATGTGCACCGACCTTGCCTATGTGTGCACCGACCTATCCTTGTGCTTCATAAAAGTGCACCGACCTTGTCTATAGGTTCTACATTGTGTGCACCGACATATCTTTGTCATTCCATATATGTGCACCGACCTTGCCTATTTGTGCTTATCTATAGGGTCTTCACTATATGCACCGACCTGCCCTTGAATGTGCACCGACCTGGTCTTTGTTGTTTTACAAACATGCACCGACCCTGGCTATACATATGCATCGACCATGAGTTCATATGCACAGACACTTCAGCCTGTGCGTTGATTTATTCAACGGGATCGTGTTTTCCGGGTTGATTTTGAAATACCCATTTTGAGATCGGATTGGCTTGCCCTTTTACTCCATTACCCCTAGGGTTTCTACCCTTGAATGGGTGTGGTTCTAAGAGGTTTTCTCATGGGCTTTAATGTCTATTTGCATTGTTTTCTCATGGGTATAAGTATGCTATGAAATGCATCTACGGAAGAATACATCTTTTGAGCTGATCTCGTTCTATCTTTGCAGGAGGAGGAGAGGGCTTTGCACACCCATCTGGAGGAGGAAGATAAAGCTGTAGAAGCTGCATCCCATGACCCCAAGCTCAGATCTAGTGGTGGCCGTTGCTGCTCTCCATCGTCTTCCAGCTTGGGCGCTCATCCCTTCAACAACCTGTTGCTTCCTCTTCGTGGTTCATTCACTCTAGTGCACCCTTCCATCTATCTCCGAGTTGTAATGAAGATCAAATGGGGATCTCATATTCTCTTGTTTATATGCCTTTATTTGAGCATAGTTCATAATATCTGAACTAGGCATTGTATTTTCACATACTTTTTCTTTCATAGACGATCTTGGAGCATTGTCTCTATGTGTACGGTTTCTCATCGTAGTACGAGAACCCACGTGTGAGGTGGTTTGCTACCGTCGTGCAGCGTTTCTAGTGGAATCCTCTCGAGTTGAGAGGGGTGGACGTAGCACTGCACTCCGGTGGGTCCGAACCACCTAAAAATCTTTTGTGCCGTGGTTTGCCATCTGTGGGTTTGTTGTATTACTCTATCCGTCTGTTTTACGAGTGTGATACGGTGAGCTGAGAGTTTAATAAATTGTACACACCTTTATTTTCATCCGAGTGATCATCATTTAGCGCTGGAGAGCTGTGAGTGGTTGTTTGATTGTCATTTAAACATTCTACATTAACTTGAATTTAGGGAGCTTCATCTCTTCATATCTATATCTCTGCAATTTATTTTAAGTTTGTGAAAAAGGGGGCGCAATCAATTCACCCCCGTCTCGATTGCTTTCCTAACCGGGCCAACAATTGGTATCAGAGCCTTGGCTCTGCTTTATTCTGAAACCTAGAGGTTTAGAGAGATCTGTTTGGATTGGCTAACAAGGGGTTAATGCCCGAAGGGCATTCTATTCATAGGCCACCATTCTTTGATAGTAGTAATTACACGTATTGGAAAAATAGGATGACTATTTTTTTTCATGCACAAAGCCATGAAATATGGACTGTTATAAAGAATTGTCCATACACCTTACCTCCTGGTGAGGAAGATTGGAATGATGATCTTATTAAGAAGGCCACTGTGAATTTTAATGCTTTAAATATTATTCAGTGTGCTATTCACCCAAATGAATATGCTCGTGTTTCTATGTGCAGCAGCATGAAAGAAATGTGGGATAAGCTGAAGCTAATCTATGAAGGTACTTCAGAAGTCAAGGAGACGAAGGCTAACATGCTTATCTGGGATTATGAGCTATTCCACATGAAGGAAGAAGAGACTATCTCCGAGATGTTTGCACGTCTCATGGAGATAACCAATGGGTTAAAGGCACTCGGGAAAGAATTTAAAGACACTGATTTGGTCAGAAAAGTGCTGAGGTCTTTATCACCAAGCTGGCACACCAAGGCAACGGTGATAGAGGACTCGAAGTATCTTTCTACACTTACTGTGGATGCTCTCATAGGGTCTCTAATGGCCTATGAGATAAACATCAAGAGGACGGAAGATGACACCAAAAATAAGAAATCAATAGCATTGAAGGCAAACCCCGAAACTATCTCAAGTCAAGAGGATTCGATGGACAACACGGACGATGAAGAAGTTGCCATGATAACAAGGAAGGTCAGACAGTTTCTACGAGAAAGAAGAAAATTTGGTGGAAAGTTCTGAAAATGGAAGAGGCATCCCAAGCAAAGGAATGATCCATCCAAAGCAGCTGAGATCATGTGCTATGAATGTAAGAAGATGGTACATATGAGAGGTGAATGTCCCGAATTGAAAAAAAAGGGCAAGAAAGACAAGGGCAAGAAGCCAAGGGCCATGAAGGCCACTTAGAGTGACGAGGACGAGGACGAGGACGAGGATACGTCCGATGAAGAAGAAGACATTGAGGAGATTGTGAAGAACTTCTGTCTTATGGCTAAGGAAGACGAAGTGCAGGTAAATTCTGATTCTGGACTCATTACAAATGATCAATGGGAACTTGCTTATGAGGAGTTATATGAAAAATACAAAAAGATTAGGAATGAAAATAAAAACTTGAGAAAGAATATTCAAGAAATCATTCACTCACCTAACTCCTGTGATAAGTGTAGCTTGTTTGAAATTCAAGTCCAAAAATTCAAACGTGTTAATGAATCACTAGAATCAAAATTGATCATGTTTGAAGATGAAATTGCTTGTTTGGACGTCGAGAAACAAAATGCATGTAAGCTCAAAAAGGAAATCCAAGAAAGGCATGAAATGCTGAAAAATAAGTTCGATGAATTGAATGTAAAAATAAGTGAATGTGAGAAAGTCAAGGAAGAATTGGAGAGTAAAAATGAACTACTTGTCACACAGCTAAATGAAGTGAAAAATGCTCATGAAAAGATGTTGAAGGCAAAGGAAAAACAACTTGAGAAAAGTTCAAATTCCATGCATGGCGACAAAAATCAATTTCAATACAAGGTTAAAAATTCACAAGATCATGGAGAGTGTTCATACACACACACTAGTTCACAAGCTGTTTATACTCGATCCCCCTCTACTTCTAGGAATGTAAATAAAAGAAACAATTTTGGTAGGAGAAGACCCACATGTTTTTATTGTGGCAGGATAGGTCATGATATGTATATATGTCAATTGATGAAGTATGATGATGACCTATTTTTGAGTAAGTATAGTCATACGGTGATGAATGCTAACACTAAGGGACCCAAGATTGCTTGGGTACCTAAATCAAAATGAGATTTGATGTTTGTTCTTGCAGGTCTGCATAAAAGCAATGGAAAATAAATGGTACCTGGACAGCGGATGCTCCAGGCACATGACTAGAAATAAATAACTTTTTGCAGACCTAGCAAAGAAATATGGTGGAACGGTAATTTTTGGCGGACAGGACAGAGGTAAAATTGTAGGTATTGGAAGAGTTGGTAAGGACCTCAACCATTGCATCAAAGATGTTTTACTTGTTAAAGGTCTAAACCATAATTTGCTTAGCATTAGTCAACTTTGTGACAAAGGTCACAATGTTATTTTTGAATCTTCTCACTGTTCCATTGTTGATGCAAACACTCATGACATTAAATTCATAGGAGTGAGGAGTAACAACACTTATCATGTTGACTTTAATGAAATTTCTTCTGAAAACTTGTGCTTGGTTGCTAACAAAAATGATGATGTTTGGTTGTGGCATCGCCGTCTTGGGCATGCCAGTTTCAATGTTATTAGGAAGTTGAATCGAAATAATTTAGTTAGAGGTCTTCCTTATTTAAACTTTGAAACATCAAAAATTTGTGAAGCATGCAACAAAGGAAAACAAACCATAACTTCTTTCAAATGCAAAAACATTGTTTCCACAGAAAAACCCCTAGAGTTGTTACACTTGGATTTGTTTGGTCTCACCAGGACTCACAGTCTTGGAGGGAAACTTTATGATTTTGTGATTGTCGATTATTTCTCAAGATATGCATGGGTTATGTTCTTAGCTAACAAAAGTGAGGCATTTAAAGAATTTGCTGATTTCTGTGTGAAAGTTTAAAATGAAAAAGGATATACCACTCAGAAAATTCATAGTGACCACGGGAGAGAATTTGAAAATTCTGAATTTGACGAATTTTGCAGGAAACAGGGGTATGAGCATCAATTTTCAGCACCTAGGACCCCGCAACAAAATAGAGTGGTCGAGAGGAAGAATAGAACACTCGTGGAGATGGCGCGTACCATGCTGGCGGAGAATGGTCTTCCACGGTACTTATGGGCAGAAGCAGTTAATACTGCCTGCTACATCACCAATCGAGCAATGGTATCCTTAAGAAAACTCCTTACGAGCTGTATAAAGGTAAGAAACCCAACATATCTCATTTTAAGCCATTTGGATCGATTTGTTTCATCTTGAATAATGGTAAAGACAATTTGGAGAAATTTGATGCTAAGAGTGATAAAGGAATTTTCCTCGGGTACTCTTTAACATCTAGAGCTTACCGTGTTTACAATTCTAGAACTCTTGTTGTCGAGGAGAGTCTGCATGTTTTAGTTGATGAATTCACCTTGAGAAAGCCAAATGATAATGATCATTTTCTGGTTACAAGTGAGAGTGAAGATGAAAAAGGAGAATCGAGCAAACAAGGTGAGGCAGAAGGTCAAGAAAAGGAAAAGTAGCAAGAGAAACAAGAGGAGCAAGTACATCCGACTCTTCCACACAGATGGACTACACATAAGGACCATCCGTTGGAGAATGTAATTGGCGGTGTGGATGATGGAGTGTGAACGCGAGCCTCATATAGGAAAGTTGAAATTCATGACAATTTAGCCTTACTTTCCAATATTGAGCCTAAATCTTTAGAGGAGGCACTTAATGACAATTCTTGGGTTCTCGCCATACAAGAAGAACTACACCAATTCCAAAGGAATCGGGTGTGGTTACTCGTGCCCCGGCCTGATAATCATCCCATAATCGGAACTAAGTGGGTTTTCCGAAACAAACTTAGTGAAGATGAGGTGGTTGTGAGGAATAAGGCAAGACTGGTAGCTAAGGACTACTCTTAAGAATTTGGTATATATTTTGATGAATCTTTCGCTCCTGTGGCTAGATTAGAAGCAGTAAGAATACTTCTTGCTTATGCTTGTCACAAGAACATCAAGCTTTTCCAAATGGACGTGAAGAGTGCCTTCCTCAATGGAGTTATCAAGGAAGAAGTATACGTGGAGCAACCGCCGGGCTTCGAGGATGAAAAATTTCCAGACCACGTCTACAAATTGGACAAGGCACTGTATGGGTTAAAACAAGCTCCCCGGGCATGGTATGGTCGCTTAAGTTCATTTTTGATTGATAATGGTTTCAACCGAGGTAATATAGACCAAACGTTGTTTACTAAGACTTGTGATGAGCATGCCTTACTTGTGCAAGTTTATGTAGACGACATTATATTTGGAGCCACAAATCTGAAAATGAATGATGATTTTGCTCAACTTATGCAGGGAGAGTTCGAGATGAGCTTGATGGGTGAACTAAACTTCTTCTTGGGGCTACAAATAAAGCAACTGGACGATGATATCTTTATCAAACAGAAGAAGTACACACAAGAAATTCTGAAGAAGTTTCAACTAGAAAATGCCAAGCCATTTGCTGCACCCATGTCCACTTCACTTAAGTTAGAAGATGATAAAGGTAATGTCGTGGATCAGAAACTTTTTAGGGGTAGATAGGCTCATTGTTATATCTTATTGCTAGTAGGCCTGACATACATTTCAGTGTGTCTCTATGTAAGATATCAATCTTATCCTAGGGAATCTCATTTGTCAGCCGTGAAAAGGATTCTCAGGTATTTGAAAGGTTCTATTGATCTTGGTTTGTGGTTTACTAGAAATAATTCATTTGATTTGCATGCTTATACTGATTCTGATTATGCTAGGTGTAAAATGGATCGCAAGAGCACAAGTGGTCACTGCCAATTTCTAGGGGGCTGCATGGTCTCATGGGCCTCAAAGAAACAACATTGTGTGGCTTTATCAACTACTGAAGCCGAATATGTGGCTGTAGGCAGTTGTGCGGCCCAGGTACTCTGGATCCGACACCAGTTGTTAGATTTTGATATTTCCTTGAAAAAGACTCCCATTTTGTGTGGCAATACTTCAACGATTAATCTGTCCAAAAATCCTGTCCAACACTCTCGCAGAAAGCACATAGAAGTTAGACATCATTTCATTAGAGATCATATAAATAAATGTGACTTTGAATTGACTTTTGTAGATACAAAAAATCAACTTGCTGATATTTTTACAAAATCTTTAAATTCTGATCAATTTTACTTTCTTAGGAGAGAATTAGGAGTGTGCAGATTAGATAGTTAAAATCTTTTTGAGTTGCTTTGTACATATTCTCTCAAAATTTCAATTAAGGCAATTGTACATACTAGTCTATTTTCTTGCACATAAGGAGATTTTCCACTGCATCTAATTTTCAATACCTTCTGTTTGTGAATAACACTTTGAATAACATTTGATCCTCTTTCATAGCTTCATTCTCTTGCATCCGTGTGTATATAGCTTCATACACTCTATACTAATGCGTGCATGAATGCCATGATTATCTGGTATATCAAATGCCGATTGCGGAAGGTTGGATTATGTCCAGCTGGAAGCATTCCCCATGCGTGAGGGTGATCTTCGGACCTACGTTGTAATGCCCTGGATCCTTGGTAGGTCTTGCTGGATCTTCATTGGATCTTCTGGATTGGTTTCGGTGAGTTTCGGTTCGCTTTTGTGGCTTCCGAGTTGAGCTTTACGAGCCGTGTGGGTTTTTCTCTCGTACTAGTTACGGAACCCTACGGTGAGTTTGTTTGTCAGTTCATCGACTCGCGGATACTATAGCGACGATGTACTCTTCGAGCCGGTCGTTTCGACTATTTTTGCGTATTTTTCTGAATTTGTGCATTTTTGGCGCATTTTTGGAATTTTTGGAAATTAGGAAAATTCCTAATTTCTTTTCTTTTTCTTTCCTCTTTCTCTCTCCTCATTCGCACGTTCGCCTCTCTCTCTCTCCCGTTCTCTCTCGTTCTCCCACCTTCTCGCCTCCAGCTGCAGACGGAGGGGTCCGTTGGTGAGGTGGCGACGTCGGGAAGCTGTTGGGGTGCGTGATGGAGCGAGGATCGGAATGCTTTTGGCGCTATCCCGAACGGTGGATTCAAAGCCGGTGTTCGAGCTCGCGGCGTGGCTTTCGGCGCGGTCCCTTCGGGGCACGGTTTCTTCGGTGGAGGTAGGGTGATGGTTCCTCACTTCCTCCTGCTCGTTTTCCCTGCCCTTGCACTTCGTTTGGCGCAGAAGCGGCCGAGTTTGGGCTTATTTTGCCTAAACTGTGATTTTCGGGTTTTGTAGGGTTCGCCGGAGAACGGCAACCATTTGTAGCTCGGTTAGTGTTGAACTGACTGTTGGGATGTTAGGATCCCATCCATGCTTGTTTCGTGTTGATCGGTGATCATTCGAGGCCGGTAGGAGCCCGGGAACCTCGTTGACCCATTTAGGGTGGATTTGTTAGAATCGCCCTGATCTTGTGTTTTTGTGCTTGCATGTGGGCTTTTTAGCCTTCTTATGTTGTTTTTCATCGTCGAGGGTTGTTCCCCCTGCGCTTCGGCGTGAATGGGGCGTGGATCGGGCCGATTTGGCTAACCCTCTCTTTTCCCGCCGTAACTGGTGTGGCGGTCGTTCCAGGGACCGTTACATGCCCTGACGGCCCCATGACTGACTGTTACAGCGTCTGGGTTGATTTGAGTTCTTCGGGGTTTTGAGAGTGTGACGGCCCAGGGGTGGCGCGTCACATCTCTCTGACGCGTCCCGTGAGACGCGTTACGTCTATTTTGTAGTTTTATGTTTGGGTTAAGTCGGTTCCCCTGGCGTGCCTGCCCTAGCGCATCAGGTGTGCGTAACGCGCCCTGCCCCAGGCCGTTACGTTCTGTTTGACCGTGTTTGACCGAGTGAGTCGGTTCGCCTAACGGCCGTGCTCCCGTGCGTTAGGTGTGTGTAACGCGCCTGTCCCAGGCCGTTGCATGCTGTTTTGGCTGAGTTGGGCTGGTTGCGTCGTTGTCTCTAACGGCCTCGTCCCCGTGCGTTAGGCGGTTGTAACGCGTCCGGTCGAGACCGTTACATGCCTCTCAGTCAGTTGTTGTTCTGGGTTTTGCTGGCCCTGACGCGTCTGTCCTCCCGTGTTAGGTGGCTGTAACGCGTTCGGTCTGGCACGTTACATGCTCCAAGTGTGTTTTGAGTTTGAGGGTTGTTGGCCCTGACGGCCCCGGTCGGGCGCGTCAGGCTGGTGTAACGCGCCCGGTGCTGGCCGTTACATGCCTTTGTGTTTCTGGAGTTGGTTAGGGCGGTGTGTGTGACGGCCTGTTCCCCGACCGTCGCGTGGAGTGTAACGGCCTAGCGTTAGACCGTCACGTTCATGTAGCGGTCTAAGGGTGGTGCGTTACATGCCTTGTGCTTCGATTTCTGTGATTTCGGTTTCTGCTTGTCTTGGCTTGGCCTTGTGGTCTGCCCGTTGTTGGATTGTGTGTCTTCCCTAAGTATTTTGATGATGAGCAACACTATGTTAATTGAGCTTGTTATTTTTGATCAGATATCTTGCACTTGAGTTATCCATAACTTGAGTTATCCATGGTTTTATATGAAATAACTGCTAAAGAGGTAACACTTCGTGTGTTCGTTCATGTTCTGTCTTCGTGCTGTTTTTCCTCAAACATCATGTAGTTCTTGCTTCGCGTTTTCACCTCGTGTCGAATTAGCCATGTTGTCGTCTGTTTGAGTGTTGTTCTTTCACCTCGTGCAGTCTTTGATTACTGTGTTGTTTCCATGTCATCCTTTGTATTCCTGTCTTCGAGTCGTTTCTTTGCATACTGTCTTCGTGGTCGATTGGCACTTCGTCTTGGTTACAACACCTCGTGTTGTACTGTTTGACTTCGTGTCGGTTTCGGTTACAGTCCATGTTGTTTTCATGTCGTTCTCTTTTATTGCCACCTCGTGTCGTTTTTATTATTAAGTCTTCGTGTCGTTTTACCTCGTGCAGTGTTATCCCGTGTCATTTACTGTTTCGACCTTGTGTCGTTATCAGCCCGTGTTGCTTTCATCTCGTGCTGTTTTCACTATCCTCGTGTTGTTCTCACCGCATGTCGATTACTGTTTTCACTTAGCATTATTTTTATGTTCGTGTCGTTTTTCTGTGTAGTGTGTGTTTGTCACCACTATACTTCGTGTCGTTGCTTCTTACTTCGTGTCTAACTTCACTTCGTGTTGTTTTTCACCTCGAGTCGTTTCCTTATACTCTGTCCTCGTGTTGGTCTCTCGTTTTAGTCTTCATGTCGGCTTCTGTCGTAAGCCCGTATTGTCCTCGTGTTGTTTTTGCATTCGTAACCTCGTGTCTCTCTTGCGTATAACCTCACCTCGTGTCATTATCTTCTGTATATCTGATCTGTTACAGAATTTCTCGTGTCGTTCTTATGACATCTCGAGAAATAGTCACGTCGTGTTGTTGTTACTATACCTCATGCAGTTTTGGTCTTAATAGCCATGCAGCGTATTAATGGACTTAATCTCATTACAGGTCCGAGGAAGAACATTCCACACTCCAGGGCTGCACGTGATCCGAGACAAGAGGAACCAATTTGATAAAGGCACGTGACAGGATACTTCTGGATCAAGCGTGGGAGGCACACGCATTTCATGCCCTATCCATCTGCTGTTGATGCTATAAATAGAATCCTTCGTCCTCAGATGAAAGTTATCGAAGTAGAGAGGCATAGAAGAAAACAGGGAAACAGAGAGCCCTTCGATCCAGGAAAAAGAAAAGAAAGAAAAAAAAAGAATAGCAGAGAGAAATAGAAAGAGAGCAGAAGAGTGTTCAGAAGAATTGTTCTGACTTGCGGATCAAATCCGAAGTCTATTGCTCTATATTGAGCTACATTGTTTCCATTGTCTGGCATGTTTTGATTTCCTTCGTTCGTATTTTTCATTTCTTGTTCTTATCTTTCTTCAACCGTTATTGTTTGTGTTTCCGATCCTCTGGACTGAGGTCGGGGTCCTCCTGTGAGATCAGGAGTAGGGAGAGTCAATCTCCGGTTTGCAAGCAGCAGGTGAGCTGCTTGTAGGTACCCTCCGGGTTGGGAGGAAGAGGGGTCTTCGACCTCTGGTTCACTAGTAGCAGGGCTGCTACTAGTGGGGTTACCCTCTTGGTAAAGAGGAAGAGAGACGTGAGTCTCTGGGTTCTAGTGACTGCTGATCGCTAGAGGTTCCCTCCGGGTAGGAGGAAGAGGAGAGGTTGTTCTCCTGGGAAGCTGTGTATCAGCAGTTGTTTGGCAAACTGTGTTGCCCAGCCTTTAGTGAAGCCACACTCAGGTTGAGTGTGGGGTGGATGTAGGTCTGAAGGACCGAACCACCTTAAAATCCTCTGAGCCCTTGTGTGATTGATCGTGATAATATTGTGGTATGCCTTCTATTTGCTTGAGCTATTAACTGCACTGCATCTTTTACGATAGTCAGAACTCGAGGTTAGCTCTGTTTAGCAATATACTCTGCAATAAGTTTTTAAATCTACGAAAACAGTGATCTATTCATCCCCTCCCCTTCTAGATCACTTCATATTGTACTTATCAGTTGGTATCAGAGCAGGTTTTTCCCAGAATGTGGTCCAACGGCCAGGGAAACGGATCCAATGGTCCGCGCAGTTTCATAGCTGATGGGCAGTCTATCACCCGCCCCCCTTTCTTTGATGGTAATAATTACTTCTTCTGGAAGAACAGGATGGAGGTCTTTATCAGGGCCCAAAGCAACAAGCTATGGAAAGTCATTACAGATGGTCCATACACCCTTCCACCGAATGAAGATATGTGGACAGAAGATCAGGTCAAACTCTCCACACTGAATTGGACAGCTCTTAACATCATACAGTGCGCCGTCCATCCGGAAGAATATTCAAGGATCTCAGCGTGCAAGACTGCAAAGAATATGTGGGATGATTTGCAGTTAATTCATGAGGGCACATCTCAGGTGAAGGCTACCAAGATCAACATACTTACAACTCAATATGAGTTATTTAAGATGAAGCCAGAGGAGCCGATCACAGAAATGTATGCCAGATTATCTGTGATCATCAACAGTCTGAAAGGCCTTGGAAAGGATATTCAACAAGAAGACATAGTCAGGAAGATCCTTAGGTCTCTAACTCCCGTCTGGGATACCAAGGTGACTGTAATAGAGGAATCAAGAGATTTATCCATCATGACAGTAACCCAGCTGATTGGTTCTCTCATGACCCATGAAATGAATTTCACACGAGGAAACGATGGGCATGACAGAAAGGGAAAGAATGTTGCTCTGAAGGTTTCACGACATACTAAGAAGAGCAACAACAGCAGCAGCAGCAGCAGTGATGATAGCAGCGAAGGGTCTGATGGATTCTCAGACTTGGACAAGGATGAGCGAGCTATGCTCACCAGGCAGTTCAGAAAGTTCCTAAGAACAAAAGGAAAATTCTACAGGAGGAAGAAATTTAATGCTGAAATGAAGTCTCCTGAACGAAGATTTGAGAAGAACCGGTCTGCTAAGAAGATCACTTGCTATCATTGTCAGAAATCCGGTCACATGAAAAGTGAATGTCCAGAGCTACAAGCTAAGGCTCCAGGACACCAGAGGAATGTGGTGCACAAGAAGAAGAAGGCCATGCTGTGCACATGGAGCGATGAGGAGGAGGACCCAGAAGCCACTTCGTCCAGTGAAAATGAAGAGAAGACCTGCCTCATGGCCGACCATGAGAAAGAGGTAACAAATTTATTTGAGAATTTTACTTTAAATGATTGGGAGGACGCCTATGGCGACCTGTTAAGTAAATATAATTGTTTAAACAAGGAGCATAGAATGCTTAGACGTAAGTTTCATTCTCTGTCTGAAGAACACTCTTCTATTGTCACTGATAGCATGAAAACCAAGGAGATGGCCACTGAGCTAGATCAGGTTAAAGGTGAGATTGAGAGGTTGAGAATGGAAAGAGAAGAGAATCTAGCTAGAATAGATGAGCTGAAGTGTAAAGCTGAAGAGTCTAAAGGAGAGATTAGACTGATGGCTGAAAAATATGAGGCAGTTAGAACAGTTAATCAGGAACTCCAGGACCAATGCAATGAATTTCAGAAGGAGATTGAGGACAAAGAAAAAGTGCTTGAAAAGTTTACAGAGGGGAGAAACAACCTGAATGTCCTTCTGGGGTCGAGGGTAAACTTCAATAGGGAGGGATTAGGATACAATCCTACTAGTAAAAAACCCTTTGAATTTAAGACTATCACGTTCTGCCCCGCCAAAGGCAAGGAGAAACTGGAAACACCATCCGGTTCCAAATCTGTCTCTACAATGAAGTCTTCGACCAGTAAATTCATTCACTCCACTGGTCAGCAGTCTAAGTCAGGAAATCCTGAGACAAGCACTGCTCATGTACAGCAGGCGTGGAACAAAGATTCTCACAGGACCAGTCCTATAGAGGCCACAAAAAGAGCGAAAAGTTTTGTTAAGAAAACTCATCATGCTAATTATCAAGTAGAGCATGGCAACGATCATCAGTTTCAGCACAAATTTTATTGGAGTAAAAATGCTTACATGAATTATGCTCAACACACACGCACATCTTCTAAGAGGCCAACCAACAATGTCTTTGTTCAGAAACAGCATAGTTCAAATAGGAATAAGCTTATTCAACACCCACCAAGAAATAACAAAAGGGAAGAATCAACCCACATAAATCCACTGAAGAGAACTATAAAACAAATGTGGATTCCCAAGTGCTTTCTGCATAATCAGAAAACTGGTTTTGGACCCAATTTGAATTGGGTCCCACATTACTCTGTCTGAATTTTTGCAGGTCAGCCTGGCAGCTGAGCATAACAAGTGGTATCTTGACAGCGGCTGTAGCAGGCACATGACAGGAGACCGGTCCAAATTCAGCAAACTAAAAATGAAGTCTGGGGGCTTGGTCAAATTCGGAGGAAATAACAGAGGAAGAATAATTGGAATTGGCACGGTTGGTAAGTCCTCCACTAACTCCATTGAAGATGTGTATCTTGTAGAAGGACTTCAGCACAACTTGGTAAGTATAAGTCAACTTTGTGACAAAGGACACAAGGTACTCTTTGACCACAACTCGTGCACTGTTTTTGAGCTGAATTCTGATAACATCATGTTCAAAGGTCATAGAGTAAATAATGTGTACATCGTTGATCTTGATGATAATTCTGAAACAAACTTGTGTCTGTCTGCTAATTCTGAACAGGTTGCTTTTGACTGGCATAGGCGTCTAGGCCACGCTAGTGTGTCTACCTTGAATAAACTGTCTAACTATAACCTAGTCAGAGGTTTGCCCAAAATAAAATTCCAGTTAGGGTCCAAGCTCTGTGATGCTTGTGCTCAAGGTAAACAGACTCGTGCAACTTTTAAGTTGAGAACTGAGGGTCTCTCATCTAAACCACTACAGCACTTGCACATGGATCTCTTTGGTCCTACTCGAATACAAAGCTTGTCAGGTAAGAGATATGGTCTAGTCATAGTTGATGACTTCACTAGATTTTCCTGGTTGTTCTGTTTAGCAAATAAAAATGATGCTTTTGTTCACTTTGAAGAACTTTTTAATAAAATCAAACTGCAAGGTGAACATAATATCATTACAATTCAGTCTGACCATGGAGGAGAGTTTGAAAACTCTTCGTTCTCTGAATTTTGCTCAAGAGAGGGAGTGACTCACAGATTTTCTTCTCCCAGGACACCGGAGCAGAATGGAATTGTTGAGAGAAGAAACAGGTCAATAATTGAAATGGCCAGGACTATGCTAATTGAGAGTGGACTTCCAAGGAGATTTTGGGCAGAAGCTGCAAATACAGCATGCTACATTTTAAATCGAGCATTGGTAAGACCTACTCATAAGAAAACTCCTTATGAACTCCTCAAGGGTAAGCTGCCAAACATTTCTTACTTTAAAATTTTTGGTTCCAAATGCTTTATCCACAATAATGGTAAGAATGGTTTGGATAAGTTTGAAGCAAGAAGCTCTCCTGGAATTTTTCTCGGATATTCAGAAACCTCTAGGGCTTACAGAGTCTTCAATAAAGATGAGCAAACTGTTGAAGAAACACCTCATGTGGTGTTTGATGAGAATGTTCTATCTGACAAAAGGACAAATGATGACAGGGAGTCACCTGATGAGGGAGATTTCTTGGAGAAAATTGAAGTAGGAGAGATGCAGCAAACTGCACAACCAGAAAACTTACAACAAGAAGGAGCAACTGAGGTAGGTGAACCCTCAGGTGAGGTAATATTTCACAAAGATCATCCTAGTGAAAATGTCATAGGTAATTTGCATGATCCCACTAGGACAAGGTCTCACTTTAGAACTGTCCAAGAACAGGACTTAGCTGCTTTGACATCTCAGGTAGAACCCAAGACTGTGGAAGAGGCTTTAAAGCATGATTCTTGGGTATCCTCCATGGGTGAAGAATTAAATCAATTTGAGAAAAATAATGTATGGAAACTAGTTCCTAGACCTGAAAACACTCATGTCATTGGCACTAAATGGGTCTTCAAAAATAAGATTGATGAAAATGGTGCTATCTCTAGAAACAAAGCAAGACTTGTAGCTCAAGGCTACAGTCAGGAATTTGGTGTGGATTTTGATGAATCCTATGCACCAGTAGCTAGGATGGAAGCTATAAGAATTCTGTTTGCATTTGCATGCTCTAGAAAAATTCGACTACAGCAAATGGATGTCAAAAGCGCATTCTTAAATGGGTTATTGAAGGAAGAGGTATATGTTGAACAACCTCCTGGGTTTAATTTCTCTGTTCAGCCTAACATGGTTTTTAGGTTGAATAAAGCCCTCTATGGATTGAAGCAGGCTCCCAGAGCCTGGTATGAGAGACTTTCTGAGTTCCTTGTGAGCAAGGGGTACACTCGAGGTAAGGTTGACCAAACTCTCTTCACCAAAAGTCTCGGAAAGGAGTTAATTGTGGTCCAGGTATATGTTGATGATATCATTTTCGGATCTAACAACTCAAAATTATGTAAAGATTTTTCTGAGTCTATGTCCCAAGAATTTGAAATGAGTCTAGTTGGGGAACTAAAATATTTTCTTGGGCTGCAGGTCAAACAAATGGAGGATGGTTGTTTCATAAATCAAACCAAGTATACTCTGGAGATGCTGAAAAGGTTTGGAATGACCAACCTCAAGACAATCTCAACACCCATGAGTACCAGCTCCTCACTGGATTCAGACGAAAAAGGTAAAGAGGTGGATGCTAAACTATATAGAGGTATGATCGGCTCACTCCTCTACTTAACTGCATCCAGGCCCGACATTCAATTTAGTGTAGGGATGTGTGCCAGATACCAGGCTAGACCTACTGAATTGCATCTGGCAGCTGTAAAGAGAATCTTTAGATACTTATCTGCCACTCATGATCTAGGTCTCTGGTATCCTGCATCATGTAACTTAGATCTCATTGCATACACTGATGCAGATTATGCAGGATGTAAATTGGACAGGAAGAGCACTAGTGGTCACTGCGAATTTCTAGGAGGGTGCTTAGTCTCTTGGGGATCCAAGAAGCAACACTCTGTGGCTCTCTCTACTGCTGAAGCTGAATATGTGGCAGCAGGGAGCTGTGGCACACAGGTTATATGGATAAAACACCAGCTTCTGGATTACTCGGTTGAGCTAGGTTGTACTTCTATCTTTTGTGACAATACTAGTGCAATAAACATTGCAAAGAATCCTGTACTTCATTCTCGAACTAAACACATTGAAATCAGGCATCATTTTATTCGAGATGAAGTAGCAAGGAAAACTTTTGAGTTGATCCATGTTGGCACTAACTCACAAATTGCAGATATCTTTACTAAGCCACTGGATACTGAAAAATTTAGCACTATGCGCAGAGAACTAGGTATTTACAGAATTTCATGATTGAAGATTTGATTTCTGAATACCATGTCCTGTGTTATTATGCTTATCATATTCATCATGGTGTTCTTTTTGAAGTGCATTGAGGGTTGTCTTGGCTAAGTCTGTATTGGGGTCAAGTTCTCAGGGGGAGATGATTTATAATAGGTGTCTTGATCTTTGACCTAATTTGAACATACTCTGAACGACATTTTGCTGACATCATAAGAGAATCAGGTTGATTAGGTGTATAAAAGAAAATGTTGGATGCTTTACTCTTTAAGGCTGTTCATCTAATTTCTTGTTGGAATTTTCAGCTGTTAGTCCCACTGAGATCAAAATCTGAATTCAAGATTAATCTTCATACACTGTAACTGTCTTCTGATCCAGTCAGTACAGCATACCTACTTAGTCTATGGTGAGTCCGAAATGAGGTATTGTGTGTTTTAGTCTGAATCACCTTGGATCTGGTGTATTGTTCTCAAACGGACTCAAGCTTCATTAACAAGGTTTTAAGAGCTGGTAAATAAAAACAAAATTCAAAAAAAAGGGTTATCA
Organism: Amorphophallus konjac; assembly: GCA_022559845.1. Taxonomy (NCBI): domain Eukaryota; kingdom Viridiplantae; phylum Streptophyta; class Magnoliopsida; order Alismatales; family Araceae; genus Amorphophallus; species Amorphophallus konjac. The sequence continues at coordinate 33,335,901 of CM040129.1, forward strand.
ACTTTGTTAACTGCTCATTGAGAAACTGGGATTTTCATCAATGAAGTGAAAGCTTCCCATGTCATGAGATGGCAGTAATCATCTGGTCTTAATAGTTGTCTTGATCATACAGAGCTATGGTACATATCTGGTTAGTAACTGGGGTGTCTGGCCTCAGATAAAGGTGTCACCTTAATGTCAACACCAGCTAGAATACTATCTCTGTCTTCTTATCAGAAGGGGTAATGTGGTCCTGCCACCGAGTAACTGGGGATTCTTGCCTCTAAACAAGGTGTCTCCTTAATGTCAAAAGTGTACTTGACAGACTTATCTCTGATCTTGACCATTTTTAAAGATCCTGCTCACTTGAAGTATAGCTTTTGATTTGTTTGTTCTCAATACCACAGGTCATTGTCTTCTGGCTGTCTTACATAATACTCTCTCAGTAAAGACTTATTTTGATCAAAACTGGTATCTTGTACCTCACTTGCTTAGAATCTGGTTCTGTGTATGGAGCAAATCCTTAGTCACAGTTTTTGCACAGTCTGACTAACTGTACCTAAAAAATCCTCACATAAAATTAATGGCTTTCTTGATTGACTAAACATCTCAATAGTCTCCATTTATCTGCCTTACTCTGTCCTGTTTTCTCTCTATAGTCAGCAATTTTCCCTTCTCTGTATCTTCAGATTTGACCCTCGTTTTGATGATGTCAAAGGGGGAGAGAATTGAGTTAGTTATCAAGTCTGAGGTAAACTGTTGCTGTGTTCAGGGGGAGTGAGGGAGAGTGTTCAGGTGAGGGGGAGTGAGGGGGAGTGTTCAGGTTTCTCATCAAGGGAAGTAAGGAAGCAAGTATACTTTAAGTTGTCTGCATTAAATATCCTGAATTGATCTCTTTTGAACTTATCTCTCACACTTAATATAGTGTTGCCATCATCAAAAAGGGGGAGATTGTTGGATTGTGTGTCTTCCCTAAGTATTTTGATGATGAGCAACACTATGTTAATTGAGCTTGTTATTTTTGATCAGATATCTTGCACTTGAGTTACCCATAACTTGAGTTATCCATGGTTTTATATGAAATAACTGCTAAAGAGGTAACACTTCGTGTGTTCGTTCATGTTCTGTCTTCGTGCTGTTTTTCCTCAAACATCATGTAGTTCTTGCTTCGCGTTTTCACCTCGTGTCGAATTAGCCATGTTGTCGTCTGTTTGAGTGTTGTTCTTTCACCTCGTGCAGTCTTTGATTACTGTGTTGTTTCCATGTCATCCTTTGTATTCCTGTCTTCGAGTCGTTTCTTTGCATACTGTCTTCGTGGTCGATTGGCACTTCGTCTTGGTTACAACACCTCGTGTTGTACTATTTGACTTCGTGTCGGTTTCGGTTACAGTCCATGTTGTTTTCATGTCGTTCTCTTTTATTGCCACCTCGTGTCGTTTTTATTATTAAGTCTTCGTGTCGTTTTACCTCGTGCAGTGTTATCCCGTGTCATTTACTGTTTCGACCTTGTGTCGTTATCAGCCCGTGTTGCTTTCATCTCGTGCTGTTTTCACTATCCTCGTGTTGTTCTCACCGCATGTCGATTACTGTTTTCACTTAGCATTATTTTTATGTTCGTGTCATTTTTCTGTGTAGTGTGTGTTTGTCACCACTATACTTCGTGTCGTTGCTTCTTACTTCGTGTCTAACTTCACTTCGTGTTGTTTTTCACCTCGAGTCGTTTCCTTATACTATGTCCTCGTGTTGGTCTCTCGTTTTAGTCTTCATGTCGGCTTCTGTCGTAAGCCCGTATTGTCCTCGTGTTGTTTTTGCATTCGTAACCTCGTGTCTCTCTTGCGTATAACCTCACCTCGTGTCATTATCTTCTGTATATCTGATCTGTTACAGAATTTCTCGTGTCGTTCTTATGACATCTCGAGAAATAGTCACGTCGTGTTGTTGTTACTATACCTCATGCAGTTTTGGTCTTAATAGCCATGCAGCGTATTAATGGACTTAATCTCATTACAGGTCCGAGGAAGAACATTCCACACTCCAGGGCTGCACGTGATCCGAGACAAGAGGAACCAATTTGATAAAGGCACGTGACAGGATACTTCTGGATCGAGCGTGGGAGGCACACGCATTTCATGCCCTATCCATCTGCTGTTGATGCTATAAATAGAATCCTTCGTCCTCAGATGAAAGTTATCGAAGTAGAGAGGCATAGAAGAAAACAGGGAAACAGAGAGCCCTTCGATCCAGGAAAAAGAAAAGAAAGAAAAAAAAGAATAGCAGAGAGAAATAGAAAGAGAGCAGAAGAGTGTTCAGAAGAATTGTTCTGACTTGCGGATCAAATCCGAAGTCTATTGCTCTATATTGAGCTACATTGTTTCCATTGTCTGGCATGTTTTGATTTCCTTCGTTCGTATTTTTCATTTCTTGTTCTTATCTTTCTTCAACCGTTATTGTTTGTGTTTCCGATCCTCTGGACTGAGGTCGGGGTCCTCCTGTGAGATCAGGAGTAGGGAGAGTCAATCTCCGGTTTGCAAGCAGCAGGTGAGCTGCTTGTAGGTACCCTCCGGGTTGGGAGGAAGAGGGGTCTTCGACCTCTGGTTCACTAGTAGCAGGGCTGCTACTAGTGGGGTTACCCTCTTGGTAAAGAGGAAGAGAGACGTGAGTCTCTGGGTTCTAGTGACTGCTGATCGCTAGAGGTTCCCTCCGGGTAGGAGGAAGAGGAGAGGTTGTTCTCCTGGGAAGCTGTGTATCAGCAGTTGTTTGGCAAGCTGTGTTGCCCAGCCTTTAGTGAAGCCACACTCAGGTTGAGTGTGGGGTGGATGTAGGTCTGAAGGACCGAACCACCTTAAAATCCTCTGAGCCCTTGTGTGATTGATCGTGATAATATTGTGGTATGCCTTCTATTTGCTTGAGCTATTAACTGCACTGCATCTTTTACGATAGTCAGAACTCGAGGTTAGCTCTGTTTAGCAATATACTCTGCAATAAGTTTTTAAATCTACGAAAACAGTGATCTATTCATCCCCTCCCCTTCTAGATCACTTCATATTGTACTTATCACCCGTTGTCCCGTTGATCTCTCCCGACGTCCTATGAGGGCTAGGACTACGTTGTAAGGTAGCCAGGAGTCTTCGTGCTTGTGGTAGGATTTTCTAACTTACTCTTGTGTGTGTCTTTGGTTGGGTTCCGATCAACCCGGGGTGACCCAGCGGTTGACGGGCGACCTTGCGTGTGGGTGTCTTGGCGGTTTTGTCCAGCCCGAGACACTGGTTTTATTAATAATCAAGAGAATTCCAAAGTTTGCATACATCAACTCCAACTTACTAAGACATGAAATTACAAATTCTTCCTTGACATAAAAGACTGCAAACTTTCTTATGACTCAATTTCATGACTTTATTACAAAAGACAATTCCACTAGACTCTAAGGACATAATCTTCTTGGAGGTCGCTCATGATCACTCCAATCTCAGCCCGTCCGTTTGAGGTTCTTCTTCATCAGAACTACCTGAAAAATATTGAAAACACTATGTGAGCGAACGCTCAGTAGGGATTACTCCTCAGTAACCAGGCAAATATAAGTAATTAATTGTCTTATCTTATATGACTATATGCCATGATGTGAAAATCACATGCTAAGTCAAGAGAGAATAGGGGATACAATGTGATAAGATCAATAAAGAAAAGAATTTTAGAAGTATGAGACAATATCAAGGAATAAGCTATAATAAGGAAAATAGATCATTAAAGAATTCAATAACAAGCTAACACAATATATCAATGGACAGGACATTAAGATGAACATAACATTAGAATTGGCCCAATAACATTAGAATTTCAATAACAATTAACCCCTTCGGGGTGAAGGATAATATTTTATTCGATTCAATCATTTATTCATTCATTCATTAGAATGTCAAGATTCAATCCTGCATTGAGTTTGGTGCAATGCAAACACCACAATTAATCAATATTCCTACAGTTATCGAATATGTCGGGTGCTCCTCCCATGACCTGACCGGGCCCTAAATGTACCAGCATTAGGGTCAATTTGGACCATAGTCCCAGTCATTAGTTTCTAGACAATTCCATTCATTCATCAGTGGCCAATGAATCCAAGGAAGTTTATGTTCTAATAACATGAAAGGAATCAAATAATTATAGGTCATTACAATATCAAGGATCTCATTTGAAATGTGAACTAAGTTAGAACTTAGTGTTGGGTCTCCTCTGAGATGGTATGATGGGGGAGAATGTTGAATCTCCTCTGGATTGATAAGCAGTATGTGTACTGCTTTGGGCTGAATTGTTTTAAATGATTGGCAACATGATGAATTGTTTTGAGTGATGGCATCAATCTAGTTTAACCTAGTTGACTTTGTCAACTTTATCTGGATATGATGATGTGTGTATTTTGATGAATTTCATCTGTCAGATTATCATATTAATGTTGTCTACATCTTCATACTGAATCTTTGCATAGAATAGAGTCGGTGCAACACTAAATTCACCCTATATTGAGTCCGTGCATATGCTGCATTTCAACTGAATAAGGTCTGTGCACGCATACATTAAGTATGTGCACGCATACATCAAGTCTGTGCAATCTTCGTGGATGTACGCGACTAAGACCGTGCATATGTGTGTCTCATGCAAACACAGTATGTGCATGCTTGCATCCAAGGGACATCATGTCGGTGCAATCGTCGTTGCTGCACGTGACCAAGTCGGTGCATGCGAGATCTAGGCTCACGAAGTCGGTGCAACAATCGCTGCCGCACACCACGAAGTTGGTGCAACAATCGTTGTCGCACACCATCAAGTCGGTGCAACTCTTGCACTGTGCACATAAAGTCTGCACACACTTTGCTGGCTTGTCTGTGCATGAGTAGTTTGTAAGTCGTGAGTCTATGCAAGTCAAGGCATGCTGTATAATATGTCTGTGCCTATTACGCCTTATGTTTAGCAGAGTCTGTGCACATCACTATCGCACAGCGTAGAAGGTCTGTGCATATGTGTGTTGCGTGTACATTAAGTCCGTGCACATATAATCAAATGATGTGTTGAGTCTGTGCCATTCAGTTCTAACTATATTTCAACTCCGTGCAATCTCTTTATCTCTTATAAAACTGCCATAAGCTGACATTAAGTCTGATACTTTGACAAGATACTTGTTCGATGAAGTTAAGAAAGGCACGTGATCCAAGAATGGAAGATGTGCCAGGATCATGACACAAGGAAAGTAGTCTAGCTGGGATGCTGCCACGTGGCCTAGGAATGTCAGATCTGGATAAGGCAATTGGGCGGGAATCATGGTGAGCACGCGCCCTACCTCTTTGCTGCTGCCTATGAATAAGGAGATGCTCGTTCAAGAGAAGAGTGATCGCGGCAGAAGAGGTGAGTGTAATATTGGGAGAAGAAGCTGAGTGAGAAAAAGAAAAAGCCCGATCCAGATTGATAGAGAGCAGATCTGAGAAGAGAAAAGGAAAGAGAGCTTGGAGAGAAGAATTTCATAGAGTGTTTGTCATCAGTCTCCAGGTTCAGAACCGGAGCTGATCTTGCTCATTGTTGAGCTACATTCCCGTTTGGGTTTCCTAATTTTTTGCTTTGTTTCATTTTGTCTTTGAACTCTTGTTCAAGCTGTGTGTCAGCAGAGGTAAAGCTTTAATCCTCAGTGGCTGAGGTGGATTCCTCTGGATAGCGAAGTTGTAATGCTCAGCAGATTGTAGGGAAGAAATTCCCTAAAGCTGTGGATCAGCGGAAAGCTGTGAGACAGCAGTGAAGCCACACTCTGGTTTGAGTGTGGGGTGGACGTAGACCTCTGGATTGAGGTTGAACCACCTAAAACCCCTTGTCTACTATGTGATTACTTTGTGACTTGTGTTCATCGCTGAGTAGATGCTCGTTTAGGATCGCATAAGGACTGATCTACTTGACTAGTTATATTTTGGTCACGATTGAGTGCTTTCAGACCGTCCTACAGTAGCTTGTTTTAATTTCGCACTAGTAGCTGCTGTGGCAATTTTTATTGGGTGATTGATCTATTCACCCCCCTCTAGATCACTCTTCACTTAGATCAAATTCATGAAGAATTTCAATAAGGTCATGTAATAAGGTACAAGACTCTCAATAATACCCCCAATGGGTCAGGGATAATGAGAAAATATGCCAAGCATGATAACCTCGGACTTAGCAACATGCAGGCACTCAATCATTACAAAAAAACTTGATCATCGAAACATTGGGTTGAATGTGGTCGGTCAGGAGGCCGCCTTCTGATGAACGCGGTCAGTCTTCAGACAATGTTAATGACAGACAATCAAAGGAGAACGCAGTCAGATGGGTGGCCGCATTCTCTCACAGAATGATGAACGCGGTCCCTGTTCAGGCCGTGTTGAATACAGTACTGGCAAAACTCAGATAGAACCTCATTCTGCCCTTCCAAAGGCTGGTTGAACACTATCCTGCACAATAGGATGTTGATTCCAGTGATTTTTAAGGTACAACCTACTCGGCATCCTAGTGGGAATCCCAGGCTCGCGAAGACTTACAGAGGTCTAGATGAAGAAAGTTCCAATCCGACAGATGGAATATCCGGCGGAGGGTCCTAACTTTACCAAGAATTGTGTTCCTATCACACTATTAGAAACCAATAACAAGTGGTAGGTTGTTATCATCGGGGTGATAAAACCTTCAAACAAATCATTATACAATCTACATTAAAATGCCGATCAATATCGTATGCATGTGTAAGAATAGAGAACCATGCCATGAGATGCACCAATTTCAGGTTTCCAGAACACTTCTACTCTTTTAAGATAACATGGAGATAAGAAATTTCATGAAAGCATAAGGAACCTAGTTCATTATCCTAACTTTAATAATTGACTTTGTTTTATGATAGCCTAGATAGTTAGTGCGTTCATATGCCATGATCAATTGAAATAACATGATATTAAACCTATTCATGTCATGAAACCAACTGGGAAAAGCTAGGGTTTCAGAAATAATCCGTTGACAGAACGTGGTCATCACTAGGGACATGATCAGATCGCGGTCAGTATGAAGGCCGCGTTCAAGTAAAAATAACTATTTTATAAGAATTTCACATAGATAGAAAATCACATTTTAATAAAATAATCTTTAAGATTGCGGTCGTCAAGGGAACCGCATTCATTAAAAATAAATAATTTTTGAAATAAAAATACTATAAACATAAAATCTAGTTTAAATTAAAATATCATAGGGCTGCGTTCAGGAATGTTGTCACTGCTAGGGCCACAATTATGAACAGAAACTCCGTTCTGGCACGGGACGATGTAACATGCTTTAAATCATCAAATTAATGCAACATATGTGATGAAAATTGGGCAATTAGCACTCTAAAACTCCTATACATGCAGTGGAACATGATTTAGAGCATTAATTTGTTTGTGCCTGATAGGAAACCTACCTTTGACTTGATCCAGTAAAGGGGACGATGAACTCTGGTCTTCCTACAGTTGCATCAAAAATCTCACCTTTCCTCCCAAATCCGGTCCTCTCCTTCGCCTCCTTGGCTCGGCACGAACTAAGGATTGACTAGGGGGTCGATTGGGTCCTATATATAGGGGTTTAGACTCCCAAATCCGTTCTAATCAAGGGATAGAATCCCTCTCCAAAAAACTCCAAAAAATCCAACCTTTACCTTATCTAGCACTGCCAGTGCCAACCCAAAACCCTAGTTAGGTCAGGATTTCATAGGATAAGCTCCTCCCCTAAGTGGGATAGGGTTTCCCTACGCCGTACGGCCCAATAGACCAAGTTTTACCCATCAATTTCTAAGGATTTAGGGTTTCCCCTAATTAGTCTGATTTTAGGGTTTTTAGCCCATTATTATATATCCAATTAGGCTTTAATAAATTACCAATTAAGCCTAGTTAGCCTATTTTTGATTTATCCTAATTTTACATTTGTATTAGTCAATTTATTTACACACTTATATAATTATCTCTATTTTATTGTGACATTAAACTAGAAAATAATTTCTTTTTTATAATATATATATTTTTATCGGGTTACTACATGGTCCCTGGAAACCATGACGTCGAGAGGGCTTGATCTATGCAACAACGACATGGCAACATCAACATAGTAGGGATGAGCAGGGGCAGAGAGACTGGTCTCAATGTAGGCACCGGTGAGAGCACGAACTCCGAATTTAGAGAAAGCAAGGCATTGGCTCAAAAAGTGGAGCAACGAACACTAGCTCAGGAAGAAGCAGGCAAGTTATAGCTCGGGTGCGGAGCGACTGACACTAACTCGACAAGGAGCAGGCAGGTGTTGGCTGGAGTGTAGGATCTGTCCTGTTGGTGGGGCAGAGACTGAGCTGGGATGCAGATGGCAGTTTACTAGAAGGTGTCAATACTGGTGGCTGGTGAGGACCGGAGTCAATTCCCTGACTGGGTTACATCACTATAAGCAGTAAAAGGCATTATGTGGGACGTTAAAAGCTCGATTACAAATGCGTGCCAACCATGAGACTATTCCGTCATTTATGACGGTCCCCGGGTCATTGTGCTGGTATGTGGATATTTCTGCCTTTAGCATATTGTCCGTTGGAGGACTCATGAGTCAGCGAGACGCTGCTTGAGGGGTGTCACAATGTATTCCCACTATAGGATGATGGGTCACTTAGTCACAAGAGGGCTTGCAAGTCTCTTGATGGTCACCTCTCGAGTGTCATCGTCTATCATCGCGTGCCTTACTCAAGTGAAGAGCTGACTAGCACGACTTGCATGGAGCAATCGGACATGGCTCATATGGAACAGTCTAGCGTGGCTCGGAGCAAGCTGCTAGGATCTGCTGTGCTTGGAGTAGTCAAGTGTCATGGGCACCGCTATAACTGGGATAGTCAAAAGATGTTGAGATTGAGGCGGTCAGAAGGCGTGAGCACCATTGTGACTGGAGCGGCCGGATGCTATTGAGACTGGGGTGGTTGGGTGGCGTAAGCACCACTGTGACTGGAGTGACCGGGTGTTGTTGAAACTGGGGCAGTCAGATGGCGTAAGCCCCAACATGGCTATACCGACCAGGTGGTGTTAAAATTGGGGTGGTCAGATGGCGTGAGCACCACCGTGATTGGGGCGACCAAGCGATGTTGAAACTGGGGCGGTCAGATGGTGTGAGCACCACTGTGACTAGGGCGACCGAGTGGTGTTGAGACTGGGGCAGTCGGGTGCCTTGATTTTAGGATAGCTGGGCACCATCGAGGAGGTGGTAGTTGGGTGCCATGAGCACCGTTGTGATAGGAGTGGCTGGGTAGTTGGGTGTCGTGGGCACCGTTGTGGCTGGAGTTGTTGAGCGTCATTGAGACTATGGCAGTCGGGCGCTATTGGGACTGGCTGTCGGGTGCTGGGGTCACTATTGTGACTGGAGTAGTTGGGCAGTCGGGTGTTGCAGGGACCGATATGACTGAAGGAACTGGGTAGTCGGGTGCCGTAGGCACCATTATGACTGGAGTAACTGGGTAACGTTGAGACCGAGACAGTCGGACGATGTTGAAACTGGAGTAGTCATTAAGGCTGGGGATCGACGGGCGCCACTGAGATGGGAGCTGGGGGGGCGTCATTGAGGTTGCAGTGACTAGTGTCACTGAGGCTGGAGACCGACGTGAGGAGTTTGCAATCAGCATGACAACTGTTAGGATGACAATGGTGCACTCAAGGATTCAGAGGGGGGGTGAATGAATCCCTTTCTAAAAACTTGAACAATTTAAAACTTAAACTGAAGGCTTTTAAACTTATGCAGAATAGAATTCAGTTAAGCTCTGATGACTATGAAAACCAATGAAGCACTAGATCAAACATATAAACTGCAAAATGCAGACTCCCAAGTAAGTCTATGCTGTTGACGAAACCCAAACAAATATGCATGTGCACAAAATCCTTTCTGACACAACCGTAGATAGGAGTGAGCCTAGCATACATCTAACGGTTGACGATTCAGTAAGCAAACCACAGTACACAAAAGCTTTTTAGGTGGTTCAGTCCTCAGGACTTACATCCACCCCACACTCCAACTAGAGTGTGACTTCCGCTGCCAAACAGCTTGAACAGCTGGGCCTCACAGCTTGCTAACAACAGTTGAGCTTCACAGCTTGCTTGACCGCTGACTAATAGCTTGACCGCTGGGCCATACAGCTTAGCCATCGCTGCCTAACAGCTTGATCTGTTGGGCCTTACAGCTTAGCCTCCGCTGATACACAGCTTACAAGGAGTATGATAAATAAAAATAGAAAACCAGAACATTCAGCATCAGAAAGTTGACAATGAAAGTAAATCAAAATGCTCTCGCAAGAGCAAACTGGTTTGGACCTGATCCAAAATCCAGTTGAACAGGTCTTCAGAACCTTCTCATGATCTCGCAATCTCCCTCTTCTTCTTCTTCTTCTCCTTCTCTTTCTCTTTCTGTCTCACTTTTCTCTCTCAGAAGAACGATACTCTGCTTCTTCCTCTCTTTTTCTTCTTCTTGATATTCCTGGTCTCTTCATCGCTCAGCAACTCTCTCTCTCTTTTTCGCGCTCCTCAGATCCCCCTTTTTCTTGTTCACTCTTCTTCTGTATGTATGTTGATCTGACGAATCTGGCTTCAATTTATATGTCATGATAGATTGGGCGCGTGGAGCATATGTTTTCCCATCTAGAGATTCCGGCAAGAGTATGCTTATTGAAGTCCACGTGTTCGATCTGAAGAAGTGCTTTCCACATGGCTAAGTCTCTAGTCAAGACTAGCCTTCGGTCGCGTGCTGGTAAGTTAAGTTTGGATCTACAGAGACCTGAGCCTGCCAATCAGAATGGAGGCATTTAGTGGAACACTTTGTGAGCTGGAGGAGTTCATAGAAACATTCATGTGTTATATGAGTGAGACATAACTAGCACCGAGGATCCCCAGGCCGATCCTCTCTCATCGTTTCTAGTGAGAGAAGCTCTGAGTAAATTCTTCCCGCTTCTTCTCCTCCCGTTCGGCGAGCTCCCCTCCTGTCGGCCATGGCTGGCGCGGCAGGGGAGGATCAGATCCCACTGGATAATTGTGCCGATGTTCACCCAGTCCCTGTAGCAGCTCTGCCTCGGAAGTCCTATGCGTAAACGCTTATGGAGTCTCACCCTCGGCCACATTTTTCTCTACCTGTGAAGGTTCCGGCATTCACGGACAAGGGGGAACCCGCTGTATTTTTTTCACGGGAAGAGGTGAAGGTGTCTTGCTCCCAATTACAGCATGCGATTATTGCTAAATGTTCTTATGGACGGCCATCTATTCCGGAGATCAAGCTTTGTCTCTCGCAGCGTCTCCATTTGAATTTAGATTTTGTCATCAATCGACTAAATGCTAGACATATCTTGATAAGGCTGGGCTGTGAGGCTGATTTCACCCGAGTCCTTCTGCAAAGAAGTCTGTATATCAAAGGTTTCTTGTTTAGATTTTTTCGATGGACTCATGATTTTGATTTTGATGCGGATCCCTCTATTATTCCTGCCTGGATTGGTTTTCTTGCTCTTCCAGTTAACTTCTTTCATGAAGATATGATTCGTTCTATAGCTGGTAATATTGGCCCGGTGCTGCGGATTCATGAGGCCACCGCTGCCATGACAAATACTACGGAAGCTTTAGTATGTGTGGAGTTAAATCTTGACACTCAGCGAAAGGATCGGATATGGATTGGTATAGAAAATGAGGGTTTCTGGCAGTATATCAACTATCATAGAGTGCCTTATTTGTGTTCTAATTGTCATAAAATTGGTCATACAGATAAGGAATGTAGAAGGAAACAGGGGAAATTGGAAGTCTGCAAAACATCGGTAAAGCCTGTGGCAAATTTTGTAAACACCAGGATCTATCGACAGGAGTATAGGCCTAGGTCTCCTTTGGCCCAGCCTGAAATGGCAATTAAGGATGGAAATACCTTCTCAGTATTAAGAATTGATTCTGATGGTTCTGGGGATGAGGAAGAATTTTCCCACATTAAGTTGGTCTCTGATGAGAATTTACGTTCCAGTCCCATTGTACCGAGATGGAGAAAGGCACTGTTTCTGGCCCATCATCATCTGTTTATACTAAAGATTCTATCAGCAGGGTTAAGTCCATGGTGCAATTACCTCGGATTGAAGAAGTTCCAAATTCAAAGGAACTATCACCTTTCCAATGTAATGAAGAGATTTCTCATTTTAATAATACTATGATGCAGCTCCCTAATTTCACATTGAAGAAACAAGAGGTTGCCACTCTCTATAGTTCAGAAACTGTTTCTAAATTGTCTGCTTCAGAAAATATTAGGATGATGGATCAAGGGAATGAAATTGCTAGCTCTCAGACTTCGGATGCAAAAAGAAATGAGGTCTTGATTTCTGGAGTTTTGTTCACTGATGGCAGACTGACAAGGGCGAAAGCCAAAAGTAAGGTTACCCTATCACAATTTTCTGATGCCAATGCAATTGCTTAACTCGGCCCTTGTTTGGAATGTCAGAGGAATAGGCAATAAAGCTACTGTTAGGAATTTGGCTCAACATATTCAGGCTAATAACATTAGTCTAGCTGCTATTTTTGAACCTCACATACATTTTAGCAGAGCTAAGAAAGTAGCTCGGCATATTAGAATGCAAGAACCACTTGGGAACAATGGTGATGAATCAAAAATTTGGCTGTTTTATAAATCCCACGTTTGTGTTGAGGTTATTGAAGCCCACCCACAGTATTTAACTGTGGCTATCAAAGGTAGTGATAATAGTGCTCTGTTATTTTCAGCCATCTATGCTTCATGTAACATCTATGAACGAAGAGAAATGTTTGATTCCCTCATGGCTTTTAGTCAGACTGTAAGTACCCCCTGGGTGTTGGGAGGTGATTTCAATTGCATTGTTACTCCGGAGGAAAAAAGAGGTGGGTCTTTGTCCTCCATGGTAGCAATGATTGACTTTCAGGGTTTTATTACTGCAACTGGTCTTGTGGATGCTGGTTTTACTGGTTCTAATTATACTTGGATGAATAATCAGACTGGTGGTTCTAATATTCAAGCTCGCCTTGACAGAGTTTTCTTTAATTCCATGTGGGCTAGGTCTTCAAATCTTCTGTCAGTCAGACATTTAATCCGAGGAACTTCAGACCATACTCCCTTACTAATTACTTTGAATCCTGCTGTGCACTCTCCAGGGAGATTTATGTATCAACAAATGTGGCATACTAATGAGGACTTCTTGACTTTTGTGAAAAATCAATGGGCAAGCTATAGTGTTTCTCACAGTCATCCGTTTGTTAACTTGCAGACTAAGCTGAAATTTTTGAGGGCTGATCTAAAAGTCTGGAATAAAGAAGTTTTCGGAAACATATTTCAGGCCAAAAATCACACAGAATCTTTAGTCAGACAAGCTCAAGAATTATTTGATGATAATCCTACATCAGAAAATCGAATGAAGCTCCATAAAACTAATGCAGATCTCAGGCTCATTTTATACAGAGAGGAGTTATTTTGGTTTCAAAAGGCCCGGGTTGACTGGATTACATGTGGGGATAGAAATACCCAATTTTTCCATCAATATACACAAATAAAAAGGCAGAGAAACTTCATTCAGAAATTGAAGATAAATGAAGAATGGGTTACTGATCAGGGCATTTTAGCAGAAAGAGCAGTGGAATTCTTCAAGGCACATCTGACTACTGAACAGCATGTTATTGATGAGGGCCTATTCTCCACTATTCCTTCTTTGATAAATGATGCACACAATAGTTTATTATGCTCCATACCTACAGTCGAGGAAGTGAAAAGTGCTATGCTTGCATTGTCTGGAAATAGTTCACCAGGCCCTGATGGTTTCACAGGGAGTTTCTTTTCTCATTGCTGGGATATTGTTGGAGAAGAAGTGATCCAAGCCACTCAGAGTTTTTTCCTTGGTCGAGGCTTGCCCAAGGGGGTGACATCTACTATTATCAGTCTGATTTCTAAGGTCAAAAGCCCTGATTCTTTTGCAGATTTCAGACCCATCAGTTTATGTAATTTCACTTACAAAATTGTCTCAAAGATTATTTGTGAAAGATTGAAACCGATCCTTCCACTTATAATTTCTGAGGAACAGAGTGGATTTGTTAGTGGCAGACAGATTGTTGACAATTTTTTGCTGTCAAAGGAGCTGTTTATGGAGCTTGACAGACCAGTTAGGGGGCACAACATGATTATCAAGCTGGATATGGCGAAGGCTTATGATCGTATGGAGTGGGATTTTCTGTTCTTAGTTCTTAAAAAGTTTGGTTTTTGCAGCAGGTTTATTTTCCTTATATCCCAGATGCTGGCAAATAATTGGTTTTCAGTAGCCTTTAATGGTCAGATTCATGGATACTTCAGATCCTCAAGAGGGATTAGACAAGGGGATCCCCTTGCCCCGGCATTATTCATTCTGTTTGAGGAAGTATTAAGCAGAGGTCTTCGGAATATTTTTCACACTGGTCTATGTAAGTATTATCATCTTCCTCGTAGAGTGCAGCCTATATCTCATATTCTTTATGCGGATGACACTCTTATTTTTATGAGTGGTGGCTTAGCCTCTTTTAAACATCTGCTGAATTTTTTGAGGAAGTATGAGACCTCCTCTGGGCAACGGATTAATGCACATAAAAGTTGCTTTATCACTGCAAACCAGATGTCCAATAGAACTGCTGCTCAGATGAATCAAATTTCTGGCTTTCATCATAAAAGTGGAAGTATTACCTATTTAGGTATCCCTCTCTTTAAGGGTAGAGTTAAGATCCCTCACTTCAAATATTTGATTGATAAGGTGAGTAATAAACTGGCTGGTTGGCAAAGCAAACTTCTATCTCAGGCTGGGAGGCTGGTGCTAATTAAAGCTGTGCTATCCACTATTCCTTTATATACTGCTGCAGCGGCTTCAATTCCTTACACTATTATAAAACACATAGGGAGAATTTGCTCCAATTTCTTCTGGCAGGGCATGGAATCTGTTAAAAAAAAGCATTGGGTATCTTGGGACAGGGTTTGCAGCCCCATCACGGAAGGAGGTCTGGGAATTAGAAGTCTGTCAGATTCACAAATGTGTTTCTATATTAAGTTGATTTGGAATACTATTCACAATACATCTATGTGGGCCAGATTTATGAGGAGTAAGTATTTGCACAATCAACATATTGCAACAAGTAGAATTCCTTTCCTTGCAGGAATTAAAGTGTTGGATTTTGAGAAGGCTCGGAGGTTGTTTCTTTCAGGGTATAGAATGGTGGTCTATGATGGAGCCAATACCAATTTTCTTAAAGATAATTGGTTTAAGGGGAGACCTCTTACAGAAGCTATAGCATTGAATTCTCAGGGGTTTGACAACTGCTCAGTGAAGGAAGTTATAGAAAATCACCAGCACCCTATCTGGGGTATCATAGATGATCAGAGCATGAAAGAGCAGATACAAAGTTTTAATACTCAGACAGGTGATGATATCCCAATATGGGCTTATACTAGATCAGGGGATTTCAGTTTGAAAATTGCATATTCTTTGTTGAAAGGACAGAATGTCAGATTTAATCCTCATTGGAAAAATCTTTGGCATAGTAGAATCTCTCCTCGGGCATCTTTATTCTGCTGGAAAGTTTTGAATCATGCTATTCCTGTTGACAGCCTTATCCAACAAAATGGTATTATGATGGCCTCCAAGTGCAACTGTTGTCTTATTTCTTCTGAAACAGAGACAGAAAACCACTTATTCATAAAGAGTGATATTGCTAATCTATTATGGAGTAACTTTGCCTCTTTTTTCAGCTGTAATTGTCTGAATGAAGACAGCATCATAAGAATATTGGAATTAATTGTCAACAAGACTGTTAGAAATAAGCCAAAAGACTTCATTCGGCTTATTATTGCCAGTCTGATTGTATGGGAAATATGGAAAAGCAGATGCTCTGCTAGATTTGAAGGGCAGCAAATAAATGGAATGAGAATGGTTAACTCTATCTCTTCGGAGACTGCTTATGTGGTTGGTCAGATTAAATTTAAGCAAGGAGTTAATTCAGAATATCAGAAACAGCTCCTCAGATATGGTATTAAAATCTCTTGTAAGAACTCAAAGTGCACTCTTATAAGATGGATCCCCCCTGCCACAGGTTTCATTTTAAATGTGGATGGCGCATGTAAAGGTAATCCTGGTATCTCTGGGGGGGGAGGATGCATCAGAGACTTCCGGGGTTTCTTAATTCTGGGATTTGCCTATTTCTATGGTCATGGATCAAATATGGCTGCGGAGGGCCGTGCTCTTCTTGATGGTCTTCGGTTGGCTAAATTACATAACATACATTTAGAAGCTATTTGTACAGATTCCCTTTCCCTGGTTGGTTTACTTAACTCCAAGAAAGCTCCTCCTTGGTCCTTATTACCTTGGTGGCAACATTTGTTAAATATGCACTCCTCTCTCCATTGCCCGATTATTCATTCTTACAGAGAGGCAAACCAGGTTGCTGATGCATTGGCAAATTATGCAATCATCATGGGCAGAAATATGAAATTTCGATCGGTTCGAGAGCTTCCTGCAATTGCTAAAGGTTATGTCATCGCAGATGCTATTGGCTTGCCTAATATCAGAATAAGAAAAGTCTAATGGCTTTGACTGGTAGCTTGGAAGATTAGGAGTTACTCTGCGGTTTTATTTTAATCTCTAGCTCCTTGTGTACAGAATTTTTTGCTCATTTTTTCTTGGTTTGGATCTCATAGTCTTTGGCTTTCTGCATCCTAGCTTATAGCATATTTTTCCTCCTGTGGGAGGCTGTACTAACCAGGGGTATGCCCCGTTGACTTTGTATTTCTTTATACATATATACAATAATGGCCACGGTATCTTGCTGGAGGAGTGAGAACATGTTTCTCTTATGGGGAAACGTGCACTCGACCAGTTTAATGATGCTGGGGGCTGGTGGCTTTATAAAAAAAAAAAAAACTAGCACCGACTAGAGAAATGCATAGACATGAATGCACAGACCTATTACATGCATTAGACAGACGTGCACTGACTTTTATATGCATAAGGCAAGGATGTGCACCGACCCTTACATGCGTAAGATGAAACTTGCACCGACCCTACATGCAAGATGTAGATAGTGCAGTGACTCTTATATGCGTATGATAAACCATGCATCGACCTTCTATGTGTTTCTACTGAAACATGCACCGACTATACATGCAGTTATCAGGAATGCATTGACTTTTTGTATGCATGAGACACAAACGTGCACCGACCCTTAGCATGTGTGCAGCAACAAAAACTGCACCGACTTATATAAGCTTTATACAGAAGTTGCACTGACCGTTATATGCTTAAGGTGAAACATGCACGGACCTATATTGCACAAGGCAGAGTATGCACCGACTTGTTCTACCCAATGCAGAGTGTGCACTGACTTCTACATGCTCTAGACAAAACCTGCACCAACCTTATGTACACAAGATCAGAACATGCACTGACTCCATGTGCATTCACGCAGGATGTGCACTGACTATATGTGCAGAGAAGTGAAGATTGCACCGACCTTATGTGGAGAATACAAGAACGTGCACCGACCTTATTCTTCCATATGCATGCATATGCACCGATCTTTATTTGTGTAAGGCAAAAACGTGCACCGACTACATGTGCATTCTATAAGCAAAAATGCACCGACCTTGAGTGCATTACTTCAGAGGCATGCACCGACCTATATGCTGACCGATGAGAAAGTGCACAGACCTGATATGCATAAGAAGGTAAAAATGCACTGACTTATAAGTTGTCATTACATGAAGACTCACAATGTATGCACCGACCTATATGTATGCATAAACATAAACATGCACTGACCCTATATGTCGCACATACTTGGACAAACACAAACAGATTTGATTGAAGAGTTTATTCATTTCAATCTCAATATGATTCATAGATTGTCATTATCAAAACCAGGGTTCCAACAACAACTTCTTATGATAAGGATGGAGCACAAAGCATGCTGTCTAAGGAGTGTTGACGATGATGGGCTCCGTCAACAGGACGAGTCGAGGGATACCTTTCGCGTTTAAATGCGGTCTTTTGGGTGGCCACGTTCTGGATGAACGCAGTGGGCCGAGTAGCCACATTCTGGTTGAACACGGTCATCTTGGTGGCCGCATTCTGGTCGTGGCTTCTGGGCAAGGTTCGTTCATCAAGGCAGGGTCTGGGCAGAGTACACTCATTAGGGAGGCGTCTGGGCAGAGAACTTTCTCCAAGGCAGGGTATGGGTAGAGTGTGTTCATCACTGCGGTGGACTTGATGCTCCATCTCATATTAAGATGTGTGAAACATACCCTAGTCTGATGGGGAGGTTTATGTGTTGGCTAAAGGCCGTATGAGGGATGATTATGTGTCATGCCCTCGGCGTGTGTTTAGCTGAACAACAAGCCACCAAGCCAAGCCTGATGCATTGCTCACGAGCTTGAACTATGGCTGCTTGCATGTCTGGGGAGTGCTAGTGTTATACGCGCGCGGGGAGTCACTTATGTTTCTCTCCTCGCGGCGGGGGGCGCACACTCACCTTTTTACAGAAGGCCGAGATAGGTCAACTGGGCATGCGAGGATTCCGGGGGTATTGAGAAGGAGGCAGAGATAATGATATGAACACGCTGGAAGGGATGGCGTATGGTTAATCATTCTAGGAGACTGGGACAGGGATGGCTGGGTGGAATGCGGGCGTGCCAGTCGATTTCTCCACAATCACCTATGGAACCAAGGGTTGACCGGGGAAGCGTCGCCAGGACGCGACACGTGGCTCTAGAGATCGGGCGACACGTGGATAGAAGGGGTTCCACGGGTGTGAGTGCGTAGGCGATTATGGGGATTCGTGTACTGGACGTCTTTCCCCACCGATCGCAAGCAACCGTTGTTTATTTTACATCGGATTGAATCCAAATACCTTTGTTTCTACTACCGAAGAGAGATTCAGGGACCCTGGGAGCCACGACATCGGGAGGGCTTAGTCCGTATAACAGCGACAGGGCAACAGCAACACAACAAGGATAACTAGGGGCAGAGAGACTGGTTCTGACGAGGAGGGGGATCCGCTCCCTAACTGGATTACATGACTTATATGCCATGAAAGGCATTTATATGGGGGCATGAGAGCCCGATTACAATTGCTTGCAAGCCACAGGACAATTATGTCATTCATGACGGTCCCTGGGTCATTGCATTATTGTGTGGGTAATTTCGTATCTGTACATAATGTCCGTCAGAGGACCTGTGACTCAGCAGGATTACGCCCGAGGGGCGTCACAATGTATTCCCCACATTAGACAGTGCCGAGGTTGGGGCAGTAGGGGTGCCGTAGGCACTGTTGTGCTGGGGAAGTTGAGCAGTCGGGTGCCGCAAGCCCCGATGTGACTGGAGTAGCTGGCAGTCGGGTGCCGAGGGCAACGTTGTGACTGGAGTAGCTGGCAGTCAGGTGCCGCAGGCACCGTTATGACTGAAGTGGCAGAGCGATCAGGTGCTGGGGGCCCCGATGTGACTAGCGTAGCTGGCAGTCGGGTGCCGGGGGCACCATTTTGACTGGAGTAGCTGGCAGTCGGGTGCCGCGGGCACCGTTGTGATTGTAGTCGTTGAGTGATCGGGTGCGGTGGGCCCCGATGTGACTGGAGTTGCTGGCAGTCAGGTGCCGGGGGCACCGTTGTGACTGGAGTAGCTGGCAGTCAGGTGCCGCGGGCACCGTTGTGACTGAAGGAGGCGGGCGTCAGGAGACCTCGATGGTCGCACTTAGGGCCCGGTGTGACAGGCAGTCGGGTGCCGGGGGCACTGTTGTGACTGAAGGAGGCGGACGCCGGGAGACCTGAGTACATGTACATGTGTTCAAATAGTTTCATGTTGTATGAGAGCCACGTGGGCTTTACAAATGGGCCAAGGAGGCCAAAGTACAACTGGCGCAAGCCATGGGACAATTCCGACGTGCAGGTTGGTCCCCGGGTCAATGCGTAATAAGGCGGACATCCGCGTGTTTTACAGAGGCTCTCCATGAGGAGATCGAGACAAACCCGACTGCCTAGGTGGTAGGGGCAATCGTGGGCTGGCGCTTGACGGAGGTTGGACGCGGCTCAAGGTGAGTGGTCGGGTCCGGGCCTCAGAAGGCGAATGTTATCATGCTGGGGAGTCGAGGCCGGCCCCAGGAATATTACTCCCGGGCCAGGGTCCGGCAAGCTCGATTCATCAGTCCGAGCGGTCGACGACCAACTCGAGGCGAGCGGTAGGCACGCGGTTCTGTGACGGAAGTAGGTGCAGCATCATGGCGTTGTCACGCGGGCGGACCCGGGATGCGGGTGTGTTCGCCGTTGTCATAATGCCTTATACGTGACGGGGATGGACTTGTGTGAGATGGCTAGATGCCATGTGACCCTTGCTGGGTGCCTGCGGAGGAACTCCGAAGGTGCAGCAGTTAGGTCGTAGGTTCTTGCATCGCATGCCATTGCGTTTTCCATCCCATACTTGAGCTCCCTAGGGGGGGCTTTTATAGGGGAAGATGAAAGGGTGGAAGGGGTTTACCCGGACCAAGTTGAGGGCTGGGTTTGGTCCGGGTAAACCCTTCACAAAATACCATTTTTTTTGTTTACGGAGTGAAGAGGAAGGGTTTAGGCAGACCAGCCCAAGGGGCTGGTCTGGTCTGCCTAAACCCCTCACGGAGGGGTTTTTTTTCTCATTAAAAACCTTTTTTTTATTTGGGGAGGGTTTAGGTTGACCAGCCCAAGGGGCTGGGCTGGTCCGCCTAAACCATGGGTTTAGGCGGACCAGGCTGGGCCTCCAGTCTTGTCCGCCTAAACCCTAGGGTTTGGGTGAATTGGGGGCTTTTTTTGATTAAAAAAAGGTTTTTTTAATTATTTTATGGGGTTAGGCGGACCAGCCCAAGGGGCTAGGCTGGTCCGCCTAAACCCCTCCCCGGAGGGGTTTACGCAGGTTTGACCGTGGGTTTGACTGGAGTTTGATTGAGGGTTAGACTGGGGGTATGACTGAGGGTTAGAATGGGGTTTGACTGAGGGTTTGATTGAGGGTTTGACTGGGGGTGTGACCTGTTATAAATAGAGATTTTCTTCCGGGGTTAGAAGCCCGAGGAAGATGCTGGGAAGCCGTGGACCCGGGGCTGGGAGCCCGTGTTGGGTGCCGACTTTGCTGGGGCTCGGGGTTGGAGACCCGAGGAAGATGCTGAGAAGGTGACCGAACTCCGGGGCGCAGGACTCGTGCCGGAGATCGGACGAGGCTGACCTCGGGAGCTAACGCTTACCCGGGCCGGAGCTGATCTGGGGGCCCTACAGGGGCCAGTGGTGGTGGTCCGGTGCCCGATGCTCAGGTGGGCCACCGGGACTGGAGGTGCGCGTGGCACATGGGCCACGGGAGCCGACAGAGAAATTGGGGTTGGCTGAGGAGCAGCCACAGGGATCACGCCCAAGAAGTATGGTGATCCGATGACGGGGGCGAAGCTACCGAAAGTAATCGGCGTCGCAAAGTAACCCACCCGGGTGTGGGTGGCGATGACGTTGGGACCGTAGGTGACGGCCGCCATGGTTGCTGGAGCGCTGAGTGCTGCGAAGGTGACAGTTGCTGACAGTCGTCGAGCGCGGTCCGACAGTCAGAACACGAACCGAAAGCTGCTAGAGAATGCGCACGCGAGTACCCTCCTCTGCCTTTCCTGCAAGGACAGGGTGTAAGACCTGTAGAATTCAGATTTCCTATCGGATCATAAAATATTAAAATTCATGAATTTAGAAGCTTTTAATGGGTTTAATGGGCTTTTTCTATGCATTTAATCCATTTAGTTAAAGATTTTTAGAAATTAAATGGGGCACTTATACAATTTTGCTTAACTTAAGGTTTTCTAGCAATTAGAGGTTTTTTTTGAAAAAAAATAATATCGCAAGTTTTTCCTGAGAAGAGAACCAACGGTTCTCTTCTCTCTCACCCTAACTCTCTTTCTCCCCTCTTGCGGCCGAACCCGCGACCCCCCCTTTGACCGAATCCGCAGGTGACAGGAACCCATGAACACCGGCGAAACCCTCGCCCCCTTTCTCCTTAACTCTTGTTTGCACCGCCCGAACACCGTGAAACCCCCTCGCCCCTTTGCTCTCTTCTTGGCTCGGCGACACACGGCCACGGCGGAAGACACTGGTGGCTTCGCCGGTGACCTAGCAAGGTGGGAGCATGGTGGCGTCGTCGTGGGGCCGGACGCAGCGCGCGGAGGCGGGATCCCGCGGAAGACGGAGCGGCTCTCTTCCTCCCCTTCTCACGGCGGAATCGACATCCTCGGCTTAAATCCGGTGGGGGGAACGGCCTTCTTGCCTCGCTTGGAGCGACGGGAGGTTCCCCGCGACGCGAGGAACGTGGTGGCATCAACCCCGAGATGAACCACGGAGCGTGGTGACGACTGGACAAAGGCGAGCCGCGGCGACCCTCGGCTTGCTTGCAGTCGAAACGGAGGTTTCGTCACGATTGAGGTAGGGGGATCGATGCCCTAGCTCGTTAGATTATTCCTCTGCCATGCCCATTGTCCTTTTTAAATGGCATGCCCATCGTCTTTATGTTTTTGAAGCATGCCTATCGTCTTTATGTTTTCGAAGCATGCCCATCGTCTTTATGTTTTTGAAGCATGCCCATCGTTGCTGAGTTCATAGACGATGAATTGTCGTATTATGATGGTGGAATGGCAGGGAACATGTTAAAAGTTATGATTTCCCGTCAATTTGGGTCGACTGGGAGGGGCTCCGGTTAGGATTCCCGTGGATTTGGTTCTCCGGTAAGGACCATGTTTAGATTATTTTAGACTAACGGTCCGCCCATAAGCCATTTACTGACCCGAGCGGCTGACAATTTGACCGTATAAATATTTTAAATCTGTATGGCGGTGGAGGCCTCGCGGCCAGACCGTTTAGTAGCACGTAGCGGTTCGTTGTTCGACCGCCTAAGACTATAGCGGCCCTAGTTCGATCGCTTGTTCTATAATTTATGCATGTTCGTTTAATTATACATTTAATGTTGCATATTTACCATGTTTAAATAGTTTTATAAACTGTGGCACATTTATTGATGCATGAGTTATATTTTCCATATGCTCCTATGCTGTGATAATGATATGAATGTGTTGAATGATGAATTGATCTCATGATTTATAAATTGTTTAGCTTTCATTATTTCTTCATGTGATTTATTAAATTCTCATGATGAATGAGTAGTTTTTGTATATAATCACATGTCTTAATGGTGTTCAGAAGCGCAATGAACTGTTTAGATTTATTCCTCATGTGTATTTAAATCTTCATTAATATGGAAATCATGTGTGTTGAACTGACAGTGTAGCGATCGTATGGCTGACTGCTATTGTTGTCGAGCGGCCATTTCCCATGACCGTCTCTCGGCTTAGCGGTTCAGGCTAGACCGTTTCATTTTCATACACTATTTATAGGTTTCCGTTCTATTAAACGGCAAGAATGTAGCGGCCGTTAGACTAACCGCTATCATCATGTAAATGGCCTGTCGAGTGACTACCTATTGACCTTTGCGGCCAAGTCTAGACCGTCATTCTTTCCAGTATATAGTTTTATTACATTTTCATCACATTCTCCTGATTATGTGCTTAATGTTGAATGTTTAGCATGCTTAGACATAGTTATTGCTTAGACATAGTTATTGCTTAGGCATACTTATTGCTTAGACATAGTTATAAATCATGATATGTTGTTATATTACGCATTATCATTTCTTTCGCTTATAACGTGTCTTCATATTCCATTAAAGTTAACTTCTTATCTCTATTTGACTGATCCACTAGACGTAGCCTAGCGACGACGAGTCGAACCACCTGGGAGGGGTGGCTAGGTAGTCCCGGTTTACGGTTTTTAAGCTAGTTTTGTGGGCCCCTGCTTTACAGTAGCATTCTACTGGGGGAAAAAACTAGCTAGAGGCCTGGCTCAAGGCAACGAGCATGTGTGTGCACACGTGGTTTGGGGCTTGGACTAGCGCAGACGAGTGCAACCCTGACTAGTCACTCGTTACTGTTGTCCCTTGTACTTACTATGGTGTCTCATGTTCCTGTGTTCGTCACGAGTGAGAGACTCCTGAGACGCAGTGTAAGTCCTCAGTGGACGCATCTGGTCTTACTTCTAGTGGCTTCTTTCTCCTGTCAGATGGATTATAGGAATTTGACTGAATTGGATATTAGACTACTTTTATATATTCATTTATTCGTTTAACGGTCTTCGAATATATTGAATGTTGGAATATTCTTATTCATATGTTCGTTTCCGTGTTGTAGAAACATATGGTAAAATGTAGTCAATTAAATAGCTAGTTACATTCACATGTTAAATTCTTGATACTCATGTTTAACTTTTATTGTTTCTCCATGTGATTTATTTCCCTCTTGTGATGAACATGTGACCTTGTATTTAATCATATATCTTAATGATGTCCAGATTTGCCATGAACTGTTAGTCTTCGTATAATGTGTGATATCCTGATAACTTGTCTTTCTAGTAATTCTTAACCATGTTAATCTGTTGATATTTTCATGCAGTTCTATTTAATTGCTTATGTTCCATGCAATTGTGATATTTTTCTTGTAATGTTTGTTGCGAGGTAGGGATCTGCGTGACCCCTACTGAGCCAATGAAATGAGGCTCACCCTTTGTGGTTACAGGTGAAGCACAGTAGGCTTGACTTCCTTGCGTGATTTGAAGACCGTTGATAGGTCAACCAGCACGTGTCAGCTAGGGTATGCTCCTAGGCTTTGTACCTTTCTTTTGAGTTGTACTTTGGGAGCTTGTACAGTTACTGGACTACTATCTTATTTTAAGCATGTAAACGATGTAAATTATATGAAAAGAAATTTTAAATTTTAGTTCCTTCTTTCCTGCACATATTTTAAATTGTTGTACACCCCACGACAACCCTTTTATCCCTTTAAGGATCTTTTCCGCTCTTGGGAGGCCTCGTAGGATCCAAGTGGTATCGGGTTTACCTGGTATCCGGACCCTGGGTCATCACAGATGGTATCAGAGCATTATTGTGGTAGTGTATAGCAATGTAAAGTAAATGCAGTGATTGCTAGTCCAGAAGTCCCGTACAACCATCTGCTGGTTTAGGTTATTCTGTGTTTTCCTCTTAATCGTTTCTGTTTTGTGCGTTTAAGATTTCCATGGCGCAGCGAGAAGAAGTTCGGCTTCCGGTGGATCAGGCATCGAGGGCGCTAGTAGTGCATGTTGGAATGTTACCTTTGCCCACTACTGTAGTCCCTGAAGCACCGAGACCGACTGATCTGTTCTTATCATCTTAGTTTCTAGCTTTGCGATAGGAAGGATTTCCAGTTGCTACTTATGCGGCCAGATTCAGAGAGTTGAGCAGGTTCGCTCCACCTATCATGATAAATCAAGTGATACTGACCCAACAGTTCATCGCAGGGTTGGGGTCAGAGATCTGTCGTACTCTTAAGATGGCTGGTGTTAGTGATTTGGAAACAGCTATTCAGACTGCGGCTATCTTAGAGATGGACTTTCTGAGGGTTCAGGAACAGACTCAAGTGGCGCAAGTTCATCAGGGTGACTCACAGTGATTTCCCATGCAGCAAGTGATGTTACCTAGACCTTCTACACCTGTTCCGAGTCAACCTCAGGAGGGGAAACAGAAGCAGAAGCGGAAGTTTAAGCGGTTGTTCAGAAGAGCTAAGAAGCGGCTTGACTGGCAAACTTCAGCTGGCAGTGTACCACAATCTGCACTTTCTCAGGGACAGGGATTGGTTATGAGTCAATCGAGACCATGTCCGAGGTGTGGCGGTCATCATCGGGGACGACCGTGTTCAATTCCAGTGGTGTGTTTTCGGTGTGCCCCGCTAGGACACGTGGTCCGTGATTGTCCGTTGATACCTAAGCAACCTGTGTAGTGTCCTTATCCTAGACAAGTTTGTCCAGAAGTTGTTATCGCCAGGATTTGTTCTGCGTGCATTCAAGAGGGCCAGGTGCCGAGTCAATGCCCGTTTCGTAGTTGCTATAGATGTGGTCAGGTGGGACACTATCTCCGTGAGTGTCCTCAACCATCTCGTTAGCGTGACTCATAGATAGTGGAAGTGTCACATGCTTTTGTTAGGCAGGCATGTGGAGTTTCGTCTTGGAAGGTTCGGTTATGATTTCTGTATAGCTTGGTTTAATTTGTGAAATTGATGTTTTGCTCCATGATTTATGCATTGACATGTATGCTTAGGTTTTACTTTAGCCTTAAAGGATGGTTCCTAAAGTTCGGAGGTACTGTAGGTGCAACCGAGTAAATCTTTTGGTGCGAGGTTATCCTGAGGAGCTGTCTTAGCCATTGTATTAAGTTTTGGATGTGGCGAGATTAGATTCTCAGCGTTGCTAGATGCATGGTTAGTCTTTTGAGAAGGTAATTGACTTCCTCGTAGTTGGGCAGGAATTGGTGCTTTGTTTATGCTTCTATGTGAATTTGGTGTTCTGTATTGTTTATTTTATTGTTTTAGTGTTCCATTGTTAGCGTGAGGTTAGATTTTACGTGGAGTAGTGAGTTTTATTTCGCTCATGTCGAGTGAATCAGAACCTGTTGTAGGGGGCATTATATATTATGCTTGGGTGAGTTCTTCCCGTACCTTGAGTTAGTAGTCCTAAATTTTGAGGATGAAATTTCTGTAAGGAGGGAGGGACAGTAAGACCCGTAGAATTTGGATTTCCTATCGGATCATAAAATATTAAAATTCATGAATTTAGAAGCTTTTAATGGGTTTAATGGGCTTTTTCTATGTATTTAATCCATTTAGTGAAAGATTTTTAGA
This sequence comes from Amorphophallus konjac, assembly GCA_022559845.1. Taxonomy (NCBI): domain Eukaryota; kingdom Viridiplantae; phylum Streptophyta; class Magnoliopsida; order Alismatales; family Araceae; genus Amorphophallus; species Amorphophallus konjac. The sequence continues at coordinate 33,362,708 of CM040129.1, forward strand.
AAATAAATGGGGCACTTATACAATTTTGCTTAACTTAAGGTTTTCTAGCAATTAGAGGTTTTTTTTGAAAAAAAAATAATATCGCAAGTTTTTCCTGAGAAGAGAACTGACGGTTCTCTTCTCTCTCTCCCTAACTCTCTTTCTCCCCTCTTTCGGCCGAACCCGCGACCTCCCCTTCGACCGAACCCGCAGGGGACAGGAACCCGCGAACACCGGTGAAACCCTCGCCCCCTTTCTCCCTAACTCTTGTCTGCACCGCCCGAACATCGCGAAACCCCCTCACCCCTTTGCTCTCTTCTCGGCGCGGCGACGCACGGCCACAGCGGAAGACGCCGGTGGCTTCACCGACGACCTAGCAAGGTGGGAGCACGGCGGCGTCATCGTGGGGCCGGAAGCGGCGCGCGGAGGCGGGATCCCGCGGATGATGGTGCGGCTCTCTTCCTCCCCTTCTCACAGCGGAATCAACATCATCGGTTTAAATCCGGTGGGGGAACGGCCTTCTTGCCTCGCTTGGAGCGACAGGAGGTTCCCCGCGACGTGAGGAACGCGGTGGCATCAACCTCGAGACGAACCACGGAGTGTGGTGACGACCGGACAAAGGCGAGCCGCGGTGACCCTCGGCTTGCTTGCGGTCGGAAGGGAGGTTTCATCACGATTGAGGTAGGGGGATCGATGCCCTTGCTCGTTAGATTATTCCTCTGCCATGCCCATTGTCCTTATGTTTTAAACGGCATGCCCATCGTCTCTATGTTTTTGAAGCATGCCTATCATCTTTATGTTTTCGAAGCATGCCCATCGTCTTTATGTTTTTGAAGCATGCCCATCGTTGCTGAGTTCATAGATGATGAATTGTCGTATTATGATGGTGGAATGGCAGGGAACAGGTTAAAATTATGATTTCCCATCGATTTGGGTCGACCGGGAGGGGATGCGGTTAGGATTCCCGTGGATTCGGTTCTCCGGTAAGGACCATGTTTAGATTATTTTAGACTTTATAACGGTCCGCCCATAAGCCGTTTACTGACCCCGAGCGGCTGACAATTTGACCGCGTAAATATTTTAAATCTGTATGGCGGTGGAGGCCTCGCGGCCAGTCCGTTTAGTAGCACGTAGCGGTTCGTTGTTCGACCGCCTAAGACTATAGCGGCCCTAGTTCGATCGCTTGTTCTGTAATTTATGCATGTTCGTTTAATTATACATTTAATGTTGCATATTTACCATGTTTAAATAGTTTTATAAACTGTGGCACATTTATTGATGCATGAGTTATATTTTCCATATGCTCCTATGCTGTGATAATGATATGAATGTGTTGAATGATGAATTGATCTCATGATTTATAAATTGTTTAGCTTTCATTATTTCTTCATGTGATTTATTAAATTCTCATGATGAATGAGTAGTTTTTGTATATAATCACATGTCTTAATGGTGTTCTTAAGCGCAATGAACTGTTTAGATTTATTCCTCATGTGTATTTAAATCTTCATTAATATGGAAATCATGTGGGTTGAACTGACAGTGTAGCGATCGTATGGCTGACTGCTATTGTTGTCGAGCGGCCTTTTCCCATGACCGTCTCTCGGCTTAGCGGTTCAGGCTAGACCGTTTCATTTTCGTACACTATTTACAGGTTTCCGTTCTATTAAGTGGCAAGAATGTAGCGACCGTTAGACTAACCGCTATCGTCATGTAAATGGCCTGTCGAGTGACTACTTATTGACCTTTGCGGCCAAGTCTAGACCGTCATTCTTTCCAGTATATAGTTTTATTGCATTTTCATCACATTCTCCTGATTATGTGCTTAATGCTGAATGTTTAGCATGCTTAGACATAGTTATTGCTTAGACATAGTTATTGCTTAGGCATAGTTATTGCTTAGACATAGTTTTAAATAGTGATATGCTGTTATATTACGCATTATCATTTCTTTCGCTTATAACGTGTCTTCATATTCCATTAAAGTTAACTTCTTATCTCTATTTGACTGATCCACTAGACGTAGCCTAGCGACGACGAGTCGAACCACCTGGGAGGGGTGGCTAGATAGTCCCGATTTACGGTTTTTAAGCTAGTTCTGTGGGCCCCTGTTTTACAGTAGCATCCTACTGGGGGGAAAACTAGCTAGAGGTCTGGCTCAAGGCAACGACCCGGTGTGTACACACATGGTCAGGGGCTTGGACTAGCACAGGCGGGTGCAACCCTGACTAGTCACTGGTTAGTGTTGTCCCTTGTACTTACTACGGTGTCTCGTGTTCCCGTGTTCGTCACGAGTGAGAGACTCCTGAGACGCAGTGTAAGTCATCAGTGGATGCATCTGGTCTTACTTTTAGTGGCTTCTTTCTCCAGTCAGATGGATTCTAGGAACTTGACTGAATTGGATATTAGACTACTTTTATATATTCATTTATTCGTTTAACGGTCTTCGAATATATTGAATGTTGGAATATTCTTATTCATATGTTCGTTTCCATGTTGTAGAAACATATGGTAAAATGTAGTCAATTAAATAGCTAGTTACATTCACATGTTAAATTCTTGATACTCATCTTTAACTTTTATTGTTTCTCCATGTAATTTATTTCCCTCTTGTGATGAACATGTGATCCTTGTATTTAATCATATATCTTAATGATGTCCAGATTTGCCATGAACTGTTAGTCTTCGTATAATGTGTGATATCCTGATTACTTGTCTTTCTAGTAATTCTTAGCCATGTTAATCTGTTGATATTTTCATCCAGTTCTATTTAATTCCTTATGTTCCATGCAATTGTGATATTTTTCTTGTAATGTTTGTTGTGAGGTAGGGATCTGCGTGACCCCTACTGAGCCAATGAAATGAGGCTCACCCTTTGTGGTTACAAGTGAAGCGCAGTAGGCTTGACTTCGTTGCGTGATTTGAAGACCGTTGATAGGTCAACCAGCATGTGTCAGCCAGGGTATGCCCCTAGGCTTTGTACCTTTCTTTTGAGTTGTACTTTGGGAGATTGTACAGTTACTGGACTACTGTCTTATTTTAAGCATGTAAACGATGTAAATTATATGAACAGAAATTTAAAATTTCAGTTCCTTCTTTCCTGCACTTATTTTAGATTGTTGTACACCCCACGACAACCCTTTTATCCCTTTAAGGATCTTTTCCGCTCTTGGGAGGCCTCGCATGATCCAAGTGGTATCGGGTTTACCCGGTATCCGGACCCTGGGTCATCACAGATGGTATCAGAGCATTGTTGTGGTAGTGTATAGCAATGTAAAGTAAATGCAGTGATTGCTAGTCCAGAAGTCCCGTACACTCATATGCTGGTTTAGGTTATTCTGTGCTTTCCTCTTAATCGTTTCTGTTTTGTGCGTTTAAGATTTCCGTGGCGCAGCGAGAAGAAGTTCGGCTTTCGGTGGATCAGGCATCGAGGGGTCCAGTGGTGCATGTTGGAATGTTACCTTTGCCCACTACTGTAGTTCCTGAAGCACCGAGACCGACTGATCTGTTCTTATCATCTCAGTTTCTAGCTTTACGACAGGAAGGATTTCCAGTTGCTACTTATGCGGCCGGATTCAGAGAGTTGAGCTGGTTCGCTCCACCTATCATGATAAATCAAGTGATACTGACCCAATGGTTCATCGCAGGGTTGAGGTCAGAGATCCGTCGTACTCTTATAATGGCTGGTGTTAGTGATTTGGAAACAGCTATTCGGACTGCGGCTATCTTAGAGATGGACTTTCTGAGGGTTCAGGAATAGACTCGAGTGGCGCAAGTTCATCAGGGTGACTCACAGCGATTTCCCATGCAGCAAGTGATGTTACCTAGACCTTCTACACCTGTTCCGAGTCAACCTCAGGAGGGAAAATAGAAGCAGAAGCTGAAGTTTAAGTGGTTGTTCGGAAGAGCTAAAAAGCGGCTTGACCGGCAAGCTTCAACTGGCAGTGTACCACAATCTGAACCTTCTCAGCGACAGGGATTGGTTATGAGTCAGCCGAGACCATGTCCGAGGTGTGGCGGTCATCATCGAGGACGACCGTGTTCAATGCCAGTGGTCTATTTTCGGTTTGACCAGCTAGGACACGTGGTCCGTGATTGTCCGTTGAGACCTAAGCAGCATGTGCAGTGTCCTTATCCTAGACAAGTTTGTCCAGAAGTTGTTACGGCCAGGATTTGCTCTGCGTGCATTCAAGAGGGTCAGGTGCCGAGTCAATGCCCGTTTCGTAGTTGCTATAGATGTGGTCAAGTGGGACACTGTCTCCGTGAGTGTACTCAACCATCTCGTTAGCGTGACTCATAGATAGTGGAAGTGCCACATGCTTTTGTTAGGCAGGCATGTGGAGTTTCATCTTGGAAGGTTCGGTTATGATTTCTGTATAGCTTTGTTTAATTTGTGAAATTGATGTTTTGCTCCATGATTTATGCATTGACATGTATGCTTAGGTTTTACTTTAGCCTTAAAGGATGGTTCCTAAAGTTCGGAGGTACTATAGGTGCAACCGAGTAAATCTTTTGGTGTGAGGTTATCCTGAGGAGCTGTCTTAGCCATTGTATTAAGTTTTGGATGTGGCGAGATTAGATTCTCAGCGTTGCTAGATGCATGGTTAGTCTTTTGAGAAGGTAATTGACTTCCTCGTAGTTGGGCAGGAATTGGTGCTTTGTTTATGCTTCTATGTGAATTTGGTGTTCTGTATTGTTTATTTTATTGTTTTAGTGTTCCATTGTTAGCGTGAGGTTAGATTTTACGTGGAGTAGTGAGTTTTATCTCGCTCATGTCGAGTGAATCAGAACCTGTTGTAGGGGGCATTATATATTATGCTTGGGTGAGTTCTTCCTGTACCTTGAGTTAGTAGTCCTAAATTTCGAGGATGAAATTTCTGTAAGGAGGGAGGGATTGTAAGACCCGTAGAATTCGGATTTCCTATCGGATCATAAAATATTAAAATTCATGAATTTAGAAGCTTTTAATGGGTTTAATGGGCTTTTTCTATGCATTTAATCCATTTAGTCAAAGATTTTTAGAAATTAAATGGGGCACTTTTACAATTTTGCTTAACTTAAGGTTTTCTAGCAATTAGAGGTTTTTTTTGAAAAAAATAATATCGCAAGTTTTTCCTGAGAAGAGAACCGACGGTTCTCTTCTCTCTCTCCCTAACTCTCTTTCTCCCCTCTGTCGGTCGAACCCACAGGCGACAGGAACCCGCGAACACCGGCGAAACCCTCGCCCCCTTTCTCCCTAACTCTTGTCTGCACCGCCCGAACACCACGAAACCCCCTCGCCCGTTTGCTCTATTCTCGGCGCGGCGACGCACGGCCACAGCGGAAGACGTCGGTGGCTTCGCCGGCGACCTAGAAAGGTGGGAGCACAGCGGCGTCATCGTGGGGCCGGACGCGGCGCGCGGTGGCGGGATCCCGCGGAAGACGGCGCGGCTCTCTTCCTCCCCTTCTCACGGCTGAATCGACATCCTCGGCTTAAATCCGGTGGGAAGAACGGCCTTCTTGCCTCGGTTGGAGCGACGGGAGGTTCCCCTCGACGCGAGGAACGCGGTGGCATCAACCTCAAGATGAACCACGGAGCGTGGTGACGATCGGACAAAGGCGAGCAGCGGTGAGCCTCGGCTTGCTTGCGGTCGGAAGGGAGGTTTCATCATGATTGAGGTAGGGGGATCGATGCCGCTCGTTAGATTATTCCTCTGCCATGCCCATTGTCCTTATGTTTTAAACGGCATGCCCATCGTCTTTATGTTTTTGAAGCATGCCCATCGTTGCTGAGTTCATAGACGATGAATTGTCGTATTATGATGGTGGAATGGCAGGGAACATGTTAAAGGTTATGATTTCCCATCGCTTTGGGTTGACTGGGAGGGGATCCGGTTAGGATTCCCGTGGATTCGGTTCTCCGGTAAGGACCATGTTTAGATTATTTTAGACTTTATAACGGTCCGCCCATAAGCCGTTTACTGACCCCGAGCGGCTGACAATTTGACCGCGTAAATATTTTAAATCTGTATGGCGGTGGAGGCCTCGCGGCCAGACCGTTTAGTAGCATGCAGCGGTTCGTTATTCGACCGCCTAAGACTATAGCGGCCCTAGTTCGATCGCTTGTTCTATAATTTATGCGTGTTCGTTTAATTATACATTTAATGTTGCATATTTACCATGTTTAAATAGTTTTATAAACTATGGCATATTTATTGATGCATGAGTTATATTTTCCATATGCTCCTATGCTGTGATAATGATATGAATGTGTTGAATGATGAATTGATCCCATGATTTATAAATTGTTTTGCTTTCATTATTTCTTCATGTAATTTATTAAATTCTCATGATAAATGAGTAGTTTATGTATATAATCACATGTCCTAATGGTGTTCAGAAGCGCAATGAACTGTTTAGATTTATTCCTCATGTGTATTTGAATCTTCATTAATATGGAAATCTTGTGTGTTGAACTGACAGTGTAGCGATCGTATGGCAGACTGATATTATTGTCGAGCGGCCTTTTCCCATGACCGTCTCTCGGCTTAGCGGTTCAGGCTAGACCGTTTCATTTTCATACACTATTTACAGGTTTTCGTTCTATTAAGCGGCAAGAATGTAGCGGCCGTTAGACTAACCACTATCGTCATGTAAATGGCCTGTCGAGTGACAACCTATTGACCTTTGCGGCCAAGTCTAGACTGTCATTCTTTCCAGTATATAGTTTTATTGCATTTTCATCACATTCTCTGATTATGTGCTTAATGCTGAATGTTTAGCATGCTTAGACATAGTTATTGCTTAGACATAGTTGTTGCTTAGGCATAGTTATTGCTTAGACATAGTTATAAATCACGATATGCTGTTATATTGCACATTATCATTTCTTTCGCTTATAACGTATCTTCATATTCCATTAAACTTAACTTCTTATCTCTATTTGACTGATCCACTAGACGTAGCCTAGCGACGACGAGTCGAACCACCTGGGAGGGGTGGCTAGGTAGTCCAGGTTTACGATTTTTAAGCTAGTTCCGTGGGCCCCTGCTTTACAGTGGCGTCCTGCTGGGGTGGAAAACTAGCTAGAGGCATGGCTCAAGGCAACGAGCCGGTATGTGCACACGTGGTCAGGGGCTTGGACTAGCGCCGACGGGTGCAACCCTGACAAGTCACTCGTTATTGTTGTCCCTTGTACTTACTACGGTGTCTCCTGTTCCTTTGTTCGTCACGAGTGAGAGACTCCTGAGACGCAGTGTAAGTCGTTAGTGGACGCATCTGGTCTTGCTTCTAGTGACTTCTTTCTCCTGTCAGATGGATTATATGAACTTGACTGAATTGGATATTAGACTACTTTTATATATTCGTTTATTCGTTTAACGGTCTTCGAATATATTGAATGTTGGAATATTCTTATTCATATGTTCGTTTCCATGTTGTAGAACATATGGTAAAATGTAGTCAATTAAATAGCTAGTTACATTCACATGTTAAATTCTTGATACTCATGTTTAACTTTTATTGTTTCTCCATGTGATTTATTTCCCTCTTGTGATGAACATGTGATCCTTGTATGTAATCATATATCTTAATGATGTCCAGATTTGCCATGAACTGTTAGTCTTCGTATAATGTGTGATATCCTGATTACTTGTCTTTCTATTAATTCTTAGCCATGTTAATCTGTTGATATTTTCATGCAGTTCTATTTAATTTCTTATGTTCCATGCAATTGTGATATTTTTCTTGTAATATTTGTTGCGAGGTGGGGATCTGCGTGACCCCTACTGAGCCAATAAAATGAGGCTCACCCTTTGTGGTTACAGGTGAAGCACAGTAGGCTTGACTTCGTTGCGTGATTTGAAGACCGTTGATAGGTCAACCAGCACGTGTCAGCCAGGGTATGCCCCTAGGCTTTGTACCTTTCTTTTGAGTTGTACTTTGGGAGCTTGTACAGTTACTGGACTACTATCTTATTTTAAGCATGTAAACGATGTAAATTATATGAAAATAAATTTTAAATTTTAGTTCCTTCTTTCCTACACTTATTTTAGATTGTTGTACACCCCACGACAACCCTTTTATCCATTTAAGGAGCTTTTTCGCTCTTGGGAGGCCTCGGAGGATCCAAGTGGTATCGGGTTTACCCGGTATCCGGACCCTGGGTCGTCACATAGGGAAAGGGCACCAGGGCTTCAGGGCTGGCGTAGGCTTTTCTTCAACAAAAAGAAGTAAGGCGGGAGACGTCCCACCGGGCGTGCCATCCTCTCTGTTGCGCTCATTTTTATGCCGAATGACTAGGGTGAAGGAAGGGATACAGCGGGGAAGGAAAATACGGGAGTTTGATATATCTCGGGTATCCTCCTTACGGTTGCATGCCTCTCACGGCGGTATCGGGCACTCTCCTTTTACAGAAAGTTGAAAAGGATCGAATGGCACAAGATGTCAGCGTAAGGGTTGACCAGACAGGGTGCGGGCATGCCAGTTGATTTCTCGACAATCACCCATGGAACCAAGAGTTGACCGGGGAAGCGCCACCAGGACGCGGCACGTGGGCTCAGGCGATCGGGCGACACGTGGAAAGAAGGGGTTCCACGGGTGCGAGTGCATAGGAAATTGTGAGAATCGTGTACAGGACGTCTTTCCCCACCGGCCGCAAGCGACCGGTGTTTATTTACATCGAATTGAATCCAAACACCTTCGTTCCATGCTGAAGAGAAGCCTGTATATATGCTTGAAGCCGTGGGTAGAGGGCCGGGAGCATTCTGCAGCTGTGGGTGCGCTTTCGAGTGAGTGGTGTTTACTGGGGTTAGGATGTTGGGCACGTATGCCGAACGGTGTAGGTAGGAAGCTGGGGGCCTGAATGGGGGTGCTTGTATTTCACTGGCTTTATGATGGGCCACATGGGCTTTACAAATGGGTCTAGGTTGCCAAAGTACAACTGGCGCAAGCTGCGGGACAATTCGGACGCGCAGGTTGGTCCCCGGGTCATTGCGTAATAGAGCGGATATCTGCGTGTCTTATAGGAACTCTTTACAGAGGGATTGGTGTGGGCCCGACTGCCTTGGTGGCCAGAGCGGACATAGACTGGCGCCTGGTGGAGGTCGGACACGGCTTGAGGCAGGCAGTCGGGTCTGGGTCTCAGACGGCGAGTGTCATCTTGCTGGGGAGTCGAGGTCGACCCCGGGACTATGATTCCCGGGCCAAAGGTCTGACTGGACTCGAGTTGTTAATCTGAGTGGCCAACGGTCGGTAGGGGGGTGAACGGTAGGCACGTGATTCTGTGTCAGGGTCTGGCACGGCATCATGAAGTGCACTTCGTCACCGTAAGTTGGCGTATACGGGCGGACCTGGGATGCGGGTGTGTTTGTCGTTGGCATATTCACCTTACGTGCGACGAGGATGGTCTTGGTATGAGACGGCTAAACACCGTGTGAGGGAAGTACGCGTGACATACCCTCGGCGTGTGTGAGTCGACTAGCAAGCCAACCGCGCGCGCACTTGTCCTCTCGCGTTCCCGACCCTTGCCGAAAGCCTCGGAAGTCCGAGGGTGCGGCAATTAGGTCGGGGGTGTCCGTTTGGGAGTCTTCCTTGTGTTGTTCTTTCCTGGTCATTGTGCCCCTAGAGCTTCTAAGGGGGGAATTTATAGGAATTTGAAGGGGTGGGGAGTGGGGTTTAGGCGGACCAAGTTGAGGGTTCAACTTGGTCCGGGTAAACCCCTCAAATAGTATTATTTTTATTTTATTTTTGTATATTTTTTTGTGTGTAACGAAGTGGGGGAGATGGGGTTTAGGCGGACAAGCCCAAGGGGCTGGTCTGGTTCGCCTAAACCCCTCCTCCACGGGGGTTTAGGCGGACCAGCCCCATGGGCTGGTCTGGTCTGCCTAAACTCTTCCTCCAGGGGGGGTTTAGGCGGATCAGCCCCATGGGCTGGTCTGGTCCGCCTAAACCCCTCTTCGAAGGGTAAAAATATTTTTTTTAATTTTGGTGGGGTTTAGGAGGGCCAGCCTGGGGGTCCAGGCTGGTCCGCCTAAACCCCTCCCAGGGGGGTTTGGGGGGACCAAAGTAGCCCATTTTTTGATTTAAAAAATCTTTTTTTAATACCCAAGGGGTTTAGGCGGACCAGCCTGGGGGCCGATGCTGGTCCGCCTAAACCCCCCCCCTGGGGGGTTTAGGCAGACTGGGATGGAGGGAGAGAGAGGGGCGGCCCCACCTCTATAAAATTGGATTTTTGGTTAATATTTGTTATAATTTGGCTAATAGAAAGAGGACAAAGGATACTGGGAGGATACACTTGTGTGCGCAGATCGAGACGCGCGTGCGTGTAATTCATCGTGGGCGTTCTTCGTGGCTCCTTCCACGTAAGGGTACGGTGAATGAATCCTAGCGCGAACCTTGCACCTCGAGACCGGAAATTTGTACGAACTAGGACAGGCAAAAGTCGTGGGCCTCTAAGCTGAGAGGAGGGGGCGGCCCTGGGGAGTTCGCCCTCTCCGGGGCACGGCCGGGCCCTAGGGCGAACTGGCCCCGGGCGCATCGCAACCCCGAGGGATGGTCCCCGGGTGTCTTCTTTCGTCATCTGGAGATGTCCTTTGAGGGACGTTGGGCTTCGGGATACTGGGATGGCCCGTTGGGGCCGTTGTTCTTCGAGTCGTAGTAGCCGCTCACAAGGTGTTCGGGAAAATACCCGACACACCCCGGGTTGTCGAATGGGCCAAGTAGATGACTAGCGGGCCTTGGATTTGGCCTTGGGCTGAGGGTAGAAGTTCATGGAGGCTGAGAGGGGGCACCTTGGGCTAATGGGCCTTGCCTCGTGCTACGTGCCATGTTGTACGATGGGTTGGCAGGGTAGCCTTAGGTTGGCCCGAGAGCTAGAGTTAAGTGGCTCATTGCCACGTGTCTGAGGGTCGGGGGTGGCCCCGGCTTGCTGGGGGGTTGTTGTAGGACCCAATTAGTGTGCTGGAACCACGGGATGGCCCATGGGTTGGTGTAGAAGGGTTGAAACATACGCGCCCACAAGGTGTTCAGAAAAATGTCGAACACATTCCGAACACACGTGTGTGAGCCGTATACACGTGCTGCGGGCCTCCAAAGCCTGTGGTTGGCTTATTTGGGTCTCCCTTTGAACTTGGAGGGTTGAAAGAAGGCATCCCGGAGTAGGCCCCTGGCCTTTTCACTGGGTGCCACATGGAGCGGCTTGTAGTCAGGGTGCCCCCGGGTTGGCCCGGTTGGTCTTGTAGAATGCGGGCAAAGTCCGCAACTTAGGGGTCGGGAGTGGTCCTGATTAATATCTAATGTCGCCGTATACCTCAGCTAGCGGGTTGGGGCCATTGGTCGGGCCCACTGGGTTGTCGGAGGGGCCGGGTAGCCCGTGCCTTGAAGGTGTTCGAGGAAATTCTCAAACTCTTATATCTGGGTATTTTGCTGGGGAAATTGTCCGGGTACAACAAATGCCCCCCACGGGTCGTGCGTCGGAGGCGGAGATGAGGGCATACGGCCCGTGAACCTCTCCTTCTGAGTTGTTATAGTTGCATTGTGATGCTTCATGTACTCGTGCTTTATTGTATTGCATGTGTTGAATTTCTGGCGCGCTGACCATTTTTGGTGTTCTGTCTTGCAGTTATGGCACGATTTGGTAGGGACGAGAGGGTCCCAAGGCGTGTGTGTCGACACCCATTTTTTGCCTATGAGTTGGGTCATTCCTTTTACTATCATTTGTTGATGTCTCGAGTTGTCCATTACTCATTGGGCTATTTCCAGGCACGTCTTTGGGCTTATTTTATGGGTATCTCCCTCCCTGGCTAGGACTGTTATCAGATTCAGGCTTAATGGGCCTTGGTTTCGCTTGGTTTTTGGGATAAATGGGCCCGTTTATCTTATTTCATTAATTTCAAACGTCCAGGATATGCACGGTCTATCGACTGGCCATTCAGTTATGGGGCGGTCTGATTGGAACTGTTTTGGATATTTATTTGATTTTCTGAATTTCCACTGACAAGCCTTTGCACGGTCCAAGTTCAGCCATTTATTTCCATTGAACGGCATGTCTTTAGACCGTCCAGTTCCTAGAGACCTAAACCAGTGAATTTTCCAGATAATTATCTATTTATCATATTTTTTTGGATTTATCACCGACACGCTTTACACGGCCTTCAGTAGACTGTTCCATTCATTGAGTGGTCTACCATTAGACCGTTTTATCCTAAAGAGTCCAGCGCCGTGATAGCCGATCAGTTTGGTGGATAATTGGATAATTTTTTATTTTATTTTATTTATCACCGACACACTTTACACGGCCTGCATTAGACCGTTCCATTCATTGAGTGGTCTACCATTAGACTATTTTATCCTAAACAGTCCAGCGCCGTGATAGCCGGTCAGTTTGGTGGATAATTGGATAATTTCCTATTTTATTTTATTTATCACCGACAGCATTAGACGGTCTAGAAATGGACCGCCTACATGACTGGGCGGCCTATCGAGCGACCGCGTACCTGGTCGAGATCTGTGAATTATATGGGTTTTCTCTCTCCATGCGTGGTTAAACCTCCATCTTCCTCCGCCATTTTCTCCGCAGATTCTCGAACAAATAGGATGTCATTTGATCCTGGCAAGAGATAGGAGTATTATCTACATATTTTGTGTTATTATCTTGCTCTAGTTTTCATTGGAAAATCTAATTTCGAGGTTGGACTTCTAGGGCTCTATAAATAGAACCTCTAGTCCAAGCTTGAAAAGGGGGGAGATCCAACATCGACGTCGAAGCTCTGCCGAATTCTTGAGCGAGCTGTAGCCAGGGAGGGAGGCTTTCTACATCCTTTTTAAGCCTCCGGTTCAGAGAGTAGTCACTTTTTTTTGGTGTTTGGTCTAGGTTTTAATAGTTTTTTCATCTATTGCATGATTATCTTCTCCGTCTCCTTTCCATGTTTTCACTGTCTGCATGTCATTTTCACACCCCTCCTATTCGTTTTCACGCCCTATAGTGGTTTAAAAACCACCCCAGGTATCGCCCCTTCCGCGTTATTATGTTAATTTTCCCTTTTGTTCTATAGTCGCTACACATTCCAGGGCTAATTTGGGTGTTGTTTTCTTGTCTCCTATGTTGTTTTATAGGTCAGCATCAGCACAACACGAGGCCCATCCCCTCTGGCCGGCTGGAAGGGGTGGAGGATCAAGTCCTACAACTTGGAGTCTGGTGGCTTTGAACGGTCTTCTTCTGTTCGCCCGAAGAAAGGAGCGGTCCTTCCCGAACCGTGCAAATCATTTGAGCGGCTATCTTCATACCGTGCCGTCACCAGACCGGTCTTCGTCCCGCTTCTCTTTCCAGCGTTGGCCATCCATTGAGCGGTTTGCCCTGGACCGTGTACTACTGCCAGCGCTGTACTTCAGGCGAGTGTCTTCTCCCTTTCCAAGGTACGGGTGCATTTCCTTTGCATTCTGGATCTTGGTGGAGATCACGATCACACACACCTCTCCACCCTTTCTTTCCTTCATTTTTGATTGCCTTTTCATCTTGACCTAGAAAGGTAAAAGGGAAAGAAGGAAATAGGGGGGGAAACATGTCAACATCCAATTTTTTGACGATCACGGTGGGACACCTAGTGCCCATCGTGCTGTTGTTTTGCTGATCTGCATTTTTGTGCTTGGTTAGGTTTGTTTTTCTAAGTGGTTTCAGGTTGCTATCTCGTCCACCCCGGGTTGCTATCCTCGGAGTTGTACGTGGTTCTTCCAGGACCGCTCAAGTCTCCCCGCGGTCGGACGATAGACCGTGCCATCCCAGTCTCAGGTACGCTGTTGTTTCATTTCTGTCACGCTGTTATCGATCGCGCGGTCTATTTCAGGCCGTCCCTCTATTTCCATGGTCGGACAGTAGACCATTCATTTCCATCTCACGAGTGTCTGTGCTTCTGTGAGCCTGATAGTTTCAACGGTCCTCCTTGGGCCATGCACTGATTTCCACGGTCTGCCAAAAGGCCGTTTACGTCTGCTGGCTCAGGTACGTTATTGGTCTTCATACACTTGTGGTTTTAACTTATTCTCTGCGGCCTGTTTAGGGCCGTTCCATAGGTTGCACGGTCGGTCGATAGACCATCCAGTCTTCCCAGGTACGCACTTCGCTTGGTCATCTCAGTTCTGTGTTTTTGTTCTAGTTCTCTTACTGCTCCCTACCACTGCACGGCCCTGCCCCGTGCCGTTTATCTACCTGAGCGGTCTCCTCCGGGCCATTTTTCTGTGCTACAGTGCACCCGAGATTACCATTTCGAGGATTATTTCACATTATTTCATATTTGTTTGGGTGATGTTTTGATCTTTCTTGGCAGTCATTTCATTTGGCATGATTATTATTATACTTATTGTAGTTGATTGATCATTGCTTGTTAGACTTAGGTTAGATTTTGCATGCACTCCAGTGCGCATAGGATTCATTCATATTTTCCATATTAGTTGCATTCCTACCTTGGTAGGGGATCCTCTCGTCTCCATATTCCTTGAAGCTGACTAGGTGACCTTACCCAGGAGCTCCGTAAGCCCCTGTGAGCCGTGGATTCTCACATGGACGCCGGGCAAGTTGTACCTTACCATACCAGTCTAGGGTTGCATCTGTGAGAGAGAGTCCTTTTTAGAGTCAACCAAGTTTCCCATTCCACCCTTGTTAGGCACCTTTGTGTTGAGGGAATTGTCATTAAATCAATCCACTAAGGTTCTAAAAGGGGGAATTTCTAAAATCCGTTGTGCATCATTTAAACTTGCTTGATCAATTGATTGCCTCTTCTCTCCTCTCTTTCTGTGTGCATGTGGTTGATAATTTCTGTTTTGGATCTCATTAGGTGTCGCTTTTCTCTGTGTTAGAGTCTCCGTTGCATGTGGAGTTGTTTCGCACCCTCAGGATCTTCTCCTAGGGGTAGCTCTCATTTCTTTTCCTATTTCAATCCGTTGTTTGATTCTTCCCCCACCATGTCTTCCTACAACTTTTCCCACTCCCATGAGGATTCTCTCCCTCATGGACTTCTGGAGGACCCACCTAGGGTCGCACACGTGCAGGGAAGAGATGAGACCGCCCCTCCTCTTCCGACCATTGTTGTTGAGGGTGCTCAACCCTCCCTTTCTAATTCCTCCTCTCAGAACTTGGCCAATCAAATCCTTCATATGATGGCCCAGTTAGATCCGACTCAGCTTCACTTCATCCGTGAAGCTTTGCAGGGGCCGGATCCCCCGTCTTTTGTTCCCTCTAATGGCGTGTCTGCTGCCGCCACGTCGTCTCTGATTGTTGGGTTAGGGGCCGCTTCTGCTGCGCCCATTGATCTCACTCCTGTCCATCCTCGGACCCTCCGATTTCCTAGTATGGAAATGGGCCAAGCTTCTAGCTCGGCCCATCAGATTGCTGATAAGGGGAAGACCCAGATTCCCTCATCTTCCTATCTGGATCCTTATATCACTACTTCTCAAGCGCCGCAGGCCCTTGTGCCCCCGGCTGATTTTGTTCATCTTCAAGCAGGGGCAGCCCAGCTTGCTCATGCAGATATGGGCCCTTCCCTGGCCCATTATCCTTCTTATGGGCTTCCCCCTCCGTCAGTCTACCCATCAGCTCCGTATACTGGTTCTGTTCTTCCTACTTTGTCTCCTCCTTCCCGAGAATGGGAATTTCTCGATAAGTGGGCTACCATGCAGCAACAGATTGACCTTCTTCATAAATGGGTTGACCCATAATCCCTTGCTGACATTCCCATTCCCAATTTCTGTGATATTCACTTTCCTCCTCAGTCGGAGCTCCCTACATACCGTAAGTACGACATGAATGGTAACACGTTCATTCACATAAGGGAGTTTCTATATGAATCGATGCAGTTTGAGCATGACGATCGCCTCATGGCGTATCTGATGCGGGATGGACACGGGGGACCGACTCTACGTGATGCGGACCTCGGACTCTAGATGGAGACGCGACCAGCAATATACGAGTAGGAACGACACTTCGGCCCGACACTAAGAGTTTCTATGGGCTATACGTCGCTAATAGAAATACAAGCTCACTCGTCGTCCCAGGCGAGGGGAAATGCGGATCCGCGCGGTTGAGAATCCGGCAGAGTTAAGGGTGGTCGACTCACTTCCGTGCTCGGATCGAGCCACGGGACGGGTCACTCTCTCGCTCACAACGGTGACATGAACTCACGGGCTAGAATTCTAACGCACTCACAGCGGCATATGACCATATACTAGCTAAGCAAGTGTAATGCCAAGAAGTTAAGACCGTACCTCCACGCACCCGGCGTGGGGAAGACAACCCCGGCCAAATCCGTACTCCCGGTTAGCAAATTTTTACAGCGGTACAAAGTTTCGACCCACTCCATGTAGGGAGGTAACAGGTTACATGTGGGGCCCGGGAGTAGCGAGAATTGGGTTGAAGGGCAGCATCTTGATGTCGCTCTGACGGTGCCGAAACCCGTGTTTTAGTGCTGTCCGGACGGCGCGATCTGCGGGTCCGTGGGGCCCACGTGCTGCTCAGTCCTCCGGACCTGACGGGGTGGGTCCCGCTGTGATGGTGACACCTGGTGGCGCGCTCCCCTGGACGGCGGCCGGGCTGGAACACCGGTCGGAGGCCGATCGGCTCCGATCTCCAAGTCTTGGAGTTACTGTCCACGGATCTGCTGCTTCTATTTTGCCGCACGCGATCCGGCGAGATCTGTCGTTGCGATCACTCCCGACGTAGGATCAACACACAAGAGGTATCGTTGGAAATCTCTCTCGAAATTCTTCGACCCTCTATTACTCCAGAAAATTCGTGGGGACTGTACTTTTTCTGGCAGATTTATGAACCGGACTGATCTCTGTTTCAGATCTGGCCGGGTAAAAAGGAAGTTTCCTGAGAGTTGGCGTTGACCGTGAAGTAGACCTCCGATTAAGACTTTGAGCTATTCAGGAAAGTTGTAGAGGGGAGAGAGAGGAAAACGGCAATAATTTTTATGAAGGGTTTGGTGGAGGTTTCGATTTGTTGGGGATTTTATACTGATTGGGGGTCGGATCTGGACAGTGGCAGACAGAATTGAGTTGGGATCTAGAGTGAATTTTTAGAAAATATGAATGTGAACCTAAATTCACAAGAAAATTTTTGGATGTGGTATTAGGTAGATAGAACCTTCAATAAAAATATCAAGTCATTTGGATCACAAGAAGGTGGGTTCATGAATGACCTATTAGGGTTCTGGAAATCTGGGCAGACTAGAGGCTCCACCAATTTTTCTAGGATGTGGTGATGATCTATGGAACTCACCCTGAAAGTTTGGACTCCAAAAGATCTCGTGGGTGGGAGAAAAAATTCGTGGAAGAAGGGGATGTCCTGGATGGACAGAACTCCAGCGACGATGGCGGTGGTTCGACGGCGGCACGATGGCGACGGCGGCGGCAACAACGAACTCATGAACTGATAGAAGAGGCTTCACACCTCTGATTCACAGTCTTCCCAGTTGTAGAAGGAGGGGGAGAGGATAGAGATAGGGGGCAGCCCTTGCTTGCTCCAACAAAATTCAGATTTTTCTCTTCATTAATTCTTGAAAATAGGAAATACAACCCTTTTATATGAAACCCATGGATCTTGGTTTACGTAGAAGAGATGCCAAATGCTATTTCCCCCATGTGGTCAAGCCTAATTAAATAAGTTTAGCCTAATGAGGCCAAAAGAGGGGGGCAGCCCCCTTATTTTAAGGAGAGAAAGTGGGCTTTTCTTCCCACTTTGTCTCCCTTGGTCAACAAGAGAGGCTTGGTCCAAGTTGGGCCATAGACCAGCCAATTGGGCCTTCCAATCTAGGAAACACATGAGAAAGAGATAAGCCCAATTGGGTCTTAAGTCATTTAAAGACCCATTATGAAGTCTAGTGGTCCAATATGGCCACACTTCTTAATGGACTCTAAAGGGCTTAATCCAAATGGCTTATTAAGAGCCTTAGAAAGAGCCCAACATGAAAACCCAAATAAAAACACACATTACAAGCCCAAATACAATGCAAATAAATGCAAAAAAAGTGTCCAAACTCATGGCGGAGACTCCAGACTATCTCCGAGCCAAAGAGAAGCTGATGTAGCTCGAGTGGTGCTCCGCGTACGGTACCGACGGCTTGCCGGTTCATGCTTCTCGCTCGCTCTGGTGTCCGCACCAGTATCTCTTCCGTCGGTCACTGGGCGGGGTTGCGTTAGAATGGTTCTACACTTTGCCGTTGGAGGAGGCAGTGGGCTTCAAGGTGGTCAAAGAGAAGTTTATACAAAGATTTCGAGACCGGGTAGGCTCGGAGTATTTGTTCATAGACCTAGTAGCAGAAAAGATGAAAATAGATGCAGATTTTGCCACTTATGCAGATAGATGGAGGCAGATGGCCTCCCGTGTGCTCAGGCAGATCCCAGAAGAAGAGAAAGTGAAATTATTGATTTCAAATGCCACCCCTACGTTCCGGAACATTCTGGCGATGAATGATATATCAAATATGCACCAGTTGTATAGCAGGGCCCGGTTTATACAACCCAAGTTTAAGGACTCCCCCATCCACTCCTTATTCGAGGCCTAGAAGTTTAAAACCACAAGAAAATCCCAGGGCCCTGTTACTGAGGGAGTTCAAACTAATGAGCAGGTGCATGCTGTTCAATTCCCCAACCAATCCACTCCACCCCGTTTCCAGCAACCCCCACACAATCCCCAATTTTCTGCTCCGCCACCTCCCCGACCTTCTTTTCCAGCTCCCCAACAGCCACAACAACCACCACCACCACCACAATAGCCTCAACTGCCACCTCAGTACCACAATGTTCCTCCTCCTACTGGTCATGCACCTGCTCGGCCAGGTCCAAAAAGAGCCCATTATCCCCCACTTCCTGAAACTCTTCCAGACATATTCTCGGCCTTAATGTACACTGGTGACATACAGCTCCCTCCGGAACGTCAGAACTGGAACCCGACCGCCGATCAATCTCGATATTGCATATATCATCGGCAGCCCGGGCACACTATAGACAGGTGCTTTCAGTTCCGAGACTTAGTGTATGACTTGCATGAGGCGCAAAGGATTGACTGGGCCCATATGCATAAGTTGATAGAAGACATCAAAGAGAAGAGAAGATAGGCAAGACTGCAGCAGGCGGCGCCCCAGCAGCAGCAATTTCAGCAACCACAACCTCAACCTCAGCAGCAGCATCAACCATCTGAACTCGGGATTCACCAAAATCACATGCCAGACCATCCGCCCGCTCCGCAACAACAGCCACAGGCACCGGCGCAAGTCAATGTTGTTCACCGCCCAGCCCCTGATGCTGGGTGGTCTTATGACGATGAGACTCCCGCTCATCTCCTCGCCTTCCACCACGCATACACCAACTCCCCCGCACCTACTGTTCATTCCATTCTCCGGCCCAACACCTTGACCATTGCTCCACCCCCTATCCCCTCCAGTCCCCTTGTTACACCCGCCACGTTATCCACCATTCCGCCAATCCTTGCACCATCACCCGCCATGCCCTCCATTGTTACCCCTCCACTCAACCCTTCACCAATCACCGCTCCGCCAGGGCCCGTCAGACCAGCCTCCACCGTCATCACCCCCATTTTTATCCCTTCTACTCACCCCACCAGGCCAGCCGGGAGTCCATCCGATGTCGTGCCGGCATGAAACTGCGCCCTTCGGAGCAGGCGGTTATTTCATAGAAGTTATCCCTCTACTGGTACACCTGCACCTAATCCCCCAATTCCTTCCTCAGCAGTTGAAGCAGAAGAGTCAGACCCCTTACCTGGCATGAAGTATGATTTGTTACAACACTTGGACCGGATGCCGGCCAAAATCTCAGTCCTGGAGTTAATCAAGAGGTCCACGCTACACCAGGATGCCCTAAGGGCTTTTCTACATAAAGTTATGGTTAGTGAGGACGTGGCGGTAGATAGTTTGCTGTCAGTTTTGGCCACTATCACAAAGGGGCCGTCTATTTCCTTCTCTGAGTCAGAGTTAGCGCCCCCAGAGGCACGTCAGATGCCACTATGCATTTGCATTACATTGAATAAGGTGGCCGTTGATTCAGCTCTAGTGGACATAGGAGCTTCTATTAATGTCTGTCCCTTGAGCACGTTGTGTGCTTGCAACATTTCTGAAGATATGTTAAGGCCGACACCGACAACTATTGCAACGTACGATAACTCCAGGAGAGCTTGCCACGGGGTCGTGACAGTTCAGGCCGAGCTAGGGCCTTTGAAAATGGACGTGGAATTCCATGTGTTGGACATAAACCCAATGTTTAAGGCTATTCTGGGTCATCCATGGATTGACAGCTTGCATGCAGTGCCCTCTACCACCCACCAGTGCCTCAAATTCCCATTTCAGGGGCAGGTAGTCAAGGCGAAAAGTGTTTCCACGATCCAGATGGTCGATGCCATTGCTGGCAAAATTCTGCCTATGCTATGGCCGAGCAACAAGCCAATTTTATCTGTGATGGAATTGAACTTTCCATGGGCATATGTGTCATGCAAGCCCGCCACTGCACCAATTAATGTCAAAATCAAGTCCAAGATTAGAGATTCCAACGGATGGCACATGATCCTAAAGTTAGGCTATCAGTCGGGCATGGGCCTCGGCGCACAGTTACAGGGGCGGACTAAGCCCGTCCCCAAGGGCAGAAAGATGAGCCGATGAGGCCTTGGCTACCGGGAGTCAGCATTGTCAATATTGGGAGACTTCGGGCCACTGACGTGGGACTGCCATCATCATTTCGTAAAGGGCCCGTTGCATCCAGGTACTCTGAAGAAGGCGCCACCCTGTGTTGATGAGAAAAGTGATGCCGCTTGTGTTGTTGTCGACCCACCGCCACCGCTGAAGGGGCTGGTGGGTGACATGGAAGATTTTTGTCACAGCTTTGAAAGATTGTTCCATGAGGAAGAAGCTTGTTCGAAGAAAGCGAAGATGCAGCTTGTGAAGACCTCTCCGGCAAAGCCAGTCTACCAAAGGACTCGGGAAGAGGGGAGCTCCATCATTACTTTTTCTTGGCCTCCTTCCTGCCTTGCTTCCTGGTTCTAGCAGTTGGGGTTTATTCCCCGTTCACCACCAATCATGGTCGACCCGTTCTTTACGGAAAGGCCATTCAAAATTTTGTTTGTTCCGTGTGCATGTGGGTAGTGCCCACCTATTGATCTGACCACCATGTGGACCCCTACATCCAATCTTTCGGATATGTGGTTTTCTTCTTCTAACTTTTTCTTCGATGTTCTCTTCCCGTCTCTCTTCCCCCTTCACCTTCCTCCTCCTCCTTCCTCCCCTGATCTCTCTTGTTGCATGATTTCCTCCGATCTCCAAAAAAAATGCCAAATTCTAAACGGAGATTTCAATGGAGGATTATGTTGTGTTGTGTCCACATCCTTCCCAGGGGCACGCGGCCCATGTTTCCCTTCTGGTAGATTTCCTATCCCCTAGGTTAGATACAGGACTTGTCGAGATTAGAGGAGTAGAGTCAATTGAGTCTAGTGAGATAGGTTCTTGTTCTAATGTCTCCAATCCGTCCACACTTGCTACGTGCCCGATGACGCGTCCTTCTAAAGCCATTCCTGATAGATTCCTTCAAGATCTCGTCCAACGTTGTCACTCCCTCCTCAAGTGCCCTGAGTTTGTAGAGACAGTCATAGTCTTGGAGGATGATGAGGAGATAGATGGGGTATGGAGCGATGACGGGTTAGGTGTATATGAAATCATAGATGAGAAGGACCCTATCGATGATGAGGAAAGTGACATGGATGACGCTGTCGATTTATACGCACAAGGTTTGAAGAGATTTGATGAACCGTCATCGGCAGTGGATGAACCCACAAAAGAAATTGATCTTGGGACTGAAGAGGACCCTAGGCCCATAATCATTTCCGTTAATCTCCCTCCTCATGTTGAAGAGGAGCTAATCAAGGTTTTGAGGGAGTATAGCAATTCATTTGCCTAGTCCAACGAGGACATGCCGGGCCTTGACCCTACTCTGGTAGAACATAGATTGGTACTCAAACCAGGGGCAATGCCTGTTAAATAAAAATCGAGAAGATTCCACCCCCAAATGGCCTTGAGGATAAAGGAAGATGTTGATAAATTACACAAGGCCAAGTTTATTAGAGTTGTGTTATATCCTCAATGGGTGGCGAACATTGTCCCTGTGATAAAGAAGGATGGAAAAATTCAAGTTTGTATTGATTTCAGGGACTTAAATAAGGCATGTCCGAAAGATGATTTCCCGCTTCCTCACATTGATGTGTTGGTAGACAACATGGCTGGGTATGAAGCCCTCTCGTTTATGGATGGATATTCTGGATACAACCAAATCCGTCTTGCTCCCGAGGACCAAGAGAAGACCTCATTCACCACGCCCTGGGGCACATACTGGTATGTTGTTATGCCATTCGGATTGAAGAATGCAGGTGCCACGTATCAATGGGCAATGATGGCTATCTTCCACGACATGATGCATGTGTATATGAAAGCCTATGTGGATGATATTCTGGTGAAGTCTAGGTCGAAGGAAGAACACCCCGCCATTTTAGCCAAAGTGTTGCAAAGGGCTAGGGAGTATAAGTTAAAAATGAATCCAAAGAAATGTGTGTTTGGAGTTGGATCAGGGAAATTGCTAGGGTTTATAGTTAGCAAGAGGGGGATTCAGACTGATCCAAACAAGGCAAAGGCCTTTATGGAAATGCCCCCGCCTAAGAACATCACTGAACTTAGAGGATTGATTGGGCGTTTGTAGTTTATTCGGAATAGAATTCAAGCTAGCCATCATGAAAACGATCTTTACTCCTAGACCGTGAGGTCCGTTAAAAAATCAGAGATTAGGCCCTGATACCAATTGATGGCCCAGAGAGATAGCAGACAAGAAGGGGGGTTGAATTGTCCCCTTGCCTAGATGGCAGAATTTAAAAACTTTCTTAACAAATGTAGAATTAACAACGTTGATTAACAAAAACTTCAAGTGAGATTAAGACGTTCTCTCAAACTTCCCGATCTCACACGGATAGTTAATGCAACTAATCAGGGAAATTACGCTCAACACAAATAAATTTATGCTTAACACGGATAGTGGAGGTAGCGGTGTGTGATAGTGTAGTGAATTAAAAACCTGTATAGTGGACCTGTGAATGGAGATAGAAGAAATGACAATCACACTGCCAATCACACACGACACAATGATTTTAAGGTGGTTCGGGACCACGACGGGCTCCCTACGTCCACCCCTCACCCAACCGGGTGAGGCTTCACCACACGCTACTTTCGTAGCAACACGGGGATGAACCCCAACCACACACACTGCTTCAGCAACAATGTTCACACACGGGGACAGGCCCCAAAACGCTGCCACTACAGCACACACATACGTTCGGGGAACGTACCCCGGACACAACAACCACACGGAGTCGCAGCTCCGTCCACACACCACCAAACACGGGGAAACTTTCCCCACAATAAACCTACACACGCGGAGATACAACTCTACCCACACACAGTGTATTTCGAGTTCAATAAAGCAAGAGAATATTCAATACATGCTCGTACTCAGAATAGACTGAGGAAGAATCTTCAAAATAAACTAAAGAGGGATGGAGAAGTATATCCTTAATATATGGACGGCCTTGAGATGATATCTTTGAAGCTTTCAAGGTGAGGGAAGGTCGATCTTCTACAGGTATGAAGCCCCACGAACTCGGCTGCAGATCTAGCTTGTTCCCCACATGAAGGCTTGATAGAATGGATGTATCTTTGAGTTCCCTTGACCAAGAACGTTCCTACAGGATGAAACAAGAGTGAAACCCTCAGAAAACGCTCTCCCTCTCAACCTTGCGGCCAAACCCTCTTTTCTTTCTATGTTTACTATGTAGAAATTGCAGCTAACATATATATGCTAAGATAGAATATGAAAATGAAGAAGCAAGAGATCCCCCTTTAGATTCTTCAATGCAACTCGAAGATAGATGGAAAGGTGCACTAGTAATGATGAACCACGAAGAGAAGATGCAGCTGGTCCTTGAAGAGATGAACGCCCAAGCCGGTAGACGGTGAAGATCCGCGACAGTCGCCTCCAGATCTGAGCTAAGGGTCGTGGGATTTTGCAGCTTCTTCTTCCTCCTTCAGCCAAGTGTGCGAAGCCCTCAGCTCCTATTCCTGCAAACAGATAGAACGTGTTAGCACAAGGGGGGGCTGCTTCATCCGATGGAAATCATGGCATAGTTATACCCAAGAGAAAACAACAACTTAGGACCATAAAACCCATGCTTAAGTCCTCTCAAAACCACACCCAACCAAGGGTAGAAACCCTAGGGGTAATGGGGTAAAAGGGCAAGCCAATCGGACCTAAGAAACCGGAGTTCGAAACCAAACCGGCAAACCCGATCCGGACGTACCAGACAAAGTGTCGACCTCTAGGGTCGACACTCGTATCAACGAGTTCTGCCAAAAATACGAAATCCAGAATTTAGACAAAAGTGTCGACCCATGGGGTCGACCTTTTTTTCACGAGGTTCTATCCTGAGATAAAATCAGGACCCAGGGTAAAAAGTGTCGACCCATGGGGTCGACCTTTTTTACCGGGGGTTCTGTTTTAGTTAAAATAGCATAACCCAATATAAAGTGTCGACCCCATGGGTCGACACTTTTCCTGACAGAGGAAAAGTTCATTAAAACACATTGAAATACCACACTACTAGCATTCAAAGTACATGTTTGAATCACTTGAGCACATATGACATGGATACCCATATACAAACCTAATTTCAATACAAATTCAATCCATTTGAAATCATGACTTGGCCGATAGAATAGCATGTAGTGAAGATGCAAGAACTATCAAGTCCATTTGCAATGAGGTACTTAAAAACACCTTCAGACATGATTTTGTTGAACAATAAGAAAGCCAAATGAGCTAGATCATCCTCAAGACAATTGAGAAAGGCCATGCATAAGACACATGCAAACCCATCTACTCTGAACAAGTAAAGAGCATTTAACCATTTGTTCTATTCAATGCAAGCCAAGAATCCTCCAGCAATCGAGGTTCAAGATGCTCATTCTTACCATTGGCATTGAAGGTGTGTGAGCATGATTGAACAATGATGTGTAACTAATTGATAGCATAATGAAGCTTGCACATTCTGGTAATTCAATCTCATGCAAAACTTGAATCAATGCATTTGAATTTTGGCAAACAACTCAAGATTGTCAGTTCAGTTCCATCATTCATTGTTCAGTCGAATGGATTCAAGTACGATCAATATGAGTAAGCACAAATCCATTTACTATTGAATCAAAGTTAACTGAATGTATATTTGAATTTTCAGTTCAAAGACATTTAAGTTCAGGGACACAAGATTCAGAGATCAGTTCAATTGATTTCAACTTCATGGCAAGCAAAATCCATTTTCTATGTAATTCAATCAAACATTAGCCACCATTAGATTCCTATACAGTTCAAGGCAAACCAACCAATAAGCAAAGTTCAGATTCATGTAAGACCATGCTTCGTAACAAGGTGAAAACTAAGGCTCAAAAAAATTAGGGGTCGACCCATTCCAAGGGAAATGGAAAACTGTTTTAGCATACCAATGCATAGCTATTCAAGTTCAGTCCAATCAGAGATAGGGGCATTTCCAAAGCAAGCTAAGAAACCACTATCACTAAACAATCATGAAAAGCAAGCATAAAGTCATATCCACTAAAACCAATCTTCCCACATTGAAATGCAGTCAATATAAGTCCAGGAACATGAAAGGGCTTTTAACCCCAATCAAGACAGTATGAACAAGATCCACATGAAAGCTCCAAATCCTCATGCACAACATGCATGAGTCGACTTCATAAATGTATTCAGGGAGGACCTTTGAATTTTAACCTACAAAACAAGATATCATCATGTTAGCTTGTTTATCATGAAAATGCCATTAAGCATAAAACACACAATATATTAGAATCATCAAAACCATTGTCAAAGATAATGAGGGGACGCACTGAACCCAACAATCTCCCCCTTTTTGATGATGACAATATATTGTAACTATACAAATTCAAATATCTCTCCCCCTTTGGCATTATCAAAAAAAAATGGGGGTCAAGAGGCAACAGTGAAGATTCCAAACATGAATGAGACATGCGCACACGAACCCAGCAATTAACCTCCCATGAAGGGAAGGTGTATAAACTAAGAAGTAAGTAACCGTTTGGAATTTGATGTACAATCAGTAGATGTGTGGGATAAGTGCAAATACTTAATTTTTGTAATTTTTGGTATATGTATAACTAAATATGCACAAGTAGTATAAGGAAACTATATGCAAAATCTGAAAACTAAGTATGCACAAAGTGCATAGTGCTCAAGAGCACGTTATTCTCCCCAATTGTCAAGAACAAAAATCAACTGACAATGGGTTATTTAACATGGTATCTACAAGTATAACTAATAGATTCAAACTATTGAATGAAGTATGATATGAACAGACGGATCAAGCATTCAGGCACTCAAGCATGCATAATTAAGTATAGACTCATGTAAGTCCCTTCGGGACAGGTGTAAGGATTATGCAATCGATTATAGAGCATGATGTGCATGTGCAATACTAAGAATGTCATACTTACATAAATAAAGTACTACATTAACCATGAAGGACGACTGATTCAAAAAGGACATTCAAATAATCAAACCCAAGGTGCATATGTGAAGATTGAGCAATGAAGTTCAAGTCAATATGAAACATCAGATTTTCTAAAGAACACTAAAAAGAACTTCTCATCCATACATTTTCATACACAATACTCGAGTATCGGTAGCTACGTATGACCCCAATTTTTTAATTACTAAAAATGATGTGACTAATCTTTTGACACAAGTCATGCCCTTTGTTTCAGGGGCAATTCCCTGTTACTCAGTTTCATCACTTTTTATGATGTGGATGAGACACTTTTCGACGCGAGTTGCATTCTTTGTCTCAGGGACACTTCCCAGCTACTCGGTGGCAAATCACACTTATTTTCATATGGATTAGTTTCTCCTTTCGATGCGAGTTTCCTCCTTTACTTCAGGGGGGATTCCCGGTTACTCGGATCCACGTTCCACTTATACGATTTTTAAAGGGGTAACCAGCTTTTTCCTCACGAGACATTTGATTTCCATGTAGAGAATCAATAGTCCTCAAAAGTGTAGAGTAGAAAATAGTAATCCTTATTAGATTGAATCATTATCTCAAAAAAGTGCATTTTGTGTGGGTGGTTATATTGAATGTAAAAGATGAATTAATCTTATCATAGTAATGTCTCCCCCTAATTGTATGCACGGTTATAAAAATTCTCCCCCTTAATATATGCCATAAAATAAACATGTCTAAATCAATGTAATTTCATTTAGCAAGGGATGAGTCATAGAAGGAGTCAAAAAGTGGTTGTATTCTATATACAATCAAGCATGCATTGAGATAGATTTTTCACACAAGTTGATCACCGATACGTGACGGAGGTGGAGGTCCGAAGACCCTACTCACGCATAAGGAAAGCTTCCAGGTGGACGTAATTCACCTTTCCACTAACGTCATTTTATATACCGATTTACCATGGCATTCAAGCACAGAAGTCTGCAATGATATGTACATATATGCATGTAACTAGAAAAGATGATTGAAAGTCATTCTTATTTACAAGTATGCAAAGATGTGTATGATATGTGCGGTTTGTATCATGCAAGTAAATGTGTAAACTGAATATGCAAAAGTGTGTTGTTATTTGAAAAAAAACAAAAGAGAAGCGTGTATGAACAGCTATATATGTGCAGAGTAAGGCATTTGAAAACTAAGTTTATTCATATGATGTGGAATTAGAAGTGCTCAAATCATTTCATCATGGAGAACAAAATTTCTCAACATTTCCAAAGATTGACAAGAGTCAGTAAAACAGAGATGCAAATGTTTAATTGCAAACTTTTTCTTCCAAACATAATTTTTACCCTCTCAGATGTTTCAAGGAGAACCAGAGCAATGTGATTTTCAAAACAGAACCAATTTTCTTTCTCACCTTGAGATCCTTTTATTTATTGACATTTTCTTTGTTCTCGAGGTGCCCCTGCAAAATAAATTCTCATTTTGACGATTTGGGTACCCAAGCCATCTTGGGTCCCGAGGGATTAGTTCTATCATAACCAAATGTATTTTTCTTATTTTTCCTCTCATACCATTCATCATCGGCCCTCATCATGGAGCAATCATCCATTGAGTGTCCATTCAGGTCACAGTAAAAATAATGAGAAGAGTTTCTTTTCTTAAACCGATTATCATCTTCTTTCATCACATAACAGTCATTCATTACATGTCCAGATTTGCCATAATAATGACATGAAAGATTTTTGTTGACAAACCAATTATCATCATTTTCTTTCGTGAAACAATTTTCAAAAGCATGACCATGCAACCCACAATAAAAGCAATGAATGTACTGAGTTTTCTTTGTGGGTTTTTCATGGTTTTTAGAATTGTCACACATTTCCATTCTTGATTTTAAAGCTTCATCATCATCCAACTTCATCAAAAAACAATCGTACATGTCATGACCAAATTTTCCACAGTAAAAATATGAAAGATTTCTTCTTTTCTTTGATTCATGAACATGTTTA
Source organism: Amorphophallus konjac (assembly GCA_022559845.1). Classification (NCBI taxonomy): domain Eukaryota; kingdom Viridiplantae; phylum Streptophyta; class Magnoliopsida; order Alismatales; family Araceae; genus Amorphophallus; species Amorphophallus konjac. Next base: position 33,391,298 of record CM040129.1, read on the forward strand.
CCAATTTGGGAATTTGCATGCATACAAGGAGAATCAACATCATTTTTATCTTTTGAATTTTGTTTATCCTACAAACACAAAGACTCGTTCAAGCTCTTAACTTCATTCTCCAATGACAAAATATGCAATTCAGACTTAGCCATTTCATTTTCACACAATGTAAGTTTCTCATTCAACAAAGAATTGATAGTTTTAAAACTTGCAATTTCTTGTTCCAAAATATGAAGGTTTTCAGAATTATCAATAATGACATGCTTTCCTTTTTCAAACGTGTGAATTTTATCATTCAACAAATTGTTTTGATTTTTCAAATTATCAATTTCTTTAGCAAGCTTTTCATTCTGTAGAAGTTCATTGAGCAAGACTTGATCACTTTTCGAACAGCTCAATTTACTTCTATAATCCATTTCGAGGCTTTCAAGTTCTGAAAGTTTAGCCAATAAAGATTCATTTTCCTTTTTCAAACAAGTAATGGTTTCTTTATGGCTATCTATCTCATGCACATGCGACTTAACCAATTTCTCAAATTCAGTGCATTTTCCACATGGAGAATTATCTACACAAATATTCTCAGTTTCAAGGCACTTAGCACATGGAGAGTTAACATGTGAAACATCATCAAACTTCTTTTTCATTTTTCTATTTTCAGATTTTAGTGCTTTGTATCTATCAACTAGCTCATCGTAAGCATCCATCAATTCATCATAACTCAAATCATTTTCCTCATCAGAGTCGGAGTTAGAGTTCACCTTTGAACTCTCCTCGCTTTGACGCTCAATTTCATTGTTTGCAACTAAGTAGTCACCGTCGTTGTAGCTTTCTTTTTGGGCTTCGATCAGCCCGTCCTAAATTTCTTTGGCTGTCCTACAAGACAAAACAAATAGAAATTGATTAGTATCCAAGGCAGCCTTAAGAGCATTCAAAACAAACAAATTATCCGAATTCATTTTCTAATGTTCATCAGTCCACCTTAATTCATTTTTGGGTAAGACATGTGGACCATGAGAGATTAAGCTCATGAGTTTCGGATCAAAACCACAAATCCAAACACAAAACTTTCCTATCCAAGAAGCATAATCAAAACCATTGTAAATAGGAATAGAATTCAAGCTAGCCATCATGAAAATGATCTTTACTCCTAGACCGTGAGGTCCGTTAAAAAATCAGAGACTAGGCTCTGATACCAATTGTTGGCCCAGAGAGATGGCGGACAAGAAGGGGGGTTGAATTGTCCCCTTACCTAGATGGCAAAATTTAAAAACTTTCTTAACAGATGTAGAATTAACAACGTTGATTAACAAAAACTTCAAGTGAGATTAAGATGTTCTCTCAAACTTCCCGATCTCACACGGATAGTTAATGCAGCTAATCAAGGAAATTACACTCAACACAAATAAATTTATGCTTAACACGGATAGCGGAGGTAGCGGTGTGTGATAGTGTAGTGAATTAAAAACCTGTATAGTGGACCTATGAATGGAGATAGAAGAAATTATAATCACACAACCAATCACACACGACACAATGATTTTAAGGTGGTTCGGGACCACGACGGGCTCCCTACGTCCACCCCTCACCCAACCGGGTGAGGCTTCACCACACGCTACTTTCGTAGCAACACGGGGATGAACACCAACCACACACACAGCTTCAGCAACAATGTTCACACACGGGGACAGGCCCCAAAACGCTGCCACTACAGCACACACACACGTTCGGGGAACGTACCCCGAACACAACAACCACACGGAGTCACAGCTCCATCCACACACCACCAAACACGGGGAAACTTTCCCCACAATAAACCCACACACGCGGAGATACAACTCTGCCCACACACAGTGTATTTCGAGTTCAATAAAGTAAGAGAATATTCAATACATGCTCGTACTCAGAATAGACTGAGGAAGAATCTTCAAAATAAACTAAAGAGGGATGGAGAAGTATATCCTTAATATATGGACGGCCTTGAGATGATCTCTTTGAAGCTTTCAAGGTGAGGGAAGGTCGATCTTCTACAGGTATGAAGCCCCACGAACTCGGCTGCAGATCTAGCTTATTCCCCACATGAAGGCTTGATAGAATGGATGTATCTTTGAGTTCCCTTGACCAAGAACGTTCCTACAGGATGAAACAAGAGTGAAACCCTCAGAAAACGCTCTCCCTCTCAACCTTGCGGCCAAACCCTCTTTTCTTTCTATGTTTACTATGTAGAAATTGCAGCTAACATATATATGCTAAGATAGAATATGAAAATGAAGAAGCAAGAGATCCCCCTTTAGATTCTTCAATGCAACTCGAAGATAGATGGAAAGGTGCACTAGTAATGATGAACCACGAAGAGAAGATGCAGCTGGTCCTTGAAGAGATGAACGCCCAAGCCGGTAGACGGTGAAGATCCGCGACAGTCGCCTCCAGATCTGAGCTAAGGGTCGTGGGATTTTGCAGCTTCTTCTTCCTCCTTCAGCCAAGTGTGCGAAGCCCTCAGCTCCTATTCCTGCAAACAGATAGAACGTGTTAGCACAAGGGGGGGCTGCTTCATCCGATGGAAATCATGGCATAGTTATACCCAAGAGAAAACAACAACTTAGGACCATAAAACCCATGCTTAAGTCCTCTCAAAACCACACCCAACCAAGGGTAGAAACCCTAGGGGTAATGGGGTAAAAGGGCAAGCCAATCGGACCTAAGAAACCGGAGTTCGAAACCAAACCGGCAAACCCGATCCGGACGTACCAGACAAAGTGTCGACCTCTAGGGTCGACACTCGTATCAACGAGTTCTACCAAAAATACGAAATCCAGAATTTAGACAAAAGTGTCGACCCATGGGGTCGACCTTTTTTTCACGAGGTTCTATCCTGAGATAAAATCAGGACCCAGGGTAAAAAGTGTCGACCCATGGAGTCGACCTTTTTTACCGGGGGTTCTGTTTTAGTTAAAATAGCATAACCCAATATAAAGTGTCGACCCCATGGGTCGACACTTTTCCTGACAGAGGAAAAGTTCATTAAAACACATTGAAATACCACACTACTATCATTCAAAGTACATGTTTGAATCACTTGAGCACATATGACATGGATACCCATATACAAACCTAATTTCAATACAAATTCAATCCATTTGAAATCATGACTTGGCCGATAGAATAGCATGTAGTGAAGATGCAAGAACTATCAAGTCCATTTGCAATGAGGTACTTAAAAACACCTTCAGACATGATTTTGTTGAACAATAAGAAAGCCAAATGAGCTAGATCATCCTCAAGACAATTGAGAAAGGCCATGCATAAGACACATGCAAACCCATCTACTCTGAACAAGTAAAGAGCATTTAACCATTTGTTCTATTCAATGCAAGCCAAGAATCCTCCAGCAATCGAGGTTCAAGATGCTCATTCTTACCATTGGCATTGAAGGTGTGTGAGCATGATTGAACAATGATGTGTAACTAATTGATAGCATAATGAAGCTTGCACATTCTGGTAATTCAATCTCATGCAAAACTTGAATCAATGCATTTGAATTTTGGCAAACAACTCAAGATTGTCAGTTCAGTTCCATCATTCATTGTTCAGTCGAATGGATTCAAGTACGATCAATATGAGTAAGCACAAATCCATTTACTATTGAATCAAAGTTAACTGAATGTATATTTGAATTTTCAGTTCAAAGACATTTAAGTTCAGGGACACAAGATTCAGAGATCAGTTCAATTGATTTCAACTTCATGGCAAGCAAAATCCATTTTCTATGTAATTCAATCAAACATTAGCCACCATTAGATTCCTATACAGTTCAAGGCAAACCAACCAATAAGCAAAGTTCAGATTCATGTAAGACCATGCTTCGTAACAAGGTGAAAACTAAGGCTCAAAAAAATTAGGGGTCGACCCATTCCAAGGGAAATGGAAAACTGTTTTAGCATACCAATGCATAGCTATTCAAGTTCAGTCCAATCAGAGATAGGGGCATTTCCAAAGCAAGCTAAGAAACCACTATCACTAAACAATCATGAAAAGCAAGCATAAAGTCATATCCACTAAAACCAATCTTCCCACATTGAAATGCAGTCAATATAAGTCCAGGAACATGAAAGGGCTTTTAACCCCAATCAAGACAGTATGAACAAGATCCACATGAAAGCTCCAAATCCTCATGCACAACATGCATGAGTCGACTTCATAAATGTATTCAGGGAGGACCTTTGAATTTTAACCTACAAAACAAGATATCATCATGTTAGCTTGTTTATCATGAAAATGCCATTAAGCATAAAACACACAATATATTAGAATCATCAAAACCATTGTCAAAGATAATGAGGGGACGCACTGAACCCAACAATCTCCCCCTTTTTGATGATGACAATATATTGTAACTATACAAATTCAAATATCTCTCCCCCTTTGGCATTATCAAAAAAAAATGGGGGTCAAGAGGCAACAGTGAAGATTCCAAACATGAATGAGACATGCGCACACGAACCCAGCAATTAACCTCCCATGAAGGGAAGGTGTATAAACTAAGAAGTAAGTAACCGTTTGGAATTTGATGTACAATCAGTAGATGTGTGGGATAAGTGCAAATACTTAATTTTTGTAATTTTTGGTATATGTATAACTAAATATGCACAAGTAGTATAAGGAAACTATATGCAAAATCTGAAAACTAAGTATGCACAAAGTGCATAGTGCTCAAGAGCACGTTATTCTCCCCAATTGTCAAGAACAAAAATCAACTGACAATGGGTTATTTAACATGGTATCTACAAGTATAACTAATAGATTCAAACTATTGAATGAAGTATGATATGAACAGACGGATCAAGCATTCAGGCACTCAAGCATGCATAATTAAGTATAGACTCATGTAAGTCCCTTCGGGACAGGTGTAAGGATTATGCAATCGATTATAGAGCATGATGTGCATGTGCAATACTAAGAATGTCATACTTACATAAATAAAGTACTACATTAACCATGAAGGACGACTGATTCAAAAAGGACATTCAAATAATCAAACCCAAGGTGCATATGTGAAGATTGAGCAATGAAGTTCAAGTCAATATGAAACATCAGATTTTCTAAAGAACACTAAAAAGAACTTCTCATCCATATATTTTCATACACAATACTCGAGTATCGGTAGCTACGTATGACCCCAATTTTTTAATTACTAAAAATGATGTGACTAATCTTTTGACACAAGTCATGCCCTTTGTTTCAGGGGCAATTCCCTGTTACTCAGTTTCATCACTTTTTATGATGTGGATGAGACACTTTTCGACGCGAGTTGCATTCTTTGTCTCAGGGACACTTCCCAGCTACTCGGTGGCAAATCACACTTATTTTCATATGGATTAGTTTCTCCTTTCGATGCGAGTTTCCTCCTTTACTTCAGGGGGGATTCTCGGTTACTCGGATTCACGTTCCACTTATACGATTTTTAAAGGGGTAACCAGCTTTTTCCTCACGAGACATTTGATTTCCATGTAGAGAATCAATAGTCCTCAAAAGTGTAGAGTAGAAAATAGTAATCCTTATTAGATTGAATCATTATCTCAAAAAAGTGCATTTTGTGTGGGTGGTTATATTGAATGTAAAAGATGAATTAATCTTATCATAGTAATGTCTCCCCCTAATTGTATGCACGGTTATAAAAATTCTCCCCCTTAATATATGCCATAAAATAAACATGTCTAAATCAATGTAATTTCATTTAGCAAGGGATGAGTCATAGAAGGAGTCAAAAAGTGGTTGTATTCTATATACAATCAAGCATGCATTGAGATGGATTTTTCACACAAGTTGATCACCGGTACGTGACGGAGGTGGAGGTCCGAAGACCCTACTCACGCATAAGGAAAGCTTCCAGGTGGACGTAATTCACCTTTCCACTAACGTCATTTTATATACCGGTTTACCATGGCATTCAAGCACAGAAGTCTGCAATGATATGTACATATATGCATGTAACTAGAAAAGATGATTGAAAGTCATTCTTATTTACAAGTATGCAAAGATGTGTATGATATGTGCGGTTTGTATCATGCAAGTAAATGTGTAAACTGAATATGCAAAAGTGTGTTGTTATTTGAAAAAAAACAAAAGAGAAGCGTGTATGAACAGCTATATATGTGCAGAGTAAGGCATTTGAAAACTAAGTTTATTCATATGATGTGGAATTAGAAGTGCTCAAATCATTTCATCATGGAGAACAAAATTTCTCAACATTTCCAAAGATTGACAAGAGTCAGTAAAACAGAGATGCAAATGTTTAATTGCAAACTTTTTCTTCCAAACATAATTTTTACCCTCTCAGATGTTTCAAGGAGAACCAGAGCAATGTGATTTTCAAAACAGAACCAATTTTCTTTCTCACCTTGAGATCCTTTTATTTATTGACATTTTCTTTGTTCTCGAGGTGCCCCTGCAAAATAAATTCTCATTTTGACGATTTGGGTACCCAAGCCATCTTGGGTCCCGAGGGATTAGTTCTATCATAACCAAATGTATTTTTCTTATTTTTCCTCTCATACCATTCATCATCGGCCCTCATCATGGAGCAATCATCCATTGAGTGTCCATTCAGGTCACAGTAAAAATAATGAGAAGAGTTTCTTTTCTTAAACCGATTATCATCTTCTTTCATCACATAACAGTCATTCATTACATGTCCAGATTTGCCATAATAATGACATGAAAGATTTTTGTTGACAAACCAATTATCATCATTTTCTTTCGTGAAACAATTTTCAAAAGCATGACCATGCAACCCACAATAAAAGCAATGAATGTACTGAGTTTTCTTTGTGGGTTTTTCATGGTTTTTAGAATTGTCACACATTTCCATTCTTGATTTTAAAGCTTCATCATCATCCAACTTCATCAAAAAACAATCGTACATGTCATGACCAAATTTTCCACAGTAAAAATATGAAAGATTTCTTCTTTTCTTTGATTCATGAACATGTTTACCAATTTGGGAATTTGCATGCATACAAGGAGAATCAACATCATTTTTATCTTTTGAATTTTGTTTATCCTACAAACACAAAGACTCGTTCAAGCTCTTAACTTCATTCTCCAATGACAAAATATGCAATTCAGACTTAGCCATTTCATTTTCACACAATGTAAGTTTCTCATTCAACAAAGAATTGATAGTTTTAAAACTTGCAATTTCTTGTTCCAAAATATGAAGGTTTTCAGAATTATCAATAATGACATGCTTTCCTTTTTCAAACGTGTGAATTTTATCATTCAACAAATTGTTTTGATTTTTCAAATTATCAATTTCTTTAGCAAGCTTTTCATTCTGTAGAAGTTCATTGAGCAAGACTTGATCACTTTTCGAACAGCTCAATTTACTTCTATAATCCATTTCGAGGCTTTCAAGTTCTGAAAGTTTAGCCAATAAAGATTCATTTTCCTTTTTCAAACAAGTAATGGTTTCTTTATGGCTATCTATCTCATGCACATGCGACTTAACCAATTTCTCAAATTCAGTGCATTTTCCACATGGAGAATTATCTACACAAATATTCTCAGTTTCAAGGCACTTAGCACATGGAGAGTTAACATGTGAAACATCATCAAACTTCTTTTTCATTTTTCTATTTTCAGATTTTAGTGCTTTGTATCTATCAACTAGCTCATAGTAAGCATCCATCAATTCATCATAACTCAAATCATTTTCCTCATCAGAGTCGGAGTTAGAGTTCACCTTTGAACTCTCCTCGCTTTGACGCTCAATTTCATTGTTTGCAACTAAGTAGTCACCGTCGTTGTAGCTTTCTTTTTGGGCTTCGATCAGCCCGTCCTAAATTTCTTTGGCTGTCCTACAAGACAAAACAAATAGAAATTGATTAGTATCCAAGGCAGCCTTAAGAGCATTCAAAACAAACAAATTATCCGAATTCATTTTCTAATGTTCATCAGTCCACCTTAATTCATTTTTGGGTAAGACATGTGGACCATGAGAGATTAAGCTCATGAGTTTCGGATCAAAACCACAAATCCAAACACAAAACTTTCCTATCCAAGAAGCATAATCAAAACCATTGTAAATAGGAATAGAATTCAAGCTAGCCATCATGAAAATGATCTTTACTCCTAGACCGTGAGGTCCGTTAAAAAATCAGAGACTAGGCTCTGATACCAATTGTTGGCCCAGAGAGATGGCGGACAAGAAGGGGGGTTGAATTGTCCCCTTACCTAGATGGCAAAATTTAAAAACTTTCTTAACAGATGTAGAATTAACAACGTTGATTAACAAAAACTTCAAGTGAGATTAAGATGTTCTCTCAAACTTCCCGATCTCACACGGATAGTTAATGCAGCTAATCAAGGAAATTACACTCAACACAAATAAATTTATGCTTAACACGGATAGCGGAGGTAGCGGTGTGTGATAGTGTAGTGAATTAAAAACCTGTATAGTGGACCTATGAATGGAGATAGAAGAAATGATAATCACACAACCAATCACACACGACACAATGATTTTAAGGTGGTTCGGAACCACGACGGGCTCCCTACGTCCACCCCTCACCCAACCGGGTGAGGCTTCACCACACGCTACTTTCGTAGCAACACGGGGATGAACACCAACCACACACACTGCTTCAGCAACAATGTTCACACACGGGGACAGGCCCCAAAACGCTGCCACTACAGCACACACACACGTTCGGGGAACGTACCCCGAACACAACAACCACACGGAGTCACAGCTCCATCCACACACCACCAAACACGGGGAAACTTTCCCCACAATAAACCCACACACGCGGAGATACAACTCTGCCCACACACAGTGTATTTCGAGTTCAATAAAGTAAGAGAATATTCAATACATGCTCGTACTCAGAATAGACTGAGGAAGAATCTTCAAAATAAACTAAAGAGGGATGGAGAAGTATATCCTTAATATATGGACGGCCTTGAGATGATCTCTTTGAAGCTTTCAAGGTGAGGGAAGGTCGATCTTCTACAGGTATGAAGCCCCACGAACTCGGCTGCAGATCTAGCTTATTCCCCACATGAAGGCTTGATAGAATGGATGTATCTTTGAGTTCCCTTGACCAAGAACGTTCCTACAGGATGAAACAAGAGTGAAACCCTCAGAAAATGCTCTCCCTCTCAACCTTGCAGCCAAACCCTCTTTTCTTTCTATGTTTACTATGTAGAAATTGCAGCTAACATATATATGCTAAGATAGAATATGGAAATGAAGGAGCAAGAGATCCCCCTTTAGATTCTTCAATGAAACTCGAAGATAGATGGAAAGGTGCACTAGTAATGATGAACCACGAAGAGAAGAAGCAGCTGGTCCTTGAAGAGATGAATGCCCAAGCCGGTAGACGGTGAAGATCCGCGACAGCCGCCTCCAAATCTGAGCTCAGGGTCGTGGGATTTTGCAGCTTCTTCTTCCTCCTTCAGCCAAGTGTGCGAAGCCCTCAGCTCCTATTCCTGTAAACAGATAGAACGTGTTAGCACAAGGGGGGGATGCTTCATCCGATGGAAATCATGGCATAGTTATACTCAAGAGAAAACAACAACTTAGGACCATAAAACCCATGCTTAAGCCCTCTCAAAATCACAGCCAACCAAGGGTAGAAACCCTAGGGGTAATGGGGTAAAAGGGCAAGCCAATCGGACCTAAGAAACCGGAGTTCGAAACCAAACCGACAAACCCGATCCGGACGTAGCAGACAAAGTGTCGACCTATAGGGTCGACACTCATATCAACGAGTTCTGCCAAAAATACGAAATCTAGAATTTAGACAAAAGTGTCGACCCATGGGGGCGACCTTTTTTTCACGAGGTTCTGTCTCGAGATAAAATCAGGACCCAGGGTAAAAAGTGTCGACCCATGGGGTCGACCTTTTTTACCGGGGGTTCTATTTTAGTTAAAACAGTATAACCCAATATAAAGTGTCAACCCCATGGGTCGACACTTTTCCTGACAGAGGAAAAGTTCATTAAAACACATTGAAATACCACACTACTGTCATTCAAAGTACAAGTTTCAATCACTTGAGCACATATGACATGGATACCCATATACAAACCTAATTTCAACACAAATTCAATCCATTTGAAGTCATGACTTGGCCGATAGAATAGCATGTAGTGAAGATGCAAGAATTATCAAGTCCATTTGCAATGAGGTACTTAAAAACACCTTCAGACATGATTTTGTTGAACAATAAGAAAGCCAAATGAGCTAGATCATCCTCAAGACAATTGAGAAAGGCCATGCATAAGACACATGCAAACCCATCTACTCTGAACAAGTAAAGAGCATTTAACCATTTGTTCTATTCAATGCAAGCCAAGAATCCTCCAACAATCGAGGTTCAAGATGCTCATTCTTACCATTGGCATTGAAGGTGTGTGAGCATGATTGAACCATGATGTGTAACTAATTGATAGCATAATGAAGCCTGCACATTCTGGTAATTCAATCTCATGCAAAACATGAATCAATGCATTTGAATTTTGGCAAACAACTCAAGATTGTCAGTTCAGTTCCATCATTCATTGTTCAGTCAAATGTATTCAAGTACGATCAATATGCGTAAGCACAAATCCATTTACTATTGAATCAAAGTTAACTGAATGTATATTTGAATTTTCAGTTCAAAGACATTTAAGTTCAGGGACACAAGATTCAGAGATCAGTTCAATTGATTTTAACTTCATGGCAAGCAAAATCCATTTTCGATGTAATTCAATCAAACATTAGCCACCATTAGATTCCTATACAGTTCAAGGCAAACCAACCAATAAGCAAAGTTCAGATTCATGTAAGACCATGCTTCGTAACAAGGTGAAAACTAAGGCTCAAAAAAATTAGGGGTCGACCCATGGGGTCGACCCAGTCCAAGGGAAATGGAAAATTGTTTTAGCAGACCAATGCATAGCTATTCAAGTTCAGTCCAATCAGAGATACGGGCATTTCCAAAGCAAGCTGAGAAATCACTATCACTAAACAATCATGAAAAGCAAGCATAAAGTCATATCCACTAAAACCAATCTTCCCACATTGAAATGCAGTCAATATAAGTCCAGGAACATGAAAGGGCTTTTAACCCCAATCAAGACAGTATGAACAAGATCCACATGAAAGCTCCAAATCCTCATGCACAGCATGCATGAGTCGACTTCATAAATGTATTCAGGAAGGACCTTTAAATTTCAACCTACAAAACAAGATATCATCATGTTAGCTTGTTTATCATGAAAATGCCATTAAGCATAAAACACACAATATATTGGAATCATCAAAACCATTGTCAAAGACAACGAGGGGGCGCACTGAACCCAACAATATCATTTCGCGGTTCGGAGTGCCGAGTGACATCGTCACCTACAACGGGCCTCAATTCGTGTCTCAAGAACTTCAAGACCTCTGTAAGAAATTCAACATTTCGTTGCATCATTCATCACCATACTACCCTTAAGGCAACGGCCAAGCCGAGGTCACTAACAAGACTCTTCTTAAAATCATCACCTCACACAAATTTGCTGATTGGGCCGATAAATTGGTAGAAGCTCTATGGGCTTATCGCACCTCCGCCCGTACTCCCACGGGGCAAACTCCTTTTGCTCTCACTTATGGGATGGAGGCGGTACTCCCATATGAGATTTTAATCCCTTCCCTAAGAGTGCAGCTCGATAAAAAACTTAATCTCGATGAACGTCGAGAGGCGTTGCTAGTTCCACTGGAACTCTTGGATAAGAAGAGGCTTAACGCAGCCAATCACGTCTCTGTTTATCAAAAACGTGTCTCGCGTCATTTTCAAAAGAAGGTTATCGAAAGAAAATTTCAAGTGGGTAACATGGTTTTGAAACGCAAATTTATTAGATCAGCAGGTCCTAGGTCTAAGCTGCAACCCAATTGGGAGGGTCCGTTCGTGATCAAGGAAATCTATCATGGGAACGCGTACCGTCTTATTAATGTCGAGGGTGAGGAATTAACTAATCCGTGGAACGGGTTGTATCTAAAATGTTTTTATCCATAGAGTCGAGCCAGCAACGGCCTGGTGGCGGGGTGTTTTTCGACTTGATCATGAAAGGAAGTCCCCGATTCAACACTCACACACTACACGACCCCCGGGTTGGGTTTTCCCGTCTTGCGCAACACCGTTTCTCCCCTGGCCATGCTTGGAGGAAAGTGAAAGTCCTGGTTTTCCTCTTTCGGCTGAAAATAGGGGCATGTGGTAAATAAGGGGGCGAGAACTGATCTAGACACCCCGATAAAAAGAGAGGTCTCAAATAGGGGCAGTCCGTTATGACCTGATTCCGCATTCACAAAAGCAAAGGAAAGAAAAGAAATAGAAGAAAAGGGGTAAAATCAAGGCAAAAGCTAAAAGCTCATACAAAAGCTCGAAGCTCAAAAGTCTAAAAGCTCTCAAAAGAATGAAACTTGGCATGGCAAGAGTGGCAGTACAGTTTCCCCACGGGACGTCATGAGCCCGATCGTATGCGTGCCTAAAGCGAATGAAAGTTCGATGATGGACACAAAGCCCCGACACAACAGACCAAATTCTTTGAAAAGGGGGCTATCGTGGGAGGAACTCAAGCCCTAAAAACCCCTATACCTATTGCCGGCTTCCCTGTTAAACTCTCTTTTATTTTCCAAGGATTGGATCATACCCCGGGTATGGCCTCGGTAGAGGCACCGTTAAGTAGAATTGGGACCCTGGCCATGGGCAGTCACCCATAACGCACGTTGTACTTGGAAAACCCCTAATGAGATATGAAGGTATCACATCGCCGGGTTTGAGCTGGCCCCAAAATCCAAAAAATTTAAATATTTCAAAACCAAAAAATCAAATATTTCAAAATCCAAAAAAAATCAAATACTCCAAAATCAAATATTTCAAAATCCAAAAAAATCGAATACTCCAAAATCCAAAAAAAAATCAAATATTTCAAAATCAAAAAAATCAAATATTTCAAAATCCAAAAAATCAAATATTTCAAAACCCAAAAAAATAAAAAAAATCAAATATTTCAAAACCCAAAAAAGTCAAATATTTCAAAATCCAAAAAAATCAAAAAATAATTAAATATTCTCAAAACCACAAAAATATTATTCATTATCATGATTTGCATTCATGGCATGCATTGCATCCATTTTTCCTTTGTGTTATTGGCCTATTTAATAAGGCTTTCCCCCTTGACCAAAATTCAAGAACTGGTCATTTCCTAACTTGCTACAGGCAAGGGGTTATGTCTAAAACAGATTTAATCTGTTTCCTGATTTGTATGTGTGCAGGGGCTGGTTGAAGACAAGATTCAACATCTCCATCTCTACATGGTCCTCTGGCAACCATTTTACACCCTTTAACGGTCGACGTCAGACCGTTCCAGACTTCACACGGCCTCGTTCGGACCGCTTCCAATTTCTAGCACCTTCAAGAATCAACGGTCTTCACTAGACCGTTTACAAATCAGAACGGTGCAGACTGGACCGTTCTACTCTGTCCACAGTCTATCGATAGACCATTCAATTCTCCAAAGGTCCTTGTTCTTAACCCTGCGGTTAATCTTCTACGCGGTCCAAGTCTGGCAATTCAATTCTATGGAGTGGTTAGACGCCAACTGTTTATCTAACTGAGTGGCCTGAGATCCTGTCTAAAACTCATTCAATTACTTGCAAGAAATCCCAAACTCAAATCAATCCAATAATCAATTTTATTCATTCAAATGTAAACATTTTCAAACATAAGTCTGTATATCAACATCATGAAAATAAGAAAATCAATCAATCCTTAGCCGGGCATCCCCGCGAGGCATGAACTCTCGTAACTCTCTCACATATGCCTGGTACACCTCCTAGAGCTCCGTCACCTCCGCAGGTAGGGTACGCACCTTGCTGATCTCCCACATGATCGGCGCGCTCCTGACCGCCTGTTCATCCTCCTCCGTACCGAGCCTCCTCGCCTATAGTGCGGGAAGGTGGGGCAGTGCTAGAACTGTCATCCTGGGAAGCCCGACCTGTAGAAAACACCTATGTGGGTTGTACATCACCAACGTGGTGTCTCCCACAAGCCTCAAGTCGAGCCCAAGCCTCCTAGGAAGCCTGAGGGTGGTGCCGTGGAGGAAGAACGAGCGCATCACGAACCGGTCCAGGGGCAAGGTGTTGATGTAGAGGCGCCACTCGTCCCTACTCTTCTTGTCTGCTGTCCTACGCTCCACCTGTTGAGAGAACCTGAAAGAACCGCCGATAAAGAATAATGGATGGCTCCCGAAGATCCGGCTGACCGAGGTAACATCTTCCCTAGGCATGAACTTCATTCTAACTCCCATCCAACACTCTAGGAGAATCATAGAGCCAAAGAGTGGCCCCCCTAGAGTAGCTGAGCTAAGACCCTCATATAGGTAGGCAAGGACGGCCTGGGAAATAGAAAGACCCTACCACAGACCACTGATGGTTCTAAGGATGGGGACATCTAAGACATGGTCGGCAGAGGGGAAGAGTATGGCCCCGCACAAGCAAATGGAAGCGGCCTTAGCTATGGCCTCGTCCCACCCACACTTATTTTTACAGTGTGCTATCACCCACTAGCTGAGAGGTAGTAAATGGATCTGGTGTGGGCCCACTATGGTGCGAATGTCCTTGCTATTAGGTATAAACACTCCAAAGATAAGGGCAAGATCCACAGGGGCAACGGTGTGACAGACTAAATCTTCCTCACTCACCTTGGACCTAAGAAAAGACAAGTAGGTCTCCACCTCCTCTAGAAGGATGGTGGCCTCAAAAGATGGGAAGATGAAAGTATGGGTCTGAGGGTGCCATATCTCTACCAAGGCTGAAATGCTATGCCAATCCAAAGAGAGCTTGGGGTAGTTCTTGGCTAGTACTAGAAGATAGTGAAGGTGTCAGGACCTAAGGATGGATGTCACGGATATAGGTAGCTCGCGGATCATAGGAGCCATCCACTTCAAAGTGGAGTATCGTCTCGGGCCAGGCAAAGCTGAAGTAAAGAGAGGAAGAAGAGAAAAGAGCAGAAGAACATATAAGCTTTTTGAAGGAAATAATGTGAAATTGATTGAATGAAATTGAACATTAACTTACCTCTCTGATGGGGCTGGAACTCAAATGTCCCAGGATTGTGGTCAGCCGTTGTAGCAGCCCGTGCTCCTTTCTAGCCGACTTTGGACCTTGGTAAGTCACCTCACCCATTGAGCTCCCTTCCAAGGCCCTCTTCATGATGTTTTGAGGAAGATTGAGAAGGATTTCAAGGTTTGAAAGAGAATTGATGTGTGAAGAACGAACTTGGAAGTCCCCTCTTATTTATAGGACTTGATTAGAGGCCTAAACCCACTAGATTTGAGGTAGGATAGTTCTAGATCGCGTTAGGATAGAATTTGGGTTGATTTGGAACACCCACTCTTGGATTAGGACTCTCCAAGAGAGTCCCGTTCGGACTCTCAGGACTTCTGTCGATAGACCGCGTCGGTCAAGGAATGGCCTTATGGAGACCGTTCAGTGATCTTCTACACATTTCGAATGATGGAATTTGCGCGGTCGTGGAGCGACCGTTCTCCTACACACACGGTCAATAAAGAACCGTTCCTTTCCTTTGAACGGACAACAGTGGACCGTTTAATTGCTTCTCTGGGTTCTAGCCGAGTGGCTTTCAGCAGTCTACAGGTAGGCCGTGTGGGTTCTGGAGTGGTCATTTTGATGACCATTTAGCGACCTGAAGCCTCTTTTGCTCTCCTTGCACCAATTCCACTCAAACCCTGTTCGTCTCTCTCTCCCACTCACTCGTGTCGGGTTGGGGGTCGTTGTTAGTTAGTTAGCATCTAGCATTTGCATTCATTCACAAAAACCAAATCAAAAACACATCATATCACTATCATATCCACATGTACAAGTCCTATCAAAGTACATCAAGCATGTCCCTCTCCTGGGCCCCCACCGTTGTCGCCCGAGCCCTCATGCCTCTTCGTTGGAGGGGGCATCGCTGAACTCGCCTCCTCTTGGTGTCGTCGGCGTCGCTCCTCCTCCTCATTCCTCCGACGACCAGAGGAACCTATAAAGTAACTCCTGAAGGAGCCGTAGGTGATGTGGGTGCTGCTGCTTAGAGTCCCGCTGTGCCCCGACCATCGGCTCATCTCCTTATATGCTCGCATCTCCCCTCTCAACTCCGACGCCTCTGTGCAAGCACGGTCCCGCTCTGCTCGGTAGCGCTCCGCCTCTGCAGCTCCAGCCCAAAGTCGCTTGAGCTCTGCATGAAGAAGCGCCGTCTCAACCGCGTCGACCGGGTGACTCCGCTCCACCTCCTCCCGGAGGCTGGCTACCTCCTCCCGCGCTGCTACGCGGCTCTGCTGCAGCTCCTCTCTCAGTCGGGTACTCTCACCCAAGGCTGATGTCAACTCAGTCATCTACATACACGCATCATGATTAGTCAATTGCATTTCATAAACATAATCAACTGGGAAAGCGTAGTGGTCACTTACCCTATCAGAGAGTGCGGCCTCGGCTGCCTCAGCCCGCGTCACCATCCGTGTAAACTCTGCCCCCCGCGCGGCACGGTCCGCAGGAGTCTGGGAAGAGGAGGAAGGTGCGTCAGCCCTCTGATGCTGGGCTCCCTCGGCTCGCTGCATTTTAGAAGTCCAAGGTTAGTCATTTCATAGCCATAATCATAAACATGTGCATAAATAAGTTTAAGAGTTAGTGAAACTCACCAGAAGGGTCAGGGCCTGCCGGAGCTCGTCTCGCTCCTGGATGGTCGAGTGGAGGAGTCCCTGCAACTTTGCAATCCTCCTCTTGGGGTCGATCTGCATTTAGGAAGTCCAAGTATCAGTGCATAATCATATAGAAAGCATAAATAAGGAAGCATTAGAGTTTAGAAGTCGTACCGGTCAGCGGGCACCACGGAACACCTGGTCCCTGTAGTGCTTGGAGTAGGCCGTGTAGTAGGCCTCCTCGCTCTCTTCTCGGGCGGACACCACCCGCCCGCGTGCTGCCCAGTCGATGATCTGTGCTGCCGCCCGCACTGTCCAGTCCAGCTCCGTGGCCAGTCCTCGGGGGTGTCGACCGACTCGCTCCTCCGACTTCTCTGGTGCCGAAAACTTGACCGTAGGCTGATGGACGTCGATCGTCCTCATCACCAAGCTGAAGTGGAGCGGCTCCACCACGTTCATGCAATGGAGCCAAACGTCTCGGCCTGAGTACGTGAGGGCCGCCACGACCCAGGGCTGACCCTCGTGCCCCTCACTCTCGTACGGTGTCCACCGAACCTGTCAAATAGGAAAATTGCATTAGCATCATAAGCCTATAACTTGCATTTAATGAAAAGTCTGAGTTTAGATTTGTACCGAGGCGAAGGGCAGTGTGTCTAAGCCGTCCTGGATCCCACAGACCTGTCTCCGCAGGGACCCAATCTCCTGTGAGGCCATCCACCACCTCGCGATGGGCCGCCGCTCTGGGTAAGTCTCCTCCCCTCTCCCTAGCCCACGTAGGCGTACGTAGGCCCACACCTGCATTGCATTTCACCAAATGTCAGCATATAGCATTTATAGGAATCATATAACAAATTGCACAATAGTTTAAGAGTCGAGTTGTACCTGGAGTAAGGGAGAGAAGCCCCCAAGCATCGTCCGCCGGATGGTGGAGCTGAGGGTGTCAAACAGAAACGCCAGGACCGCCGCACCCCAAGCATAGTCACCAACGTGCCCCAAGTCCTCGAGAAGTGGAAGGAACCGGCAACTGATGATGTCGGCCCTCATCGCGAACAGCAAGCGCCCGAAGAACAGCATCAAGAACCTCCTCAGCACTCGGTCCACCTCAGGTCCCACCACAGCTGCTACGCTGGGTCGGGCTCGGTTCACTAACCTCTACATGTGCTCTTCGGGCAGCTCCCCGGTCGCTATCCCCGCACCCCTCAGTCTGAGGCTCTCCTGCAGCCTCGCCCTTATCAGCGTCGTCGACTGACGCTCTGGTCGGAGCAACTCCAGGCCCAGCAACCTCTGGGCCAGCTCCCGATAGTCGGGGTACGTCCTCCCGCTAACCGGTGTCCCATGCACGCATAATCCGGTGATGCGCGCAACGTCCTCTAGCGCAGGGACCATGTGGCCCCACGGGAAAAGGAACGTCCCGCTCACTGGATCCCAGCGGTCGTGCAGAGCGTAGAGGAGTGGCGTGTCCAGCCGGGCCACCTTTACACTCAGGAACTCAACGAAGCCCATCGCCGTGAGCCTCTCCCGCTGGAAGTCTGACATTGCGAGGTACACTGCTCGGACCTGCAGCTAGGAGATCCGAGTCTTGCGCTTTCCCTGCATACATTTAGAATAATTGCATTTTAGAATAGGATCATGCATTTCATTAATTGAATAAATCATTCTGCTAAGAAAATGGTCAGCTATGGGCCGTTTCCCTTTTTCAACGGTCTGATTCTAACCGTTCCAGTAAGCCCCCTTCAGAAGTCCACGGTCGCCCATGGACCGCTCTGACTTACGGACGGCCCTGTGAGGACCGTTCTAACGTCTCGTGTCCACCCATTAATGGCCACCATTCGGCCATCCAACTCACCAACGGTCCCCATGCGATCGCGTCATTCTCCCCCCAAACCTAAATCGCATGGTCTCTCCTTAAACCGTGTCACTTCCCACGGTCTGTTGGAGACCATTCTGTTCTCAATGCTTCAAATTCTGAATGGACCCAATTGAGCCGTTCCATTTAATCACGGTCACCCCTGGACCGTTCTACATCCCCAATACCCCGCGGTTCAACTCCCTTGGAACGGCCACCCATGGGTCGTGTATTCTTTGAACGGTTATATTTGAACCGTGTGTTTTGATGAGCGGTTCCTGTTGAACCGTGT
Source organism: Amorphophallus konjac (assembly GCA_022559845.1). Taxonomy (NCBI): domain Eukaryota; kingdom Viridiplantae; phylum Streptophyta; class Magnoliopsida; order Alismatales; family Araceae; genus Amorphophallus; species Amorphophallus konjac. The sequence goes on from CM040129.1 coordinate 33,410,152, forward strand.
TGTGTTCGCCGTGGCGAACAGCGTTCGAACCCATCCCGCCGGCGGCGAGGGCCCATGAGGCCTCCCAACTGGTCCTAAAGGGGTCGCAAGCACCTCATCTACACTTTTAGGCTACATGCATGGATCGAAAATGGAAATAGGAGGGGGTTTTGGGGAACCTACCTCGGTCAAGCATGGCTCCTTGGCCGGCCTCACCTCCAGCACCGCCGCCTCCTCCGGTGTTGGTCTTCTTCCTCCACCGTGGTAGACCTGCCGATGACGATCGCCCCGGCCTCTTCCCTGACCGTGTGCGGCAGAGGTGCTTCTTCCTCGGCCGCAGGCGGTGGTACCATCTCCTCCTCCACGGTGGCCGCCGGTGGCTGCGTTTGGGATCCTTCCCCTGCCATCCTCCACGCCTGGTGCTTGAAGCGCATGCGAGAATGGGAGAGATTGAGAGAAGGGGAGAGTGCGGGGTGGAGATGTGAAGATGAGAGTGAGGGAGATGGAGACTGGAGAGTGGGGGTGTGTTCCCCTCCTCCTCCCTCGGTTACGATGGAGAGGCAGGAGGAAGAGGAAGAGTTTTATTTTTTTCAAACCGCCAGAGATTACATGGTCTATCGATAGACCGTGTAACTACTGGACAATCTACAATATGACCGTTCAATCTCTAACGGTGTAATTTTAGTGAACAGTTGGAGTTCGGCCGTTCAATTTATTGAACGGCCTCATAAAGGGCCGTGCATCTTCACGATCATATTTTAACTAGCAACGGTGGAACGGCCCAGTCTGGACCGTGTGTTTTTTGGGCGGTCCATTGATAGAACTTTTATATGTAGAGCAATAAACATGTTTTGGGCTTTATTCTTGCTGCATTATGTGACTAATTGATGATATCTTAGCTTGAATCTCATGATGTATATCAATTGCAAAACCTTGTTCATGAATCCTTTGCAGCTTCACTCCAACTTGCCTTTCATTGCCGTTAGGTAAGTCAGGTAAGTATTCTGATCCCTACATCCATTATTGCATTACTATATGGTATCTATGTTATATTATCTCGAGAACCAGTTGGTTATCTACGTGTTCCAAGATCTGACGTTCCCCTATAACAAAAATAATGATGATCTAGGTTCATGTGTTTAATCATCAGATAAGCCGTTAGGTTGAGAAAGTTGGGGGACGATGGTTCTGTCTCGCATGCCGTGGTTGCAGATAGTATCCTGACCCTGATTAATCCTGTCTAGCAATATTATTCTTGAGTATTCTCTATTTTGTGACTTTATTTGCATTTGATTTAACGATTTCTTTTATTTTAGCCCAGCATGCATCGAACGCATCTTTGAGCATTCATGACCCATGGTCTGTCTGAAAATGTCTTGTCAGTGATGGATGATTGTGCGTTCAATGTCTTAGTAAGAGGAACAATTCCACGCAAAGTTGGAAGGTTTTCTCTGGTATGTTCACCTGGTTTGATTGACTGAAGATCCCGTCTGGAGTTTTAGTCCGTCTCTTTATTTTGGCTGCTTATTCCGGTCCCCTCATTGGTACGAGGGACTATGTCCCCCATGAGATTGATCGTGTGTTTTCCTTTTCGTTTTGTTAGTTTCTTTAGACTGGTGTCGTTTTGGTCCGATCGTTCCTTGTGTTTGGTTCAGAGTTTTCCTGAAGATTCCTATCGCTCATTGGCAAGGAAACGGGTGCCTTTTACCTTAACGCCCGCTTTTCAGTCCGCTCCGCTTCATTTCTGCTTCATTTCCATATTCCATTTCGCTTTCGCTTCACCTCCGCTCGCTCCCCTGCAAAGATGACGTTAAGGAGGGGCATCTGTTGACACACATTTCTCGCCTATGAGTTGGGCCATTCCTTTTACTATCATTTGTTGATGCCTCGAGTTGTCCATTACTCATTGGGCTATTTCTAGGCACGTCTTTGGGCTTATTTTATGGGTATCTCCCTCCCTGGCTAGGACTGTTATCAGATTCGGGCTTAATGGGCCTTGGTTTTACTTGGTTTTGGGGTAAATGGGCCCATTTATCTTATTTCATTGATTTCAAACGTCTAGGACATACGCGGTCTATCGACTGGCCGTTCAGTTATGGGGCGATCTGATTGGAACCGTTTTCGATATTTATTTGATTTTCTGAATTTCCACCGACAAGCCTTTGCACGGTCGAGGTTCAGCTGTTTATTTACATTGAACGGCCTGTCTTTAGACCGTCCGATTCCCAGAGTCCTAAATCGGTGAATTTTCCAGATAATTATCTATTTATCCTATTTTTTTGGATTTATCACCGACACGCTTTACACGGTCTGCATTAGACCGTTCCATTCATTGAGTGGTCTACCATTAGACCGTTTTATCCTAAAGAGTCCAGCGCCGTGATAGCCGGTCAGTTTGGTGGATAATTAGAAAATTTCCTATTTTATTTTATTTATCAGTGACAGCATTAGACGGTCTAGCAATGGACCGCCTACATGACTAGGCGGCCTATCGAGCGACCGTGTACCTGGCCGAGATCTGTGAATTATATGGGTTTTCTCTCTCCATGCGTGGTTAAACCTCCATCTTCCTCTGCCATTTTCTCCGTGGATTCTCAACCAAATAGGATGCTGTTTGATCCTGGCGAGAGATAGGAGTATTATCTACATATTTTGTGATATTATCTCGCTCTAGTTTTCATTGGAAAATCCAATTTCGAGGTTGGACTTCTAGGGCTCTATAAATAGAACCTCTAGTCCAAACTTGAAAAGGGGGGAGATCCAACATCGACGTCGAAGCTCTGCCGAATTCTTGAGCGAGCTGTAGCCAGGGAGGGAGGCTTTCTACATCCTTTTTAAGCCTTCGGTTTAGGGAGTAGTCACTTTTTTTTGGTGTTTGGTCTAGGTTTTAATAGTCTTTTCATCCATTGCATGATTATCTTCTCCGTCTCCTTTTCACGTTTTCACTGTCTGCATGTCATTTTCACACCCCTCCTATTCGTTTTCACGCCCTATAGGGGTTTAAAAACTACCCCAGGTATCGCCCCTTCCGCGTTATTATGTTAATTTTCTGTTTTGTTCTATAGTTGCTACACATTCCAGGGCTAATTTGGGTGTTGTTTTCTTGTCTCCTACATTGTTTTACAGGTCAGCATCAGCACAGCACGAGGCCCATCCCCTCTGGCTGGTCGGAAGGGGTGGAGGATCAAGTCCTACAACTTGAGGTCTGGTGGCTTTGAACGGTCTTCTTCAGTCCGCCCGAAGAAAGGAGCGGTCCTTCCCGAACCGTTCAAATCGTTCGAGCGGCCATCTTCATACCGTGCCGTCACCAGACCGGTCTTCGTCCCGCTTCTCTTTCCAGTGTTGGAGTGGCCTATCGAGCGGCCGTGGCATCCATTGAGCGGTTCGCCCTGGATCGTGTACTACTGCCGGCGCTGTACTTCAGGCGAGTGTCTTCTCCCTTTCCAAGGTATGGGTGCATTTCCTTTGCATTCTGGATCTTGGTGGCGATCATGATCACACACACCTCTCCACCCTTTCTTTCCTTCATTTTTCATTGTCTTTTCATCTTGACCTAGAAAGGTAAAAGGGAAAGAAGGAAATAGGGGGGGGGGGGGGAAACATGTCAACAGTGTGGTCCGGGAGGAGGACCACTGGGTGACGAGGACCGAGCGGCCCATGCCCCCTTTGGCCGCGCCAGTCATCACTGCGGCTAATGTGGAGCAGCTCGACTGGGGGCACACGGTTGTGGCAGAGGTCCCCGTTGGCGAGCACGGCAGCGGAGTTGGGGCTGTGGAGTTGGCCCGCGCGTCGGAGGCGGGCGGGCTTTACCCTTATGATCGCAGCGGCGGCTACCCAGTGGAGTTCCCTCTAGACCGTCACTTGTTCGAGTTCATCTGGCGCTTTGTCCCGCCAGGCATGGAGGAGAGTGACTCTCGGGTTGCTGGAGCCCGTCGTCGACTAGAGCGGACGATCTTGGTGGACCTAGACAGTTTGCACGAAATCATCCTCTGCGGCTTTTCAAGTTTCTCCAGGGACTACTGGAGACAGTGTCAGTTCCCTAGTGCTGAGTGCCTGGGCTTCTTCAGCAGAGCAGACTAGTTTGGAGTTCGCGCTGGAGTGATGGGCCCCGCTTCCTGGGATTTGCACGGACACCACCGGGCAGAGACGGAGGGCAGTCCAGGGTTAGCATTGGAGCCATCAGGGTTGGAGTACACTGGGGAGGGCTATGACGACCACAACCTTCTATCCGAGATTCTACGACAGAGTGCTGTTAGCTGGCATGGCCGCTGGGCGGTGATTTTGTCACACAGATACCGCCAGGGAGCTACCAAGTGGTTGATGGGCATAGTACACCACTATCGGGTACTGCTAGACCGAGCTGATATCAGATATGCTGTGACCGTGGCTTTGTACGGGTACCCCTGCTATACGGGGCTTCTACAGGCATTGACAGAGCGCTTCAATCGTAGGTGGAACACTGTGGCAACGGCCGAGGGAGAGACCTTGTTATACTTGTGGTCTCTATACAGGATCTCCGGGTTGCCGATCAGCGGTGAGGGGTACGAGGAGGTAGTGCTGGATGACCTCCATCGCATCCACATCGACGGGCATGGAAGATATCGGGTTTCTTACAGCTACCAATACTTACTGAAGACCTAGAGGGACTTAGCCCTGGCCGGGAGAGAGAGAGCAGCGCAGACTCCCAGGGTGCCGCTCAATGCGTGGGTTCGCCAGTTCTACAACAGACCCTTCTGCTTTTACCAGGAGTTTGCGAGAGACCATACCCCCTGGGAGGACAACACAGAGGTGGAGCTGCGCTTCCAGACATACACGAGGTACATCTATGTGCCACAGGAGGGGTGGAACCCCCATAGACTGCCGAACGTGACCCACCTGGCCGCGTACTTGGCATACTGGTTGGCGACGTTCGTGGTCCCACACGGGGAGGATGGCCAGCTGAGGGTGGAGCTATTGTGGCCTGTGTGCCAACTGGTGGAGGGACGAAGGCTGGCCTTAGCCCCGACGGCTCTGGCCAATGTTTAACAGGGGCTGGGGGTACTGGCGGCGCACCCGGCACCACGTGAGCGGAGTCTGCTTCTGCCGACCCACTACCTCAGTGTGTGGGCTGGTCTACTGTTTCCAGGGTTGGTGTCTCGCGGGTCCGTGCCGAACCAGGCAGCACCATTGTTATTCAGCTTCACTGGGTAGCTGGACGGGGACACAGTCGTACAGTTGGAGGAAGCCAGGAGAGTCTTGTACTACTTGCCCGGCCGGGGCGAGGATGGGATTCCCTTTGACGGCGCCACCAGGGACTCCCACCTGATTCTGGTGCCTTCGAATGGCGGGGCGGCATTCGCCCTTCCTTATCAGCAGGAGCCAGATGCGGCATTGTACACAGAGTGGGTGATGAGCACCCGGCCAGCGGTGCTGCCTCTACACCGGTCCGTGATGAGCTTCCTAGAGCCGTACTACTCGCACAGGTTCGCTCAAAACTTCGGGTACGACCAGGGAATCCCTCCGAACCAGGAGTTCCCTTTTACGGGTCGACAGTACAGAGGCCGGGATGCACATTTGCTAGCTGCGGCGTGGTGGGACTTCTACTATCGTCGAGAGCCGGAGCGACTGCCAACGCCTGTGCCGGGACGCAGGGGAGGGTTCGACGTTCACTATGCCAGGTGGTGGTTCGAGCACAGTCACCAGTATCGGTAGAAGGCCTCGGCGATCCGAAAAGATGATGAGACCCATCTCTTGAGGGAGGCTCTGCCCCTCATCGCACTAGACAATGGGTACTTGCAGACTCGCTTCTCTCGGATCCTCCGGGAGGTGGAGCGCCTGGCACAGCAGGCGCCCCGGGGGAGTCGGGGCTCATTTTCTGCGGGGCAAAGCGGCAACGGGGCACTGAAGCCCCTCAGCCAGGCGCGACCGGTGCCTGGAGGTACTGGAGCAGGGGCGCCTCGATCGGGGATGTTGAGGACTTGGTGGACTCAGTTCCTAGCTAATTGTGGGTTCGAGCAGAGGGGCTCACTGGACTGAGTGCTCCCTGAGGGGAGTTTTACAGACACGGCGATCGATGACTGGAGGCATCATATCGCCCATGCGATCGGGTCGGCTGGACCTGTAGAGCTTGTGTCCCTTATCAAGTGCGCCTACACCCTGAAGGACATGAAGGTGGCAGTCGCGAAGGCTGCACGGGTCGTGGGCTTGAAGCCGGAGTGGTTGGTTCTTCGGCCGCTGACCCCCTTTGTGGCTTCAGGTAAGACCTCTTCGTTAGTCTGTTGCCCCCGCTTTGTTGCTTTCTGGGGTACATGGCTGAGGCATCTTATGCGGTTGTGTTTATTGGTAGGCTCTGCGGCGGACAGGGATCACCCCTCCAGGGGACGTCTTCCGGGGACGGTGACGGGGCCCTCCAGCCCCGACGAAAATGCCCCCGAGTAGAGACCGGAGTCAAGAAGCTGGCGAGTCCTCTCGGGGACCCGCTGCCAGGGAACACATTGAGGCGGAACCGGCTCTGAGTAAGTGCTATATCCACCTACTTTCTTCATATTGGTTTAGTCTTTATGATCGGCTAACCATGTGCAATTGGATTTGCTTTTCACAGCGCCGCTGGAGGCCGGGGCTGACGCGGCCTTCTCGCCACCTCAGGAGATCGACCCACCACCTGATGACGGGGTCGATTGCGAGATAGATATGGAGGGGCTCCTTCGTCTGATGGACAAAACTGCCCCCAATGTTCAGACCTTTCCCGATTTTGAGTTATGGAAGGTTTCAAAGGATGCCCAGCAAGGTAAATAATTCTAAGACCGAGCATGTTGTGTTTATGGTTGTACTTGATTCTGGAAGTTGACATAGTTGCTGGTGTTATGCAGAGGTGGCGGGGGGATCAGAGACTGCAGCTCCCTCCGAGATGCGAGGTGAGATGCCCCCATCTGTTGACGAGCGGGAGCCCGCAGCGACCCAGGATGGCTCGGGTAAGTATTGAACCGCTACGGAGGGGATTGTCCTCGCGTTATACAATTGCTGGGCCGTAAACACTAACTGGTTTCGTGCTGTTAATTGCCAAGTGAGGATCCAACCACCACTCTGAAGATGATTCAGGAGCTAGTCCGTACTGGCCCATCAGTGTCCCTTCCCTCCTTTGAGGGGGAGCCTAAAGGGAGGAGTGCTTCAATGCCATCCGCAGCTGAAGAAGCATCTAGCCTGTTACCACAGCCGTTGGCAGGGGTGGAGCATGTTTCCCTGCCAGCCGTAGTGTCGGCCTGCACTGTAGGATTGGTCGGGTCTTCTAGCATGGGACCCTCAGGTATGTAGCTGGGGACTTAATCATTTCTGTTAATCCCTTTGTGTTGATTGTCTTCTAGTGCTGAGATCCTGTTGGCATTATTTACAGGTGCTCTTTCGCCTCTATAAGAGGGTGAGCTACCCCGTGACAAGGCTGAAGTGGTGGAAGAGGGGCCCACGGGAGTGGCTTCTGTTGAGGGTGATGAGGAAATCGCCGACATTGAAAAGGTTTCAGAGGGGAGTACTCCGGTCGGTGAGTTTTTTGTTCGCAACTCTTAGTTGGAGAGCTGCCCTTGTATAAAGCTGGGTCATGTGGTGACCTCGTCTGCTTTGTTGGCCTGCATGAGCTTCTGGTTCGGCCACCTCCGGGAGTTCGTCGGGGGCTTCGTCGAGCTCTCCAGATGACAGTAGCTTGGAGATGGAGGCAGAGGAGAGTTCGAGCTCTTCATCCTCCGAGGTCTCTGTTAGTAGGAAGGTTCCGACGGGGACCACTTTTGGAGGTATGCGGTGGTTCTTCCTGTCCTCATTTGGTGCTTGTTAGCTCTATATGCCAGAGTGCTGACGTTCTTGGGTTGCCCACAGCATCAGAGCCTGGAGAGGGGCACGCGTCGGCTCCTAACAAGGGCGAACAGGAGGAGCCTCCTGTCCCATCCGTGCTTGCTGGGGATGACCGGACGGTGGAGGAGTCATTGCCCTCTCCGACCCCGGCAGGTGATGCTGTCAAGGCGGAGGAGCGGTTGCCCTCCCCAACCCCGACAGATGACACCACAGGGATTGCTGGGCTTGCTTCAGGTAAGGAGTCAAGGCTTGCCTTTCCTTTTTCTCAGGTTTTTCACCTTATCTGTCGAAGGAATTCTTACGTGTATTGCTCACCCCCTTTGGTGTTTGTTGGAACTATGCAGGTTCCACTGGAGTGTTGGCCGCGTCCGGAGACCTCTCCCTGGATTTAGGGGTCGAGTGGCCAACATCTATTTCTTTACCAGAGCCATTGCTAGAGGCAAGTGCAGGTGCAGCCTTGCTCCAGCGGGCGCGAGGCTACTCGTAGAGTGACCCTTTTCCTTCTCTAGAGGATCCGAGGCAACGGCTACGGGAGTGCACGCAGGGCTACCACGCGCTCGGCTTCCCATACGAGCTCTGGATGTCTGGGTTAACTGGGATCTGGGCCGAGTACCTGTGACTCCGTGAGACTCAGGGGCAGAGGGCTCGGAGGCTAGCGACGATCCGAGAGGCGTAGGAGCAGCGGGCTCAGCTTGTGTCAGCTGTAGCTGAGCAGAGGAGTCACGCCGAGGCGACTGCGTTGGCATCTCAGGCGCACGCCGCACAGCTGAGGGAGGTGGAGAGCTAGGCTGAAGGCTTGAGGAAGGCCTGGGAGGAGCAACAGGCGGTCGCCGAGCGTGTCCGAGCCGAGTGGCAGGTGGCCGAGACTACAGCCGGAGCCAGTGCCCAGCTCTTGTCTACCTTGGAGGCGACTCACACCTTGCGGCTACGGACTCACACCTTGCGGCGCTGGAGGGGACCGAGTCTGAGAATTGATTGTATTTCTCTTTTTTTTTGTGTTTGTGATATCTGGAGTATATGGATTTTGTCACCCCAAGGGCATGTCTCGGGCTCCTTTTACAGAGTATTAATGATAAACTCCAGATCTTTTGTTCACTAGGTTGTTCCCTTCCTTTCTCGATGAAATGGAGTGGTGTGCGTGAACTGACGACCACTTATCGTTAGTCGTGCTTGTTCGTTCTACTATGCACTGGCATGAGTGAGAGGGGACAACAGGGACAGGGTTCAAGGAACCCGATGTTAGAAACTGGAGGCTGAGCACTGGGTAGTAGGGGAAAGAAAAGGCTACATGTAGGAGCCAATCCTCCTGGAGGATGAAAGCCTGCATACCAGGGAACCAACGTAGGCCCATAAGAACAGGGTAGTTTACGTGGTTTAGGGTTGCAGAGGTGATTCTAGAGGGTGTATTGACCCTGAACCGGATGGTGGAGTATTGGCTAGCATTATGCCGTTAGCTGAAAAATGGAATTCGTGTGTCTGGGAAACTGGGATTGAGCTGGCTGGGTGGCCTGGGAAGACGTGGCAACCAAGACCGGGACTGGGACAGGGACTGGAAATTGAAACTGGGACTGTGACTGGAAATGGGGACTGGGGCTGGAGCCAGCTGGGTGACCTGGAAAGGTGTGATAGCTGGGAGCTGGAGCTGGGTTGGATGGCTGGCCTGTAGAGGCGTTGTAGCCGAAACTAGAACTGGGAGCTGGCGGCTGCCCTGTGAAGGCATTGTAACCGAAACTAGAACTGGAAACTGGGCGGCTGGCCTGTGAAGGCGTCGTAGTCGAAATTGGAATTGGAAATTGGAAACTGGGCGGCTGGCCTGTGAAGGCGTTGTAGCCGAAACTAGAACTGGGAACTGGGCGGCTGGCCTGTGAAGGCGTTGTAGCCAAAACTGGAACTGGGCGGCTGGCCTGTGAAGGCGTTGTAGCCAAAACTAGAACTGGGAACTGGGCGGCTGGCCTGTGAAGGCGTTGTAACCGAAACTAGAACTAGGAGCTGGGCGGCTGGCCTGTGAAGGTGTTGTAGCCGAAACTGGAACTGGAAATTGGGCGGCTAGCCTGTGAAGGCGTTGTAGCCGAAATTGAGACTGGATACTGGAACTGGAACTGGCACTCGGGATGACCGACCCTCTGGGGTGTAGTGGCCACCGTTGTCGTGGAGTGACGTCAAACTTGTCATCGGGGATGTCATAACCAAAGACTTTCGTACGTGAAGAGGAAAGAGGGAGAGAGAGTTTTTTTTTTGATTCATCTTTACCAGCCCTACCGCCCTTACGGGTTTTCGCCAGGGCTGGCCCCCTTTTACTTTTTCCGGTGTGCCCTTGCCGATTTCCATACCGAGGGGTTACCCGATTTTGCCTGAAGGGCCCTCTCGGGTTTTCACCTCAGCTGGGTTGGTGGCAATTTTTGCACCTAGTCGCCTCCTAGTGATGGTGTCGACCAGGCCCGCCAGGGTATCTCTATTTTTAACCTCATTCTTCCTTTTATATATAGATATATATATATATATATTGGAGACTGCCGTCCATGGCATGTTGCCGTCAGGGGACGTGACCTGGAACTGGAAGGTGTGGGTAGCCGGATATTGTTCCGTCATTAATAAGGGTTTTTACAGACCATCATGCCATGGTGGCGACGGGCCACTTTGTCATGGCAAGATATGACTGGAGTTATGGCTGGTGGATCAGGGATTGTAGGAGGGAACTGGGATTATAATGAAACTTGAAGGCTCTGGATTTGCAGGGGAGGTAGGATGTAGAGGCATATAATAATAAGTGTCTGGGAATATCTTGGGATATAGGTCTACTGGGATGGTGACTGGGAGCTTGACTGTCACAGGGACTGGTTGACCTGCGGTGTCGAAGCAAGGGTCGAAGGTGATACGCCCCAAAATCCGATCCCCAATTTATGGGTATTATTGTTTTTCATCCATCGGATCTCAAGACATTACTTCGCACGTATCGCGGAAGCACAATACATAAACGTGCATGCTTTCGCATGAGAGAGAGAGAAACCACAGTTACAAAAATATAAATATCATCTCAACCATTCATAATTTCCAAAGAAGAGTACATGACCATTGTTCCAAAATAAACCTCAGCCCATACATGCTCACTGCCCCATAGCTATATATATAAGAGAGACCTTCATCCATAGCATACCCAGTCGAACTACGCACTGGCACTACTCCTCAACTACAGCCTCCTCCTCAACCTCCTTCTCTATGTCTCCTGAAAACGTGTGTCACAAAAGGGGTGAGTGTGACGCTCAGTAGGTAGCCTAAACAAACCGGGGTTAACTTGCATTTATATAACCGAATTATATACATAATTCAGATGTTAATAATAGCATAATCCATTCATTATAGTCTGCTGAAAATAACTCATAAGAGGAAGATACACATTCTTAAGCTGGCATATAAGGCACCCATGCATGCGCTAAAACCACGGTGAATAAGCATTTACACATTATCACATTTTCACATTTCACATTTCCACATTTTCACATTTTGTTATTCATGGAAACAAAGAGCTGCCACAATCATAGGAGGCTCACACACACACAACGAACGAAAGAGTACTGCACAGACCCGAGAGCGAACTCCCACCTAGATTCTTGGTGGCCTCGTGGCATTACGCAACACCACATCACAAAGCCCCTCCCCAGGGACCGAAGACCGAATCAATAGGATTTTATTCCAAGGTAGTCCCCCCATAGGGACCGAAGTCCTATCTCACAGAAGACTATTGTTTCCATTCATATCATTTACATCATATTCGCATTCATACTCATTTTACAAATACTAGTATGATACTTTATCATAACATGTATGCTTCCAATAGTTTAAGTGGGCTAAACATACTTATATGCTGACTGGTGCAGAACAATGCATGATCATGTTACTATATAAAAGGAATATGTTTATCCTTCTAGGCTACATATGCACAGAAAATGATTTATATCTGAAAGTACAGAATTTCTGTGTGCATGAAATTTTTACTATGGGTTATTAACTTAGCCTTCTGCCATTTTCTAATTTTTTAGATTTTTATGAATTATAATGCCCCCTCAAATTTCTCCTTTTCTCAATTTCTGGAAATTGGGTCTGTGCAGTATGTGCATCGACCCCACTAGAACATCCACAGACTTCACTGGAACATGCACAGACCTTACTGGAACATGCACAGACCCTGCTTATGGCCAGGGCCAGACATGCATTGACCTCACTGGAACATGCACCGACCTCACTGGAATATGCACAGACCTCACTTATGATTTGAACTAAACCTGCACAGACCTCACTAGAACATGCACAAACCTCACTGAAATATGAACAGACCTCACTTATGATTTGAACTAAACCTGCACCGACCTCACTAGAACATGCACAGACCTCACTGAAACATGCACATACCTCACTTATGGATTGAACTAAACCTGCACTGACCTCACTAGAACATGCACAGACCTCACTGAAACATGCACAGACCTCACTTATGATTTGAACTAAACTTGCACCGACCTCACTAGAACATGCACAGGCCTTGCCATGAACCATATGCAATTTACACAGACCTTGCTATGGTCATCATGAAATATGCATAGACCCTGCTATGACCCATATGAAATATGTACAGACATTGACCCAAAGGCTGACCTTCCTAGGGACTGTACTAATCCTTAGAGACTCAGAGGTAACTCATGGAAGCTCGAAACTTGATGAAATCAAAAACCAAAAATGAACATGGTGGTTGTCCCCACATGCCCTTAATCCCTCTTTAGAGTGTATAAAATACATTTGAAATCATTCTAATGCATCATTGACCCCTAAAGTTTGAGGTTAGGTGCCTACCTTTGAGATGGTAAATTGACGATCCGGGGATGAAATCCACACCCCAGATCCTTCTAAAGCTTTTCTGATGTGAGACGAGGTCGAGGAAGGACTTCAAACTGTCAGCCAGAGAGCAGGAAGGCGAGGTGACTAGAGAAGAACTGAGGAGCTCAGCCGGGGCCTCACACCCATCCCCATCTCAGGGACGATGCAGTCGCGCTCTTCAATTCTTCTCTGCGTTGATGGCGATTGTAGGCGTTGCAGTTGGCACGGCGGTGGTGGCGGTGGTGATGGACGACGACGGTGGTTGAACGGTGAAGGAGGAAGATTGTGGAGCTTCGATGGAGCTTCACACCCGTCCTCTTCTCGAAGACGATGCACCCGAGCTTCACGGATGACCTCCATGGTGGGGCGAAGTGGGGTTGGGCCTCTGACCCGGGGTTCTAAAAATCTGGAAGAACACTCATAGCCATAGCTAAACTGGTTTTTTCTTCATTCTATTGCTTCAAATAAGGACTACAAGACTCTTTTTATAGACTTCACAAAGAAGATCAAAGGACAAACTCTAAGACTCTTTCATACCTAGAAATAGGAAAAGACACCGATGACTCATTATAACTCTCTTAAAAACTCTAAGACTCTTTAATGTCTAGAAATATGAAAAAACACCTAGGACTCATTATAACTCCCTTAAAGACACTTAGGGATATCAAAAGACAAACTTCAAAGACCCTTATGTAAAAAAAAATTACAAATATTTTAAGACGGAAGATCAAGTCCGATGTCAATGACGATCCCGTCAAACCCCTCCGCTTGGAGAAGGTTCGACCTCGAACCTCGAATCTCGAATCGCAGGACCCCGGCTTGTTGGGACAAACCAGACGACTTGCTCTGATACCATTTGATGTGAGATGAGGTCGAGGAAGGACTTCAAACTGTCAGCCGGAGAGCAGGAAGGCGAGGTGACTAGAAAAGAACGGAGGAGCTCGGCCGGGGCCTCACACCCATCCCCATCTCAGGGACGACGCAGTCGCGCTCTTCAATTCTTCTCTGTGGTGATGGTGGTTGCAGGCGTTGCAGTTGGCACGGCGGTGGTGGCGGTGGTGATGAATGACGACGGCGACTGAACGGTGAGGGAGGAAGATCGTGGAGCTTCGATGGGGCTTCACACCCATCCTCTTCTCGAAGACGATGCACCGGAGCTTCACAGACAACCTCTATGGCGGGGCAAAGTGGGGTTGGGCCTCTCACCGGGGGTTCCAAAAATCTGGAAGAACACTCATAGCCATAGCTAAACTGGTTTTTTCTTCATTCTATTACTTCAAATAAGGACTACAAGACTCTTTTTGTAGACTTCACAAAGAAGATCAAAGGTCAAACTCTAAGACTCTTTAATGCCTAGAAATATGAAAAGACACCTATGACTCATTATAACTCTCTTAAAAACTCTAAGACTCTTTAATGTCTAGAAATATGAAAAGACACCTAGGACTCATTATAACTTCCTTAAAGACACTTAGGGATATCAAAAGATAAACTTCAAAGACCCTTATGTAAAAAAAAATTACAAATATTTTAAGACGGAAGATCAAGTCCGATGTCTATGACGATCCCGTCATTTTCCTTCCGATCCGGGGATGAGTTCCACACCCCAGATCCACCCAAGACTTCACTGCAGGTTCACCATTTACGAAATGCCAAGGTTCCTCACTTCTCTTCCTTACCCGAGAGAAATCATAGATGGTGGGTGTTGAGGATATGTGTTGCTAAAGGCTGATCACCCTTGGAACCCACTTCTTTATATAGGTTTCAAGCCTCCCAAGACTTGTCCCACGTCCATCAAGGTTCAGCCCAGCCCCCAGGTCGCTGGCTTAAAGAGGGGTTAATGCTAAGCATCCCTTCGGGTTTGAACAGGTGTGACCCTTCGACCGCTGATAATAAATGCTAGTGGGCGCACATTTATGTTGGGAATTAGGTTGGGATGTCTTCATATGAGATGAAGAGGACTTATATATCTAACTAGGGGTCAAGGTTTCATTGAATTTCATCAACTCTAACATGAGTTATGATTTTCGCAATATTAACGCTATTTCTCCTCTATTCCAGTCGTGACCCTTCGCCTACCTAGTCATAAATACAAGTGGGCGCACTCTTATGTTGGGATTTGGAATGGGATGTCTTCAGATGGAATCAAGGGAACTTCTAGATCTAAATTTGGGTCATGGTTTCATCAAATTTTCTCATTCCTAGCCTGAGTTATGATTTTTGCAAGATTAACATTTATGATCCCTCATTCCAGTTGCGACCTTTTGGTAGCCCGAGATAATCTGGGTATATCTCTAGCATCCAGATAGTATTTGGTATCGTCCTCAACATAGAAGTTATAGCTAACATCCTATTCGAAATTATGGCCTTGGTTTCAGATCCTTTCATTAACCACAGACGAAGTTATGAATTTCTCATTAATTATATTCGAATTCTCCTAACAATCACACCTCTTCGTGATAGCTGGCAGCAAATGGGCTCAGAACCTCAGATTCTGGTACGAATTGGGTTTCCATGTCAACAGAAGAGTTTGGTCTAAGGGCCCAATCTTTCTAATGATCCTGGTTTCATCCCATTTGGTTGATTATGGACCAAGATATCCTTATTTTAATGGGTGACTGTGTTTTCTGTAATAATTTCGGCCCATTATCATAATTCCTTCTTATCTCCTATTAGGCCCACTTTTCAGAAGTTATACTCTTCATCAAAGTTGTTCCTTACCTAATGGTCGTTGTATGGGCTTTAGTTTCACCTAATTCTGACCTCCCTATATTAAGTTATGAACTTCCTAAGGATCCTTCAATAATCTGTCCAGATTTCTAGCTTATTGAGTTCATGGGCCCGAGTTGTTTTCATTTGGGCCTGTGCCCAAATTGGTGGTCATAACATCCTCTCCCCCTTAAAAATAATTTCATCCTCGAAATTGACTTGAGAAATTTCTCCATAAAACCTTCACCAGCCAGATGGTTTAGCTTGCTTATCTTACTTCCTAATCCAGTCATCAATGATCAGTTGACCTTCTTATGACATGGAGAAGAAGCTTTCACGTGTAATGCACAAGCTATGTTTCAAGGGTTCATTAAATATCATCTTACTTAAAATAATTGTAACCTAAAACTCATGCCACACAGTGTATGCTTTTAGGGTTTTTATCAGTTACATTCGAAGGTTCAGCCTGTTATGCGACTTGCAAACTAAAATGGGTCATTACTTCATACCTTCAGTCAGGGTAGGGGTATTGTCTGCCTCCTCTTGCACTAGTGTATAAACTCGCCCTTTGTATCAAATCTTCTCCTGCGGTGGTACTAGCTTTTGCTGAGTCTTCTTAGGGCAGTTCCTTGCATTATGTCAAGCCTCGCCGCATCCATAGCACTTGCCCTTTGTCCTCCAGCGCTCCTGCCCCGGATGGGTGCGTTTACAATGGACACATAACGGAACCCCAGCCTGTTCCTTGGTACCAGCTCCTGATGTGCCACCTTTTCCTTATCCTACCTTCCTTCTACCCACCTAGATCTTTTGCCCATCATCTTCTACTCCTTGGAGAATCTATACATAGATATTCATTAGAATCTAACTTAATACGTCTCTTCATTTTTTATTGTGTTAAATGTTAATTTATGAATTAATGAGTTTTGTGAAGATAGCTTTGTATTTGGTAAAAGAAATGGTCAAAAAAAGCCAAAATCTTAAGCAGACCAATGCATGTCATTGCTGAAGAATGGTTGGCTAAGGGTGTTTAATATCAGTTAAGGTGACAAACAGGTCCCCCTTGGTGATAAATGGGTCTAGGTGAGAGTGACAAATGGCTTACAAGGTACATAGATAGTCCTTCCAGGCTGTAAAAGGCCAGTAAGGCTTCGAAGTGGATAGGGTGTACAGTCATATGGTCGAACATGTAAGCAGCATGTGAGGAGAGTTCATGCCTTTGATGCCAATCTTTTGGCACGAGACTGAGAAGGGTATTTGAGGCCCACACATGGCAGAAGATTGTTCTCTACTTCCCAGGTGGACAAACGGAAAAACAGTAGGATCAAATCACTCTACCCAAAAGCTTTTACGGAGGCCTTGTTCTATATATATGGGTTCTGAAGGGGCGTGATCTCGCGCGGCTCTTGAGCTGGGTAGATGATCACCGAACAGTGAACTGTAGAGAATGGGAAACAGATCAGGGGGCCCAGGGGAGATTCCCTGGGGAAAACCCTCCGATGCTTAAGTCAGTATAGCAATGGTGGAAGATAGGGAGGGAGGTAGAAAGAGGTGCACGAGATCCCCCTACACCAAGGTGGTGAAGTGGTTCCTGCTCAGGGGATTTTAGGCGTGTATTGCCCTTACCTTACACTGGAGGGAGTTTCAGGTGTGCTCACCTTATGAGTCCCGTAAGCGGAGGAGTTTCAGGCGGGAGTTACATCCTCATCGTGGGATCTTTACGTCCTCATCGTGGGATCTTCATAGCCTTGAGGGATCATGGGTCGCTTATCCTCATAAACTCCTGCTCATAAAGGGCTCTCAACGGCAGCGCAGATAAGCAATCGTCGGTCGGTCCGATCATAAAAGGTGCCAACCCTGTCCGGGCGATAGGCATAGCTCGGATGAAGTCAGGTCAGAGTGGGCGCAGAGCGCTTGACTCTATCCCGATGAGGGGATAACTCGGGCATGGGTCTTCCTCCGTTCTGACCGACGCTCGGGCCTTCCGAGCCTAAGGGCCGCCAAGGAAGGATGAGATCCCGAGTAATCTTATTGGGCTTTTTAGCCTAAATGGGCCCTATGGGGCTGTCACTTGGATGAGCTGAGACTCATTTGGTCCTGATGGACCTAGTTTGGCTACTCTTAGATGGGCTACAGAAATCCCCATCTCCACTTGTCCCCCTCCTACTCCCGAGCTTTAGTAAGCTCGGAAGAGTAGCTGTTGGGGTTTTAGACCAGGGTGGCTCAGGTGGGTGGAGATCTGGCGGTGTTAAGAAGCCACATGCTGTGGTTACCTGGGCCCGTAATAATGATGATCCTGACGGATTTGAACTAAAGGGGCCCCCTTTTCTCGGAGGTCGAAACGACTCGCCGCCTCCCGCGTGGGGATATAGGCGTTGGGCGCTTGCTGTCATTCCAGACTTCCTCCGTCTTTAGGGTTTTGGCTCTCCTCCGTTCTTGCTTTTGGGCTCTTCGATGAGTTGTGAGGATGCGACGGAAGAGCAAAGGCTTGCAGCGGCGTTTAGGGAGTTGGCGGAGATAACCGTGGAGGCATTCCAGCGGCTTCCTCTTCCCCCGAAATCTTCGGGGTCCCGAGATCGCAATTCCTCAAACTCTTCTCCGGATTCCATGGCGGACCAACGCTCGGATGCTGAGGAGTGGGAGGATGAGCCAGTGGTGAAGGCGCCGATTCCAAACTGCAGTGAACTGGGGGAGGCGGATGTGAGAAGGCTGGCACCAGTATCGCCTACCCCACAAGTTTCGCTTTGTCGCGGCTTCTCCACATGAGACGAGCCTGGACTCTCGTACAGGCCACATCCGTACCTTCCTTCTGTCATGGAAGGGTGGGTTCCGCCTTCCCTTCGAACCTTTCGTTCTTCAGCTTCTCAATTTTTTCCTATTGGTTCCCATTCAGTTGGTAGCCAATTCTTATCTTCTTCTTTCCGCCTTCCGCATTCTCTGTCGCCAGTGTGGAGTTCCTTCTTCCTTGGACCTCTTTCACTATTTCTTTGAGTTGAAAGCACATCCTTCGACCAGGAAGGGTTTCTACTTCATCCAGATGAGGCGGAATAGGAGTTGTATCTCCTTGGCGGCGAAGGATTCTTCGCATAAGGGGTGGAAAACTCAATTCTTCTGGGTGGGGATTTGTTCAGTGGAGGAAACCTGGATATGTCTAGTAATCCCCAATTTCCACCCAAATATCCCTCCTAGACAGGATGAGTTCCCTCCACATGTGGAGAAATATGCGGCTATCTTGCTGAAGCACCACCAATCCACCGAAGAGCTGGTTACTCCAGAGAATATCGAGTGGTGTCTTCTTACGCGGCTGCATCCGTCGGGCTCAGGTGCCACAAACTAGGTTCTCCTTTGGATGTTGGGATCATTTTTTCTTTCCTGAATATGCCTTCTTCTTCATGCAGACACCAGGCGGCAAGCTTTGGAGGAGGCCGCAGAGGTGATCGAGCTTGGCGATGACTCGGCTGTTGATGAATCGGCTGCTCCCACGGGTCACTCCTGAACCAAAGATAAGGGCAAGGGGGCGGCCCAGGGTGAATCCTCCAGGCCGCGGGGGTCCAAACGCAAGGACCCCGTGGAAGGTATGATCAGGGCCGCCGCGAGGGCCAGGAAACGGGCCAAAAAGGTTGGGGTCGTACCCGCAGTCGAAGGCGACCTTGCCGCGGCTCGCCCCTCCATCGAGCATGATGGGGCCGACCCTACCGGGCGAGCTCTCCCACCTGCCGAGCAAGAGGGGGCCGAGGAGGTTGGGGCTGCTCCTGCGGGCGGCGACAATGCGGGCTCGGCCCTTCCTTCGGCCGGAGCCGAGGGGGCCGGGGCTGCTCCTGCGACTGGCAACGGTGCTGGCCCGGCTCTCCCCTCGGTAGGAGCCAAGGGGGCCGTAGCCGAGGCTGGCGCTTCAAGTGATGGTGCAGGTGCCGAGCCGGTCCAGGTTGGGGGGCTGCAAGAAAATCCGGCCGTGGCACGAGAGGCGACGGAGGCCGGGGCTCGGTCCGAGCCACTCGGTGGGGCGCCGGGCGATGGGGGGTTCTCTACTCCGGCGGCCTTGGCGAGGCTTGGTATCTCGGGCCCTCTGCACTAGGTATGCCGCGGTATAGCCGCGAAGGTGAGGGGGGGAGGTAGGCAGTACTCTCAGTCCGCGGCTCTCGCTGGGGTTATGGAGGGTGGCCTGGCCCTGGCCCTGGCCCAGATGGGGGCCACTCTGGCAGAAGCGTACGCTCGGTCAGAGTGGGAGCGGACGAACCTAGTTTGGACCCTTGGTGGGTCTGACAGGAGGTTGGCTCGGCTTGCCGAGGAGTGTGACGGGCTTCGGCGGGAGCTTTCCTCAGTCAGGGAGCTAGTGCGGTCGAGCCAGGTGGAGACCCGGTCGATGACCGAGCAGCTAGCTAAGGCCCGCGAATAGCTCGAGAGGAAGAACATGCTTCTTGAAGAGGAGCGCCTTGCACGCGTTGAGCTGGATGGCCGGTGGGAGACCGAACGCGCGGAGCTGGTAGACTGAGCGGAGGAAGTCGAGTGCCTTCGGCGGGAGGCCGAGGCTGATCGGACCGAGGCGGAGAAGCAGGCGGCGGAGGCTGAAAAGTAGACGGCTGAGGCCGAGCGGAAGTTAGCCGAGGCGGAGCGGGAGAAGGCTGAGCTCGCTAGTAGGGTGGGATCGGTCGGGGCGGAGGCTCTCGAGCAGTACAAAAGCTCAGAGGCCTACCGGGTCGATCTTAAGGAGGCTGCCCTTCCCTACTACGAGGCAGCACTTCACCGGGGCATCCGCAAGGGGTTCAAGCAAGGCTACGACCGGGCCGTCTCTTATGCCGAGGAGCAGGCGTTCGGGGTAGTTGACTTCTCATCTGGGCAATGCTATGACTCAGACTTGTCATCCTCCAGTTCCTCTGCTTCGGCACAGGATGAAGAGGATCACGGGGGCTCTTCGTTTGAGGGGTCGCCAACTCCGGATGCCTCGGGAGGGCATGCAACCGAGGCAATTCCACGCCGGTGGGGTCAGTGCCAGGGTCGGCCGTCGTCGAGGATGCTGGGGGCAGACCGTTTGAGCCCTCCACTTCCGGGCCTCAAGGTGGGCCGGAGGCCTGATGTATCTGCTTTGCTTCCTCTTTTTGTATGTCTTTTTTCCTTTTTAAAGAAAAAACTTCCTCCTTTGTGTAGAAAAATAGATAAGGCAATATCATTATGATGAAGACTTAACTGTTCCGTATTGCCATTACTTTATTTTGTTCAGCGTATCTGTAGTGGTTGGAAAGAGCCGATACTTTCTGCGTGGATCTCGCCTGATGGTTGGGTGAGCGTCTGACAGGTGTCTTTCCGTTTTCTCATGCTTTGAATGCCTGGCGGCTTCGTGTATCCCGCTGGGGTGGAAAGTGAGAAGTTTGAGGTGACCGTTTGTAGGGAGAGATCCCTTTGGCGTGTTTTCGAGGAGAGAATCATTTAAGGCAAATAGCCTCCCTTTGCCTATAAAAGGTCTGAAGGGTGTCCCTTCCTCTCCACCGCTTAGGGGTTTCCCTGACAGTCTTTCCTCATTCTTTCTTCACGTAGCGTTGTGCCGTTACATTTGGAGCATGGAAGACGCCCCGGAAGATGAAGCTGCCGGTGATGGAGGGCAGAGAGTCCTTGCTGCTTCAGGTTTGAAGGAGGTCCGACGGTCGGCGAACGGGTTTAAAGAAGGTCCGACGTGTGGAGGCACATCGTCTTCTTTTTATCAGTTCCGGAGGTACTTGCAGGGGGGCGAGATGGTGGACGGACGGGGGCATCAGGCATCCCTGCCGCCCGTCCCTTCCTGCTCGCTTCACGGAGGGGAGGAGGAATCCAACTAAGCTCCCTCCCTTCCAGGCTTTCCCCTGCCTCCTCGTCCAGCTCTGCTGGTTTCTTTCTCCCCCCCCGCAGCCTCTTTTCCCCTCTTCTGCTCTTCTTCTCATTTCTTTCACTCTTCGGAGGGTGCCTGCACTCTCTTCTTTCCAAAGAGTCGGCAGGTTGGCGGGGAGAATGCTTTCATATGTGTTCCCTCTCCCCTTCCTCTTCCAAGTTCAACTTGGAAGGTAGCCTTCTCCTTCCTAATCCCTCTGTCACCTTTGTCCCGAGCTACCCGAGTCAACGGGGTCGACTACCCATTATCCGAGCCAATTTCTACACGAGACAGAGTCAGTGGCTGGACGCAGGAAGGTCAACCAAGTCAGCCGAGCGATGGGCTCATACGGTGGCGCCAGATGGATTTTTTGCTTTTTTGACATCTATTTTCTTGGCTTCGGCCTTCCTGATGTACAAGCGAGTTGTTTGAATAAAAGAAAGGAGCCTTTAGTTTCATCTCATGTCATTTACACAATGCTCAGTATTCAGAAGTAGAACTTGTGTAGTGTAGTTGCATTCCAGGTCTGAGGGATGAGCTCTCCTTCTATCGTGGATAGATGGTATGCTCCTTTTTCGAGCGTCTCGACCACTCGGTAGGGGCCTTCCCAATTAGGGGATAACTTGCCCGCCGCCTCAAGTGGCCGAGAGGCTTCGGCTTTCCTGATGATGAAGTCTCCCGGTTGAAAGTGTCTATCTCAGACTTTGGCATTGTAGTATCGAGTGAGGCGGCGTCGTTATTCCGTTGCTCGGATGCTGGCAATCTCTCGGACTTCATCTGCTAGGTCGAGGTTTTTGAGCAGTTTCTGGTCGTTTGCCTCGGACGAGAAGCAGATGACTCGAGGGGAGGGGTTGCCAATCTCTAACGGGATCACGGCCTCGGTACCGTATACCAGCTGAAAGGGACTTTCACCGGTTGCCGTTCTGGGAGTCGTTTTGTGTGACCAAAGTACGTTCGGCAATTCCTCAAGCCAGCTGCCCTTGGCTTTACCGAGCCTAGTCTTGATGCCTTTTAAGATAGCCTTATTGGCATTATGGACCAGCCCGTTAGCCTGAGGGTGGGCGACCGAGGTGAAGTGATTGCGAATGCCTAGGTCGGCACATCGGTCTCGGAAATAACGAGAATCAAATTGCTGACCATTATCGCTTACTATCACCCGGGGGATGCCGTAACGACAGATGATCGACTTCCAGATGAAATTCCAGAAGACTGTCTCGGTGATCCTTGCTGTGACTTCGGCCTCGATCCACTTAGTGAAGTAATCGATGCCGACGATAATGAACTTCTTCTGGGCCTGGGCCGTGGGGAATGGCCCGAGGATGTCGATTCCCCAGCGAGCAAAAGGATAAGGCTCGGCTAGGGTGATGAGCTCCGTTGCTGGCTGATGGACCAAGTGGCCAAATCGCTGGCACCGGTCACAGTGTTGTGTGTAGGTCGAGCAATCGCACTGCAGAGTGGGCCACCAATAACCTAGCCATAGCAAGATCCTGGCGAGCGACCTACCTCCTAAATGCGCTCCGCACAGACCTTCGTGAACTTCTTCGATCGCTCGGTTGGCTTCGTCGGTGCTGAGGCACTTCAGGAGAGGACCGGAGAACGATCTCCGGTAGAGAGCGCCATCCAGAGTGACGAATCACCGGGCTTGGTACTTCAATCTTCGGGCTTCCTTGTTGTGCCCCTTAGGCACAAGCTTACGATATTTTGTTTTGATGATAGCAACACAGTGAAAGTTTTACAGTGAGCCATTCATTGTGTTTAGTATACATGCCTTACTGCTAGTTACTGCATATGCAAACACTTGGTCGATGCATTACATTCTGTCAGATATCAAGTCTATACATCCATTGCTTTAGTTCAATATCTGCTATGTGCATACCTTGTTTAAGTGCATTCAGTATAACAGACCAGCATGCATTCAGTATAACAGATGAGCAAGTCTGTACATCGGACTAGTCTGCATCGGTTAAGTTTATACATCCATCGAAGTCGGTCTGCATAAAGTCTGTGCATTCTTCAGGTGCATATCTCAACAAGTCTATACATTGGACTTGAACATATAGGAAGTCTGTACATCGGCTAGGCAGCAAGTCTGTACAGCCCTTGCTTAAGGCAAGTCTATACATTGCATGAGCATAGTCAGAGCACTCAAGTCTGTACAGCGTCTGTCATCTCATGCATCGTCTTATGCATTGTCGTCAAGTCTGTAAAGAGTCCATCATCTTATGCATAGGCTAAGTCTACACATCGTCCGTCTCAATTAGCGTCTTATGCATAGGCTAAGTCTACACATTGCAGCATGCATTGTCTTCAAGTATATACAGCGTCTAGCGTCTCATCCACCGTCTCAGTTGAGAGTTGAAGTCTGTACATCGGGCGCCTCATTCGTAAAGTCTGTACATTGAGCGTCTCATGTTGCGTCTCATTCGTCAAGTCTATACATCGGGCATCTCATGCAAGTCTGTACATTGGGCTATCACTTAAAGTCTATACATCAGCCTGTTCGTGTTCAAGCTTTCAAAGTTGAGACATTGTTTTGTAGCACACACACGAAGTCTATACAGTGCTGCATAGACTAAGTCTATACATCAGTGTCTTGTGCATGCATCATTCAAGTCTGTACAGCCTGTGTTCACAACACAAGGTCTATACATCGTTCTGCTTGCACAAACCCCAAGTCTATACATTGGCTTTGCTTGCACGAGCTGAAGTCTATACATCGCTCACTTGCAGCATTAGCCAATGTCTGTACAGCCTGTGCATCCTTTTGATTCAAAGTCTACACATTGCATGTTAGCATGCTCGCACACACTAAGTCCATACACTTGCTGCTGGCAAGTCTACATCGCATAGCATGCATGCGTCCAAGTCAGTACATCGCATAATGCATGTGTTCAAGTCTATACAATGCTACGTGATAGCAAGTCTACACATTGCTGGCTTTACCTATGTTCAAGTATGTACAGTCTGTGGGTTGCTAGAACCAAAGTCTACACATTGACTCAGCACACACACACAATGTCTGAACACTAAGTCTGTACATCGATAGGTGGCTTGTTCATGCATCATCCTCAGAGTCTATACACTCATAACCTTAGCCAAGCATTCACAAAGTCTGTACATGCTTTAGCTTTGCATTCACAACGTGAAGTCTGTACATGCTTTGTCTTCGTATTGCAAAGTCTACACACTGCACTGCCTTCATAAAGTATGTACAAGTTAGACTTAAACTGATAATCCTATTCGACTGTCTGACAGGGACTCTTTGCAGAGGTTAATGAAAGGCATGTGATCCGAGGCTAGAAGGGCTGACAGGAAGATGACACGTGGCCAAAAGTTCTGGGTGGGAAATGTGGAAGACACACGCCCTATCTGCTTCCTGCTGCTCCTACTGAACTGATATATAAGGAAGACTCCTTTGTCTGAAGGAGACTGATTGAATGCAGAAGCCTTGAAGGAAAAGCAGAGAGCAGAGAGCCCTTCGATCCAGTAGAAGAGAAAAAGAAAGAGAGAAAAGAAAGAGAGTTGAGAGAGATAAGAGTTGAGAGTGATTTGTTCCTCAGATCGTTGGTTCAAAACCCGATCTGAGTTTGCTCACCTGTTTGAGCTATATTCCCTACAGGGATACATTTCCTTTTCGTTTTGTTTTCTGTTTTATTTTTCGAACTCATTTCTTCAAGCTGTTAGTCAGCGTTTGCAGAGGTACTGCCTCTGGACGGGTCAAGCTGTAATCCCCAACGGTTGCAGTGGAGGATTCCACTGGACAGCAAGCTGTGAGGCTCAGCGGGTTGTAGGCAAGCTGTGGTGCCCAGCGGTTCTAGCTGTGAGTCAGCAGTAATCCACACTCGGGTTGAGTGTGGGGTGGATGTAGGTCTGGAGGACCGAACCACCTAAAAACCTTTGTCTACTGTGTGATTATTTTGTGGTTCGCATAGGTTCTATATTTCTATTCTTTGCGCAGTAGATGTTTGCTTAGGACGGTTCTTCATTTGTTCTGGCTGGTATTTGCTTTGCGCCCACTATCTGTTCAGCAGAAGTTTTCATTCCGCATTTGAATCTGCTGCAGTAGTTTTTTAAAGGGTGACTGATCTATTCACCCCCCCTCTAGATCATCTTAAGCGTCCCAACAATTGGTATCAGGGCCTAACTCTTTGTGCAGGACTAACATCCTAAAGAGGAATGGCCATGGATGCTAGAGGGTTAATAGCAGAGGGACAGTCTACTACGAAGCCACCATTCTTCGACGGATCCAACTTCCCATATTGGAAGAACCGGATGCAGGTCTTCCTCAGAGCCAAAGACTATGAGATCTGGAAGATCATAAGCAAAGGTCCCTATGAGCTACATGAGAATGAGGAATTGTGGACCAGAGAAGAAATCAGGAAATCTACTCTGAATTGGAGCGCCATCAATGCCATTCAGTGTGCACTCTATCCCACTGAATTTGATAGAGTGTCATCCTGCAAGACGGCGAAGGAGATGTGGGATACTCTTGAGGTCATTTATGAGGGAACGTCTCAAGTGAGAGAGACACGGGCTAATATGCTTGTGACAAAGTATGAAGCATTTCGGATGAAGCCCGGTGAGACAGTGACCGAAATGTATGCTCGTCTGACCATTATAACAAATGGTCTAAGAAATCTGGGAAAAGGCTATACCGATCATGATGTTGTGAGGAAGATTCTTCGATCGCTGACTCCGATGTGGCATACCAAAGCAACTGTGATTGAGGAGTCAAAAGATCTACAAAAGATGAAACCTAATGAGCTGATAGGCTCTTTGATGGTGTACGAGATGAATCTTCTACAAGCTGAAGAGCTCGAATACAAGAAGCCTATTACTCTGAAGGCCAAGCATAGTTGTTCAAAACAGTCCAGATGCAATGGATCATCCAGTGATCGGAGCCAATCGGCATCAGATTTTGAAAAGGATGAACTAGCTATGATTACAAAAGAGTTCAGAAGATTTCTTAGAACAGAAGGGAAAAATGTCTACAAAAAATACCACAGCAGGAAGCAAAACAGGTATAAATTTAACCCTGCTGAAAAATCTGATGATAATACTTGTTATCATTGCAGGAAGACTGGACATATGAAGGCTGATTGTCTAGAGTTACAGAAAATCAAAGGAAGACCATGGAAGAAAGCGCCAAAGGGAAAGGCCATGGTCAGTACATGGAGTGATGAGGAAGAAGGCACGCTGAGCACTTCCTCAGATAGTGAGAAATTAGAAAAGGACATCTGCTTGATGGCCAGGAATGGAAGAGAAGAAGAAGAAGAGTCTGATCAGGTATCATCCCCTTTCAAACATTATACTATTTCTGATTGGGAAGATGCTTATGGAGATCTGTTAGATAAAGCGAATGATATTAAGAAGGAAAACAGACACTTGAAGAAGAAAATGAATTCTCTGGTTAATGATAAAACACTTACTGATAAAGTTGCATGTTTACAATCAGAGAATGAAATTTTGAAAAGTGCATGTTCTGAGTTTGATGAATTAAAGCATGTTGTGATTGATTGTAGGAAAGAAAATGAGTTGCTGAAAAATGTCATTGATGAGCTGAAATTATCAATTCAGAAATTTGAAAATCAAGTAAAGATTTCAACTGAAAAATATGAAGCTGTTTTGTCAGTGAATGATGAACTGAAGAAAACTGTTGAAAATTTAGAAAATGAAAATTCTGACAAACAGAAAATCATTGAAAGCATGACCCAAGGAACAAAAAATCTTAATGCCTTGCTAGGGTCAAAAGTCAATTTCAGAAAAGAGGGTCTCGGTTTTAATCCCTCAGGTAAAAAGAGTTTTGAATCGAAAACCATTTCACTCGCGGGAGAAAAGAACAAAGGACCACTCATAAAAATGGTCAGTGAAAAATATGCTTTCAATAATGTAAAATCAAAAGTGTCCAGTGCTAAGGACAAGGGAAAGCAGAAATTTGTAGAGCCTAGAGCCGCATGCTCTTCTCCCAAGGGTAAGTCCAAGGCTGCTAAGTCTCCACCACCATCCACTGCTCAGAAAAAGACCCAATATAAGTCAGTGCAGAAACCTAGAGGGTCAAAGGTGGCAGGGAGACCAAGTGCAGCCAGGAACCAGTTTGCTCATCCCTATTTCCCTAGAGCCCAAGTCTATCATCACATTCACTCACAACCACTTAATAGGTTTGGGTGGAATCCTGTGTACATGAGGTCTAAGTATCAGAATTTCCCCACTCAGCCTTATAGATCTCAGCCAGCTAGGAGATGGGATAGTCACTTTAGGACATGGAGTCCTAGTCAACAGGTGTGCTATGGTCAGCCTAGGACCAATTTGGGTCACAACTTCCAGTATACTCATTGGCCAAGGCACTGGCAGAAAAACAACAATGCTTTTAATAAAATGAATGCCAGGACTACAGAACAACCATCAAAGCACCAGAAAAAGAAAACTAAACCTGTTGGTGCTGAGAAAAAGAAAAATAACAAAAAGAACTCTCAAGCTGTAAAATCCACCAAACCTTCCACTTTCACACAAATGTGGATCCCTAAACAGCTTTTATCATGTTTTCACTCTCATATGTCTGTTTCTGTCTTGGGGCCCAAACTATCTTGGGTTCCAAAATCTGCTCCCTAAGTGTGTTTGCAGGTATGCCTGGTAGCCGGGAACAAAATGTTGAAACAGGAATAGCTACTCCAGGCATATGACAAGAGGCAGGGCCAAAAGTTCCAAAAGCTGATGCAACACTAAGGGTAAAAAATAAATCAGTCAGGTAAAGCAGGTAAGTGACTTACCTTCAGAATTGAATTGAGAAAGTCATGTTGATTCGGTTACTTAATTTCTGATTTTCTCTTCTTGTCTAGCTGATCAGTCTGCATTCCAGACTCAGCTACTGATTTAATTCTGCATAAATTTGATGCTCTTCTTCTGCCATCTATTGCACTGAGTTTGAATGGTTCATTTAATGCATATAGTTGATACATGTGTCTAATGTCTGCATTCATTATTTGCATCAAGCAAATTATTCAATGCATATAGGACTGCTTTGCACTGCATTTATCATTTGCATAACCTTGGTATATTAAATGGCAAGCAACTAAAAGGCAGGGAAATCTACTTGGAGGTTCTTACTATGTGTGAGATGGTCCTTGAGACCAGGTTCTTCGCCAAGTACCAAGGGTCAAGTCCTCATGTAGAACAGTGTACTGCATCATATTTAAAAAAAAATTGAAAAGAAATGATCATTGCATAGCATATTTCTTGCATCATGGTGTCAGGGGGAGCTGAGAGTTCTGTTCAAAACATTGTATCATTTTCACTTCTCATAGTCCCCATTCAATTTTGTCATTTTCTATGACATCAGATGTTCTTGAACCTTAATGCCTATTGCTATCATTTCCCTATCACTTTCACTGAACAACAGTACTGCTTCTGGTTTAGTTTATTGAGCTGTGGTTATTGTAATTGTTCATTTATAAGAATCACATTTACAAATTGAAAGGAACTAAATGTTTAACTTTTATAAATTGAAGAGTTCAGTGTCTGCACTTCAGAACTTGAGATAAAAGAAAACTTTTATAGCTCTTAATCTCTGTCTCATGGTTAGAATAGAAAAAAAAAATTTAATGCCTGAATGTGTTAAACGGGATATGTCTAGAAAGGGTAAATAGAGTGTGTAATATTTTTTAAACAACCACTCTAAAAGAAATAAGGGCAGCAGTAAATAAGATCATCAATGTAAAGAGCTGAACATAGTGACAGAGCAATGGCTGAATTACACTGAGAAACTGTGATCTCCTCCAAAGAAGCAGGAGAATTCATAAGTCATGAAGTGCTTCAGACTACCTCTGTTCATAGGGTCAAATCTATAGGGGGAGTTGTCACCAAGTAACTGAGGGTACTGGCCTCTGATCAAAGTGTGCCCTTAATGTCAAAGGTGAAAATTGTTCCTTGTAGGTTTTGATCTGAAATAGATCTAATAGTTTATGCCTAGTAACTGGGGGTACCTGTCTCTGATCAAGGTGTACACCTAATGTCAACAGCATAAATGCCACAAGTCTATTCACTTAGCTCAGTTTCTAAAAAATTACAAAATGAAAATCAAACTGTTGTAACCCTTTGAAATCAAAAGTCATTGAGTGAAAATTATTTTTCTCAATACATATTCAAGTTGCCTTTCTTGATCTTCCATGTTTAATCACAAAGGGTATTATTTCTGACTTTTCTATTAAAACCATGTGCCTTAGATTCATTGCTATAAATGGAGTCTATAAACTCTTTTTCAGTGGTCAGCTGCTTTACTCTATTTTTTATCACTGTTAAACCTAAATTTTTCCAAAACTGTATATTACCGATTCTTATGCTTTAACAGTTGTTTATGATCATGCTCACCTTCTGAACCATTGCTTCAGCTGTTGTGTAGTGACCCCTTTCTCATTCATGTTCTTGCCCTCCTATCTTCATATTCCTTTCTCAAAGGGGGAGAATCAATTCAGGGGGAGTTATTCATTCAGGGGGAGTTTGAGATGTTCTAAGGGAAATCTGCATGTTGCACTCATGTTTTTCTTTCTTTTTGATCATGTCAAAGGGGGGGAAATTTTTGGTTGGTGACTCACTGTCACTTTGTTGCCATCATCAAAAAGGGGGAGAATGTTGTGCCCCTTAGGCACAAGCTTACGATATTTTGTTTTGATGATAGCAACACAGTGAAAGTTTTACAGTGAGCCATTCATTGTGTTTAGTATACATGCATTACTGCTAGTTACTGCATATGCAAACACTTGGTCGATGCATTGCATTCTGTCAGATATCAAGTCTATACATCCATTGCTTCAGTTCAATATCTGCTATGTGCATACCTTGTTTAAGTGCATTCAGTATAACAGACCAGCATGCATTCAGTATAACAGACGAGCAAGTCTGTACATCGGACTAGTCTGCATCGGTTAAGTTTATACATCCATCGAAGTCAGTCTGCATAAAGTCTGTACATTCTTCAGGTGCATATCTCAGCAAGTCTATACATTGGACTTGAACATATAGAAAGTCTGTACATCGGCTAGGCAGCAAGTCTGTATAGCCCTTGCTTAAGGCAAGTCTATACATTGCATGAGCATAGTCAGAGCACTCAAGTCTGTACAGCGTCCGTCGTCTCATGCATCGTCTTATGCATTGTCGTCAAGTCTGTACAGAGTCCATCGTCTTATGCATAGGCTAAGTCTACACATCGTCCGTCTCAATTAGCGTCTTATGCATAGGCTAAGTCTACACATTGCAGCATGCATTGTCTTCAAGTATGTACAGCGTCTAGCGTCTCATCCACCGTCTCAGTTGAGAGTTGAAGTCTGTACATCGGGCGCCTCATTCGTAAAGTATGTACATTGAGCATCTCATGTTGCGTCTCATTCGTCAAGTCTATACATCGGGCGTCTCATGCAAGTCTGTACATTGGGCTATCACTTAAAGTCTATACATCAGCCTGTTCGTCTTCAAGCTTTCAAAGTCTAGACATTGTTCTGTAGCACACACACGAAGTCTATACAGTGCTGCATAGACTAAGTCTATACATCAGTGTCTTGTGCATGCATCATTCAAGTCTGTACAGCCTGTGTTCACAACACAAGGTCTGTACATCATTCTGCTTCCACAAACGCCAAGTCTATACATTGGCTTTGCTTGCACAAGCTGAAGTCTATACATCGCTCACTTGCAGCATTAGCTAATGTCTGTACAGCCTGTGCATCCTTTTGATTCAAAGTCTACACATTGCATGTTAGCATGCTCGCACACACTAAGTCTATACACTTGCTGCTGGCAAGTCTACATCGCATAGCATGCATGCGTCCAAGTCAGTACATCGCATAATGCATGTGTTCAAGTCTATACAATGCTGCGTGAAAGCAAGTCTACACATTGCTGGCTTTACCTATGTTCAAGTATGTACAGTCTGTGGGTTGCTAGAACCAAAGTCTACACATTGACTCAGCACACACACACAATGTCTGAACACTAAGTCTGTACATCGATAGGTGGCTTGTTCATGCATCATCCTCAGAGTCTATACACTCATAACCTTAGCCATTGAATTCTGTGCTTCAAGCATTCACAAAGTCTGTACATGCTTTAGCTTTGCATTCACAACGTGAAGTCTGTACATTCTTTGTCTTCGTATTGCAAAGTCTACACACTGCACTACCTTCATAAAGTCTGTACAAGCTGTTAGACTTAAACTGATAATCCCATTCGACTGTCTGACAGGGACTCTTTGCAGAGGTTAATGAAAGGCACGTGATCCGAGGCTGGAAGGGCTGATAGGAAGATGACACGTGGCCAAAAGTTCTATGCGGGAAATGTAGAAGACACACGCCCTATCTGCTTCATGTTGCTCCTGCTGATCTGATATATAAGGAAGACTCCTTTGTTTGAAGGAGACTGATCGAATGCAGAAGCCTTGAAGGAAAAGTAGAGAGCAGAGAGCCCTTCGATCCAGCAGAAGAGAAAAAGAAAGAGAGAAAAGAAAGAGAGTTGAGAGAGAGAAGAGTTGAGAGTGATTTGTTCCTCAGATCGTTGGTTCAAAACCCGATCTGAGTTTGCTCACCTGTTTGAGCTATATTCCCTGCAGGGATACATTTCCTTTTCGTTTTATTTTCTGTTTTATTTTTCGAACTCATTTCTTCAAGCTGTTAGTCAGCGTTTGCAGAGGTGCTGCCTCTGGACGGGTCAAGCTGTAATCCCCAGCGGTTGCAGTGGAGGATTCCACTGGACAGCAAGCCGTGAGACTCAGCGGGTTGTAGGCAAGCTGTGGTGCCAAGCAGTTCAAGCTGTGAGTCAGCAGTAATCCACACTCGGGTTGAGTGTGGGGTGGATGTAGGTCTGGAGGACCGAACCACCTAAAAACCTTTGTCTACTGTGTGATTGTTTTGTGGTTCGCATAGGCTCTATATTTCTGTTCTTTACGCAGTAGATGTTTGCTTAGGACGGTTCTTCATTTGTTCTGGCTGGTATTTGCTTTGCGCCCACTATCTGTTCAGCAGAAGTTTTCATTCCACATTTGAATCTGCTGCAGTAGTTTTTTAAAGGGTGACTGATCTATTCAACCCCCCTCTAGATCATCTTAAGCGTCCCAACATTCCTGAGGGTCGGGAGGCTCCTGAGAGTCTTGGAGCCACGACAGGTACGGGGTACGCCAGTCGCTTGGGGAGGCCGAGTCAACAGCTAGGAGCTCTGAATCGATGCTCGGCCGCTCTAGCTCTTCAAGAAGGACCGATCGAGTACCCTCGGGGCCAAGAGAGGAGGCCAGCCGAGAGAGGGCATCCGCTCGGGAGTTTTCCTCCCGAGCTATTTGGACTACCTCAAAACTCTCGAACTGTTGTGCCACGGTCTTGACCAGCTGGAGGTATTTGATCATCGGTGCTTCTCGAGCTTCGTAACTGCCGTTGACCTGGCTAGCGACCAGCTGGGAGTCATTATGAATCCTGACTCGCTCAGCCCCTAACCGCCGGGCCATGCGGGCTCCCGATATGAGGGCCTCATAATCGGAAGCGTTGTTAGATGCTTGGAAGTTGAACTTCAGGGCGTACTGTAGCTCTGCTCCTTCGGGGGACTTCAGGAGGATCCCGGCGCCGCTCCCGGCTGAGTTGGAGGATCCGTCGACGAACAGTTCCCAGGTCATCCCGGGCGTGGACGGAGATCTTTCTTCAGTCGGGATAGTGCTCTCGGCGATGAAGTCAATGAGCACCTGGCCTTTAATAGCCGAGCGAGGCCGATACGATATATCGTAGGCCCCGAGCATGATGGCCTACTCGACGAGGCGTCCCGAGGCTTCAGGGTGAGTGAGGATCCTCTTCAATGGTTCGCCGGTCAGCACGGTGATGGAGTGCCCTTGGAAATAGGGTCGGAGGCGCTTGCCCGAGGTAACCAACGCTAGCACGAGTCTCTCGGTTGAGGGGTACCTTCTTTCAGCCTCATTCAGCACCTTGCTGGTGTAGTAGACCGGTCTCTCGACTCCCGAGTCATTTCTGACTAGGACCGAGCTAACTGTAGATGGAGTTGCCGAGAGATAGAGATGCAAGGTTTCACTTGGTATGGGCTTGGAAAGCACCGAAGGTGAAGCCAGGAACTCCTTAAGCTCGGCGAATGCTTTTTGGCATTCCTCGTCCAACGTGAATGTAGCAGATGCCATTTTAGGCCCCCTCAACAGTTTGAAGAAGGGTAGGCATCGTTCATCCGCGCGGGATAGGAATCTGCTGAGCGCGACAATGCGCCCGGTAAGGCATTGAACATCTTTGATGCAGGTGGGTGGGCGCATGTCCAGGATGGCCTGGACCTCGTCGGGGTTGGCCTCGATCCCACGCTGGGTGACTAAGAAGCCCAAGAATTTCTCCAAGCTTACTCCGAAGGCGCACTTGGTAGGGTTGAGCTTCATGTTGTACTTCAGGAGGGTGTCGAAGGTTTCCGCTAGGTCGGCGAAGTGGTCCTCGGCCTTGGGGGTCTTCACGAGCATGTCGTCAATATAGGCCTCGACGTTCCGATCGAGCTACCCCTCGAACATATGATTGACCAGCCTCTAGTACGTGGCTCCAGCGTTCTTCAACCCGAAAGGCATCCGGGTGTAGCAGTGTACGCCGAAGTCTGTGATAAAGGCGGTCTTCTCGATGTCTTCGGGGTGCATTCTGATCTGATGGTAACCTGAATAGGCATCTAGGAAGCTGAGCACTTCGTTGCCCGAGGTTGAGTCAACCAGTTGGTCGATGCTCGATAACAGATAGCAGTCCTTTGGAGTGGCCTTGTTCAAGTCGGTGAACTCCACGCACATTCGCCACTTTCCCGAAGCTTTTGGTACCAGGACGACGTTAGCCAGCCATGTCGGGTACATGACCGGTCTGAAAAGACCAGTCTTTTGCCCCTTGGTGACTTGCTCCTTGATGATCGCCTGCTTCTCTGGCGCGTGCTTCCTTCTGCGCTATTGTACAGCTTTGATGGTTGGATCGAGGTTGAGCTTATGCATCACCATCTCCTCTGGTATCCCAGGGAGTTGATCATCAGACCATGCAAAGACTCGGACGTTCGCGGAAAGAAACTCTTTGTATTGCTGTTGGGCTTCAGATGTTAGGTCGGCTCCAATCTTTACTCCCAGGGTCGGGTCGTCGTTTAGCAAAATCGCTAGCAATTCGCCTCCAGGCTCGGCGGTTGTGGATTTTTCCTCGACTTCCCAGGGGCCCTTGTTCTTCCCGTCCAGCCTTGTGGCTTCAATCGAGATATTGTAGCACCTTCTGGCCATGGCCTGGTTGCCTCGGACTTCCCCCAACCCATTTTTGGTGGGGAACTTCATCTTTTGGTGATAGGTAGAAGGCACTACTTTCGTTCGGCTGAGGATCCCTCGGCCGAAGATTGCATTGTACGCTATCATACCCTTGATCACTATGAAGTCCGCCATAACCGTAACGATTTTGGGTGGGGTGCCAAGAGTAACCAGCAGGCTGAGGGCTCCCTCGGGATAAGTGGCCTGGCCATTGAACCCGCACAGGGGGGTTCGGATCGGGCGGAGTTTAGACGGATCCTCCCCCGTCTTAAGGAAACATTCATAGGATAATACATCGGGGGCACTTCCATTGTCAACTAGAATCATCTCTACGTTACAATGGTTTATTGTGGCTGATATGACTAGGGCATCGTCATGCGGGATGGTCATCCCTTCTAGGTCTCGGTCGGAGAAGACTATGACCTGAGGCTCACTCGACGGGGCCTTGAGAGGCTCGATGGCTCGGCTCGCCCGCTCAACATGACGCTTCCTTCCTCGGCCACTGTCTCCTCCCGATGCAGCTCCTCCAGCGATGACGTTGATATGGACCCCACGAGGGGCGTTGTCGATTTCCTCTGGGGCACCTCGGTCCTCCTTTTGCCCGGCCACAAACCGAGACAGGTGTCCCTGATGGACGAGGCGCTCAATCTCATTCTGGAGCTGATGGCAATCGCCGGTGTGATGCCCGTGATCGCTGTGGAACAGGTAATGTTTGTTACGATTGCGGCTTTTCGACCTCATTAGCTCGGGTTGGCGGAGGAGGCCCGAGCCTTTGATGTCTTCATATATCTCGTATACTGGAGCGGTTAGGGGAGTGTACCGCTCGTACTTCCTGGACGGTTCTTTGTGCTCCCCGTCTCGGCTCCGCCTCTTTCCTTGGTCCGAGCTTGACTCGGGTGCTCGCTTCTTGTCCCCCTCCCGACCCGAGCCGGTTGCACCTCGGCATGCGCTGAGAACTTCTTCGCACTCAGCATGGCATAATGCCAGAGTCACTAGCTCGACAAGGGTCGAGGGAGGGTGGAGGACAAGTTCGCGGCGGAGGTTCTCATCCCGGGTGCCTTCGGTCAGCGTGGTTATGGCCGAGGCTACATCTAGGCGGGGGATTCTCAGGGCCTCCGATTTAAATCGATTGATGTAGGCCCGGAGTCTCTCCCCTTGCGCCTGTTTGAGAGCCAAAAGCTCCGCTACCGACCTCGGGGGGCCGCTGCCGGTGAAACTCTCTTTGAATACTCGCCCAAATTGCTTGAAGTCTCGGATGGGTCCGGGGGCGAGGGCCCGGAACCATGCTTGCGCGCCTTGGACCAAGGTGGTCACAAAGGCTTGGCATTTGATGGTGTCGGATGCTCCATGAAGGGTCATCAGGGCGTCGAAGCTGTCGAAGTGGTCGGCCGGGTCGCCCTGGTCGTCGTAGGGCTTGAAGGTCAGGATGGAGGTTCTGGGAGATACCTCTGCCTTCAAGATATGGTCGGAGAATGGGGATCTCTCCTCATCCTCTGGTGGAGAGGTCTTCTGCAAGGCTCGTAAGGCGCGCTCCTATGCTGCGAAGCACCTCTCGAACTCTCGTAGACGGAGGGACAACTCTGACTGTTGTTGCGTTGTAGGGCTGAGGGGGCGTGATGGCAGGCTGTCCTGGCGCTCCCTGGGGACTTCGGTCTCTGGGAGTGGATGGCGTGCCCCATGCTTATCCCGTTTCGGTGTGGAGGAGGCCTCTTGCTCCGGAAGGGGGGCTTGTGAGGGTCCTCCTACTTTGTTGCGAATAAGCTGCTGCCCTCGGAGGGTGAAGCGACCTCCGGCGGTGTACTGGGACACGTTTTCGCGGGGGAGGCTTTCCGGAGGGGCGCGTGACCTTCCATCCCTGGCCACCTGAGTCCTCATGAGTTCCACGAGGACATCCAGTTTTGCGTTGAGGGCTTGGAAGGTGTCGGCGCCGCCGTTAAGCGGTACCCCTACCATGGTGGCGGGAGGGGGTGGTCCGTCGACGGGGGTGCTGGCATTGGAGGGGGGATTTTGGGAGGCTTGAGAAGGGCCTTCTCCCGCCGCCACCATGGTCTTTCCCCTATCACCGGTGGACCTCCTCCCTGAACTTCTTTGCACCATACTGGCTCTTTGATCGTTTCCCACAGACGGCGCCAGATGAAGGGGCGTGATCTCGCACGGCTCCTGAGCTGGGTAGATGATCACCGAACAGTGAACTACAGAGAAAGGGAAACAGATCAGGGGGCCTAAGGGAGATTCCCTGGGGAAAACCCTCCGATGCTTAAGTCAGTAGAGCAATGGTGGAAGATAGAGAGCGGTGCACGAGATCCCTCTACACCAAGGTGGTGAAGTGGTTCCTGCTCAGGGGATTTTAGGCGTGTATTTCCCTTACTTTACACTGGAGGGAGTCCCAAGTTTATATAGTGTGCTCACCTTATCAGTCCCGTAAGCGGAGGAGTTTCAGGCGAGAGTTACGTCTCATCGTGGGATCTTTACATCCTCATCGTGAGATCTTCATAGCCTTGAGGGATCATGGGTCTCTTATCCTCATAAACTCCTGCTCATAAAGGGCTCTCATCGGTAGCGCGGATAAGCAATCGTCGGTCGGTCCAAGCATAAAAGGTGCCAACCCTGTCCGGGCGATAGGCATAGCTCGGATGAAGTCAGGTCGGAGTGGGCGCAGAGCGCTTGCCTCTATCCCGATGAGGGGATAACTCGGGCATGGGTCTTCCTCCGTTCTGACCGACACTCGGGCCTTCCGAGCCTAAGGGCCGCCGAGGAAGGATGAGATCCTGAGTAATCTTATTGGGCTTTTTAGCCTAAGTGGGCCCTATGGGGCTATCACTTGGATGAGCTGAGCCTCGTTTGGTCCTGATGGACCTAGTTTGGCTGCTCTTAGATGGGCTACAGAAATCTCCCTGAGGGGGTCATCACCATCCGTCCTGACACTCTCGACCATTCTCGTCACCCTAGAGGCGTACATCATGGTCTAGTCATTTATTTTGAGTCCTATGTATGTTTCTTTATTTTATTTGAGTCATATCATTGTAATTTCCCTTTTATTTGAGTCATGTCCCTAGGTCTTGTGCTTATTTCCCTAGGTTTGAGTGTCATTAGGTTTATTAGTTAGCTATTGGGCCCAATTCATTGGGCTTGGCCCATGGGCGCCCCTATCTTGTTGGTTATTAGTCAATGTGTCAAAAGTCAGGGTCTTATTGTAAATTGTGGGATCCCTATAAATAGGACCCCACTCTCTCCATTTTGAGATAATGAATCGATGAATGAAAAACTTACCATTTTGAGAGTTTAAACTTCTTATCTAGTGGAGAGATTCCATTATTTGGGTGAGAGACCCTAGGGGAGAGATTCCCCACCCATCCCTCTCTTAATCTCTCTCTTTCACTCCCCTTTCTATCTCCTCCACACCCAATTTTGAAAATTTTCTCTCTCCTCCCTTCCCAACCACCACTCTCCCACCTACCCCCATTAAAAGCCACTCCCCTTCCCCACACATCCCATTACTCCACCCCCTAGTCCCAAGAGAGCTTCCACCAATCCTAGCTCCACCTCCCAACCCCCAACTACCCCACCCACTTCCCCAAGCACCCTTCCCACTACCCCAAGCACCCCTTCCCTTCCCCAACACAACCCCTCCCATCCCCAAGACCACCATTAAATACCCTCCATTAAGAAAAATTCAAACTCACCTTCCCTCCACCCACTTGTGCCCCTCCACCCACTTGTGCCCCCCTCACCTTCCCCTCTCCCTCCAAGCCCAAATTCGCAGCTCCTCTCTCACCCATAGCAAACACCCCCTTCCAGCCCCCATTCTCCCCTTTCCACACCTTGAAACCCCCCCTCCTAGACCCCCTCACAGCTGGGGGTTGCCCCTACACACAACCACCTCATTTCCCCTCCCATCTACCCCATTCCCCATTACCTATCTCCACCCTCTCAAGTTCTGGTTGCAGGCCGTAGATTGGCCGCAGGTTGCAGAGGCCACCCCATCGTCCCCTGGGAGCTTCAGGTGGCATACCATATATCGACAGAAGCGTCTGCCTGTCTTCTTCGCAACGGTGGTGGTCCCGTCCCATTCCGAGTTCGTGATCGACCTGGAGAGCTATTCTCCCACAACTGCGCAGATCCCCCCTGGCAGGAGACCAGAGCCGGATTGGAAGCTCGACTGCGATGATTGTGTTGGGAATCGGATCGAGAGTCTTCTTCAAATATTTTCTACTACGCGTCTTCTAACATCTCCAAGAAGCAGAGCCCCATTTGACGACCGGACCTGAAAGTTATCAATTTTCTCCCTCGGGTGCTCGGTTCTGCTTCCACTCAGTCTGCACCGACCCCTCCTCAGTGTTCAGAGCCTACCAGTCGACCCCGACATCAGCTGGCATCCCCGTCAGTCTTGCTTCAAAGAGGACTCATCAAAAGTTCCAACCACTCCAGCGGCACCTGATTCTGAGCTCGGGAACGACCGTGGCAACCTCTGCTTCCTGCTGTTGGGAACCTGAAGCTGTCAGATCCGAGGGTCTGCCACCCTGTTCAAGCCCCTACCCCGACCAGAAGCGGTGCCCGAAGAAATTTACAAAATTCAAGAATCATCCAGATCCAGCTACGAAGAATCTCCAAGAGGTTTCGTCTGCCACAAAATTCGGGGCTGACCACAGCATCCAAATATCTGACGGTCTGTCCTGAGACACAGTCAGTGGGCAGATTCGGCTTCGACTTCCCTCTCTTCACTTCTAGCTCGAATTCCCCTCCCCGCTTGGCCGGCTGAAGGCCCTCCCTGTGTGGAGGTCGTATTGAGTGTATTCATTGGCTTCCCTTCCCCGAGATCCCCCCCTTGCATGGGGGTAGTTCATGTATTATTTACACTCACAGGTTTGAAGCTTCATCGACGCGGCGTGCAGGTGCTTCCCCCCGCCTCCCCGCTCGCCCCCGTCTCCGACCGGAGTCGGTTTCTTCAAACCGGCTAGGTGAGAACTCATCCCTTGCTCTCAATTATTCTTATTCATTTAATATTATCCAATTGCGCCGTCGGTAAGGAAGAGAGCGCCCGATCTTAAGGCTCCACCGCACTTGTGCGACCCCCGTGGGTGTGAGTGAGTGATCCGCGTCCCTCGGCCAAGGCCAACACATTGAGTTGAATATCCGAACCTCAAGGGGAGGTTTGACTTAGACTTTGTTGGCCCTCTACCAGAAAGGGGCTTGTCCCATTTCCTCGACTCGGCATCCCCGAGTTACCCCCGGGTTAAGTGTGTGCGCCATACGAAGGTCCGCTTGCGTAGGCTTCATAGCCTTGTGGTTGTGCTTGTTAAATTAGGTCCAAGGTTGTGTCACATCAAGTGGTATCAGAGCAAGTTTTAGACTTGTCTCTACTAAGTCTAGTCCTTGGGCACATTTGCATTCATCAACATGGCTACCTCTCTTTGGTCACATTCATCCCACTCGACCCCCAAAAGGGACCGATCAACCCTCCGTTTGACATAATCTCTTTTGAGGATCTCCTCTTTGATGGATCATGCTATAGTGCCTACCTAAAGTGGGAGGTCACCATGGAAAAACACTTTGAGATAACTATGGTTTATGGACCCGCAAGAGTCCGCGTTGCCATGGGGCAATTTCGGGGTCAAGCCAAGGAAAAATGGAGGAACATAGTGGGCTTAAGGGACGTTAGGAAATAAGAACCCATTTCCTCATGGGATGATATGAAGAAAGAACTTAGAAAAATCTACATCCCCAAATATTCCCACCCCTTCTACTCAAACACCCCTAGCCCGAGGTGCACTACCACTCCTCCATCCCCATCCGACCAACTTGATACCACCTTTAGGCCTCCTCCCCCACCACTCCCAACAAATCACTTCTCAACCATCATAACTACACTTCGCGACCAAGTCCTCTCCCTTAAGGCCCAAATAAACCAAGTATCCACCTCTCCACCAAATCCCCTAAGGGTCCCCACACTCTAACCAAAACCCCCTTCCGCAAACCTCACTATCCAAACTCAATTGGCCCCCACTTCCCCCCATCCACAACTGGTCGATCCCAAGGGGAAGAGACCCCTAACCGACCCGGTTTCCCCAATAAGGACCACCATTCAAACCCAAGTGGACCCCGTGTCCATCCCTCCACCTAGACCCATGATGGCTACCACCACCCAACCCACAATTCCTCACCAAACCTATACCCCACATCTCCCCTTGGTCCCCATCACTACCCCTCCAACGTCCCCTAAAAAGGGTACACCCCCCAAAACCCATCAACCCAAATCTTGTCACCTAACCCACCTTCCACTTCCAACCCCAATCCTACCCAACCTAGGCCTCCACTACTTCCACTCCCACCAATCCCAATCCAAGTTTCCCTTTACCCTTCACCCCGGGAGCACCACACACCAACCCTCATCACCTCAAAAGACCCCCTCACCTCCTTGGTAGAAGAACTCATACCCGATCCAATAGTTGTGAGCACTCCAAGCCCACCCCCCACCTTGGAGGAAACCCAAGTCCAAGTTGAAGAAGAAACCTCACACGATGGTCTTTCCCTTACACCACCCTCTCTAGTTGGGGCGGAGCTCATCTTAGGAGAACCCATTGTTAGTTGGCTAAAAGAGAGCCCAATTAGAGAGATCCCGGCCCATGTTTTCCCTCCCATAGAACAAGACATTCCCATAGTGCCCTTCTTCTCCTATCACACCACAATCCAAGCATCATATCAAGTGGAGACCTTAGAGGACCTTCTCAAGGGCATAGCATGGTAATTAGAGATGACTAGCATGTTGACCCCTATGGTCGAACAACCTAGGAGCCTTAGCCTCCTACACCTATGCATAGGGTCTATCACCTCGGTTTGCACCATTGGTTGCTACACTAGCGACCTCCTTCTATTCCTCCCTACACCCGATGAGCCCAACCTTCTCCTCGATTTAGAGCTTCTTATCTCGGGTAGAAAGCCAAGCCCTCCACTCATGGCCGACCCACTTGCCAAGAACATTGGCCCAACTATCATGGAGAAGGATGACTTAGCACCTTTTGAGGATCTTGAGGACATGGAGTTCCTCCCCCTAGGTAACCTATTTTATGATCCATATGATCCATTCCAATGGGAGTCAAGAGACTCGTGTGACCCAAACACTTTATCCACCACCCACCTTTCCCTACACCAACTCACCATGTTTGACCCAATTCACTCCATCTTAGACCCGGGTTACACCTTGGGAGCCATGACCTTGGGCCACATATCCCTAGGTAATGAGGTTGTGCTCCACCCCAGGATGACCACCTTCTTAGATCCATTCGACCCTTTCCCATGGGAGTTCAAATGTTGTCCCACACCTATACACATGGAAGTCACCCATAGAAAAAACATGCATGTGTCTAGGCTTACCACACCACTTGGCATGAACACTATGTTGGGTCCATTCATTCATATCACCCACATGTCAAGTAGAAAGTATGTGTGGTCCATATTCGGATGTATTGGTCCACCTTCATTCATCATGGGTCTTAAGCATGTCAAAAGCATCTACGGATGTCCGGGTCCCCCGACATTCATCACCACTTTGCATGATAGGTTCACATATGGTTGGCCCGGCCCACCTAGGCCCACCAAAGTCTACATGACAACATTGCATGATAAGTCCACATATGGTTGCCCCGGCCCACCAAGGTTCATCAAGGTCCATATGGCATCATGGCATGATAGGTCCATTTATGGTTGTCCAGGTCCACCCATAACCACTAAAAGGACCACATTCACAAAATTGCATGATAACCTTGCAAGCGCATCAACAAGAGTCATGAAATCTACAAAAGGCCGACCGACTCATTGGCGTCACCAAGAAATCCAAATGGGTGATTCCGGGATGGTGAGGAATGAGAGGCTCTCACATAGAGACAACTCAAGATTGAGGTTTTATGGGATCAGCCCCTTCCAGGTTTTGAGGTGCATTAGCCCCACTACTAAGTTAGGCCTCCTCAAGGGATACGGAGTTAACTTCAGTTTCAATGTGGAAAGCTTTGTGCCACACAAGGGACCCACGGTGGCACCAAGTGAGAATTTCAAGCCCCCTTCCTCCCTTGAGAGAGCACCCACCCCTCCCCATGTGAGCACCATCAGCCCAGAGAGCCCGACGTAAGCAACTTGAGAGAATATTGGATGAACAGGTAATCATCACTCGGAGCAAGGTGAACGGGCTCTACCTCGCTAGCTGGAAGAATCGGCTTCTTTCGGAAGACATGTGAGCGGTACCACCTCTTACTCGACGGAGTCGAGTTCTCCGCACCCCGGGAGTATGATGGGGTCATCACCATCCGTCCTGACACTCTCGACCATTCTCGTCACCCCGGAGGCGTACATCATGTCTAATCATTTATTTTGAGTCCTATGTATATTTCTTTATTTTATTTGAGTCATATCATTGTAATTTCCCTTTTATTTGAGTCATGTCCCTAGGTCTTGTGCTTATTTCCTTAGGTTTGAGTGTCATTACGTTTATTAGTTAGCTATTGGGCCCAATTCATTGGGCTTGGCCCATGGGCGCCCCTGTCTTGTTGGTTATTAGTCAATGTGTCAAAAGTCAGGGTCTTATTGTAATTGTGGGATCCCTATAAATAGGACCCCACTCTCTCCATTTTGAGGTAATGAATCAAAGAATGAAAAACTTGCCATTTTGAGAGTTCAAACTTCTTATCTAGTGGAGAGATTCCATTAT
The DNA here is from genome assembly GCA_022559845.1 of Amorphophallus konjac. Classification (NCBI taxonomy): domain Eukaryota; kingdom Viridiplantae; phylum Streptophyta; class Magnoliopsida; order Alismatales; family Araceae; genus Amorphophallus; species Amorphophallus konjac. The sequence goes on from CM040129.1 coordinate 33,453,334, forward strand.
TTGGGTGAGAGACCCTAGGGGAGAGATTCCCCACCCATCCCTCTCTTAATCTCTCTCTTTCACTCCCCTTTCTCTCTCCTCACACCCAATTTCAAAAATTTTCTCTCTCCTCCCTTCCCAACCACCACTCTCCCACCTACCCCCATTAAAGGCCACTCCCCTTCCCCACACATCCCATTACTCCACCCCCTAGTCCCAAGAGAGCTTCCACCAATCCTAGCTCCACCTCCCAACCCCCAACTACCCCACCCACTTCCCCAAGCACCCTTCCCACTACCCCAAGCACCCCTTCCCTTCCCCAACACAACCCCTCCCATCCCCAAGACCACCATTGAATACCCTCCATTAAGAAAAATTCAAACTCACCTTCCCTCCACCCACTTGTGCCCCTCCACCCACTTGTGCCCCCCTCACCTTCCCCTCTCCCTCCAAGCCCAAATTCGTAGCTCCTCTCTCACCCATAGCAAACACCCCCTTCCAGCCCCCATTCTCTCCTTACCACACCTTGAAACCCCCCCCCCTTCTAGACCCCCTCACAGCTGGGGGTTGCCCCTACACACAACCACCTCATTTCCCCTCCCATCTACCCCATTCCCCATTACCTATCTCCACCCTCTCAAGTTCTGGTTGCAGGCAGCAGATTATCCGCAGGTTGCAGAGGCCACCCCATCGTCTCCTGGGAGCTTCAGGTGGCATACCATATATCGACGGAAGCATCTGCCTGTCTTCTTTGCAACAGTGGTGGTCCCGTCCCATTCCGAGTTCGTGATCGACCTGGAGAGCCATTCTCCCACAACTGCGCAGATCCCCCTGGCAGGAGACCAGAGCCGGATTGGAAGCTTGACTGCGACGATCATCTTGGGAATCGGATCGAGAGTTCTTATTCAAACATTTTTTACTACTAGTCTTCTAACATCTCCAAGAAGCAGAGCCCCATTTGACAACCGGACCTGAAAGTTATAAATTTTCTCCCTCGGGTGCTCTGTTCTGCTTCCACTCAGTCTGCACCGACCCCTCCTCAGTGTTCAGAGCCTACCGGTCGACCCCGACATCATCTGGCATCTCCGTTACTCTTGCTTTGAAGAGGACTCATCAACGGTTCCAACGACTTTGGCGGCACCTGATTCTGAGCTCAGGAGCGACCGGTGCAACTTCTGCTTCCTGCTGTTGGGAACCTGAAGCTGTCAGATCCGAGGGTCTGCCACCCTGTTCAAGCCCCTACCCCGACCAGAAGCGGTGCCTGAAGAAATTTACAAAATTCAAGCATCATTCAGATCCAGCTATGAAGAATCTCCAAGAGGTTTCGTCTGCCACAAAATTTGGGGCTGACCACAGCGTCCAAATACCTGACGGTCTGTCCTGAGACACAGTCAGCGGGCAGATTCGGCTTCGACTTCCCTCTCTTCACTTCTAGCTCGAATTCCCCTCCCCGCTTGGCCGGCTGAAGGCCCCTCCCTGCGTGGAGGTCGTATTGAGTGTATTCATTGGCTTCCCTTCCCCGAGATCCCCCCCCCCTTGCATGGGGGTAGTTCATGTATTATTTACACTCACAGGTTTGAAGCTTCATCGACGCGGCGTGCGGGTGCTTCCCCCCGCCTCCCCGCTCGCCCCCGTCTCCGACCGGAGTCGGTTTCTTCAAACTGGCTAGGTGAGAACTCATCCCTTGCTCTCAATTATTCTTGTTCATTAATATTCTCCAATTGCGCCGTCGGTAAGGAAGAGAGCGCCCGATCTTAAGGCTCCACCGCACTTGTGCGACCCCCGTGGGTGTGAGTGAGTGATCCGCGTCCCTCGGCCAAGGCCAACACATTGAGTTGAATATCCGCACCTCAAGGGGAGGTTTGACTTAGACTTTGCTAGCCCTCTACCAGCAAGGGGCTTGTCCCATTTCCTCAACTCGGCATCCCCGAGTTACCCCCGGGTTAAGTGTGTGCGCCATACGAAGGTCCGCTTGCGTAGGCTTCATAGCCTTGTGGTTGTGCTTGTTAAATTAGGTCCGAGGTTGTGTCACATCACCCCCTCTCCAGGTTCTAAACCTACTTTTCCCCTTTTTTTCACTCTAGCCTATTTCTTCTTCTAGTATTGGACAATTGGAATGGTTGTAACCATAGTTTGTCTCTCGTGCTCTGATACCACTCTGATACGCCCCGAAATCCGATCCCCAATTTATGGATATTATTTTTTTTTTCATCCATCGGATCTTGAGAGATTACTTCGCACATATCGCGGAAGCACAATACATAAACGTGCATGCTTTCGCATGAGAGAGAGAGAGAAACCACAGTTACAAAAATGTAAATATCATCTCAACCATTCATAATTTCCAAAGAAGAGTACATGACCATTGTTCTAAAATAAACCTCAGCCCATACATGCTCACTGCCCCATAGCTATACATATAAGAGATACCTTCATCCATAGCATACCCAGTCGAACTACGCACCGGCACTACTCCTCATCTACAGTCTCCTCCTCAACCTCCTTCTCTATGTCTCCTGAAAACGTGTGTCACAAAAGGGATGAGTGTGACGCTCAGTATGTAGCGTAAACAAATCGGGGTTAACTTGCATTTATATAACCGAATTATATACATAATTCAGATGTTAATAATAGCATAATCCATTCATTATAGTCTGCTGAAAATAACTCATAAGAGGAAGATACACATTCTTAAGCTGACATATAAGGTACCCATGCATACGCTAAAACCACGGTGAATAAGCATTTACACATTATCACATTTCCATATTTTCACACTTTCACATATCACTTTTCCACATTTTCGCATTTCACATTTTCACATTTCACATTTTGTTATTCATGGAAACAAACAGCTGCCACAATCATAGGAGGCCCACACTCACACAGCGAATGAAATAGTACTGCACAGACCCGAGAGCGAACTCCCACCTAGATTCTCGGTGGCCTCGTGGTATTACGCAACACCACATAACAAAGGCCGCCCCCCCAAGGGACCGAAGACCGAATCAATATGATTTTATTCTAGGGCCATCCCCCCTAGGGACCAAAGTCCTATCTCACAGAAGACTGTTGTTTCCATTCATATCATTTACATCATATTCGCATTCATACTCATTTTACAAATACTAGTATGATACTTTATCATAACATGCATGCTTCCAATAGTTTAAGTGAGCTAAACATACTTATATGCTGACTGGTACAGAACAATGCATGATCAGGTTACTATATAAAATGAACAGGTTTATCCTTCTAGGCTACATATGCACAAAAATGATTTATATCTGAAGGTACAGAATTTCTGTGGGCATGAAATTTTTACTGTGGGTTATTAACTTAGCCTTCTGCTATTTTCTAATTTTTAAGATTTTTATGAATTAATATGCCCCCTCAAAATTCTCCTTTTCTAAATTTCTGGAAATTGGGTCTGTGCAGCATGTGCACCGACCCCACTAGAACATGCACAGACCTCACTGGAACATGCACAGACCTTACTGGAACATACACAGACCCTGCTTGTGGCCAGGGCCAGACATGTACTGACCTCACTGGAACATGCACTGACCTCACTGGAATATGCACAGACCTCACTTATGATTTGAATTACACCTGCACCGACCTCACTAGAACATGCACAGACCTCACTGAAACATGCACAGACCTCACTTATGCTTTGAACTAAACCTGCACCGACCTCACTAGAACATGCACAGACCTCACTGAAACATGCACAGACCTAACTTATTATTTGAACTAAACTTGCACTGACCTCACTAGAACATGCACAGACCTCACTGAAACATGCACATACCTCACTGAAACATGCACAGACCTCACTTATGATTTGAACTAAACCTGCACCGACCTCACTAGAACATGCACAGACCTCACTGAAACATGCACAGACCTCACTTATGATTTGAACTAAACTAGCACCGACCTCACTAGAACATGCACAGGCCTTGCCATGAACCATATGCAATTTACACAGACCTTGCTATGGTCATCATGAAATATGCACAGACCCTGCTATGACCCATATGAAATATGTACCGACATTGCCCCAAAGGCTGACCTTCCTAGAGACTGTACTAATCCTTAGAGACTTAGAGGTAACTCATGGAAGCCCGAAACTTGATGAAAATAAAAACCAAAAATGAACATGGTGGTGGTCCCCACATGCCCTTAATCACTCTTTAGAGTGTATAAAATACATTTGAAATCATTCTAATGCATCATTGACCCCTAAAGTTTGAGGTTAGGTGCCTACCTTTGAGATGGTAAACCGACGATCTGGGGATGAAATCCACACCCCAGATCCTCCTAAAGCTTTTCCTTCAGATCGGATGAGCTCCACACCCCAGATCCACCCAAGACTTCACTGCAGGTTCACCCTTTACGAAATGCCAAGGTTCCTCACTTCGCTTCCTTACCCGAGAGAAACCGTAGATGGTGGGTGTTGAGGATATGTGTTGCTAAAGGCTGATCACCCTTGGAACCCACTTCTTTATATAGGTTTCAAGCCTAGCAAGGCCTATCCCACGTCCATCAAGGTTCATCCCAGCCCCCAGGTCGCCGGCTTAAAGAGGGGTTAATGTTAAGCATCCCTTCGGGTTTGAACAGGTGTGACCCTTCGACCGCTGATAATAAATGCTAGTGGGCGCACATATCTTTTGGGAATTAGGTTGGGATGTCTTCATATGAAATGAAGAGGACTTCTATATCTAACTCTGGGTCATGGTTTCATCGAATTTTATCAACTCTCACATGAGTTATGATTTTCGCAATATTAACGTTATTTCTCCTCTGTTCCAGTCACGACCCTTCGTCTACCTAGTCATAAATGCAAGTGGAAGCACTCTTATGTTGGGATTTGGATTGGGATGTCTTAATATGGAATCAAGGGAACTTATGGATCTAAATTTGGGTCATGGTTTCATCAAATTTTCTCATTCCTAACTCGAGTTATGATTTTTGCAAGATTAACATTTATGCTCTCTCATTCCAATTGTGACCTTTTGGTAGCCCAAGGTAATCCGGGTATATCTCTAGCATCCAGATAGTATTTGGTCTCGTCCTCAACATAGAAGTTATAGATAACATCCCATTCGAAATTAGGGCCTTGGTTTCAGGTCATTTCATTAATCACAGATGAAGTTATGAATTTCTCATTAATTATATTTGAATTCTCCGAACAGTCACACCTCTTCGTGACAACTGGCAACAAATGGGCTCAGAACCTCGGGTTCTAGTGCGAATTGAGTTTCCATGTCAACAGAGAGTTTGGGATAAGGGCTGAAGCTTTCTAATGAGCCTAGTTGCATCCTCTTTGGTTGACTGTGGACCTAGATATCCTTATTTTAACAAGTGACTGTGTTTTCTGTAATAATTTCGGCCCATTATCATATTCCTTCTTATCTTCTATTAGGCCCACTTTTTAGAAGTTATACTCTTCATCAAAGTTGTTCCTTACCTAATGGTCGTTGCATGGGCTTTACTTTCACCTAATTCTGACCTCCCTATATTAAGTTATGAATTTTCTAAGGATCCTTCAATAATCTATCCAGATTTCTAGCTTATTGAGTTCATGGGCCCGAGTTGTTTTCATTTGGGCCTGTGCCCAAATTGGTGGTCATAACATCAGGTTGGCCGAACTGAGTGGGTGTAGTGCAAGGCCAACTGGGAATTATAGGGTTCATGCTCTAGCAGTCTAAGTTGATTGAGGACTGGCCCTGGGTGAGACTAACGGCCCACCAAGGAATAGGTGGAAGGTCGTTCTGACTGGTGGGGAGAGGAAGATTTTATCGTTATCAGCTCTACCGCCCTTTGGGGTTTTCGCTAGAGCCGACCCCCTTTAGCTTTTTTCGACGCGCCCATGCGGGTTTTAACGTCGAGGGGTTTCCCAATTTTGCCTGAGGTGCCCTTTCGGGTTTCCACCTCAGCCGGGTTGCTGGCCTTTTTGCCCCCAGTCGCCCCCTTGTGGTGAGGATGACCGGGTCTACCGGGGCATCTCTATTTTTAACCCCAATTTTTTTATTGTTTTTTTCCTTTTTTACTTACTTGGGAGCCTGACGGCAAGACTGGTGTCAGTGCAGAAGTGCCCGTGCTCTCGTGGTGACGGGAATGAGGGTAAGGGATTAGTCCCCGAGAATGCCTGGCGGCAGTTCCGGGGAGCTGGGTCGGCTGCTTGATTGGGAATTGAAGACCGGGAGGACTGGCCGGTTAGATCCTTCACGGGGAAGGACTGGCCTCGCTGGTAGTAGCTGGGACGTGCGCCTTAGTCTGTCTAGCACGCGAACTCGCGTTCTGGTGCATAATATAGCTTCATATGTTTGCCATTGAGAGGCGGGAACGGTCTATGGCCTTTGTGATCGACGACCGTGTAGGCCCCACCCTCGTAGACATTCTGGATAACATACGGACCTCGCCAATTTGGCTGTAATTTTTCATTGGAGCGCCCTGCCATGACTTCCTTTTCCTTGATCATGACAAGGTCGCCTTGCTTGAAAGCTCGTTGCTTGACGAGCTTATCATTGGCCCGGATAATGCGGGCCAAGTATACTTGCAGGTGTTTGTAGGCTTCGAGCCGCTTGCCTTCTAGATCGACGAGCTCTTCTAGCCTTCTCTGGTACTCACTTTCGTCAGGGCCGGCAAGGCCAGTGTGGACCGCCACACGGTAAGAAGCTAACTGGACTTCGATGGGAATAACTGCTCTTGTCCCGTAAGCAAGGGAGAATGGCGAGCACCCCGTGGGGGTTTTGTAGATCGTCCGATAGGCCCATAATGCTTCGAAGACCTTCTCGCCCCAATCGCGTTTCTGGTGGCTAACAATCTTAGCCAGGAGCTTGCAGAGGGTCTCGTTGAAGGATTACGCCAAACCGTTACCCTGGGGGTTGTAGATCGAAGAAGTTCTCCAGTCGATGTGGAATTTTGCCGCTAGCTGGTATATGGCCTTATTCTTGAATGGTGTCCCGTTGTCGGACACTGTGCGACTGGAGTACCGAATCGGTATATGATGTTGTGCCGGATGAATCTAGCAACCACCTCACCGGTGACTTCTCGCAAAGGGAGAGCCTCTGCCCAGCGAGAGAAATAGTCAATGGTGGCCAATATGTATTTATGGCCCTTGGAAGATGGCGGGAAGGGCCCCGCAATGTCCATGCCCCGCTCGGCAAATGGCCAAGTAGGGGCTGTGGGACGCAGTGGGTTAGGAGGTCTTCTGGGTATTGGGCCAAAGGCTTGGCACTGATGACATGTAGGGGCATACTAGACGCAATCCGCATACATGGTTGGCCAATAGAAACCCTTGAGCTTGATATTGTGCTTCATTCGGTCTCCGGCCTGGTGCGCGCCGCACAACCCAGAGTGGACCTCCTGCATGACGGCTTGAGCCTCCGCGAGGGAGACACATCTTAGGAGAATTGACTTGTCCTTCTCATGGACGAGTCGATATAGGGAGTCGCCGATCAACTCGTAAGACGTTGCTCGGCGGACTAGCTAGACCCTTTGAGCTCGGTCAGGAGGGAGCCACCCCTTCTTGAATTTGATGATGGGCTTACGCCAATCCTCCTCTTCTGGAGGTGTTCTGTGGTCAAGGTCGTGGACCTCGTAAATGGTGAGACCGGTGTTGCCTTCGAGTGAGCTCGACATCAGCCTTCTATGTTTTGTGACGATGTCGACCTCGCCCTCGGGCGGGAGCTTGATGGCCGCGACCAATTTTTCTATGGTCGTGGCCAATTTTGCTAAGGCATCGGCTTCAGCGTTGCTGCTTCTGGGGATATGATCTATTTCGAAGAAATAGAACTTCTGGGTCAATCTGGTGATGGCGGTATGGTACGGAACCAACTCTGTCTTTCGTACGTCATAGATGCCGAGGACCTGCCGGACTATCAGCTGGGAGTCCCCATAGGCTTTGAGACATTTAATGCCCATGTGGAGAGCCATCTGGAGCCCAATGAGTAGAGCTTCATACTCAGCTTCGTTGTTGGTCAGGGATTTCATGAGGGCACAAGAGTTGTATAAAAATCCGCCCTGAGGAGTCAGGAACACAATGCCGGCACCTGTCGTGGTGGCTGGATCCTGGTTGCTCCGGGTAATCCCTCGGGAAGCGCCATCGAAGTAGAGCTCCCAACAAGGCACGCTGGTTGTGAGAGCACTTTGTTGCCAATAATGCAAGACATATCCGCTCTGTTCAACCGGTTGTTGTGATTGAGCAGCAAGGGATTCCTCGTCCGGGAGCTCGAGCTGAAAGGTGAGTTGTCTGGCACTGATGGGCTGCCAAGAATTCAGCCATACCCTGTCCCTTAATTACTTTTCTGGGACATAAGTAACGTCGTACTCCATCAACAGGAGCGCCCATCTTCCTAGTCAGCCTGAAAGGATAGGTCATCGAAGGAGGTACTTCAGAGGGTCGTGCTTGGATATAAGCTCGACCTGATGGGATAGGATGTAATGCTGCAGCTTCTTAACTGCGAACACCAATGCCAAGCAAACCTTCTCATAGGGGAGTAGCAGTACTCGGCACCGATTAACTTCCGACTGAGGTAATAGAGGGGCTGCTCTTTACCTTCTCATTGATTTGTGCCAACAGAGCTCCTAGCGAAGCGTCCATGGCAGCAATATAAAGGATGAGGGGTTTACCCATAATTGGTTCCCCCAGACTGGGGGAGTAAGGAGGTACTCCTTGATTTGCTCGAAAGTCACCTTGCATTCTGAGTCCCATGTGAACGGGGCATCTTTCTTCATCAGCTTGCTGAAAGGCACGCATCAACCGGAGAGGTTAGAGATAAACCTCCGAATGTAGGTCAGCCTCCCTTGGAAGGACCTAAGTTCGGTGATGTTGCTGGGTGGTGGAAGCTCCCGGATTGCTTTGACCTTGCTGGGATCCACCTCGATTCTTTGGTACCTGACGACGAAGCCGAGAAATTTGCCACTGGATATGCCAAAGGCGCATTTCATGGGGTTCATCTTGAGCCCATATTGCTAGAGATGCTCGAAGACTTGGCGGAGGTCGCACAAATGGTCTTCACTCCTCTTGGTCTTGACGACGAGGTCGTTGACATAACATGTGACGGTATTGTGTAGCATTTCATCAAATATTTTTTTCATGGCCCTTTGGTAAGTAGCGTCGGCATTCTTCAAACCGAAGGGCATGCATTTGTAGTTGAAAATCCCTTTGGGGGACCTGAAGGCTGTGTGGTTCTTGTCTTTGAGGGACATCCGGATTTGATTATAACCGGACGACCCATCCATGAAAGACAAGGCATCGTGACCGGTGGTCATATCGACCATCGTTTCTGTGATTGGGACTGGGAAGTCATCCTTCGGACAGGCTTTGTTGAGGTCCCAGAAGTCGACGCAGATGCGGACTTGACCACTCTTTTTCTTGTCTGGGACTATGTTGGCAAGCCAAATCGGGTAGATACATGGCTCGATGAAGTTGACCTCCGCCATTTTATGGACTTCAGTCGAAACCTGGAGCTCCAGCTCATGGCGTATGCGCCGCTGTGGTTGCTTGATCGGAGTGACTGAGGGAGAAATGGCTAGCTCGTGCTCCACTATGGAGGGGTCTAGCCATGGCATCTCCTTGTATCTCCAGGCGAATCAATCTTTGTATTCGAGCAGGAGTTACTTATAGTCCTGCTTCTCTACCTCGGTAAGGAGAGCGCTGACGAATGTTGGCTGGGAAGCTTCATCTTCGCCCAGGTTGATTTCAACGAGCTCATCCACGGTCGCCTGGCCGCCGTCCTCCAGTCCGGGAGAAGCGGGCTGGAAGTCGATGAAATCCCCATCGTCGATGTCGGCTTCGTGTATTTCTTGATTCTCCAAGTCACCGATTGATGTTGAAAGGACTGGAGAGTGGTTGTCGTTGGGATTCACCAGGGATTGATTTGGGCTGCCAGCTCCTGGCCAGCAGTTGTCAACCGGGGCTACCGAGGTCTCCCCGAGGTTGCCTGGCGAAGCTGAAAATCCTTCGTAGTTGGGACCAGAGATATCCCCCCCCCCCCTCAGGAGGGTTTGTTGAACTGGGTCCTTCGACTGGCTGAAAGACTAGAGGAGCTTCTTCTCCCCCTTTGTCTTGGCAGGGAGGCGAGGAAGGTTCCTCGATGGCTCGAGCTGAAGTTCCAGCTTTGACGGGGATCAAGATCAGAATTTCCTCTTCCTCATCCCCGGAGCAGTCGAATTTGGCTTCGACTCTAGCTCTATCGTCGGCTGGTTGTGCCAAGCCTATGACGTTGACTGCGTGGTAGACGTGGTAGTCTGGGTCTTGGTCGTAGCCAAGTCCCCTAGTATCCTTATGGAAGGACGAGGGTTTCCCCCGGACCTGGGAAGGGGTCCACAGCTGACGGAAGTATCTTTGTTGTGCAAAAGTTTACCACAGGGGAATGTGTTGCTTCAGACACATTTCTTGAATATGCGGCGACAGATCACCCCACACCTGAACTGCTTCAGGGGTATCGTCGGCTTGCTTGGACCAGCCGAAGTTGTCATCTGGTAGGGCCTGAGGGACCATGTCTCCCTTATAGAAGACAATAGGTTTGTCCCTGTTAGCCTTCTTCTTGTTTCGACGTTATCGCTTGAAGGTGACAATGAATGTCGTCAGCGACTCGATGTTGTGCTTCTCAGATGCATATGCAAGCTGGATGCAGTCTGGTGGCAAGCATATACTCTTGCCGATAGCTCGGATAATAAGATTAGCCTCGAAGTCGATCCGACGCCTTTCGGGGTGATCTGGGGTTGACTTGGAGCCGAGGCGTAGCCGATGTAGCTTGGCCTTTTCCTCTTCAACAGAGAAGAGATCATCATCGTCTTCTTCTGAGAGCCAACCGTTGCTCTTGCTCTTAATCACGGGGTACGGACTATCCCCTTGAAGTAGAGTGCAGTGTCAGCCAGGTTGCATTCTACTAGTGTAAAGGGCGACAAGTCTGCAAAGACCGTATGTTGCTCCCCGTCCTTGACATACTTGATGCATTGGTGGAGAGTTGACGGGATGACCCAATTTTTATGGAGTCAGGGTCTACCCAGTAACATATTATATGACGTGTTGGAGTCGATGATGTAGAATGTCGCCTTGGAGGTGAAATCATCGAGCACCAGATCAACATCCACCCGGCCAAGGACGTCCTCGGTGTTTTGATTAAAGCCGGATATCTTGATCGCTTGAACCTTCTGGGGGTATGGGGTCAGATATAGAGTCTTGAATGTCTTGAGCGGCATAATGTTAATAGTGTCACCAGCGTCTACCAGGATCCGGTTCACATCATGCCCATTGATCTTCCCCTTCATGTAGAGAGGACGGTTGTGGCACGGAGGGGAGAATAGCATGTCTTTCTCCGTGAAAGAGATGGTGGCTGTGAAGGCTTCATAGGCAGCCGCCTTCATTTCCACAGCATGCGCTTCATAGGCTTCCAGCTCTTGGAGTATTTTGATAAGAGTTTCTCTTAGGTCCTTACTCCAAGCGATGGCTTCCTAAATTGAAATACTGGCAGGGAAGCGTTTCATCTGGTGGAGGACCTTCTGGTCAGCTCGAGCTCGAGCATCCTCCAAAGAGGGTAGTATGTCGGGCGGAGCCTTCTGTGAGCTGCCGTGTTGTTCCTCGTCGGGAAGTTGCACTGCCTTGCCCTTACCACCGGGATCAGACTGACTTTGATCGCCAGCGGGCTCCTGGAACAGGGATGCCAATGATGGCTCTTCTAGGGGTGACTGGCGGGCTGACTCATCCTTGCCAGACGGTCCCGCTTGCTCTGCTGCAGAAGTCGGTACTGGTGCAGGGGCTGGGAGGCTAGCAGTAGTCTCTTCAATGCCGGAAGGATCGAAGATGTCGGGTCCCCTCCGAATTTCTACTTCCGGGATGGGAGCCTGTTCCTCTCCTCGAAAGAGGATGATTCGTTCTGGATCGAAGGTGGATGGAGAGAGGGGTAACTCAGGAGTTCTCCCGCGGCCTCTACCACGCCCCCGGCCATGACCTCGGCCACGGCATGTGGGTTCTAGAGCTGGCTGTAGCCTAAGAGGGGCAACAGTTCTTTGTCTTGTCCGGGAGGCTACTGGCTCGCCTCGCCGAGAAGCGTTGATATTGTCAAGAGGTGGGATGGCCACCATGTTGCAGGTGTAGCGCCGAAGCATTTCTTCCAGCTGCTCTGTGGTGATCTCCTTGTCTTTATAGCACAAGGAGAGCTCGTCCGGGATAACGAGTCTTTCGCCATTCTCGAGCTTTTGGATCATCTCTTGGACCCAATTTCTGAGGTGGGCTCGTTTCTGCATTTCTTCCCACGGGATATAGCTGTCGAGTGGGAGAGCTCCGGTAGGACGAGGAGGAACGTATTCCTGCAGGTCATCAATGAGCCGCTGGAGCCTTTGGAGAGGCGTTGGCTCGGCTGGTGACTGTAGAGCAGCCGCTTGTTCGGCCTGTTTCTTGAGCCGTCTTCTGAGGTTCTTCCTCCTATTTTTCTCTTGACTCTTGGCGATAGCGGTCTCCAAGGGAGTAGGAGGGAGAGGTGCTGGAGCCGGGGTTGAAAAATCCTCATGAGGATATCTCTGAGCTGGTGCCTTTGCAGGGCAAGGTCGGTGGCTCTTCTTCGCCCGAATTTCAATCCAGGCGCCTTCCGCTCGTTGTATCTGGAAGGTGGCATTGATCACTTGCTTGATTACCTCGAGCGGTAATTCCTGGTATGCCGGAATACTGGGACTGGCGTCCGAAGACGTGTGCGTGGTTTGGTGCCTTACCCGAGGTGGCGACAGCTTTCAAGGAATCGGTTGACTAGTGCTGGCATCCGAAGACGTACGCGCGGTTTGATGCCTTAGCCGCGGTGGCGACGGCCTTTGTTGGGAAGTGGACCGAGAGATACACTTGTTGTCCTGCTCCTTAGCTTTGCCTTTGTGATCTCGCTGAGGGCTAGGTCTAGCGACAACTGACGGTGCCGCAAGATATTGTCGCTCTGCACAGTTATCCCGACTCTGCGGACTGGCTGAGCCTTGTGGCGGTGGGCCCGCCGCTTGAATCGAAGCCGCTGAAGACTCCGAAGATGTCTTCTTTGTACTTCGGATTGTGTTGACGGGTAGGCGGAGAGGACCCGACGGCTCATCCACTGAGGGGATGTGACAAGGCTGAGGTGGAACCTCACCCTGCTTTTGCTTTCCCTTCCTATCCACGGCTACCGGAGACGGAGATAGGATGGGGGTATGATGAGAGAGAGCTGAAGAGCCCGTCATCGTCTCGCCTACTAGAACATCCTCTCGGCCAAGAAGGACCTGGAGGAGCCTGGCGGTGTCTTCTTCAGGGAAAGGGAGAGACTTTAGCTCCCGCCAGGACCGCCACCGCACAGTCGAAGTGGCTGGGCTGTTGATGTCTGGGAGCCCGAAGGGGCCGAAGGAGCAAAAGAATGGATGACGTTGACCAATAAGTTGGTCGGCTCCATCTCTTGACTGGCGTCCTGCTCTCTATGCCTCCGCAATCGCTCAAGCGCCTCTTGGTTGTCAATCCGGAACTCGAGCCATTCTGGAGGATGCTAGTAAGCCAGCCCGCGCCCATTTTCTTGAGGGGAGTCTGGCCACTCTGGCGCATTCCTGACAGTGCTCAGGGTTTCTTCGACAGCTTGCCGAAGCCTGACAAGTGACATAGAATTCCCCTCCGCATCGATCTGCTCCCATTGGAGCTGTTCCTGGATGAGGTGTTAAACTTCCTCACAGGACTCGATCGGGTGGCAAATTCTGGCGTCGAAGGGGCAGTATTGAGGGTGACTACGGTCCCAATGGGTGTAGTCGGCCGGCGAGTCGCGGGGCATGATTTTCCCCCTCTCGACGAGGATATCAAAGAGTCACCGGGTTCGCTCCCTGGGGAAGGAGAGAGGTCTGTGATCATGGCAGGGCCTCCACCCCGGATACCAGATAGAACGTCCCCTTCGACTGGCGCTGGGCTCCTCTGACTCATCATCAGAGAGAGAAAATGTGGCCATCATATGGATGACATTGGCTGAGTGGTGAACCACGCGTGCTACCTTAGCTGGCCTGGTCCATGTATGTGGTTACGGGGGATCGACGAGACCACTCTTCATTTTAACGAGGCCATCTCGGATCAACTTCTACGCCTGAGTCTTGAAGACGTAGCAATCTTTAATTGAGTGACCCAGCATGCGATGATACAGGCAATAACTGGGATCATCGATCTTCAGGGCCTCGTCCGGCTTGCGGATTTCTGGCAGCTCGATAATCTTCTGGGCCATGCAAAGGTCGAAGAGCATCTTCGTATGTTCCTTCTTGAAGGAGAAGGGTGTCTTCATGCGCTCCGAGAAGGAGGGAACAGTCAGCTTGTCCGCTGGCTTTTTGTCAGAACCAGTGGACTCGGCCTCCTTACTGGCCTTGGTAGAAGGGGTGAACTGTATGATATTCACCTCCTTACAGGACTGGCGTTCTCGCACTTGCTTCCCCTTTGCTGCATGTAGCTCAGGTTATCGGCGAAGAACATTTCTATTTCGACGACTGCCAAATTGAGTTGGTCGAAGCCTTTGATATTGGTGCGGAGAAGCTTTTCGCTGACCTCCGCCGCCAGACCTCGACGACATATGGTGATGGCATCCTCCTGAACGGGTGGATTAACACACCTCATGCTGAGGTCTCGCCATTTTTTGATGAAGTCGAGGGCGCTCTCGCCCTTTCTCTGTCGAAGAGAACAGAGTTCGGCTAGGGAGACCTTTCGCTTGGCCATTTGAAAGCGGTCGAGGAATTTCTTCTGGAGATCCGCCCAGTCGATGACTAAGTTAGGCTTTAGGTAGGAATACCATTGAAAGGCCATTCCCGTGAGTGAAGTAGCGAAGTAGCGGAGGAGATATGATTCGTCCAGGGCTAACTCGCCCATGGCCGTAACATAGTAGGCCAAGTGTTCATGTGGTGACCCCTGCCTGTCGAACTTTTACAGCTTCGGAGGCTTGGCGTACTCTAGAGGAAGCTTTTTCAGCTGGTGGTGAAGCGGGTAGGGCACACTATAGAGATCTACTGTGGCAACCCCTTCACTATACAGCGCGAGCTTTGTCTCGACAATACGCTCGATCATCTGGCGTTGCGCCAGGAGATTTTCTGGCACTAGCGTATTGGAAGCTCGTGGCTGGGTCTCAACCGGGGGTGTGCCAAACCCAATTGCCAATGGGGTTCGGGCGATCGCCGCTGAGGTGTTGGCAGCATCGCGGGCTGCTGGCGGTGTCGGTGCCTCGGCCTGGGGCGTAGTAGATTGTTGATGATGAAGGCCCCGCTCCTGGAGAAGATCTTGCAGGAGGGCCTTCATATGCTGATTATCCTTCATGAGAGTGTCGAGGGTCACTTCTTGAGCCTCGTTCGTAGGAGGGTCGTTGTTGACCGGCCCTGCGTTTATAGCAGGGTCGCGGTCTTCCACTGGGACCTCTTCTATGCGTTCCGACGCCTGCAGCCTGGTAGAAGTGCCGATGTGACCTGTTGGGGGAGGCGGTAGAGCCTGATGGCGCGGCCTCCTGAAGTGGGACAGGGGTTGATTCAAGTCATCAGACTAGGTGTCCGGCTGGTGTCCGGTGGTGTAGCACGCGAACACTCGAACCGCACCGTTGATGAACCGGGCCGTCCGTTTCCAGCCCGGGTGCAGCTCGGGGTGAACAGGTGCTCCTAGTCTGTCAAAGACCGAGGTGCGTTGCAGAGGGGGCTCACTCCCGATATCAGTCGGAGGAGAGTCTGGGATAGGTTGTTGGAGGGCCCGGGAGTGGGCTCGCCCTTGCCTCCGCTTGCTTGTGCGGGGGATATTGGATGACTGGGTGTCGTCAGACGATGCTACCGTGAGGCCAGTCGCATCATGCCTAATGCCGCGTCTGAGCGCTCACAGGGGGTTTCTAATACGCGCCCTTCGAACGGCTTGAGCTTCTTCTGGGGTGACCCAGATTCTTCTCAAGTCAGGTTGCTGGTCTCCCTTGTCACTGCTCTTCCGATGAGTTGTCTTGGGAGGCCGTGTGTTAGGCTGTGGTGGGTACCCCCGGGCTGTTGCCGAGGAACCCGCTCCTTTGAGCTTCGCCCCGTCCTCTCGTGTTTGCCGCAAGAGGTCAAAACGATTGGAGGTGGGGATGGTGGGAACGGTCAATTCCTGGGGTATAATTGGTTCACCCCCATCAAGACGGATCCGCAAGTCACCGACAAGAATCATCCTGCCGGAGTTGCTAGTCGTAGCAGTGAGCCGCCTGCCTCTGCGGCCATGGCGACGCTTCTTCTGAGGAGTGGAGGAAGACTCCACCCCGAGATAGTAGATCGAGAAGACCCAGCCTGCAGCGACCGGCAGCGTGGAGCTGTCGGTCGGAGGTACTGGGACCGGTTCCCAGGGTATCAGACCCATGTCGGGAGTCGATGATTGAGCGACCCGGGTATAAGCCTTTGCTCGTGCCAATAGAAGTGTCGCCGATGCTTGAGATGACACTCTTGCACCGGAAAGTGACGCCGTCGGAAGTGCTGAGGTGCCGACGCCCTTGGGTCGAGGACTCGCGGTAGGTGCCGACGTAGTCCGAGCTCGGGTCGGGAGGCCCGAGGAGGGTGTTGAGGAACCTTGCCCCCTGGGTAGGAGACCCACGGGGAGAGCCGATTAAACTAGAGCCCGGAACCGGGGTCCCGAGTGTGATACCGGAGAGCCGCGAACTCAGGGCTGGGAGCTCACATCGAGAGTCAGCTTTGCCGGGGTTCGGGCCTGCCGGCCCGAGGAAGGCGTTGAGGAGCCGTGGACCGGAGGCTGGAAGCCCGTGTTGGGTGTCGGCTTTGCTGGAGCTCGGGGTTGGAAGCCCGAGGAAGATGCTGGGAAGCTGTGGACCCGGGGCTGGGAGCCCGTGTTGGGTACTGGCTTTGCTGGGGCTCGGGGTTGGAAGCCCAAGGAAGATGCTGGGAAGCCGTGGACCCGGGGCTGAGAGCCCGTGTTGGGTGCTGGCTTTGCTGGGGCTCGGGGTTGGAGACCTGAGGAAGATGCTGAGAAGGTGACCAAACTCTGGGGCGCAGGACCCGTGCTGGAGATCGGACCAGGCTGACCTCGGGAGCTAACGCTTACCCGGGCCGGAGCTGATCTGGGGGCCCTGCAGGGGCCAGTGGTGGCGGTCCGGTGCCCGATGCTCAGGTGGGCCACCGGGACTGGAGGTGCGCGTGGCACATGGGCCACGGGAGCCGACGGAGAAACTGGGTTAGGCTGAGGAGCAGCCACAGGATCATGCCCAAGAAGTAGGGTGATCCGATGACGGGGGCGAAGCTATCGAAAGCAATCGGCGTCGCCAAGTAACCCACCCGGGTGTGGGTGGCGATGACGTTGGGACCGTAGGTGACGACCGCCATGGTTGCTGGAGCGCTGAGTGCTGCGAAGGCGACGGTTGCAGATAGTCACCGAGCGCGGTCCGACAGTCAGAACGTGAACCGGAAGCTGCTAGAGAATGCGTGCGCGAGTACCCTCCTCTACCTCTCCTGCAAGGATAGCGAAAGGGCACCAGGGCTTCAGGGCTGGCATAGGCTTTTCTTCAGCAAAAAGAAGGAAGGCGGGAGAAGTCCCACCGGGCGTGCCATCCTCTCTGTTGCGCGCATTTTTTATGCCAAATGACTGGGGTGAAGGAAGGGATATAGCGGGGAAGGAAAATACGGGAGTTTGATATATCTCGGGTATCCTCCTTACGGTTGCATGCCTCTCACGGCGGTACCGGGCACTCTCCTTTTACGGAAAGTTGAAAAGGGTCGAATGGCACGAAAATGTCAGGGTACGGGTTGACCAGAAAGGGTACGGGTGTGCCAGTTGATTTCTCGGCAATCACCTATGGAACCAAGGGTTGACCGGGGAAGCGCCACCAGGGCGCGGCACGTGGGCTCGGGCAATCGGGCAACACGTGGAGAGAAGGGGTTCCACTGGTGTGAGTGCGTAGGCGATTGTGGGAATCGTGTACTGGACGTCTTTCCCCACCGGTCGCAAGCGTCCGGTGTTTATTTACAGCGGATTGAATCCAAACACCTTTGTTCCATGCTGAAGAGAAGCCTATATATATGCCTGAAGCCGTGGGTAGAGGGCCGGGAGCATTCTGTAGATGTGGGTGCGCTTTCGACTGAGTGGTGTTTACTGGGGTTAGGATGTTGGGCACGTATGCCGAACGGTGTAGGTAGGAAGCTGGGGGCCCGAATGGGGGCGCTTGTATTTCATTGGCTTTATGATGGGTCACATGGGCTTTACAAATGGGCCTAGGTGGCCAAAGTACAACTGGCGCAAGCCGAGGGACAATTCCGACGCGCAGGTCGGTCCCCGGGTCATCACATAATAGAGCGGATATCCTCGTGTCTTATAGGAACTCTTTATAGAGGGATTGGTGTGGGCCCGACTGCCTTGGTGGCCAGAGCGGACATAGACTGGCGCCTGGTGGAGGTCAGACACAGCTCGAGGCGGGCGGTCGGGTCCGGGTCTCGGACGGCGAGTGTCGTCATGCTGGGGAGTCGAGGTCGGCCCCGGGACTATGATTCCCGGGCCAGAGGTCCGACTGGACTCGAGTTGTTAATCTGAGTGACCAACGGTCGGCTGGGGGTGAACAGTAGGCACGCGATTCCGTGTCGGGGTCTAGCGCGGCATCATGAAGTGCACTTCGTCACCGTAAGTTGGCGTATACGGGCGGACCCGGGATGCCGGTGTGTTTGCGTGCGATGAGGATGGCCTTGGTATGAGACGGCTAAACACCGCATGAGGGAAGTACGCGTGACATACCCTCGGCGTGTGTGAGCCGACTAGCAAGCCAACCGCGCGAGCACTTGTCTTCTCGCGTTCCCGACCCTTGTCGAAAGCCTCGGAAGTCCGAGGGTGCGGCAATTAGGTCGGGGGTGTCCGTTCGAGAGTCTTTTTTGTGTTGTTCTTTCCTGGACCTTGTGCCCCTTGAGCTTCTAAGGGGGGAATTTATAGGAATTTGAAGGGGTGGGGGTGGGGTTTAGGCGGACCAAGTTGAGGGTTCAACTTGGTCCGGGTAAACCCCTCAAACAGTATTATTTTTATTTTATTTTTGTATATTTTTTTATGTGTAACGGAGTGGGTGAGATGGGGTTTAGGCGGACCAGCCCAAGGGGCTGGTCTGGTCCGCCTAAACCCCTCCTCTGGGGGGGTTTAGGCGGACCAAAGTGGCCCATTTTTTTATTTAAAAAATCTTTTTTTAATACCCAGGGGGTTTAGGCGGACTGGGATGGAGGGAGAGAGAGGGGCGGCCCCACCTCTATAAAATTGGATTGTTTGGTTAATATTTGTCCTAATTTGGATAAAAGAAAGAGGACAAAGGATATTGGAAGGATACACTTGTGTGCGCGGACCGAGAAGCTCGTGCGTGTGATTCGTCATGGGCGTTCTTTGCGGCTCCTTCCACGTAAGGGTACGGTGAATGAATCCTAGCGCGAACCTTGCACCTCGAGATCAGAAATTTGCATGAACTGGGACAGGGAAAAGTCGTGGGCCTCTAAGCTGAGAGGAGGGGCGGCCCCCGGGGGGTTCGCCCTCTCCGGTGCGCGGCTGTGCCCTGCGATGAACTGGCCCCGGGCACGTAGCAACCCCGAGGGATGGTCCCCAGGGGTCTTCTTTCATCGTCTGGAGATGTCCTTTGAGGGACGTTGGGCTTCAGGATACTAGGATGGCCCGTGGGGGCCATTGTTCTTCGAGTCGTAGTGGCCGCTCACAAGGTGTTCGGGAAAATGCCCGACACACCCCGGGTTGTCGAACGGGCCAAGTAGGTGACTGGCGGGCCTTGGATTTGGCCTTGGGTTGAGGGTAGAAATTCATGGACACTGAGAGGGAGCACCTTGGGCTCATGGGCCATGCATCGTGCTACATGCCGTGTTGTACGGCGGGTTGGCAGGGTAGCCTCGGGTTGACCCGAGAGCTAGAGTTAAGTGGCTCATTGCCACGTGTTTGAGGGTCGGGGGTGGCCCCGGCTTGCTGGGGGGTCGTTGTAGGACCCAATTAGTGTGCTGGAACCACAGGGTGGCCCGTGGGTTGGTGTAGAAGGGTTGAAACATACGCGCCCACAAGGTGTTCGGAAAAATACTGAACACACGTGTATGAGCCGTATACACGTGCTGCGGGCCTCCAAAGCCTGTGGTTGGCTTACTTGGGTCTCCCTTTGACCTTGGAGGGTTGAAATAAAGCGTCCCGGGGTAGGCCCCTGGCCTTTTCACCGGGTGCCACGTGGCGTGGCTTGTAGTCGGGGTGCCCCCGGGTTGGCCCGGGTGGTCGTATAGAACGCGGGCAAAGTCCGCAACTTAGGGGTCGAGAGTGGTCTCGATTGATTGCTAATTTCGCCGTATACATCAGCTAGCAGGTTGGGGCCATTAGTCGGGCCCACTGGGTTGTCGGAGGGGCCGGGTAGCCCGTGCCTTGAAGGTGTTCGAGAAAATTCCCGAACTCTTATATCTGGGTATTTTGCTGGGGAAATTGTCCAGGTACAACAATGACTCAATAAAGATAAAAATTACATGATGACTCCAAACTAATTTAAAGACACCAAGACCCTCTAAGTCTTCTCTCGATCATCAATCTTCGCTCTGGGACCCATCGCTAGCATAATACGAGTCTGACTCTCTTGAACTTCCTAAAAAGATTGGGAAAATAAGTATGATCACACTTACCCAGTAGGTATCTTCGCATCAACATGGAAGCAAGCTTTAAGTAATTACGTTTTTGCTCTAGATAATAAGGCAATGGAAAATGCGATAAAACACGCGAATAAACCATAGTGACAATAAGAATTGAACCATAGAGATATGAAGAATGTGAAGGAATAATAGAGCATGATCAAGCAAGATATAAGGTAAAGTGTCACGCCCCGATGCGGAATCTCGGGACGTACGGTTAGGGGCAAGCGAGCAATAATTCCGAACCATTGCAAACCATTGCACAAAAGGTTGGAAAGGATAATAATCAGAGTTTTATTGATAATAAAGTTGAGTACACTGGGTAGAACAACTACATCTAAATAATAAGCAAAATACTAGAACAATCTCTCACTAATACTAAGGGTACAAACTGACTCAATAAACTAAAACTATCTCTCGATATCACTCCAGTCCATTCCCGACAAGTTCATCACCTGGAAAGAGGGGAAAAGTAGGAGTGAGCTAAACGCGCTCAGTAGATAACCACAAACAGGTTTACGTAATTAACCATTGATTTCCAATTTATATGAAATGCAGTAAATAAAGAATGACGATACGATAAAAGAAACAATGTAAAAGATATCTTGCAAAGTCAAGAAATATAACAATTTACCAAGTAATGAACAAGTAAAGTAACAGTAGAGAATTTGGCCAGCAAGTATGTTACACATGTAACCAAGTAAATACGCACGAGTCAAGTAACAAGAGTTTGTCATAGACGTAACATGTCAAGTCAAGTATTCGGGTGCAATGCCTCACCCTGTCATAAACATCCCAATGGGCTCAATATCTTTTCGGGCGCTCTCCCCAGGACCAGACCGGGCCCTTATGATGCGTTGGCATTTCATTTCAATTGGATCACCGATCCCCCGTCTAGACATAGTCAATTATGGCCAATATAATCAGATGAATTTCTGTCGGGTACAAGATGTAAAGGACGACACTTGCCTCCTTTGATTCAAGAGTATAACTACGATGAAAAACTCAAAACAAGGTAGTCGTACGGCAAACACCGGGCCGTACTCACATGAGTAACGAGTCACGGGGCCAAGAATGAACGGTTGACAGTAAGCCGTTCGAGAGAGAGAAGTAAGTTCCGAAGAACGAATATACGAACCATTCGGGTCGTATTTTAAGAAATACGGTTCAAGAGAATCCGTATTAAGCATAACGATAATATCTAATTATAAGATAATTTATGCAAAATAGTCACCGGGTTGCCAATAACAATTAAACCAACCAATTTCAGTTTAATGTCCATTGATCAATTCCGGGCTCAAATATGACCGAAGATTATCCAAGGGTAATCGGTCAATTAATCAAGTTAAAACAATAGTCATGATGTAACCGTAATTTACCACGGTAAAAATGTTCTACGGTAAAAATGTAAAGTTTACCGGATGGAGTGTCCGGCTAATTGGTCAAAGACTTGCCATAAGTCGACCAGTAATTTTCTGGTTTACAGTAATTTACAGAAATTACCTATGGTAAAGTTTAGCTATTTACCATACTTATTCAATTTATCCAAAGTTACAAGTGAATTTCAATGATTTTCACTTTAAACAATTTATCAAAATAGATATTGCAAATAACAGAAATTTACTCATGTCATTATCTGTTATTTATGTGGATTGTCAATTTTTACTAATTAACATTGTTAAATGGGTCAAATAGCAAAAAAAATCAGTTTTCTGGAAGTTAAACGGATGCCAGTGGGCCGTTAAACCTACTGGCTGTAAAACGGTTATCATTGGGCCGTTTTATACAAGGCGGGCGGTTCTAATTGGGCCGTTTGTATAAGTCGGGCGGGCAGTTCTGAGCCGTCTAAGAGATAAAGCGGTCCGATTGGAACCGTTAATCCCTGTAACACGGGAACAGCGAAACAGAAGCATAAATCCGGCGTTTAAGGCTTCAATTCATGCATTTGAGTACGTAAATAAATGGAAAAGCATGGTTTCTACAAGCTAACATGATGCCCTTTCATTCCATTTATCAAATTCAAGGTTTGTGCCATGGTTACCTACCTTAACCGATGAAATAAGGAAAGATGAATGGGGAAGAAGATGAACAGTAGACTTGCAGAGCTTCTTCACAGCAGCAAGAACCCTTTTGTGTTTAAGAAATGTTTAAGGGGGGCTTCCTCTACTTATAGGTTTGGAAGAGGAGTGTTTAATCTTCACACACGGTTTGGTCAGAGCCGCAAAATCCTTTACATTGTTGACAACGTGTTTCTGCCAACCAAAACACGGTTTCACGTGTTTCTCAAGGTAAGGTTAGCCTAATCTAAGCCTAATCCAAAAGATTAAGGAATGGTTAACTAAGACCTCAATTTAATGTTACTAAATGATTTTTAATGAATTGGACCCAAAAGACAAAATTACTAATCAAGACATGCTCTTTCATAATATGATTTTTATGGAATTTTATCACGAGGTTTATTGTTAATCTCCCAATCTTAAGATTAAAATAATAATTTAACCCAATGTTCAACGGTTTAGTCGATAGAGAGAGTTTCTGATTTTTACCGATGAAACTTCAGAAGATAAAGTTGCTAAGAAAAATACCCTCTATCAGATGTGATTTTTACAGATTTTTCTAAGGTAGTTGTATTTTCGTATGAATAGTGTTTTCCGCGTTTTTAAGTCAGGCTTAAATCACTGATTAAGCCATGTAAATGATTTTATTAGGGTCAAGTACAGAAGACCAAAGTGTTTACCATGGTCTTTACTAATTAACTACCATTTTTCGGAATTTTTATATGATAGTCAAAATTTTTACTATTTACTATTTACCACAGTCACTATTCAACATTTACTATTTACGAATTTTAATATTTGTACAGAAACTCGGGGTCTTACACCCCCCCCACTTAAAGAATTTGGTCCTCCAAATTCACTGGACCAAAATATAATAGCTCACCTAGAATAGATCGGGATAACGCTTCCGTATGGCGTCCTCGGATTCCCATGTAGCTTCCTCTATTCCACGCCGACTCCATTGGATTTTAACCATCGGTATGGAACGATTTCGAAGTTGTTGCTCTTTCCGATCCAGAACCTTCACTGGTCTTTCTTCATAAGATAGATCCTTCTTAAATTCAAAGTCCATATGTTGAATGATGTGACTAGGGTCGTACACGTATTTCCGAAGCATAGATACATGGAATACGTTATGTACACCAGATAATTGAGGAGGTAAGGCCAATCTATAGGCGACTTCACCCACTCGATCAAGGATCTCAAATGGACCAATATACCTTGGGCTTAACTTGCCATGAATACCGAATCGACGAATACCTCTTGAAGGAGAGACTTTTAAGAACACATGCTCGCCAATTTGAAATTCCAAATCTCTTCTTCTATTATCAGCATAGCTCTTTTGCCTCGATTGAGCCACAAGTAACCGGTCTCGGATAATACGAATATTTTGTGATGACTCCGAGATAAGATCCGGTCCAAGCCATTGCTTCTCGCCAACCTCATCCCAACATAATGGAGAACGACAGCTCCTTCCATACAAAGCCTCGAAAGGTGTCATCTGTATGCTGGATTGATAACTATTATTGTAGGCGAATTCTATCAATGCTAAATGATCGCTCCAACTTCCACCGAAGTCGATCATACAAGCTCTCAACATATCTTCCACTATTTGATTAGTTCTCTCGGTCTGTCCATCTGTTTGCGGATGAAATGCAGTGCTAAAATTCAGACGGGTACCAAGAGATTCTTGCAATCCTTTCCAAAAATGAGAAGTAAATCTCGGATCTCTATCGGATATAATGTTGACTGGGATACCATGAAGCCTAACCACTTCCTTTAAATATAATGCTGCCAGCACATCAACTGTCCACTTGGACTTAATAGATAAGAAATGTGCGGATTTAGTCAGTCGATCCACAATTACCCATATAGCATCATAACCACCTCGAGTCTTAGGAAGACCCATAATGAAATCCATGCCAATACTCTCCCACTTCCATTGGGGTATATCAAGTGGTTTCAATTTACCTGCCGGTCTGAAATGCTCGGCCTTTACTTGTTGACAAACAAGACATGTACTCACGAAATTTGCAATTTCCCTTTTCATGTTCGGCCACCAAAATGACCTTTTCAAATCCTTGAACATCTTAGTGCCTCCCGGATGGATAGTATATTTGGATCTATGGGCTTCTTCAAGAATCCGATTCTTTATATTAACCTCATTCGGTACACAAGTTCTACCTTGAAATAATAATCTTCCATCATCGGCTATCGAGAAATCAGGTCTGCTACTCAAGCTTTCCTTAATCTCGACTAGCTCGGGATCAATATCTTGCAATAACTTGATTTCTACCAACAATTCGGGCTTCAGTTGCAACTGGGAAATCAATATCCGGTCATTATCAATATTGATATCCAGACTAGCCATTTGCTCCAGTAATTTCCATTCTTGTAACATAAGACTAGATATCTTAGCCACAGGCTTCCGACTTAAAGCATCAGCAACCACATTGCCTTTGCCCGGGTGATACTTAATAGAAAAGTCGAAATCCTTTATATACTCCAACCATCTTCTTTGTCTCATGTTCAATTCCTTTTGAGAAAATAAGTATTTCAGACTTTTGTGATCCGAAAATACCGTAAATGATTCACCATATAAGTAGTGCCTCCAAATCTTCAAAGCAAATACCACGGCTGCCAATTCCAAATCATGAACTGGATAATTAACTTCATGCTTTCTTAGCTGCCTAGAAGAATAGGCAATCACCTTGCCGTGCTGCATAAGCACACAGCCTAAGCCAATACCAGAAGCATTAGTGTAAACCACGAAACCACCCTCACCAGAAGGTAAGGTTAAAATAGGGGCAGTAGTCAGACAATCCTTCAGAGTCTGAAAACTCCATTGGCATTCAATTGACCACTCAAACTTCATCTCTTTGCGGGTTAACTTTGTCAGAGGTACCGCAATCTTAGAGAAATCTTGAATAAACCTTCGATAGTAACCAGCCAGGCCAAGAAAACTCCTCACTTCAGTAACACTGGTAGGTTGTTCCCAATTCTTTACTGCTTCCACCTTTGATGGATCTACAGAAATACCATCCTTGGTAATAATATGTCCTAGAAAAGACACCTCTTGTAACCAGAAATCACACTTGCTCAACTTAGCATATAATTGGTGATCTCTCAATAATTTGAAAGCCATCCTCAGATGCTCGGCATGTTCTCTTTCACTCTTGGAATATATCAAAATATCATCTATGAATACCACAACCCATTGATCAAGGTAGGGTCGGAACACACTGTTCATTAACTGCATGAAAGCTGCCGGTGCATTCGTTAACCCAAAAGGCATAACGACAAACTCATAATGGCCATACCAGCTACGGAAAGCTGATTTATAAATATCCTCTTCTTTAATCCGTAACTGGTGATATCCAGATCGAAGATCGATCTTAGAAAAATAAGAAGCTCCAGTAATCTGGTCAAATAACTCATCAATCCTTGGCAAAGGATACTTGTTCTTGACAGTCAACTGGTTAAGTTGCCGATAATCGATGCATAATCTCATCGAACCATCTTTCTTCCGAACAAACAATACAGGAGCTCCCCAAGGGGAAACACTCGGGCGAATAAAATCCTTCTCGAGTAATTCCAACAATTGCTGCTTCAATTCCCGTAATTCCGCAGGAGACATGCGATAAGGGGCTTTAGAAACAGGAGACGATCTAGGAATAAGATCAATAGAGAATGTAACTTCACGCTGAGGCGGAAGTCCTGGTAACTCCTCTGGAAATACGTCCGGAAATTCTCGGACAATAGAAATGTCCTTAATCTCGATCTGCTGTTCAGGGGACGCATGAACAAAAGCCAGAAAAGCTTCGCATCCACGCCTCAATAACTTATCAGCACGAAGAGTCGAGATAAGAGAGATAGAACTAGGGTGTTTCACTCCCTTGAAGGATAATCCGGGGTGTCTAGAAAAAGACACGGAACAAGAACTACAATGAACATTGGCCTCATACCGAGCCAACCAATCCGCTCCTAGGATTACATCGTAATCCTTCATGTCCATACAAATCAAATCAGCTGGAAAATTCTGATCATTCACCATAACCTTACTAGAAGGATAGTAATGCTGAATTGCTGATTTAGAACCAATAGGGGTTGATATTTCTAACGGAGAACTCAACAAAACAGGTGCCATAGCTAAAGATTTAGCAAATCTCCGTGAAATAAAAGAATGTGTTGCACCAGTATCAATTAGAACAAAAGCTGGCAAGTCGAATATAACAAGAGTACCTTCGACGAGTCCACCATCCTCGGCGATATCTTTTTCCTTTGCATGGAGAGCCTGGAGCATGCCTTGAGGCTTCTTGAAATTCAGAGGTTTTGCCGGGATAGCTTGTTCCGATAATAAAGGACAGTTGGGTATACGGTGCTCTTTGCTTCCACACCGCAGACATGCACCTAGCTTGCGCCAACAATCTTCCATCTTGTGACCAGGACGATCACAATATCGGCATACGCCCTTGAATGGAATCATAGAATCAGGTTTCTTGTCTTCTTGTCGCGGCATTTTGCCTCTCCACGAACCAGAACCAGAACTTGAACCAGAACTAATAAAGGCTCTTTTCTTGCTCGGGTCAGTGCCAAATCCAGGTTTAACATTCTTGAGTGCCTTCGGTTGCTCTTTCTTGTTACCTTGACCACGAATCCTTTCAGTCATTTCCAAAGTATCTTCTAATATTTGTGCCTTTCTTACCATCTCAGAATATGTAGAAATTTCCAGTGGTGCAAGTTGATTGATATAATGAAGTCGAAGACCATTGAGGAAACGCTTCGCCTTCATTCTCTCAGTCGAAATAAGATGTCTTGCATAACGAGAGAGTCGTGAAAACTGAGCCTCATATTCTGATACCGATAAACTTCGCTGCTTCAAAGCTGCGAATTCTGCTCCCTTCTTTTCTTGCACGCGGTCAGAAAAATATTTATCATTGAAATATTCCTCGAATTCCTCCCACGAGACTTGTTGATCTCCGAGAGTCGGCTTAACAGACTCCCACCAAGCACGTGCATCACGTTCCAGTTGGAAAACGGATAAAAGAACACGTTCTTGGTCAGTGCATTGCATGACCTCAAAAATTCTTGCCATCTCGTCGAGCCAATTCTCGGCTTCATCGGGATCAGTTGAACCAGCGAATCTAGGCGGGTTCATTCCTCGGAAATTCTGATATAAATCACCAGTGCCATGAGCTGCGCCATGAGGTGCCACTCCAGCTCCAGCTCCTGCCTGAGCCAGTGCATTCAAGGCTTGCGTAAGTCCTTGAACTGTACGCTGTAAATTCCTCATCTCAGCACGATTGGCTGCCATTTCTAGTTAAGTGCCTATAAAATAGTTACTCGGATTATTTATGAGAGAAGAACTTCTTAGATGAGAAGAGAAGAACTAGATAAGAAGAACATGATTATGGTTAAATAACTTAACCCAAATTTCTACCCAATTCTCACAAGGTTGTTTTCTTAAGTCTATAACCAATAAACCTATAACATTAAAGTGAAATACCTAGGACAAATTGACCTAGGCTCTGATACCAACTAAACTGTCACGCCCCGATGCGGAATCTCGGGACGTACGGTTAGGGGCAAGCGAGCAATAATTCCGAACCATTGCAAACCATTGCACAAAAGGTTGGAAAGGATAATAATCAGAGTTTTATTGATAATAAAGTTGAGTACACTGGGTAGAACAACTACATCCAAATAATAAGCAAAATACTAGAACAATCTCTCACTAATACTAAGGGTACAAACTGACTCAATAAACTAAAACTATCTCTCGATATCACTCCAGTCCATTCCCGACAAGTTCATCACCTGGAAAGAGGGGAAAAGTAGGAGTGAGCTAAACGCGCTCAGTAGATAACCACAAACAGGTTTACGTAATTAACCATTGATTTCCAATTTATATGAAATGCAGTAAATAAAGAATGACGATACGATAAAAGAAACAATGTAAAAGATATCTTGCAAAGTCAAGAAATATAACAATTTACCAAGTAATGAACAAGTAAAGTAACAGTAGAGAATTTGGCCAGCAAGTATGTTACACATGTAACTAAGTAAATACGCACGAGTCAAGTAACAAGAGTTTGTCATAGACGTAACATGTCAAGTCAAGTATTCGGGTGCAATGCCTCACCCTGTCATAAACATCCCAATGGGCTCAATATCTTTTCGGGCGCTCTCCCCAGGACCAGACCGGGCCCTTATGATGCGTTGGCATTTCATTTCAATTGGATCACCGATCCCCCGTCTAGACATAGTCAATTATGGCCAATATAATCAGATGAATTTCTGTCGGGTACAAGATGTAAAGGACGACACTTGCCTCCTTTGATTCAAGAGTATAATCACGATGAAAAACTCAAAACAAGGTAGTCGTACGGCAAACACCGGGCCGTACTCACATGAGTAACGGGTCACGGGGCCAAGAATGAACGGTTGACAGTAAGCCGTTCGAGAGAGAGAAGTAAGTTCCGAAGAACGAATATACGAACCATTCGGGTCGTATTTTAAGAAATACAGTTCAAGAGAATCCGTATTAAGCATAACGATAATATCTAATTATAAGATAATTTATGCAAAATAGTCACCGGGTTGCCAATAACAATTAAACCAACCAATTTCAGTTTAATGTCCATTGATCAATTCCGGGCTCAAATATGACCGAAGATTATCCAAGGGTAATCGGTCAATTAATCAAGTTAAAACAATAGTCATGATGTAACCGTAATTTACCACGGTAAAAATGTTCTACGGTAAAAATGTAAAGTTTACCGGATGGAGTGTCCGGCTAATTGGTCAAAGACTTGCCATAAGTCGACCAGTAATTTTCTGGTTTACAGTAATTTACAGAAATTACCTATGGTAAAGTTTAGCTATTTACCATACTTATTCAATTTATCCAAAGTTACAAGTGAATTTCAATGATTTTCACTTTAAACAATTTATCAAAATAGATATTGCAAATAACAGAAATTTACTCATGTCATTATCTGTTATTTATGTGGATTGTCAATTTTTACTAATTAACATTGTTAAATGGGTCAAATAGCAAAAAAAATCAGTTTTCTGGAAGTTAAACGGATGACAGTGGGCCGTTAAACCTACTGGCTGTAAAACGGTTATCATTGGGCCGTTTTATACAAGGCGGGCGGTTCTAATTGGGCCGTTTGTATAAGTCGGGCGGGCAGTTCTGAGCCGTCTAAGAGATAAAGCGGTCCGATTGGAACCGTTAATCCCTGTAACACGGGAACAGCGAAACAGAAGCATAAATCCGGCGTTTAAGGCTTCAATTCATGCATTTGAGTACGTAAATAAATGGAAAAGCATGGTTTCTACAAGCTAACATGATGCCCTTTCATTCCATTTATCAAATTCAAGGTTTGTGCCATGGTTACCTACCTTAACCGATGAAATAAGGAAAGATGAATGGGGAAGAAGATGAACAGTAGACTTGCAGAGCTTCTTCACAGCAGCAAGAACCCTTTTGTGTTTAAGAAATATTTAAGGGGGGCTTCCTCTACTTATAGGTTTGGAAGAGGAGTGTTTAATCTTCACACACGGTTTGGTCAGAGCCGCAAAATCCTTTGCATTGTTGACAACGTGTTTCTGCCAACCAAAATACGGTTTCACGTGTTTCTCAAGGTAATGTTAGCCTAATCTAAGCCTAATCCAAAAGATTAAGGAATGGTTAACTAAGACCTCAATTTAATGTTACTAAATGATTTTTAATGAATTGGACCCAAAAGACAAAATTACTAATCAAGACATGCTCTTTCATAATATGATTTTTATGGAATTTTATCACGAGGTTTATTGTTAATCTCCCAATCTTAAGATTAAAATAATAATTTAACCCAATGTTCAACGGTTTAGTCGATAGAGAGAGTTTCTGATTTTTACCGATGAAACTTCAGAAGACAAAGTTGCTAAGAAAAATACCCTCTATCAGATGTGATTTTTACAGATTTTTCTAAGGTAGTTGTATTTTCGTATGAATAGTGTTTTCCGCGTTTTTAAGTCAGGCTTAAATCACTGATTAAGCCATGTAAATGATTTTATTAGGGTCAAGTACAGAAGACCAAAGTGTTTACCATGGTCTTTACTAATTAACTATCATTTTTCGGAATTTTTATATGATAGTCAAAAAATTACTATTTACTATTTACCACATTCACTATTCAACATTTACTATTTACGAATTTTAATATTTGTACAGAAACTCGGGGTCTTACATAAAGTGGCCTTTCATTAACAAGAATGTAATTCATAACCATAAAGTCTATGCACTAGAAAGTCATGAACAAGAAAGTATTAGCAAGCATGTAATTTATCACAAGATTGCCTCATGGTTTTCACCCGTCTATAAAAAAGTACTCCCGGTGCAATGCGACCCCAGTGTTCATCGTACCCCATGGTTTTCAGCACGTTTCTGGCTATCTTCCGAGAGGGCTAGCGTGGATCCCTTGGACACTGTCCGTGCCCACTCTTACATCTTCAAGTTACAGATCAAGCTACTTTCATGAGAAATAATAACGTTTCGGCCAATAATATTCAATTCAACAATAATGTCATGATAATGTAACCAAGGTAAAGAACACTCCAATATAAAATCATGAGAGTTCAAAGAATGATTTAAAACAAGGTCATGCTATGGGAAGAATCCGGCAGCATAACGGCATGTTCTTTAACTTGCATAATTCATTAGATAGCTTTTGAATAAAGTGTTAGGTTCTAGATAATCAATAGACCATCTAAGACCATAGGGAAATCAACCCTTGGGCCAAACCTCGGGTTTGATAACACTTGGACAGAAAATGGTCATGCCTGGGCCATTTTTTGATGAGACGATCATGAAAGGGCCGCTTCTATGAAATAGCGGTTCAGTTAGGACCGCTACTAGAGAGACGCGATCAGACAAGGACCGTTTCTATATAGAGTCAATGCAGTAGAATAAACTGGCATAACGCGGTCACGGTATGACCGCTACTTAACAGTGGCAGTCGCCTGATGGCCGCGACTATCCATACATAGAAAATGCCTCTAAAGTGCTTTCTAGACAATTGGACTTTGAGGGTACAACCAGCTCGGCATCCTAGTGGGAATCCTAGGCTCGCGGAGACTTACGGAGGTCTTGAAACATGATCCTCTAGTCCGACAGAAGGAATATCCGGTGAAGAGGTTCACAAGTCTAAGAAAATGTGCCTCTAAGTGCAAAGTGTATCTAATAGACACATACCGAAATACGTGTTGTATACTTATGAAAGACTTGGAGATGAGAGTGAGACCGTGAAATAGCGATCAATCATCAATGAAAACCAATACATAAACCATGTAGAAATATCTTTAATACAAGATTATAAAGGGTTTTGGAATGAAATTGACATAAGTTTAAAGTAAGTTCCTAAAACATGTAAGCCACAGAATCTAGCACAGTGGATGCATAATATAACCATTAATACGAATCCAGGGTCATAATTCGAAATACAACCTAATTACCTAGGCTTAATATATATTTTAAAGGGTCGATCTACGTTCTGTTTATAGTTAATTGGAAGCAGAAAATAGACCTAATAGCGGTCTATCCAGAACTGCTTCTATACCTACGCGGTCAGTCGGGGACAGCTAAAAGACAGTGGCAGTCTTGGGGAGGCCGTTTTAAGCCTGCCAGCCAGAAGGGTCAAAAAGTGCAATTAAAGCCTATTCTAGGGCAAGTAATGCATAAAAACTCCAATAAACATGAAGGTAAGTCATGATAGAAGAAAAGCAATGCATGGAGGTGCATAGGTTTGCGTGAATTGAATCAAATTATCATATTCTTCTTAAAGGACAAGTTTCATGTATGCAGAAATAACCCTACATGCGTAGTGAACATAAATCATGAAATTCTCCACGTACAATGCATGAAATCACAAGCAATCAAAGGGCTTTTGTTCCTAACATATTAATTTAGCTATCCATGAGATAACCTACCTCTGGAAGTGCTCCTATGAATCTAATTTCTGGCGGGAGGTTGATGTTGGCTAGTGCGCGTCCTGCGTGGAACCGGCTATTTCTTGACCTTCTATCTCTTCAACCACTCGTCCTAAAGTCACCAAACTTGGAGAATAGGTAGAAGATACAAAGGACAACAATAAGTTCTAAAGGTAGAACTTGAACTAACCTCGTTTAGGGCTTCTAATCTCCTCTTCTACCCTGGATGGACGCATTGTCTTCTATGCAGACTCCAGAGGGATAGCGGCTTATGGGGCTTCTAGCTCCTTAAAGACTCGACCTCCTAGCACGAAAATTAGAGGGGTGTTAGACAGTATAAAGGAGAACAAAAGTTTCAAAAGGCTTTATCTGAAATAGTGTCTCCTTACCTGTGAGAAACGCGATCCAACATTAGGGTTCGCACGAGTCGAAGTTGGGTCTATTTATAGGGTTTAAGTTTGGGTTACTAGATTAGGTCAATATAGAATCCTATTCTCGACTCAAATCAATCCCTAAGAGTCCTATACCAAGTTTCTAGGCCAGGTGTTGGATCTCTGATTTTGATGATGGCATACTATGAATCATGTCTGTGTTGAATTACTTGGTTGATTCATGGTCTATGTTAAAGTGCTTGACTGATTCATATGATAAGCCATTTTAATAAGTTCAGTCAGGTCAATGCATACACAGAGTCATTTAGTCCTTTCATCAAGTAGGTTGCATACATGAGCATTTCTGTTCTTAAGGTCGATGCATGTTTCAGAAGTTCTTCATTGAGGTCAGTGTCAAGTCCTCATCAGGTCGGTGCATGCATCAGACATGGCTAACTAAGGTCTGTGCATATGCTCATGAGGTCGGTGCTAGCCTGTTGTGCATTGTCATAAGGTTTGTGCTAGCCTGTTCTGCATTGTGCATAAAGGTCGGTGCCAGTCTGTTCTGCATTGTGCATAAAGGTCGGTGCAAGTTTAGGTGTCAAAGGCTCAAGGTCGGTGCATACTCAAAGTCGATGCACGTCTTCACTAGCAGCATATCAGGTTAGTGCATGCTTTGCATCGCACATAACCAAGGTCGGTGCATACTTGTCTTATGCATATTGGAGGTCGGTGCAGTGTCTTACACTAAGTAAGGTCGGTGCAAGTAGTGCCTCATGCATACTTGAGGTCGATGCTAGTTGCGTTGATTCTTGTAAGTGAGGTTGGTGCTAGTTGCTGTTTCTACTTAGTGAGGTCGATGCTAGTTACCTATCTGCATAAGTCAGGTCGGTGCCAGTCATCTTGGTTGCATCAGAGTCGGTGCAAGTCTAGCCACCTGCATACCAGGTCAATGCTAGTTGGCTTTATCTGCATGTAAAGTCTACGTCATGCATTAGAGTCAGTGCTAGCCTGCATTTCTTCTTGAACTGAGGTCGACGTTAGTAGCCACTAAAGTCAAAGCTAGTATGCATTCTTATGCACTGAGGTCAGTGCTAGTATGAAGAGTTCATGAACTTAAGTCGGTGCTAGTCATGCATATTGGTCTAAGGCAAGGTAGGTGCTAGTGATATTTTTCATGCTGAATTTCACAGAGTCCTTCTGTGATTGTTGTCTGAGCATTATATGCCATAGTCTAAGCATCGTATTAAAGCGTGTGTCTGACCATCATCCATGTGTTTTATTTTGATTATCTTAGTCAACCTTCTATAAATATTCACTATGCCTGCAAGGTATTTGACTAGATGACCTTTACTTATAGTGCAGAAACTCAAGGAGGCGCGTGATCCAATAAGTGGCGCGTGATCCCAGGACGCCTTGTTAACCAAGATCCTGCCACGTGGCCAACCCAACTCAGATCTCAATGAACTTTTGGGCTAGAAACATGGTTTCCACATGCCTTTCTACCAGTGGCTTATAAAAGGGGGCAGATCGCCCAACTTCGAAGAATTAATACAAAAATACTGAGAAAAGGAAGAACTTAAGAAAAAGAAGAAGAGCAGACAGAAAGATAGTGTTGTAGAGAGCAGAAGAGAGATAAGATAGTGAGAGAGATTTGAGAGGAGAAAGAAAAAGGAGTGTTGCATAAGTAGAGCATCGTGTCCAGAGCTCGAATAAAGGAAATTGAAGGTGGCTCTGACAACTACTAGATCAGATCTAGTGTTGTCTGCTATTTGCTCTATAAAGAGCTACATTTGCGCTTAGATTTAGATCTGTCTTTTTATCCTCTGATTTATTGTTCCTTCTTTCTTTTTATACCTTCTTTATAAGTTGTGTATCAGCGGTGGCAAAAGTTTTAAGGCCTAGCGGTTTGAAGCTGTGAATCAGCAGTGGCATAAGCTGTAAGGCCCAGCGGTTTGAAGCTGTGAATCAGCGGTGGCTTAAGCTGTAATGCCCAGCGGTTGAAGCTGTGAATCAGCGGATTGTAGGCAAGCTGTGAGGCCTAGCCGTTTAAGCTGTGATTCAGCGAAAGCCACACTCTAGTTGGAGTGTGGGGTGGATGTAGGTCAGTAGACCGAACCACCTAAAATCTCTTGTGTTGTGTGGTTGACTGATTTTCTGTGTGAGCTTGTTGTCTATCATCTAGATCTCTTCTGCCTGTGTGTATTCTAACAGTTGGTTAGGCCGTGCAACTCCGCAGTCTGAGCAATTGTTCTTTGAGCGAGTTATTCTAGTCTCATATAGTTTAAATTTGGCTAAAAAGCTTTAGAGGATCCATTCACCCCCCCTCTGGATCCACGTTTGGTTCAAACCCTGCGTCCAACACCAGGTAGCTTTGATCTCTGGCCCTTAGGAGGGATAAAACCCATTCTTTTTAGGGTTTATCAGATCACGCTCACGGAAGACAGTAGCGGTCAGATGAGGATCGCTTTTATGAGAAGGTGATCGTGCGATTGACCACCTCTAGGTGGTTTAGTCCGAAATTTTTAGATTTTTGAATTTATCAACTATTTATCCAATTTATCCCCTTTTAATTCTAAAATTTGCCCCAGTTACGTTTCTATAATTGGGCTTGGGCCTAAAAGGTTAGGTTTTGAGTCTTTTGGGCCTACTTGAGTGGACTTAAGTCTAGTCTAATATCTGGGCCTTTAAATAATTATTAATTGGGCCTTTATTCATTAAATAGCCCATTAAGCTTATTAAACATATTTATGACTTAAATAAATATATTTAAATTCAAAAATTCACAGAAAAATTTCAGGGGTGCTACACTCGCGTCTCTCCCTCCCTCCCTCTTCTTCTCCGATGGTCAACGGGGATGATCGACGGCGAGGCAAAGGGCGACGCGGGGCGAGGAGCGGCTAGGATTGGGGACCGGACGAGAGGCGGTGGCACGGTGAGGCGGCTTTGCATTTTCGGGAGGAACCAACAGTGTAACGCGGTTATCGAGCGTCGATCGGCTTCCCCTCTTCGCCGTTTCTTCGTAAGAGGTAGGGAGATGGATCCTTGCCCTTCCCGCATTATTTCCCCACATTTTCATGTCGATTGGGGCGAGATTGAGTGGGTTTCCTTCTTGTTGTGGTTTTATGCATGTTTTGGGGCGAGTGGCGATTTCCACCGTTTCGGGTGATGTTTTCTAGCCAAATGCGAGGCATTGGTAGACTAGATGTTGGGGAATGCTTCCCCCTTGCTTTCCCCATCTTCTCCCATGGTTTCGGGCCGTGGTGAGGCCGAGAGCGGGTTTTGTTCTTATTTTGGGGAAATTCGGGCATAATTCGGGGTGAGCGTCGGATTTGCAATTTTTGATCGCCGTTTCGCAACCCATTGGGTCCCATTGAATGTGCTTGAGGTCGGGGGTTGATTCCCCAAGCTTCCCCCTCGCTTCGGAGACGAGTCGGGCGTGGGACAAGGCCCCGAAGGGTTCCCCCGTCCGTTGGTCGTCAGAATTGGTCGACCAATTCAGTGAATTGGTCGACCGGTTCTGGCTGAGTAAGGGCTGGTCGACTCAGGGGTTCGGTCGACCGAACCCTTGAGTTCGGTCGACCGACCCAGGTTAGGTCGACCTGCCCAGAAGGGTAGGTCGACGGGGTTGCAGGTGCTTTCGCCCTTGGGAGAATTCGTCGATCGACCGGCCCATGCCGGTCGACCGAAACTCCCCTGGCCCCTGGGTTTTAATGGCCTATTTGGCCACGGTCAAGTGGTTTTTTCCCCGAATTCATAACTTAGTATTTTACTCACCAAAACCCATGGGAATTGGGCCATTTTGGCCTTGTGAGGGCAACGGTCACCCGAGGATAAATTCTCGTGGTTCGAGGGTTCATGGGTTCCCCGTAATGGGTTTTTAGACTATGTAATTGTAGCATAGTCTCCACGTGGCTTGCAGGCCCGTGGCGAGTCATTAACTGAGTGAGTTCAGTGACCGTGGAGGGTCATATCCGCGTGAGTTCTATGATCGCGGTTGGGTGGTTTCCGTGTGAATTAGTGGGCCGGTGTCCACTGGTTTTGCTATCCGATCGGGGTAGTTTCTTTAACACCCCTCTTGTGTCACGCCGTGGTTCACGGTGGCTGGCGTGCGTGTGTACGCCTTTCTCGAGGTTCCGTAAAATCGTGATCGACCGTGTTTTATGCTAGAGTTCGACGGGGACTCCGCGGGACCGTGGAGCATCCCAGTGGCCGATCGTGTTGGACTGGGCGGGATCGCCCAGTGTGTACTATGCTCCTTGTGTAGAGGCGGGACCGCCTAAGCGTAGGTACCTTGGTTGGGATAAGAGTACGCTGCTGATGGACGCAGTGGCACGTACCCCCTGTCAGGTAGCTGGACACGGCTGTGCTGACGGACGCAGAGGTGCAGATCCCAACTAGTCCGAAGCTGTGGTGTGTGATTGTCTCCTCTACTCATCCCGGGACTGGGTGTAAGTAGTGTGCACGCATATGAGGCCTTGGCGCAGAATAAGACGTTAGTGGATGCATCTGGCCATGTTGTGTTTGCTGAGTAGCAGGCCCTATGCCAGTGAAGGTTGAGTTATCGATAGCATTGTCGTGGCCCTTTCGGCAGACGGGCGTGTGTGTTGCCCTATGTTTGGGCAGGGTCCTTCCACTGACATTAGCTCGGGACCGAGGTTGCCAGTGTGTAGTCGTCCTCCCGAGGGTGGAGGTCGTGAGTGTTTTTGACTGTGCGGCCTTATCGGGTTTTCCATCGGATTGTCACTATCGTGTTTCTTCTCGGTAGTGTTGATTTGTTTTTTAATTAGATTAGATTCCTATCCCGCCCCCTTTAAATACATACATGCATAAACATGTGAATCAAAGACAAGGGAATGAAAGGATGGAAATACTAACTGTGATCGCCACCAAGGATTAACAACGCCGCAAGGATGAAGAAAGGAGTGCAACGGCGCCGTATACCTTGGAACTTAAAGACTTGATCGCGCTTGAAACGGGGTGCGGGGAACTTGTGGATTCAAACCTCCTCTCCTTCCAGCCGGCTAGAGGAAGAGGGCCTCACGTTGTATTCATGCTCTCCTGCAAAACAAAGATCAAAACACAAAGGCAAAACCCATTAAAACATGCATGTGTAGTATCAATCCCGGAGTGATAAAATAGTGTTAGAAATTGAGGGCAAACTCACCGAGGGGAGGTTTTTAACCCCTATGAGTGGGTGCAAAAGCAAGGTGGGAGTGTTGTGCATGCATGAGATTTGAAATCATAGATTTGATTGAGAGAATAGAGAGAAAACGATGATGCAAAACGGAGAAAAACGCATGTGTAGCAGAAAGTGCAGAAAACTGTGATGATTTGTGATTTTGAGGAGACTAGAACTAAGAGTGTAGACCATGAAATCAAGCCCAGAAGGATGAAATTGAAAGCCAATACTTCCCTCTTCAAGATGGGGTCGAAGTTGTGAGTCGACGGTGCAGCATGGCTTCGCCCCACGTCCGGAAAGAGCCCCCCGTCGCGACTGCGAACTGGGCAGTTTTTATAGAGTTTTGCAAGAAAACCTCATCTCCTTATCACGACTCCCAGAGATAGAGTCCAAGATAAATCGAGTTCTCTGGATCAAACTCGAGATAATACTAAGGACAAGAGATAGGAACAAACGGGGATCAATTCAGAGGAGGATTCTAGAAGATATGTTTTTTGGA
Organism: Amorphophallus konjac; assembly: GCA_022559845.1. Lineage (NCBI taxonomy): Eukaryota > Viridiplantae > Streptophyta > Magnoliopsida > Alismatales > Araceae > Amorphophallus > Amorphophallus konjac. The sequence continues at coordinate 33,492,019 of CM040129.1, forward strand.
AGGCAGCCCCGGAGCCTTATCTGCAGAGTTTGAGTTGAACTAGGAAACATAAATCCTGATCTTGCGACCCAGATCCCAAGAGATATTGCCAATGAAAATTTGATTCCTATGAACCAAATTCAAGATAATACCAAGGGCTAGAAGTAGGAAAAAATGGCGCTCAATTCGGAGTAGAATTCAAGAAGTTATGGACTCTGCAAGAGGGCCACGGCGCACAGAAACGGAGCAGAGTCCAACACGAATTGGACTCTCTGGTGCATGTAACGGTCTATCGTAGGACCGTCACATATGATGTAACGGACTAGGGTAGGTCCGTCACACTCTGGAGGTCGAACGAGACGTTTTCGGATGAGATTGGATGTAACGCACCTAAACAGGGCCGTCACTTGGTCTAACGGTCAAGGATAGGACCGCCACACTCTAGGGGTTGAACCGGGCTGTTTTGGGCAAGTTTTGGTGTGACGGTCTATCGTAGGACCGTCACACTGAAGTAACGGTCTTCACTGGGCCGTCACTTCAATGAAGTAACGCACCTGCAAACGACCTTCACTTGGATGAAGGCAGATTCTGGGCAGACTGCGCGCGACTTTAGAAATCGAAGCGTATCTCTCAAACGGTGGAGAATTAGACAAAGTGATAAACATAGAAGTTGTAGATAACTGAGAGAGGAACAACTTTCATGAAGAAATAAATTTGAGAAAATGATTGTAAGAGGGTGAAAATGGGGCTGGAAGAGAGAGGAAAATTCTGGAATGTAGGTGAACAGCACGGCATGCCAGAAAAATGTGAATAGCTCACAATCGGGGCAGAACCGGCCAACAGTGTAGAAGAAGAAATTGTAGATCTTTGAAAGAGGAACAACTTTGATGAAGACAACTTTTTGAAAAGAGGATTGGAAGAAGGTGAAAAAGAACCACTTTCAGGACTGCGCAGTGAGAGAGAGCCGATTACTTGGGGGAAGCCGGCCTAAATGGGCCGAAAGTCGACTTGGAAGTGGGAATTTGACAAGATAAGCTCCGGGGCTATAAGAAATCATGATCTCCAAGACTCAAAGGATATGAAATGGTAAAAATGGACTTGAAATTCATCCAAGGAAGCTCCAAAATAATGGCTAATTCGGGACATCAAAAATGATGAATAAGAGAAATGACACAACTTGTGGGCTAAAACGGGTGTCAACAGATGCCCCTCCTTGATGTCCGCTTTGCAAGGGAACGAGCGAAAGTGGACGTGGAGGCAAAATGGAAAGGAGGTGGAGTGAAAGCGACAGCGACGTGAAATGGAGATGAAGCGGAGATGAAGCGGAGAGAACTGATAAGCGGGCATCAAGGCCAAAAAAGACACCCGTTACAACCAACAAGCGACAGGAATTCTCCCGAAAACGCCAAACTAACCACCTGAAATGATTGACAAGGATGAGACATGTCTGGAGAACTAAACTAAAGGAGGAAAAGGAAACACGACCAGCCTCATCGGGGACACAATCCACGGACAATGAGTGGGTCGGAAGGAACACAGCATAAGAGCTGGAAAGGAGAGATAAGACTGAGATAAAATCCAGACAAGAATCACACTGGCCAATTAGACCAAGCGGCAAGATCAGAGAAATCGTTCAAATTCGGAGTGGAATGAAGAATCTCTTATCCAAGAGAACTGAGTGCAATCAACCATTGCTGAGGAGAAATCCTTGAATGGATCACGAGACATGAATGCTCAAAATGACATGATGCATGCTGGGCTAAAATAAAGAAATCATTAAAACGAATGCAAAGAAAGATAAAATAGAAAGTACTCAAGGATAATATTGCTAGACTGAGCCAAGATGGGGTCAAGAGTCTTCTTGCAACCACGGCGTGCGAGACAGAGTCTATCGTCCCCCACCCGACTCAACCGAGCGGCTTATCCAACGATTAACCGTATGCTCTTAGATCATCATCGTTTTTGTTAAAGGGGAACATCAGATCCCAGAACACACGGGCAACTATCCGGTCCTTGAGAGTCTATAATAACGTAGATACCATATAGTAATGCAACAATGAGCAAGGATAGAGAGCCATACCTGACTTACCTGCCAAGCGAAACGGCATTTTTTTAGATTTTTGATTTCTTGATTTTTGTGGATTTTCATCATAAGACAACAACCACATTGACATGATATAATGTGAACATGAACGAATATGAACGAGCATAACATGAACATAACATAATAAGAGAAATATGAACAAAACATGGCACAACATAACATAACAAAGATGGATGAAATATAACAAACAAACAAATGGCAAACATGCATGCGACTAAAGGCACGGTGGGACAAGACAACATGCACACGGTGGGACAACACATGCAGTGATATAAGGACACGGTGGGACAAAGACACGTGGGATGACAATACCACGGAGGACAACACGTGTGATGAATGACACGGCAGGATAGGGATACGTGTGACGAATGACACGGCGGGACAAAAGACATGGAGGACCATAGAAATATATGACAAGGACACACTCTTCAATCAAAGCCCAAGATCAGATGAAGCGAAACCGCCAGGTTCAAAATTGTGGGACAATGTCCTCTCATGGAGACATGATTAAGCAGATAAGCAAAAGCTGAGAAAGCCATGAGCTTCAGAAGAGATATTGAAGAGATGAGAACAGATCGAAGAATGTGAGCATGAGACAGAGCGAATGATAGAGCAAGGAAAGCTTGAACCTGCAACCTGCAGCCTGCACACTTAGCAAACAGATTACGTATATGTCCTCAAGATAAAAATAAAAGGAACAAAAGAGAAGTATTTTTGGATTTTTGTATTTCTGATTTTTTTTTTGCCATATTCAAATTTTTGTTATTTTTTGACATATTCAATCTTTTTTGGGAATTTTGACAATATTTCTTTTTTGGATTTTGAACTATATTTCATTTTTTTTGGATTTTGACATAGCAATCTGCAGCACCCAAAGACGGGCTCGAACTACTGGCCAGGGATCGCCGTCCCTCCCCTCTCATTAAAGACTTCCCTTGAGTAGGGCGTGCATGTGAGGGTGGCTTACCATAACCAACCGCCTCTAAAGAACGGTGCCCCTACTAAGGCCATACCCGGGATTCAACCCAGCCTAAGAGGGAGATAGAAGAAAATTGGAGACAAGCTTTATGCAGGATGGGAGACATCAGGATTTGAATTCCTTCCAGGGCACCACCCCTCAAAGAGTAGGTCTGTTGCGCTGGGGCTTTGTGTCTTTGATTTTGAGACCCATATTTATCAGGCATGCATGCGACCGGGCTCATGACGTCCCGCGGGGAACTGTACTGCCACTCTTGCCATGCCTTTGATTCATAATGTTGCATTGATTCATCATTGATTCATCCATATATGATTTTGACAGCCCTTATTGGCTAGATATTGCATGAAAGCTCACTTTCGACGGTCAAGACTGCCCCTATTTGAGACCTCTCTCGTATTAGGGAGTACCTAGGTCGGTCATCTCATCCATCAATCTCTTTCCCCTACACTTGGCCGAGCAGAGAAGAGAAAATGACCTTTGTGCATACCCAAAGTATGGCCAAAGCAGCAACGGTGTGCCTCAGAGAGATCGGCTATGGCTCACCGTGTAGTGTGTGAAAAAACCCATACTCAAAGGTCACCCTCAACGATCGGGGAGAGAAACTAGACTCCCAGCGCGGAGCTATCACCAGCCTAAGGATGCTGCAGAAGCAAACTCATTTGACTAAATGAACTAAGCAAAATTCTAAAAGCCACTTAACCATGTGAGGAACCAACATTTATCTTAACAATGTGCAGGAGTAAATAAGTGATAATAATAGCATGTTCTTTGCACAAAATAAAGATACCTTGCAAATCCACGGAATGAAACTAGCATTCTGAAGCAATTGTGATCATCGAGCTTCGCGCAGCACGAGCTTCATATTCCTTGCTTGACAGGACGAAAGGGAGAGGATAACAAAGGATTAAAGATTCCTTGACACGGAGGAGTGGCAGACATCAAACTGGACGAAGGAGGATAAAAAGGAAGAGAGACGAGGGCTAGAACTCCCTCGTTAAGGTGCCAAGACCCTGATAACAAGGAACCAAATATAGAAGAAACCATATTAGCTGAGATCAAGGCGGGCTAAAGCCTCGAAAACAGCACGAGAAAGGGTGGAGACCCTGAAAGGGTGAAGAAGAATGAGTAGAAAGATGATAAGAAGAATGTGAAAAAGGTAAGGGGGAAGAAGAGTGATCATCCGACGTGGTCGGAGAAAAGGAACTAGGACCACCCGACAGAGTCGGGGAAGGAGAATGAGAGTCACCCGACAAGGTCGGGGAATAAGAAGGAGAACCCGGAGATACCGGAGGAGAAGAACTGGGAGATGTCCTGAGATCGGGATGAAAAGACACAGGCCGAGGCCTAGAATCATGAGAGGAGGGAAAGTCCGGAGGTTCCGGATAGGAAAAGGAAGAGCGGGGATTCGCGGATATGAGATGGGAGGAGAGAATCATGGGGGAAGAACTAGGAGAGGGCAGATACACCACCCAGGGGTGGGAACCGAGCAGAAGAAATGATGAGTGAAATGAAGAAGAAGGAAGAGAAGTGGACCCCTGAGTGCACAACTGACGGCCTTTAAGCTTACGCCGTCGCCTCTTCTTAGCTGATACTTCTTGAACATGGACTCGCCTGGCGCGGACTAGGACCCTTGGGTACCTTGCCTTGCAATATCTTCTCAAATAGCGAGCCCATCTAGCAGATGGCCTTGCCCGACTGTGGACATGCAGTTTCATCGGGGCGGTTGCCCCTAGACTCCCAAAGCTAACAATAGTAGGACATTCTTGAACAACTAACTCCTCATAATACTGAATATCATAAAACCATGGAGTCTTGTTACTTGGCACAAGTAGCATGAGATTCGGCAACTCCACTCGGAACTCAGCCTTGAAGCACAACTCCCTTGGTAAAAGGTGAAGCTGAGGGAGAGTAATACACGGCGTTGACATGGCCGGTTTGCTAATAAACTGAGGAAGATTGCATAACAAGTGCAGAATATCCTTGGAAAGTGTAGAAGATACATCCAATTGCCCCTTGAACATAGAATCCATAATCTGCTTGGCGGCCGTCTGCGTTAGCAAAACACGGGTAGAGAACCCTTCTTGGCATGTCATCTGAACAGCAATAGAGCGAGGAGAAATAATAGCATCAATAGTGAACTCTCCGACGAGAAATGAGATTGCCACCGGCCTTGCTCGGGAAGAAACTGGCAGTGCCTGGGAACTCTTCTTATCAACTGTCATCTTTGAAAGTGTAGGCACATCATCCCCAAAATAACCAGGGACCAGGACACGAACCGGCATCCGACAGATAAAATCTTGAATCTTGAAATGCACGGTCGGCACTGAATCATCCTGACTTGGCTTATTATCTCCCTGGGGATTAGACCCGAGGGGCACCAAAGGAAGCGCACACCCGCTCCGTGGGGTGGAAGTGGTTGGAGAAGTAAAGGGAATATGTTTGGGTGGAACACGTGAAGGTTTGTAAGGCATGGAGGCTCCAACGGGAGTGGTGATGTAAAGTGAAGGCATAGGCGATGTGGCGATGATAGGCTCAGGTGGTGACAAAGGTGAAGGTGAAGGCGTGGCTGAGGGTAGAGGTAAAGGAGAAGGTTTGGCTTGCTCAGGCTCAGGCAAAGGTGATGGCGGAGATGGAGGCGAGGGTGGAGATGGAGGTGGTGATGGAAGCATTGGTAGTGGAGATGGAGATGATGGTGATGGCAATGGAGATGGCGAGGATAGTGATGAAGGCGATGGGGGTAGTGGACATGGAGGTGGAGAGGGTGAAGAGGGAGGTTGTGGTGTCCACCGTCGACGTGTCGACACAATGCGTCGAGCGGTGTTAAGGGTAGAAGTAGTGGTAGTGACGGTGGGAGAAGAAGGGGAGGCACTAGCCTGAGCAGAGGCTTGGGTTTGTGGAGGTTGCGGAGATTGGATAGGAGATGGCGGAGGTAATGGAGTAGGTGAGGTAGTAGGTGATGGAGCGAGTGCAGAACTAGACGAGGAATCACAAGGGTGCCCCTGGCCTTGAAGTAAGGGAGACGGCTGCCCCGGCGGCACTTCTTGCTGCTGCTGTTGGTTACGAAGATGTAAAATGACTTTGTGAATAGCGGCCCAGTCAATCCTTTTCTTAGCTTCCAGATCATAAACATAATCCCGGAACTCAGGACAATCCTCAACCAAATGCCCCTGTTGGCGGTGAAAATCACAGAACTGAAGCATATCCCCGACCACGGGTCGGTAAGGCACAACCGGAGGGAGCGACAATGCGTGACTGGCCATCAAAGCCCGAAATATATCTGTGAAACACTCTGGCAATGGAAGGCGAGGAGCCTGCTTCGGGCAAGGTGGATGCCGAGGGATATGTAATGGTGGAGAAGGTTGTGGAGTCGGAAGTGGGGGTTGCGTAGGCAGGAGTGCGTGGCTAGTGGTGGAGGGCTTTGGTGATGGCATGTGTGGAATAGGATGAGGGGGTATGTAGACGGCATCTACTTGCTCGGGATGTGGTGTTCCCTTGACCGGAAGTGGAGATGGAGACGGGTATGTGGATGCGGGAGGCTGACTCATGGAAGGTTGATACGCTGAGGCGTATAGGTATGTAGAGGCAGGAGGTTGGCTTGTGGAGGGATATGTGGCGGAAGGCTGACTCATGGCGGTCCGGCTCATGGGAGCGTAGGGTTGACATGTGGAGGGTGAAGGTTGAAATGTGGAGGTGGATGGTAGAGACTCGAGGTCAAGGGAATCTTGGATTTGTTGGCGAATGAAGCGGGCTCGGCTGTAAAGTTGCTGCCAGGAGGTGATGTCATTGAGGGCTAAGATGAACCGATACTCGGGTGTTGCATTTGATATCAGCATCTTGATTTGTTCTCCCTCCGGAATGTGTCCCGAGACTTGCGCGGCAAGGTGACGCCAGCGGTCGGCAAAGGTGCAGAAATCCTCTTCGGGCTTCATCATCTCTTGGGCCAGATCCGTGATAGAATACTTGGGCCCAACCTGGTCTTGATACTGCTGAATAAACTTTTCTTGAACGGCATGAAAACTCACAACTTGCTCTTGCGGAAGAGAGAAGAACCAATCCCGAGCTGGGCCTTCCAATGACAGACCAAACAGATAAGCCATCAAGTGTTGGTCATGTCGAAATTGGGCCGACTCATAAACGAACTCCTTCAAGTGCACATATGGGTCACCAACTCCACTATAACGGCGATATGCGGGAATTTGTGAAGATGGCGGAAGCCGAAGACCTTGAAATGCGAATGGGATACTCAAGGAGGATTTGGGATTGATCCGGCGTTGAAGCTCATCAAGCTGGCGTTGGGTTTGAGCAATCATCTCCTGGGTAGGGAGAGATCGAGAAGAATATGGGCCAACTTGAGCAAGAGGTTGTGAATTAGGACCAGGAGCATGGTATTGGGCCGGATAAGAGGATCCGGGCTGAGAAGAAGAAGGGCCCATTCCGGGAGTAGAAGGATATGTGGGCCTGGAAGAGGCATGAGCATATGGGTTGAATGGGCTGACAGCAACATGGGCAGAAGGATGAGGCCCATTAAGAGAATAATACCCATTAGCAATTGGGCCAGTAACATATGAAGGAGAAGGAGGAGGCCCATGAATAGAAGATGGCCCATTATGAGAAGAAGGCCCATGAAGATGAGATGCAATAAGACGTTGGGCCTGGGCCGGGTCCATTTGGTGAACAAGGCTTGAAAGATGGGCCATGAGATTAGCATGTTCCTTGGATGGATCAGAAGGGCCACGGGAAGATGGGCCCGTGTGGGAAGAGGATTCCACGCGGGAATAAGAAGAAGATTGGGAAAAAGAATGATACAAGGGGTTAGAATACTGCTCCATGAGGGCAAATAGAGACTTAATACATGGAGATCAAGGACAATACAAATGGGGAAGCAATGGCTTAATGGGCTCGAGGACAAGAGGGGACTGACCCACTAATGCAAAGATGAATGGACAACGGACCACGGGACAATGGACTAGACAATGGACACACAAAATGGGGTAACCTAAGTGGGCCTAATAATGATGAAAGACGTGGGTGCAACACAAAACACCACTAATGGGCTTGGACAAGCCCAAATAACACAATCAATGCAATGTAAGAGTTTTCACCCAAGTCAAACAAGTTGATATGATGGGAAATATTTTAGAGATTTCAATGGACCTTTTAATGATTTGAATTAATAATAATTCCCTCGAGATAGGAATCCTATGGGAATAAGATCCAAACTTTGGGTTGACTAAGGTTAACTCCCTCACACTTATGCAAATGCAAGCCTAAGGGGTGGAAAGGTACAACCGGCCCGGTGTCCGTGTGGGAATCCACGGCTCACGGGGACTTATGGAGGTCCTTGACGTGCTTTCCTGGTCGGCTCCAAGGAATATGGAGACGAGAGGTCCACGCACCAAGGTAGGAAATGCAACTATGATATGCAATGTATGGCCCTATGTGCACCGGAGTGCATGTAAATTCTAGCTTAAAACTAGAAAATCAAGACTAGATAAAACTATGCAAACATGATCCAACTAAAACAAATAGTATATGGATGGAAAGATAATACAAAGGTCTGCACAACGGCCCCAAGAATAGATCAATCTGACCCCGGGAGGTCAATCAAATCACTAAGCAAAGATGCCCCCGTGAACCTATGCGCAGACCACATGCAGATTTTATGGACAAAATGCTAAAATGATGACAATTTTTAACTAAGCAAATGAGACCCAAATGATGCAAATAAGCCATGGATGGAAAGACAATACAAAGGGCTATCCAATGGATCAAAAATTAGTGTAATCAGACATCGGGAAGGCAGTCAAATCACTCATTAAAGATGTACCTGTGAACCTGTCCCTGAGCCTGCCTGCAGAACTTATGCACAAAACTCAAAAAGTTGGACAATATTAGAATATGCAAATGTTAACCAAATGATGCAAATGATATATGGATGGAAAGACAATACAAAGGGCTATCCAACGGAACAAAAAAATCAGCTCAATCCGACTCCGAGATCAAAAGTTATGCCTCGATGAACACGGCCCTGTGAGCATGCACGCAAGACTGCCAGAAGCCGTGTAACGGTCTACCAAAGTACCGTTACCTGCATGTGACAGTCTACTGCAGGACCGTCACACAACCAAAGCCCTTAAAACACCAAAAATAGTTGGACAATGGAAGAAATATCACCTAAACATGAACATGCACCCACCCAACCTACAAAAGAGCATGAAAACAAGCGTGATGGGCATTGGTGTCCCACCGTGATCGCCAAAAAACTGTTGATTTGTTTTTTAATTAGATTAGATTCCTATCCCGCCCCCTTTAAATACATACATGCATAAACATGTGAATCAAAGACAAGGGAATGAAAGGATGGAAATACTAACTGTGATCGCCACCAAGGATTAACAACGCCGCAAGGATGAAGAAAGGAGTGCAACGGCGCCGTATACCTTGGAACTTAAAGACTTGATCGCGCTTGAAACGGGGTGCGGGGAACTTGTGGATTCAAACCTCCTCTCCTTCCAGCCGGCTAGAGGAAGAGGGCCTCACGTTGTATTCATGCTCTCCTGCAAAACAAAGATCAAAACACAAAGGCAAAACCCATTAAAACATGCATGTGTAGTATCAATCCCGGAGTGATAAAATAGTGTTAGAAATTGAGGGCAAACTCACCGAGGGGAGGTTTTTAACCCCTATGAGTGGGTGCAAAAGCAAGGTGGGAGTGTTGTGCATGCATAGGATTTGAAATCACAAGATTTGATGGAGAGAATAGAGAGAAAACGATGATGCAAAACGGAGAAAAACGCATGTATAGCAGAAAAGTGCAAAAAACTGTGATGATTTGTGATTTTGAGGAGACTAGAACTAAGAGTGTAGATCTTGAAATCAAGCCCAGAAGGATGAAATTGAAAGCCAATACTTCCCTCTTCAAGATGGGGTCGAAGTTGTGAGTCGACGGTGCAGCATGGCTTCGCCCCACGTCCGGAAAGAGCCCCCCGTCGCGACTGCGAACTGGGCAGTTTTTATAGAGTTTTGCAAGAAAACCTCATCTCCTTATCACGACTCCTAGAGATAGAGTCCAAGATAAATCGAGTTCTCTGGATCAAACTCGAGATAATACTAAGGACAAGAGATAGGAACAAACGGGGATCAATTCAGAGGAGGATTCTAGAAGATATGTTTTTTGGAAGGCAGCCCCGGAGCCTTATCTGCAGAGTTTGAGTTGAACTAGGAAACATAAATCCTGATCTTGCGACCCAGATCCCAAGAGATATTGCCAATGAAAATTTGATTCCTATGAACCAAATTCAATATAATACCAAGGGCTAGAAGTAGGAAAAAACGGCGCTCAATTCGGAGTAGAATTCAAGAAGTTATGGACTCTGCAAGAGGGCCACGGCGCACAGAAACGGAGCAGAGTCCAACACGAATTGGACTCTCTGGTGCATGTAACGGTCTATCGTAGGACCGTCACATATGATGTAACGGACTAGGGTAGGTCCGTCACACTCTGGAGGTCGAACGAGACGTTTTCGGATGAGATTGGATGTAACGCACCTAAACAGGGCCGTCACTTGGTCTAACGGTCAAGGATAGGACCGCCACACTCTAGGGGTTGAACCGGGCTGTTTTGGGCAAGTTTTGGTGTGACGGTCTATCGTAGGACCGTCACACTGAAGTAACGGTCTTCACTGGGCCGTCACTTCAATGAAGTAACGCACCTGCAAACGACCTTCACTTGGATGAAGGTAGATTCTGGGCAGACTGCGCGCGACTTTAGAAATCGAAGCGTATCTCTCAAACGGTGGAGAATTAGACAAAGTGATAAACATAGAAGTTGTAGATAACTGAGAGAGGAACAACTTTCATGAAGAAATAAATTTGAGAAAATGATTGTAAGAGGGTGAAAATGGGGCTGGAAGAGAGAGGAAAATTCTGGAATGTAGGTGAACAGCACGGCATGCCAGAAAAATGTGAATAGCTCACAATCGGGGCAGAACCGGCCAACAGTGTAGAAGAAGAAATTGTAGATCTTTGAAAGAGGAACAACTTTGATGAAGACAACTTTTTGAAAAGAGGATTGGAAGAAGGTGAAAAAGAACCACTTTCAGGACTGCGCAGTGAGAGAGAGCCGATTACTTGGGGGAAGCCGGCCTAAATGGGCCGAAAGTCGACTTGGAAGTGGGAATTTGACAAGATAAGCTCCGGGGCTATAAGAAATCATGATCTCCAAGACTCAAAGGATATGAAATGGTAAAAATGGACTTGAAATTCATCCAAGGAAGCTCCAAAATAATGGCTAATTCGGGACATCAAAAATGATGAATAAGAGAAATGACACAACTTGTGGGCTAAAACGGGTGTCAACAGGTAGTAGAGCTACGGGTTCGCTATGGCTCGGCGATCCCGGTTAGAGGTCAGGATTCCCTAGTTGGGAATCGGGCTAGCGTAGAGGTTCCGTGTTTTCTAATCTCGTCGTTCCTGCCGTCCTGACCGTTGTTATTTACTGTTGTTATTGTTGTTGTTATTGTTATTGTTGTTTACCACTTTCGTTTGTGGTGGGGATCTACGGTGATGTGACATCGACTTAGAGAATGCAGCAACTAGACCGAGGGTCCTTGGACTTACCAAGCAAGCACAACGCACAAGAGTAGAGAATTACGCAAGTTGCCAAACCACCGTTGCGCACACGATTCCCGGGTGACTCGGCGATGCCGAGTGGAGGTAGTGGAACAAAGCCCTTGCTGGTAGAGGACCAGCAAAGCTATAGTCGCCCTCCCGAGGGTACGGTGCCCACAATCAAAGGGCTGGCTAGGTCCCGAAAGGGCACAGGGTCGCTCTCTCACAATCCCACGATGATCACTCGTAAACTGGGAGCTTCGGGGTCGGGCGCTCTCTCACCGTCAACAGAGCAATTCCACGGATATTATATGAACAAACTACTGATATGAGAGCAAGGGATAGAGCTTACCCGGTTGGTTTGAAGAAACCAACCCCATTCGGAGACGAGGGCGAGCGAGGAAGTGTGGGTTCCCCGTACACTGCGTCGATGAAGCTTGATCCCTGCTAATTATTTACATGCACTACGCCTCACGCAGGAGGTTGGATCTCGGGGTGGGGAAAAGTGGATTACACACAAACACTACCTCCACACAGGGAGGGGTGGTAAGCCAGCCAGGCGGGGAGGGGCGTGAAGCTAAGAACGGAGCCGGATTGCCCTCCCGGGGTTCTGTCCGCCGGTTCTGCCCGCTGATAGGAACTCGCTGACGACTCCGCTGTGATCGCTCCCGGACTCAAAAGTGAACAAGACCAGCGCCAAAATGTTGGTGACTGACCCGGGATGAAGCCTGAATTTTTTTGGCACCAGAAGTTATCGACGCTGGCCGGGACAGACGCTGGACCGGTGCTGCTCTGCTCTGCCTTGGACTGAGTTCAGGTTGTTGCAGCAGGTTGGCAACTTCACCACGATCGCTCCCATGATCCAATCGAGCCGGGATCAGGACGGTTGTGAGCGTGGTCAAATCCTCTTCTATCAGCAACCAAGATGGGTACCAGAGGAGGTTGGAGCAGGGAGGTGGAACCCGAAGAGTGAGAGGGGGTCTGATCAGTCGCTGACAAGACTGACCTGCGCACCTGGGGAAAATAATTTGGAACGGGGAGCTCCGAACTCCAAACGAGGTCCCGCTTTCTGTGTTGGACAGAGGACTGGTGGATCTTCGCCCCGGTCAAGTGGTGCACCAAGTGGAGCACCGGTGTTGTCGAAGTAGCTTCTGAATGGCAGGTCTGGTTTCTGGCCGGACTGGTTCTGCGCAGTCGGTGAAGAATCGCTCTCCCGGACAGCTCCGAACTCGAATTGGGGCGGGATCACCTCGCCTGCGAAGACGACTGGAAGAGCTTTCCGGCAATGTAAGATACGCCTCCATAAGATGTCCGGTGAAGATGTGGTTGACTCTGCAACTCGACCCTTGACTGCTGCCTGTGGACTGAGATGAATAGGGTGATGATAGGTGATGGGAGACGGAGTAGATGGGGTGGGAAATGGGGTGGATGGATGTGGGGGTGGCACCTGACTATGTGGGGGTCTGTTAGGGGGTGATACAAGGTGTGGGAGGGGCAGAAAGGGGGTTGGGAGGTGGTCTAGCAAGTGGAGGAAGGGGGAGCTGCGAATTTGGGTTGGGAAGGAGAGAGGGAAGAGAGATCTCTCCTTTGGTTTGAATGGTGGGTTAATGGAGGGGTTAATGGGGGCCTAGGGAATGGGAAGGGTTGCCTTGGGGAGGGGAAGGGGTGCTTGGGAGAAGGGATTCTCCCTTGGGAAAATGAAAGGTTGTATGGGGAAGGGGAAAGGTTGCTTGGGAGGAGGGAGAGGTGCCTAGGAGAAGGGGATTCCACCTAGGGGTTGGAGGGGAATTAAATGGGAGGTATGGGGAAGGGGGAGGGGTCTTAATGAGATGTGAATAGGGAGGAGAGAGAGTGAATTTCGAAATTGGAGGTGGGGAGGAGAGAGAATGGGGTTCGCCCCCTTTAGAGAGAGAGAGAGAGAAAGAGAGAGGGGAATCCACCCCTTAGAGAGAGAGAGAGACACACAATTCTTGTGGAAATTTTCACTTAATACTTCATTCATTCATTAGCTTCAAATAGTGGGATTGGGGTCCTATTTATAGGAATCCCACAATTTAACATAAGACCCTGAGTTTTAGACTAATGACAATAAACCAAGGGGAAGGGGGTGCTCCTAGGCCTGGCCCACTTAATTGGGCCCAACTGACACATTAACCACTCTAATGACCTAGTTACCTTGGTACTTTACTCAATTAAAAGGAAAATTACATGATAAGACTCAAATAAGAAAATACAAAATACATCAAATGACTCAAAATAAGTGGCGAACAAGATGTAGCATTTGCAGGCGAGCATCGGGACCCCTTGGAAAAAATGGGGAGTGGTAAGTGATGTCCCCATCATACTCCCGGGGTGCAGAGAACTCGACTCTGTCGAGTAAAGATCCATCGTATGCGGAGGAAGTCACGGCGGGGTTGCCCACAAGTCTACCAAAGGTAGCTGGTCCTTTCACCAAGCAAGGTAGCGCCCATACCCTTTGCTCCAGATGACAGTGACCTGTTCATACAATATCCGTTCAACATGCTCATGCTGGTCTCTCTAGGCTGGTAGACTTCTCTCAAGGGTAGGTTCTCTCTCAAGGGAGGGGATGAGCTCAATTTCCTCACTGGGTGTCACCGTGGGACCCATGTATGGCACCATGTATGCCACGATGAAAGTGGGGCTTACTCTGTATTCCTCAGGGAGGTCTAACACATAAGCATTAGTGCCGATGTATCTCAGGACCTGGAAGGGACCTGTTCCACGAGACCTCAGTTTTGAGACGTTCTCAGATGATAGTCTCTCAGTCCTCACCATCACGGAATCACCAAACCAGAATTCTTGGTGGCAGCGGTGAGAGTTGGCTAATTGTTTGTTCACCTCGTTGCTCTTGTTGATGTGCTTGCGAGGGTTGCCATGCAATGTCATAAATGATGATCCTCTAGGGATGAAGGGAGGGCCTGGACAACCAAATTTAGCCCTATCAAGTGTTACATTGATTTTGGTGGACTTAGGAGGGCCGGGGCACCCATAGATGAACCTATCATGCAAAAGGATGTTGGATGTCGGGGGTCCCGGACATCCATGAATGCTTCCTTCATGCTTTGACCTCATAATGATTGACTTAGGGGGGCCGGGACAGCCAAATGTAGACCAGCCATGCTTTGACGCCAAGAAGACTTTGATGGAATTGGGAGGACCGGGACATCCATAAGTGGACCTACCATGCAATGATGCCGTGTAGACTTTGGTGGACTTACTGGGCATCCATATGTAATCCAATCATGCATGTGGATGACAAATGCCGGGGGACTCGGACATCCATGAATGCTCCTATCATGCCTATGACCCATGATGAATGAAGGAGGACCGTTACACCCAAATATGGACCACTTATGTTTCCAACTTGACATGTGGGTGTTATGAATGAAAGGACCCGACCTACTAATCATGTCAAGTGGTGGGAGGTGCCAAGACAGAGGCATTCCTACTCCAAAGATGATTTCTATGTGAGGGGTTGTGGGATGACCTTTGAGCTTCCATTTGAGAGGATCGAAGGGATCTAAGAAGGTGGATAGCACAGAGTGAGACACTTCCTTAATCCCTATGTGAATATTGCCCAAAGTCATGGCCCCTATGGTGTAACCTGAGTCTAGGAAGGGGTGGATTTGATCCATTATGGTTGGTTGGGGTAGGGAAAGGTGGGTGGTGGGTAAGGTGATTGGGCCACTTAGGTATCCGTACTCCCATTGGAATGGGTCAAAGGGATCATGGTAAGGGTTACCTAAAGAGAGGAACTCCATGTCCCCAAGGTCTTTACAAGGTGGTGAGTCATCCTCCTCCAAAGTGATCGGTCCAAGATCTCTAGTGAGTTGATCGTTTAAGGCATTTGGGGTCTCAATGGGTGGGGAGTAGACCGGAGTGGGTTCTTCCTCCAAGGGGAGAAATAGAAGAATCTCAATAGTGCAATGCCCACTCGTGCAAACGGAAGTGATGGAGCCAATGGTGGGGTGGGCAAAGTTAATGGTGCTAGGCTCCGAAGGTCCCATGGCAAGCAAGCCGGTCAAGTGGACTTGCCAATATAGGCAATCCACTAAGTCTCCTAAGTCTCCCGTGAAGTAGAAGGTTTGTAAAGTGACATGGGGAGACCGGGTGGGAACAATTTGGGATTGATATCCCAATGGTGGTGATCTCAGGAGGGTGGGACTTTGCTTGAGCCATTGGAGTATGGACTCATCTATGGTGACGGTATGTGGCTCATGAGGACCCGGACTAGGAGGGGTGGGTAAGTTTTGTGGCTCCTCCTCCTCAACGGTGTAGGCTTGGGTTTCCTCGAGGGTCGGGACGGGGTCTAGGTCAGTCTTACTTCTAAGGGAAGAGGTGTTTACTTCCAAGGGATCAGGTGTTTGGATCATGGGCTCCTCTTCCAAGGGGAGGAATGGGTCTTTTGGTGGAGGAGTGGAGATAGCCGGCTCATGGTACTCCCGGGGTGGTGAACATGGACGGGCTTGGGTTGGGATTGAAAGGGGAAGTCCTTGGGTTGGAGTTGGGGGTGGAAAAGTGGTTGGTTGAGGAGGTCCGGATTGGGGTGCGTAGATCTTTCTAAGATCGGCCCTCATTTCAACCCAAGATTCAATCGGTGCTTCCCCTTTCGCTTCTCTCAAACCTACAATGTACTCCCATTCTTTCCTAGCTTGGCGCCAGAGCAAACTCTTGGCATAGTTGACTTGGATAGGTCCTGACAGGGTAAACCTCCCAAAGTGTCGGTCTATGGACTTCTCCCATTCTAGATATATGCTAGGGCGGGATCCATCAAACACAAAGGCTTCTAATGGGCCTAAGAGTGGCGAATATGCCAAGTATGAGGTAGTCATGATGGTGGACAAGGGTGATGCATGCAATGGCCCTAGGACAAGACTTAGTAGAGACAAGTCTAGAACTTTCTCTGATACCAAGTTGATGTGACATCGACTTAGAGAATGCAGCAACTAGACCGAGGGTCCTTGGACTTACCAAGCAAGCACAACGCACAAGAGTAGAGAATTACGCAAGTTGCCAAACCACCGTTGCGCACACGATTCCCGGGTGACTCGGCGATGCCGAGTGGAGGTAGTGGAACAAAGCCCTTGCTGGTAGAGGACCAGCAAAGCTATGGTCGCCCTCCCGAGGGTACGGTGCCCACAATCAAAGGGCTGGCTAGGTGCCGAAAGGGCACAGGGTCGCTCTCTCACAATCCCACGATGATCACTCGTAAACTGGGAGCTTCGGGGTCGGGCGCTCTCTCAGCGTCAACAGAGCAATTCCACGGATATTATATGAACAAACTACTGATATGAGAGCAAGGGATAGAGCTTACCCGGTTGGTTTGAATAAACCAACTCCGTTCAGAGATGAGGGCGAGCGGGGAAGTGTGGGTTCCCCGTACACTGCGTCGATGAAGCTTGATCCCTGCTAATTATTTACATGCACTACGCCTCACGCAGGAGGGTGGATCTCGGGGTGGGGAAAAGTGGATTACACACAAACACTACCTCCACACAGGGAGGGGCGGTAAGCCGGCCAGGCGGGGAGGGGCGTGAAGCTAAGAACGGAGCCGGATTGCCCTCCCGGGGTTCTGTCCGCCAGTTCTACCCGCTGACAGGAACTCGCTGATGACTCCGCTGTGATCGCTCCTAGACTCGAAAGTGAACAAGACCAGCGCCAAAATGTTGGTGACTGACCCGGGATGAAGCCTAAATTTTTTTGGTGTCAGAAGTTATCGACGTTGGCCGGGACAGACGCTGGACTGGCGCTGCTCTGCTCTGCCTTGGACTGAGTTCAGGTTGTTGCAGCAGGTTGGTGACTTCACCACGATCGCTCCCGTGATCCAATCGAGACGGGATCAGGACGGTTAAGAGCGTGGTCGAATCCTCTTCTATCAGCAACCAAGATGGGCACCAGAAGAGGTCAGAGTAGGGAGGTGGAACCCGAAGAGTGAGAGGGGGTCTGATCAGTCCCTGACAGGACTGACCTGCGCACCTGGGGAAAATAATTTGGAACGGGGAGCTCCGAACTCCAAACGAGATCCCGCTTTCTGTGTTGGACAGAGGACTGGTGGATCTTTGCCCCGGTCAAGTGGCACACCAAGTGGAGTACCGGTGTTGTCGAAGTAGCTTCTGAATGGCAGCTCTGGTTTCTGGCCGGACTAGTTCTGCGTAGTCGGTGAAGAATGGCTCTCCCGGACAGCTCCGAACTCGAATTGGGGCGGGATCACCTCGCCTGCGAAGACGACTGGAAGAGCTTTTCGGAAATGTAAGATACGCCTCCATAAGATGTCCGGTGAAGATGTGGTTGACTCTGCAACTCGACCCTTGACTGCTGCCTGCGGACTGAGATGAATAGGGTGATGATAGGTGATGGGAGACGGAGTAGATGGGGTGGGAAATGGGGTGGATGGGTGTGGGGGTGGCACCTGACTATGTGGGGGTCTGTTAGGGGGTGATACAAGGTGTGGGAGGGGCAGAAAGGGGGTTGGGAGGTGGTCTAGCAAGTGGAGGAAGGGGGAGCTGCGAATTTGGGTTGGGAAGGAGAGAGGGAAGAGAGATCTCTCCTTTGGTTTGAATGGTGGGTTAATGGAGGGGTTAATGGGGGCCTAGGGAATGGGAAGGGTTGCCTTGGGGAGGGGAAGGGGTGCTTGGGAGAAGGGATTCTCCCTTGGGAAAATGAAAGGTTGTATGGGGAAGGGGAAAGGTTGCTTGGGAGGAGGGAGAGGTGCCTAGGAGAAGGAGATTCCACCTAGGGGTTGGAGGGGAATTAAATGGGAGGTATGGGGAAGGGGGAGGGGTCTTAATGAGAGGTGAATAGGGAGGAGAGAGAGTGAATTTCAAAATTGGGGGTGGGGAGGAGAGAGAATGGGGTTCGCCCCCTTTAGAGTGAGAGAGAAAGAGAGAGGGGAATCCACCCCTTAGAGAGAGAGAGAGAGAGAGAGACACAATTCTTGTGGAAATTTTCACTTAATACTTCATTCATTCATTAGCTTCAAATGGTGGGATTGGGGTCCTATTTATAGGAATCCCACAATTTAACATAAGACCCTGAGTTTTAGACTAATGACAATAAACCAAGGGGAAGGGGGTGCTCCTAGGCCTGGCCCACTTAATTGGGCCCAACTGACACATTAACCACTCTAATGACCTAGTTACCTTGGTACTTGACTCAATTAAAAGGAAAATTACATGATAAGACTCAAATAAGAAAATACAAAATACATCAAATGACTCAAAATAAGTGGCAAACAAGATGTAGCATTTGCAGGCGAGCATCGGGACCCCTTGGAAAAAATGGGGAGTGATAAGTGATGTCCCCATCATACGGGACCCCTACTGAGCCAATGAGATGAGGCTCACCCCCTGCTTTTCAGGTGTAGCGCTCTCCTGGAGGTGGAGCTCTTCCGGTGGGAGGTCTAGTGGCTCTCCAGCTTGTCAGTGCCGGGGTTGTCCCTCGCAGCAGTGTACGTTTCCTTTTCGTTGACTATACTTGTGGACTGGACTCTGTGGGTTTATTTAATTATTATAAAATGTTAATTTCATTTCTGTCAATTAAATATTAAATTATGTAGTTTATTTACTGCTCGTTTACAATTTCAATGTATGACCACACCTTCCCTTTAACCCTTCCGAGCCCTCCGGCTCATGGGTGACAGGCCAGGATTCAAATGGTATTGGGTTATTCCCGAGATCCGGATCTTGGGTCGTTACAGAGGCACATGTGGGACCCATAGTGGGTTTTGGCGGGCTGGTTTGAGGGGGGTTTATGCAGGTTGGATGAGGAGAGAGAAGGTTATGGGCCCGGGTTTAGGCGGGTTAGGCTGAGAGGGTTTAAGTGGGTTGGATGAGGAGAGAAAAAGCTGTGGGCCCGAGTTTAGGCGGGTTGGATGGGGAGAGAGAAGGCTAGTGGGCCCAGGTTTTGGCAGGTTAGGCTCAGGAGGGGTTTAGGTGGGTTGGATGAGGAGAGAGATGTCACGTCCCGAGCGCGGAAGGAACCCGGTACGCGTGACGAGTTTATATCAATCATGTCAATCAGAGCATAAGAAATTCGACCTTATAGATAGAGTGCGCAAAAGTAAAGATAATAGACCAAATCTTTTATTCATTGATTATACCAACGACCATTACATAATCCATTGACTCATAATATTATTTTATTGAAGACTAGACTCAATAAAGGGAAAAGTACAATAATTGACTCAAGAAGGTAGAAAAGACATGACTAGATAACAACTCTGAGGGTTGGAACGGCTCTACGCTCTTCACTCATGTCCGTCCCCATCCGAATGAGCTTCGTCATCAGAATTACCTGAAAAATAGGGAGAAAACTAGGGTGAGCGAACGCTCAGTAGGAATTATATCTCAAGGTCAAGCGTGCTTTAAGTAAATTACATATTACATGAACTTATGCAAGTCTAATGATGCATGTACGCAAGATAAAAACGAGAGTAGAGTGTCAAGAGATAATATGGACGAACTAGCAAGATTTTATGATAATCATGTGAAGAATAACAAGAGTTGCCAAGCATGTAAATAACAAGTCAAGTCATGCGAATTGGCTATTATAATATCAAGCAAGTAAATACCCATTCCGAGCCACGCAAGTCATGTCAAGCCAAGTCAAGTCAAGCACAAGTCGTGGAATGTCAAATCTAGCAAGTCATGCACTTCGATGCAATGCCACATCATGATCAATCAACTCTCATGGACACAAGTACTTTCGGGTGCTCCTCCCAGGACCAGATCGGGCCCTATATGCACAAGCATTGAGTCATGTATGTTTTTAGACATCCACTATAGTTATAGCCAATATAGAGTTCCAAAGGAATAAACCATTATAGGATGATAAGGTAGATTTTCACGAATGAAGGAGTTCAAGGACAGAACTTGAACAAGTTTGACTTACTAATAAATCACATGAAAAACTAAGACATATCATGAAACTGGGTAATTGGTCTCCACTCAGTCACCATCAATTATAGAAATAGTGCCCACTGTCTGGTCGCCAATTCCTGTGAACAGTACAAGCTCGATGAAATAGCATCCGTACTCTGGTCACTAAATCAGGGAAATAGCGCCACTTGCCTGGCCGCCAATTCATTTTGGCGCCCAAGTCATGGTCGCTAATTACTGACAAAAATAGACTGCTCAATAGAGGCTTGAAACAACACTCTATGAGGGCTAAGCATCAGGTTTCTTCAGAGTGACGTGACAAGTAAGGGTTCCAGGATTTTTAGGGTACAACCTGCTCGGCTACCTTGAGGGAATCTAAGGCTAGTGTAGACTTACGGAGGTCTCAATGAAGAAAGTACCAGTCCAAAGGAAGGAATATCTCGTGGAGGGTCCAATCATCACCAAGAATTGAGTGTGTAATCGATGGAAACAAAATAGGGACTCCATCTACGGATGTGAGATGATAGTGCCAAGTAAACCCGCGATATGGGCCTAAAAACGCGATGGAAACAGAGAGAGAAGAATTGGCGACCATTCACATGGGCACTCAATCATGATTGTGCGTCCGTGTGAAGTGTCGCTCAAACATTTATCTTAACAGAATTTTTAGAAAAATCCTCGGAATTAGCCACCCTGTGAACGGGCGCTCATTCTAGTAAATTCCAGAAATATATATATAATTTCATTACAAATAGCGACCTTGTAACCGGGCGCTCAATTATTAAATAACGACTATTATTCTGTCGCAATTTTAGAATTTTCATACATTTTCTATTTTATTAATTTTTCTATGAAACAACGCCTTCATGGAAGGGCGTTCAATCAGTAATAGGTGATTGGAAGACACTCGTTTATTCTTTGTTTGATGCTATGCATCGGACAGGTACACTCTTAGACACATAGCACTGTTCATATACTTTGAGTTTATATAATCAGAAAAAAGAAGACATGGATAGAAAAAGAAAAATATCAAGAATCCAGAAACATGCTCGTGCAATAATTTTAACGATAGGTTACATAGATATTTAATTTTTAACATGGTTAATTATTAATTCAACTTATAGTAAATAGCAGTATGGGTGGGGTCGCACATTAATCTGTGCCCTGGCCACTGTCACAAATATCTGGAAATTTGTGACTATTCGCGCGGGCATTCATTCAATAAGCGCCCATGCCCTGGTCGCTATTTACAGAAACTCAGTCAAACTTCATAAAACTCAAACAGATGTCATGGAATCATTGCTATACGACCTATATGCATGAATTTACTTTTGGTTATCATGTTGGGCTTCGTTTCTTGAGAACACCTACCTTTTTGGCTCGATTTGGATGACTAAAATGAAGAGAATATCACGATCATGAAAGAAAAATATCAACTGCTACTGCAACAGCTACTGCAGCGGCTCGCAATTAGGAGGAAGAGGAAGGGAACAAGCAGGCAGTAATGTCAACAACTGTAGCTTCAGTCAAGGCTATAGCCGTAGTAGGGACAACGAAAGAAGAGGCAAGGGTTCTTCACGTCGCAGGCAGCACAGCAGCAATAGGGGGTCGACGATGGCAGCACGGCACGTAGAAAGGAGAGTAGCCTTCCTTCTTCACGCATGATGATACGAGGGTGCCGATGATGCAACCGCAGTTGGCAGAGGGAAGACGACGAGAGCAACGTCGACGTAGAGAAATCAGAACGAGCAGCAGCAGTAGCCGGGGCTTGTTCGAGAGGGGTTTATATTTATAGGGAAGGAAAACCTATGGGGTTATAGAATCCTAATGGGATTAAATTCCCACGTACACAATCCTAATAGATCTAAAGTTTCCCATGCTGATTCGTTTTTATCCATATCTGCCGCCGCTTTCCCAAAGGAAACTAAAACCCTAAAGTTCATGCAAGCTTCGAACGTGAGATAGTTTTTTGGCTTTTATTTAATAAAACCCACGTAGATGGGTTAAGACCGCGTAGGAAGGTTTCAGGCCCATTTACCTTAGGCTAAATCCTCATATGAGAGGTTCATATGTTTAAGTGAGAGGCTTGGGTTCAAGGCCCCCATAAAAGGTTAAGGCCTTTTGGCTTCATCATTTGGGCTTTTATAATTTGTTTGATTTGACCCCTTTGACTTTAATTGGAGGTTTTTATTTATTTAGGAAATTTTATTCCTATATTATATTCGGCTTGCTACAAGAGAAGGGGCACTGGGGGTTTAGGTGGGGTAGCTCCCTCATTTCTCTCGTGGGGTCCATAGGGGGTTTAGGTGGGATGACTCCCTCATTTCTGTCATGGACCCCACAGGGGGGGTTTAGGTGGGCCAAGAGAAGAGAGAGGGGTGCTGGGTATAGGTGGGGTAGCTCCCTCATTTCTCTCGTGGGCCCTACAGGGGGTTTAGGTGGGTTAGGAGAAGAGAGAGGGGTGCTAGGTTTACTGGAATCTAGACTTGGGACAGGAGAGCTTGCTGTCTGTCTGGGCTTCATCTTGAAAGCGGTCGACTCAGAGGTTGAGTTTAGAACGTGACCTCCAGGGTGGCCGCAACCTGGCTGGCACTTGTCAGTGACTCCGAAGTCCAAATGTGACTTGATGCTAGAGTTGCGGGTGTCGAGCCATTTGTAGAAAGTATGTCGGGAGTTGTTCCCTGCCTTTCTCATGTGCCGCATGACGCGATGGGTGGCTGCGAGTCTTAGGTTGGCCCGACAACTAAGGCGTCGACATGATGACACCGCTTGCCTGATAATCAAGGGTGGTCCCCGCTTCTTGGTGAAGAGCCATGGAGCACGGCATGTTCTTCTGAGCCCCGGGTTCGCTCAGTTGTCGAAGTATCGACGGTATAATGCCGCATGTAGGGTATCCGAGAGTCATCCCTGAGTCTTTACAGAGTGCCATTTGGCGTGGTAGGTTATCCTGAACCTCGGGTCTAATCTGACCGTCGAAAAACTGGTTGGCATGGTGCCGTTTGTTCGGGGGGTGATCCCCGTTTGTTGTGTTGTGCCATTTGACACGGAAAAATGTCCCAATTTTGGGGAGTAATTCCCTTTGCCTAAATCCCAATTAATTCAAGAAAATAAGCGGGTGCAATAAATGCCTCCTACGGGATGTGCGTCGGAGGCGGAGATGACGGCGTGCGGCTCGTGCGTCTTGTAGGTTTGATTTCTCTTGGCCTTACTAGCGTTGTGGGAGTTACTTGTCCTATAAGTCGATGTTCTTGTTGCGATCTTCTGTTTGATGGCGGCACACTTTGAAGAAGACTATTAAGCCTAGGAGGCTATAGAGCCCGATTCTCAAAGGGGGTTGGGTTGCTGGAGGGTAGTTTGCCGATGGTGATTTGCCGAAGCCGTTGAGGGTGTGGAGCTGGTAGAGATGGCTAGCGTCGCAAGTGTAGTCCGGTGCAAACACCAAACTCTCAGTACGGGAGGCCATCTTGGTGGTTGAGGATGTGGCTGGGCTTGGCGCCAATGCTGACAGCAAGATGAGGCCGAAGGAGCCTGGGATAGCAACTCTCTTGGCTTTGTCGCTAATGTCTAGGGCCCTGCCTTGTGTAGTAGGATTTATGGATTCTCAGAGAGGAGGGTGCTCAGTTGAAGAAGCTCTCCCTCGTTGACGATGCAACACCAGGGGAGGCCAAGACTATCGAGTCCATCGTGCCTCCCGAAATGTCTTGTGAGGAGAGGGAGACCATTAGTGGCTCCTTTTGTCATCTGAGGTTACACCGGCAAGGGGCCATCTCTTGCCCCCGGTGGTGGACTTGTAGGCTGAGGCTTGTGTTTTCTCAGCTTTTCCACCCTGTCTATGTCTAGGAGTGCTGTGAGTATTTCTCACTCCTTAGCTTGTTCCCCTATGGGGTGTAACCATAGTTAATGACACTGCACAGAGGGTTTGTAGCTTCCCGGTCTTTGGAATCAGAGGGACACCTATCCCTCGACTTCTAGGACCACTGGTTGGCAATGAGATAGCTACCGCTTTGGTTAACCACGTCATCCTTGTGTTACTGGAGACCTATCTCAGCGAGGTGTATCAGCCTGATGCTACTGGGGGCTAGCCTCGATGAGGCATGTTGGCTGATTGTTACTGGAGGTCAGCCTCGACGAGGCATGCCGACCTAGTGCTGTTGGATCTGCCCCCAGAGAGGCATGTTGACCTGTTATTGCTAGAGGTCAGCCTTGACGAGGCGTGTCTAGCGGATGTTGTTGGAGGCCAACCTCAATGAGGCATGTCGTCCGGTTGTTGTTGGAGGCCAGCCACGACGAGGCGTGTCAGCCGGTTATTGCTGGAGGTCAGCCTTGGCGAGGTGTGTCGACCTAATGTTGCTAGAGGCCAGCCTCGATGAGGCATGTTGACCTTTTGTTGCTAGAGGCCAGCCTTGACAAGGGGTGTCGGCTAGATGTTGTTGGAGGCCAACCTCAACGAGGCGTGTCGAAAAATTACTACTAGAGGCCAGGGTTTTCAGGCTCAACTAGGCCTGTAGAGCGCCTTTGGCATTATGACTATTGGCTTATTATTGCTGGACCTACCCCCGGAGAGGCGTGCTGGCATTATGTTGATGTGCTCTGCCTCAGCGAGGCATCTTGGTCGAGGATGCATTGACTTTCCTTCAAGGCGTAATAGCCCGACATGGTGTCAACCTTCCTCTGAGGTGTGTTGGCCTGGGCAGATGGTGTAGGCTTACCTTCTACGAGGCGTACTGGCTTTAAGTCACTATCAACCGACCCTTGGGGGTGTATTGGCTGAGTTGGTAAGGGCCTTCCTGTAACACCCAGTATTTTTTGGATCAGAATCCGTAGGTTTTGGAGCGCTTTCGTGGGTCCCGGATTATATTTCGTGATTAAATCAGATTTTTGGCTATTGGGCCTTCGGATCCTCTGTGGGATGAGCCGTTATGTTTCCAGGCTCTAGGGCATTGTAGGTGTGTTGTGTGTTTTTTGAGAATCCTGGGGATGGTTTTTCCCTATTTTTTATTTTTTTGATTTTTAAAAAATCTCAAAATAATTCCTATAAATATAACCCTTCACCCCCTCTCTCCTCATTCTGTCATTTCTCTCCCCCTCTCTTCTCTCGTTCTCTCTTTCTCTCCCTCTCTTCTCCGACGGTCGATGGAGGATGGCGAGGGTAAGGTAGAGGTGACGTGGGTGGCGAGCGGTCGAGGATGGAGCGAGGAATGGGGCGGTGGCACTGCGTGCTCCCATTCGCAGATTTGAGACGTTGGCGTCGGTTCGAGTGCCATTTTCACGTGGAATCGGCTTCCTCGGCGCACGAAATCATCAATGAAAGTAGGGAGATGGATCCCTAGCCTATGCTTTTTATTTTCCTAAGATTTGTAGGCTGAGGTGAGGCCGAGAGTGGTTTATTTCACGTCGGGGTGAAAAATGCATGTTTTGGGGGTGAGCAATAGATTCACTAATTCGACGGGGTTTTCATGGTTTTAATGGGACCTCCCGGTAGTTTGAAGGTTGGGGAAGAGTTTCCCCATATTTTCCCCCTCATTTGGAGTGAGTGGGGCGTGGGTTAGGACCCCACGGAAGGGGTTTCGCATGAGCGAAGCTGGAATTGGTCGACTTGGGCAAATCGGTCGACCGATGGGCTATCTATCACAAACAAGGAGTTTACCCTGGATTGGTCGATCGACCCACTGGATTGGTCGACCGACCCAATGTTTGGTTGACCGATCTAGTGAATTGGTCGACCGAATTGGTGTCTGTTGGCCTTTTTGGCCATTGGTCGACCAATGACCTTTGGGGTTGACCGATGGGACTTTGGGGTCGACCGATGGCCTTTGTAGGTCAACCTGTTAGGTCTCTTTGGGCATCCTTTGCCCCGTGAATACCCTTGACACCTCCATTGACTCCAATGACTCGGACCTCCATTGACTCGGATTCATGTTTCTAGGTGTCCGAGGAGGCTGTGGTTCCTCAAAATATGTGCCCATGTGGTTTTGAGGGTTTGGGTGACCTTGTGTGTTTCGGGTTTCCTTGTTATGCTAGTTCGAGTCACTGTGTATTCGTGTATGTGTGGAGGGTGTTGGAACGGTGCGATCGATACAGAGGGGGGGTGAATGTATCCCCTTCAAGAATATTGCCCAAATTAAAAACAATTCGCCTGCTACTAGATACAGTTGCAGAATAAAGGCTATCGAGTTCAAATAGACATTTGATCGACCAGATGAGCTGCTGACTATACTAGTGGAACCTGATGAAGTCAATGCCAAATGACAGTACAATGCAAACTAGACTCACTTATCAAGATGTAAAGCTCAAGGCCACTGTAACTCGAAACAAGACTATTCAAATAACCTGTGTAACAGATAGAAGATATGGAAGAGCACACCACAAGCAAACCACAGAACAAAGGATTTTTAGGTGGTTCAGTCCTCCAGACCTACATCCACCCCTCACTCCCAACCGGAGTGAGGCTTCACTAGCAAATGCTAGAACCAAGCAGACTCAGTCTGCAAACAGTGTAAGATATGGAAGAGCACACCACAAGCAAACCACAGAACAAAGGATTTTTAGGTGGTTCGATCCTCCAGACCTACATCCATCCCTCACTCCCAACCGGAGTGAGGCTTCACTAGCAAATGCTAGAACCAAGCAGACTCAGTCTGCAAACAGTTGCTGCCACACAGCTTGACTAGGGGAACAGCCTCCCCTCTTCCTCCCAACCGGAGGGACAACCCAAGTGACTCACAGCCACTTGGAAACCAGAGACCGAAGTCTCTCTTCCTCCAGACCAGGAGGGAACCCGCTAGTGACTCCCAGTCACCAACAACCAGAGGTCGCAGACCTCTCTTCCTCCAACCGGAGGGACCCCTAGACTTGCAAGCCACAAGCCCAGAACCGGAGACAAGTCTCCCTTCTCCTGAATCCACAGGAGGAACCCGATCCCCAGCAGGGCAATCGGAAGAACAAAGATAACCAGGTGAAAAGGAAAAAATAAGAAACGGAAAATACACAGCAATCGAAAGGCTGTAAATGAAGAACAAGAATGTAGCTCTCAAAGGAGCAGATCTGGCTTAGATTTAATCCAGACGCCAGAGGACAGATCTTCAATAGCTTCTTCCTTCTTCTCCACGAACTCTCTCTCTCTCTATCTCTCTTTCTTTCTCCTCTGCTCTCCTTTTCTCTCACGCTATTCTCTCCTTCTTCTCTGCAACCCTTTTTCTTCTGCCGGCTCACTCTTCTTCTATTTCTTCTTCTTCTCTTTTTCTTCTTCTTCTCTTTTTCTGGATCGAAGAGCTTTCTGCTCTCCAGGCTTCTTCTTTGATCAGCCTCCATCTGAAGACGAAGGCTCCACTATATACCAGTAACAAGGGCTCCGGAGGATAGGGCAGAGACGTCCTAGGGAGCTTCGATGGGTTGGTCCACGTGGTGAAGTAGCAGGCCCCAGCTTCCACGTGTCTGACTACTGGCACGTCCTTTGTTATAGGATCACGTGCCCTTTCATAATTGGGGTCTCCTTGTACTGCATCGAAATATTCTAGTAATTTACCACACTTACTGTTTCTGGAGACTGACCGCGTTGACGCACTGGCATCACTGCGTCTACTCTTTGCTTGTACACATTTGAATTTGTCCCACTGCGTCGACCCTGCTGTGGATAGCGTTGACGCGTTGAAGACAGCCAGAGATAAGTCGCCCCCTTCTTGAACTGCTGCGTCGGCGCTGCCAGTTGGTGGCGTTGACGCACGGATGAAAATCAGAAGTGTGTATTGGCCTCTCTTCCGCCGCTGCATCGACGCTGCTCCATTGTGGCGTTGACGCAGTGGAAGATATCGTGAAGGCTTCGTCAACTGATCCGTGGACGCTTTAAGCTCCCAGCGTCGACCCTGTTCCCTTCAGCAACCTGAGTGTATAGACTTAGTGTTAACGTGCCAGAGAAACCAGTGTACAGACTTCCTGTTAATCGTGCCAGACAAACCAGTGTACAGACTTCATGTTAACGTGCCAGACAAACCAGTGTACAGACTTGCTGAGCTTTTGCTAAGTCTGTATAGACTTGATGAAAGAGTGTCTGGAAAGGCAGTGTACAGACTTGATGGCGTGAAGGAACGAGTGTATAGACTTCGTGTAAAAGCCCAATGTATAGACATTGAATTCGAAGACCAATGTGCAGACTTTGGATTTGACGACCAGTGTGCAGACTTCAAGTTTAACTGTGGATGTACAGACTTCAGGTGTGAAGACCATTGTGCAGACTTTGGAGACAGCGGCCAATGTATAGACTTGATGCTCAAGGAGTGGCTGTACAGACTTAGAGTGTAGCTGAAGTCTTGAACGTAGGAATAGGCTGGACTGTATAGACTTCAGGCTTCAGAAACGAATGTACACACTTGACCAATTCAAAGGCGAATTAAGTGTACAGACTCTGAGTCCAAACCCAACGGCTGTACAGACTTAGAATGTGAAGACTGATGTACAGACTTCATTAATCAAACAGGCTGCACAGTCCACTGTATAGACATTGAAAACGTGAAGCCAGTGTACAGACTTGAAGAGCAGTTCAATGTATAGACTCGATGCCTTGAAGATCAATGTACATACTTTGAAGACCGACCTAGCAGGATGTGTAGACTTAGAATGCAACCAGGATGTCTAGACTTGATGTGAGGCAATGCATAATGAGTATGAACCAATGAATTGAATGCATATAGCAGACAAGAACTGAATGTATGCTGGAGAACTAATTAAAGCATTACCTGATCTGAGCATTCACCTTACCTGTCATGATTTGACTTTGACTTGGGTTAACTTCATGACCTGTGAGTCATCCTTAAACCTGTTCTGACAGTTTCTCATAATGCAACAGGATTATATCACCAACGATGTAAACATAATTAGGCATAATACTGTCATCATCAAAACTCCAGAACCACAGGGGACACATCAATCTCCCCCTTTTTGATGATGGCAATATTATGAGTCATTGCAATAGATTCATCATGGTGATTATGAAATACCATATAACATGCACCACAGATATGACAAAGTTCATGAACATAAACACCATGTGATGCAAGTGTTGATTGATGCAAAAAAAATAAAAAAGAATGACTCACAAAAGTTCTCCCCCTTTGACAACATCAAAAAGAAGGGAATGTTCATTGACTGTTGAAGGAGCTATTATGCAATGCAGTGAGTTACAGTCATCAAAAGCAAAAACTCCCCCTGACAAGATACTCTCCTGAGTGAGCATTGAACCATAGGGACATGCAAGAATTCTCCCCCTTAGATCATCAGTCAGGTTCGAAATAATGGAGTCCAGTGTGAGAAAGTAAGTACTCAGAATGAATGAGAAGGGTTTTCAGTGAGATATCAATTTCATAAATCTGATTAAACAGGTATTTCAGACTCTTCTATTATAGAGATTTATGAATGATCTTCATTGACAAGTCAGATCAGAATATGATGTATGCAAGGCTTGTTTATAAGTTTCCTGTACTCATATCTGAAATCAGTTTTAATAAAAGTGAACCTTGCTTTCATATTGACAGTCTTGTTTGATCTTCTTCTTTCTTACTCACTCAATTTCAAAGATTCCTTTAAGAGATGCAATCAATAGTAATGAAGTTAAACACATAAGAAAACATTTGTTTCTGTCAAGGGTTCCAATAGAATATTTCTTTTGCACACACATTTTTTTTTTAAATTGTATACTAGATTAGCAGCAATTTTCATAACAATCTTCATGAGCACTTGAGTTTAGTACACCCTTGTAACTAGAGGATACACGTTGTTTAGACGCCAGTATCCCTAAGCACTTGGACGGACTAACTGTCATGCTTCATAGGAACAGAGATTGCATTTACACTTCATGACACACTACAGATCATTTCTTTGATGAGTGAGATGTATTTCTCAGTGTGCATGCCATTGCTCTGCCTGAATTTCAATGAATTCTTAATCAGAGTTAACTATGGCACCTCATGACACAGTCCCTTGGACATGGTTTCTCAGTGACCAAGGTCATTGCTCTGACAGGATTTACCCTTAGACATAATCCATATTCTCAGATGTTTAAAAATCAATACTAATTTCATACATATCAATCAAGGAATATCATGATTTCAGAATTTTCAGAATTCAGAAGAGTTTAAAAGACTCAACATGAAAATGTTGGTTAAAGTTTATTAAGACCAACTCAGATATTTTCAAGATATGTTCATAAGCAAACACAAGACATACATGAATCATCAACTGGCTGAAAGAATCAGACATTCATAATCCTATATAATAGAAGATTCCTTTTTAATTTATTTTCAGATTTATGATCAGGATATGTACAGAGAATACTTTCTGAGTTTTCAGGGAAGGCCGAACCATTTTAAAGAACAGCCAATTCAAAAGATACCAATGGATAGGTTGAGTGAAAGTGGCTGAAAATAGTTGAAGCAGGAATTTGAAATGTGTTGCATTACACATTCATCACAGGGATTTGAGCAAGATAGCAGTTCAATCTGAAGATGGGAAGTTCAGTTGATAGAATATGAATGATGCTCCCCCTAAATGTATGCATGAGCTAGCATTCCTACATGTATGCAATTCTGACCTATGGTACCAGGCGGAGGACTTGGTCTAAAGACCACCTCACACACAGCAAGCACTTCCAGACAGAATTCATCAGCCCTTTAGTATCTCACTATTTATATACCAAGAGTCATGCATGACAATCCAATGCATATGCAGTCCTACATGCATCTTAAGCTGACAGAATGCTATTTATATGCAATTGTGAATGCATGTGCATGTCAAATGTGCAGATGAACAATTTTTGAGCATGAGACATCATCCAAGCAACAGATTTATTCAATTTAGCTTTTCAGATTTTTCAGAATGCAATTTGTTTTCAGTAATTATGCATTTTAACAAATATCACACAACTGCAATTGTCATATGTATGCATCAAATGCAGACAACCTTTAAATCTCATGTATGCACCAGTGCATGATCAGACAAGAAGAAATTGCAAATGGCAGATGCAGTTATGGACATGTATGCATGAGATCTTAATTGACATATTAAGCATGATGTTCAGCTAGAGCAAAAATTTAGGTGAACAAGCATTTAATCAACAGAGTTGGGGTTTACCAAACTTTGGATGCCTTGGTTTATTTGACCCACTTTTATTCCTCATCCTCAAGGCATACCTGCAAAGCACATATCTCATTTTGTGTTTCTAGGTACCCAAGACTTCTTGGGTCCTACTTTGTTAGTAACGCCTTTGATAGGTGCTTTCCATAATCTTTGGGCATGTAAGTCATCAGACTTCATTAAATTACACTCCCTCATGGAGTGCCCAAACTGCCCACAATAATGACAGGAAACAGCAGATCTTGAATTCTTTTTATGCACAACATTGTTAGCATAGAATCTGTGTGCATTATCATGAAAGTCTCTGTTATTTACATGCATATACTGTTTTCCATCTCGTGCCAGCCAGCATTCAGAAGCTCGGTGGCTAGGTTTTCCACATTCAAAGCATGTAGAAATCTTTCTCTTAAAGGCAGATTTATTTCTAACAAAAACATTATTTGCAGGGAAATTTATATTTTAAGAAAATGTTTTTCCCTGAGCATGCCAGCAGTTCTTGACTGTATGGCCATGTTTTCCACAATGAGAACAATTAGAGAAGGTATTTCTATGAGGGCCTAACCAGCATTGTGCAGCAACATGTCCTATTTTTCCACAGTTATAACAATGAATTTTCTTTTCCCTAAGGACATGATTTCTACCCTGATTATTTTGAGCAGCTGCTAGGTCATCTTTTTCCATCAAATTACACTCATGCATCAAATGTCCATATTTGTGACAGTAGTGACAGATCATTTTCTTTCTAGATGCATGCGAGTGTGTGGGTGAAACATGCAGAGTGGGAAGAGGAACTTGTTGATTCTTTTCTTTCTATTTTCCTGTTGTTTTCTTTTGAGCAGTTGACTGATAACCAGGAAGGTTCTGAGGGCTTTGAGAAGTTGAACTGGACACAAAAGAAGTTTGAACTTTATTTTGAAAACTCTTCTTATTTGAGGGATTATAGCCCAACCCTTCCTTCTGAAAATTTACCTTAGTTCCTAGAATTTTGTCCAGATTATCTTTTCCGTCCACAAATTTTGACAAGGAATTATTCAAATCTTCAATTTCATTTTCCAAAGAAACGATGTGTATTTCATAACTGGCAATCTCTTGTTCATTGCAATTTACACATTCGCTTAGTACCTTGTTTGCAATTTTACATTCCTCAATTTCTTGTTCCAGATTTCTCAATTTTTCAGACTCTTCAATGTAAACAGTTTTTCCTTTTTCTAAGAGAAGAAGTTTCTCTGACATAGCAGTGTTCAACTGCTTCAATCCTTCAACCTCTTGAATTAGTTTGTCATTTTTTGATTTCAGATTTTCAATTTCTTCAACAGAGTCTTTATCAGTTTTTATTGAGCTCATTTTATCATTCAGTTCTTCCTCTATCTGTTCAAGCTCCAAAATCTTGTTTAACATATCTTTGTTTTCTTCCATTAGGGAAACAATAAACTCCTTCTGACATTCTGAATTTGAGTGAAGATCTTCATTTATTTCCTTGAGAAATGGACACTCATTGCATGCAGATTTAACAGAACATATTGTTTGAACCTGGAGTTTTTCACATTGTTTCCTAAGACATTCATTTTCAGATTTCAGCCTACTTAGTTCAGAGCAAACACATTTAAGTTCATTCATCAATTTTTCATTCTGGTTTTTATGCATATGGATATCTGAC
The DNA here is from genome assembly GCA_022559845.1 of Amorphophallus konjac. NCBI lineage: Eukaryota > Viridiplantae > Streptophyta > Magnoliopsida > Alismatales > Araceae > Amorphophallus > Amorphophallus konjac. The sequence continues at coordinate 33,525,369 of CM040129.1, forward strand.
AAATAGGCATCATGAGATTGCTTTATATTTGAACAATTTTCACATGGTGAACTTGAACTACCCTGATCACTTTTCTTTTTCAAGTTCTTGTATCGTTTTCTTAACTGTTCATGAGACTCAAACAGCTCAGCATATGCATTCTCCCAATCATCTAAAGAAAAATTCTCGAAGATGTTTACCTCCTCCTCATCATCTTCTTCTTCATTTCGGCTGCTGTCTTGATTGCTGCCACTTGGATTACTTCTGTTAGCCATCATGCAGCTGTCCTCGTTTACCCTGTGAAATTGCTTCAGCCTATCCAGGATGTCCTTTGCTGAGCTGCAATTATGAAGACAAGACCATAAGGCTCTGTCAGTAGCTGCTTTCATCAGGTTAAAGGCTTTCTGATTTTCTCCATCCTTTGATCTGTGTCTGTCGGTCCATTTGGACACTTTCGTTGGTAAGGTGTGAGGACCTTGTGAAATTAATTTCCACAGATCAGGTTTAGCATAATTAACATAAGCATGTAAAGCAGTGTACCACTGACTGAAATCAGAACCACTAAAGACGGGTGGAAGAGCCATTGAAAATAAATAGCGAGTAAATTCAAAGCAACAGGAATATTTATGCACCAAAAAAAAATTAGCACCTAAGACTGCAAGATCGAATCTGCAGGTCGCTGGACCTTGTATGCAGACACCGCTCTGATACCAATTGTTGGAACGGTGCGATCGATACAGAGGGGGGGTGAATGTATCCCCTTCAAGAATATTGCCCAAATTAAAAACAATTCCCCTGTTACTAGATATAGTTGCAGAATAAAGGCTATCGAGTTCAAATAGACATTTGATCGACCAGATGAGCTGCTGACTATACTAGTGGAACCTGATGAAGTCTAATGCCAAATGACAGTACAATGCAAACTAGACTCACTTATCAAGATGTAAAGCTCAAGGCCACTGTAACTCGAAACAAGACTATTCAAACAACCTGTGTAACAGATAGAAGATATGGAAGAGCACACCACAAGCAAACCATAGAACAAAGGATTTTTAGGTGGTTCGGTCCTCCAGACCTACATCCACCCCTCACTCCCAACCGGAGTGAGGCTTCACTAGCAAATGCTAGAACCAAGCAGACTCAGTCTGCAAACAGTTGCTGCCACACAGCTTGACTAGGGGAACAGCCTCCCCTCTTCCTCCCAACCGGAGGGACACCCTAAGTGACTCCCAGCCACTTGGAAACCAGAGACCGAAGTCTCTCTTCCTCCAGACCAGGAGGGAACCCGCTAGTGACTCCCAGTCACCAGCAACCAGAGGTCGCAGACCTCTCTTCCTCCAACCGGAGGGACCCCTGGACTTGCAAGCCACAAGCCCAGAACCGGAGACAAGTCTCCCTTCTCCTGAATCCACAGGAGGAACCCGATCTCCAGCAGGGCAATCGGAAGAACAAAGATAACCAGGTGAAAAGGAAAAAATAAGAAACAGAAAATACACAGCAATCGAAAGGCTGTAAATGAAGAATAAGAATGTAGCTCTCAAAGGAGCAGATCTGGCTTGGATTTAATCCAGACGCCAGAGGACAGATCTTCAATAGCTTCTTCCTTCTTCTCCACGAACTCTCTCTCTCTCTATCTCTCTTTCTTTCTCCTCTGCTCTCCTTTTCTCTCACGCTATTCTCTCCTTCTTCTCTGCAACCCTTTTTCTTCTGCCGGCTCACTCTTCTTCTATTTCTTCTTCTTCTCTTTTTCTTCTTCTTCTCTTTTTCTGGATCGAAGAGCTTTCTGCTCTACAGGCTTCTTCTTCGATCAGCCTCCATCTGAAGATGAAGGCTCCAATATATACCAGTAACAGGGGCTCCGGAGGATAGGGCAGAGACGTCCTAGGGAGCTTCGATGGGTTGGTCCACGTGGTGAAGTAGCAGGCCCCAGCTTCCACGTGTCTGACTGCTGGCACGTCCTTTGTTATAGGATCACGTGCCCTTTCATAATTGGGGTCTCCTTGTACTCCATCGAAATATTCTAGTAATTTACCACACTTACTGTTTCTGGAGACTGACCGCGTTGACGCACTGGCATCACTGCATCTACTCTTTGCTTGTACACATTTGAATTTGTCCCACTGCGTCGACCCTACTGTGGATAGCGTTGACGCGTTGAAGATAGCCAGAGATAAGTCGCCCCCTTCTTGAACTACTGCGTCGATGCTGCCAGTTGGTGGCGTTGACGCACGGATGAAAATCAGAAGTGTGTATTGGCCTCTCTTCCGCCGCTACGTCGACGCTGCTCCATTGTGGCGTTGACGCAGTGGAAGATATCGTGAAGGCTTCGTCAACTGATGCATGGACGCTTTAAGCTCCCAGCGTCGACCCTGTTCCCTTCAGCAACCTGAGTGTATAGACTTAGTGTTAACGTGCCAGAGAAACCAGTGTACAGACTTCCTGTTAATCGTGCCAGACAAACCAGTGTACAGACTTCATGTTAACGTGCTAGACAAACCAGTGTACAGACTTCATGTTAACGTGCCAGACAAACCAGTGTACAGACTTGCTGAGCTTTCGCTAAGTCTGTATAGACTTGATGAAAGAGTGTCTGGAAAGGCAGTGTACAGACTTGATGGCGTGAAGGAACGAGTGTATAGACTTCGTGTAAAAGCCCAATGTATAGACATTGAATTCGAAGACCAATGTGCAGACTTTGGATTTGAAGACCAGTGTGCAGACTTCAAGTTTAACTATGGATGTACAGACTTCAGGTGTGAAGACCATTGTGCAGACTTTGGAGACAGCGGCCAATGTATAGACTTGATGCTCACGGAGTGGTTGTACAGACTTAGAGTGTAGCTGAAGCCTTGAACGTAGGAATAGGCTGGACTGTATAGACTTCAGGCTTCAGAAACGAATGTACACACTTGACCAATTCAAAGGCGAATTAAGTGTACAGACTCTGAGTCCAAACCCAACGGCTGTACAGACTTAGAATGTGAAGACTGATGTATAGACTTCATTAATCAAACAGGATGCACAGTCCACTGTATAGACATTGAAAACGTGAAGCCAGTGTACAGACTTGAAGAGCAGTTCAATGTATAGACTCGATGCCTTGAAGATCAATGTACATACTTTGAAGACCGACCTAGCAGGATGTGTAGACTTAGAATGCAACCAGGATGTCTAGACTTGATGTGAGGCAATGCATAATGAGTATGAACCAATGAATTGAATGCATATAGCAGACAAGAACTGAATGTATGCTGGAGAACTAATTAAAGCATTACCTGATCTGAGCATTCACCTTACCTGTCATGATTTGACTTTGACTTGGGTTAACTTCATGACCTGTGAGTCATCCTTAAACCTGTTCTGACAGTTTCTCATAATGCAACAGGATTATATCACCAACGATGTAAACATAATGAGGCATAATACTGTCATCATCAAAACTCCAGAACCACAGGGGACGCATCAGAGGGCTATCCCCGCACAGTGTTAGCTTCTTCGAAAAGTGGTTTCCATGTGGACCATAAGTATGGCCAATAACTATGAGTCCCGTTACCCAGCCAGGGGCTAGGGGCTTTCTAGTCTCCCTTAGAGAGGGAATGAACTTGGCGGTTGTGAGCCGCCTCATGAGTCCTTTTGACCGTGATTTTTGACTTTCGGACTAGGGTAATTTGACGGCATGGAGCCGTATAGTACAATGGCCTTGGGATGAGTCGCGTGACTCTATGGCCATTGTATTAGCAAGTCTAGCTAGTTATCTTGAGTCTGGTGGCATCGTGCCACCCTGTGTTCCGAGTTACTCGTGACAGGTGCGTGTATAACTTGTTAGCACGCCGGAGGTTTCCTTTTGAGACTTTCCATGTCTAGTGACTTTCCCACTAATCATAGCTTGCCTGGGGACACGGGTATCGACCCACTTGGTAGCGGCGGAGAGCTAAACCTGGGAGAGAGGATTTTAGGCTGGTTACCATAGAGCCTCCCACTGTGGCATCTCGAGTCTAGGCCGGGAGGAAAACCAGCTAGAGGGCCTGACATAGGGCTGTCAGTCAGTGTGTTCACACGTGGTCGGGGACTTTGGACTCGTGTTGACGAGCACGACCCCGACTTGACCCTTGTCCTTATGTTACTTGTACGGTGTCTCAGTTTCCGTCTAGGGTGAGTAGGGAGACACCTGAGGTGCGGACTAAGTCGTCAGTGGACACATCCGGTCTTGCTTCTAGTGGGCAGGTGTAGATGCCTAATTTCGGACATCCCGCGGACCTTGTATAGCTATCATAAAAGTGATACTTCCTCTGGATGATTGGTTGTGTGGAGTCTCATCCTTTTCTAAGCTGGCACTACCTTGTCCTTTTGTGGATCCAACTTCGCGGTAAGTTGGCGAGGGGCTGTAGGCGGGCAGTGCCACCCTGCCCGTAAGGTTGGGGGTTTGGGGTGTGAGCCCCCGAGGAAAATTTTTTAAGGTGCTTTATATGATTCTCTCCATTTTCCACTGATCCCTGGAAGGCCATAGTCTTGGCCACCCATACCCCTGGGCGGCCAGATAGATGGCCGCCCAGCCCATTCCAGGGCAGCCACACAGTTGGCCGCCCACATCCCAAGGTGGCCACACAGTTGGCCACCGAGCTCCTTCAAGAAGGCCAGACTGTTGGCCACTCTCACCCTCAAGAAGGCCATCGACATGGCCGCCCAGCTCCTTTAGATGGCTAGAACCTTGACCGCCTCCTGTCAACCGCCCGTCAACTCCATGATCCGCCCACTCCGGGCACGTCCTCTGAAATCACTCCCACTCAAGGGGGGGTTCGAGACTCAGGTAGCTTACATGTAATCATTTTTTGAATGGTTTTAATGGAGGGAAATCCCCACATACAAGAGCCGATTCCGCACCATCTCACGAGGGTTGGACATTTTTTTTTTGGAGGAGGAGAGGCTGCTAGTTGGAAGCAGAGAGAGCTGTGAACGCAAGAGTGATCCTTCCCGACCTTCCCCGAGAAGCAGAACCTGACATTGAAGAGCTCTGTCGTGGGAGATTCTAGCTTGATTGCAGGGGGCGGCCATCGACATGGCCACCCACCTCTTCTGAACGGCCACACATGTGGTCGCCCTCTGTTGGTCGACGGGCAAACCCCGTCCTTCTTCCCTTGTTTCCCATCTAGCTATGTTTCTTTCTATTTTATTGCATCCATGCATGATAGATCTTCCTAGATCCCATTTTAAAGAGGTTTTTCAATCCAAAACATAGGGAAGGAGGATGGTCGAAAGTCTCAGCCATCCCCCTTTCCGCCTCCCTTCCCGGTACGATCACCCCTATTTGCATGTTATTCTTTTCGCTTTGAGCATATATTACACTATCATAGTTGTTATATGCGCGCGGGGAGTCACTTGTCATTTTGTCCTCACAGTGGGGGTGTACACTCGCCTTTTACGGAAGGTCGAGATAGGTTGACTGGGTACACGGGGATTCTGGGGGTATTCAGAAGAAGGCAGAGAGAACGATAGGAACGCACTGGAAGGGATCGCGTATGGTTCATCATTCTGGGAGACTGGGACAGGAATGGCTGGGTGGAATGCGGGCGTGTCAGTCGATTTCTCGACAATCACCTATGGAACCGAGGATTGACCGGGGAAGCTAGCATCGCCAGGACGCGGCACGTGGCTCGAGGGATCGGGCGACACATGAATAGAAGGGGTTCCATAGGTGCGAGTGTGCAGGCGATTATGGGGATTCGTGTATTGGACATCTTTCCCCACCGGTTGTAAGCAACCGGTGTTTATTTTACATCGGATTGAATCTGAACACTTTGTTTCTACTGTCGAAGAGAGAGTCAGGGACCCTGGGAGCCGCGACGTCGGGAGGGCTTAGTCCGTGCCACAGCGACAGGGCAACAGTAACACAACAGGGATCACTGGGGGCAGAGAGACTGGTTCCAGTGAGGAGGGGAATCCACTCCCTGACTGGATTACATGACTTATATGCCATGAAAGGCATTTATATGGGGGCATGAGAGCCCGATTACAATTGCTTGCAAGCAACGGGACAATTCCGTCATTTATGACGGTCCCCGGGTCATTGCGTTATTGTGCGGGTATTTCCGTATTTGTACGTGGTGTCCGTCAAAGGACCTTTGACTCAGCAGGATGGCGCCTGAGGGGCGTCACAATGTATTCCCGACGTGAGACAGTGTCGAGGTCAGGGCAGTAGGGGTGCCGTGGCCACCGTTGTTGTTAGTTTTAATGTGCCCCTTCTTTTGCAAGATGGTCTATGATGCCAACTATGAGCAGATAATGAGCCAAGTAATAAAATCAATCAACCTATGAACATGCGAATCATGAACGTAGGCAACCAAAATAAGCTCTAGCATGGGCATGCTATCTCAATCAAGATTAAGCTAAGCAAGGAAAGAAAAACACACGCCGAAGCGTGGAATAAAGAATAAAGGAAAACACACCGTAGAGGTGGAACAAGCAAAAGTAAAGAATAGATATGACGAAAGAGAAAGCTAATGCCCAAACTAAGGAAAGATGTGATCGCCACCAAGGTAAAAATAAGCCAAAGACCTGATAAATACCTTGGAATAGGAGGATGATGCACCCGCCCACGGGAGAGAGAAAATAATCAGGAAACTGCAGCTCTGTGGGATGTGACGGTCGAAGGATGGTGCGTCACAGGACTGTGACGGTCCCACGATAGACCACTACAACACTCTAACGCGCCCAGGATAGACCGTCAGAGCTTCTGCAGAATAAGATTGGGAATCCTTTGATCTCCAAGCTTTCCAGCCGGCCAGAGAGCTTGGGCCTCGTGATATGGACTATGTAAACCTGCAAAAGAGTGTAGAACACAAGAAAACAACCCAGATTAGCCCTTTTACAAAGTAGTATCAATAATCCAAGAAACTCATGAACATGCAAAAGGAGAGGAAAATACCGGGGGGATTGGTTTTTTAACCCCTCTGGGGTGTTTTAAAAGATGGGAGGATGTTTTGAAATGTATGCAACAGATGAAGGAACGTGAAAGATGGATAGGGACAATGCTATGATTGCTTAGAAGAGGAGAAAACACTAAGAACAATGATGTGACTAAACTAAACCCTTGAAATCGATACTCCCTGGACTTTGGAAGTAGATGAACGTGGGAAGTAGCTCTCCTTGGTTGGTTCTAGCTCCAAGATGCGGCAGCACTTCGACGCAAACTCCAGATTTCTCCTCCTTCAAGCCATGAAGTCAAGGGTTCTATTTATAGGCCCTCAAAGTCTAGGTTCGAGTTGAGGATAATCCAGCAAGAAAGTAGGACGTTTCTTAGCAAACTCTTGACGATAATACTCCCAAGAATCCATAGAAACAAACAGAAGGTTCTGAGGATCAGATTTGGAAGAGAAATCAAGGAAACAAACTCTCAGTTCGATCACGGAGTAGTAGAGAAAAGGCCAGGCTTGGCAGGACTCTCTGTTTGATGTAACGGCTGTCCGATAGACCGCCACAGGGATGTAACGCTCTAGGAAGAGACCGTCACACAACCTTATCCCTTAAGAAGATAAGATCAACGGGGGAAGTTTTCAAACGTTGGACTCTAGATAGATGTAACGGTCAAGTGTAGATGCGTTACAACAAGGTAACGGTCTCACGATAGACCGTTACACTCAACGAGTAAGCAAAAGATAAGTTTGAAAGAAGCCCTAAGCTTAAGGACTCTGTAAGGATGTAACGCACCAGGGTAGATGCGTTAGAGTAATGTAACGCCCCATCAAAAGATCGTTAGAGACAATAGAGTGCCAAAAAATGAAAGCTTGCTAAGCTTCGTCCAACAGAAAAAAAAGGCAAGGAACCAGACTCAACCAGGGAGACATGACTCAAGAAATGGACCTCAAACTAATCAAGAAAGCTTAACAAAGGTGAACAACTCAGAGTATCATATAGAATGAACAAGGAGATGACCCAACCTATTGGTCATAAAACGGGTGTCAACAGATGCCCCTCCTTAACGTCCTCTTTACAAGGGAGCGAGCGGAGGCGAAACGAAAGTGAAATGGAACATGGAGATGAAGCGGAGTGGACTAAAAAGTAGGCGTTAAGGCAAACGACACCCGTTCTAAACCAACAAGTAGTAGGAATCTTCCGAAAAGCTTCGAACTAATCACAAGGAAAGGCAACCAAAGGACACATGTCTGGAGGAACTAACAACTACGGAAAGGAAAACACGGCCAGCGGCCAGAGCAACGGAAAGGAAAGAGGCAATTAACTAAACTCCAGACAGGAATCTTCAGCTAACCAAATCAAGTGAGCAGGTTGAAGGAAACCTTTCAATTCAGAGTGGAATGACTCTCCTTATTCGGGATCAAGAACACATCTATTCACCATTACTGGGACACCTGGACAAATGAGGCTCATGAATGCTCAAAAGATGCGCATGATGCATGTTGGGATAAAATAAAGAAATCATTAAAACAAATGCAAAAAATAACAAGATACTCGAGAATAGTATTGCTAGACTGGAGAAACCGGGGTCAGGACACCATCTGCAACGACGACGTGCAAGATAGAACCATCGTCCCCAAACTTTTCCAACCCAACGGTTTATCCAACGATTAAACATGTGCACTTAGATCATCATCATTTTTGTTTAAGGGGAACATCAGATCCCAGAACACATGAATGACCAGCCGGTTCTCGAGATAATATATCATAGATAACATATAGTAATGCATTTAAGGGATAAGGAATCGAAATACAATACCTGACTTACCTGCCTGGCGAACGGCAAAGCGTGATGACTTAAAGGCATGAGCTTCAAAAAGAGGTTTAGCCATCAACAATAAACATGAATTCCATTGATAAGACGAGGCATGACCATTCAATAAGCATCAAAGCACGATACTTAAACAATCATGAAAATTCTGATAAATATAGCATCATCATTCATCAAACACTTTGAAGCATGTAACGGTCTGAGAAGGGTGCGTTAGAACACTCTGACGGATCAGCCTTGGGCCGTTAGAGTATGGTTGTTCACATTCTACAAGACATCGTTCAAATGACCTAACGGTCCATAGAGGATGCGTCAGAGACATGTGACGGTCTTACGATAGACCGTTACATTTCTTGATCATTCAAAAACAAAACAAAACCGAACGGTCACTCGTCCATTCGTTCATTCAACCAGAAACGCTCAAACACCCAAAAAAACTCAACCGTGCCAACAACCTCCACCGTCCAGCCCCGTCCGACGAACGATGGTCGGCGGCGAGCCATCCTAGCCACCGAAGGCGAGGGAGAAAGGGAAGAAGCGAATGGCCATCCGGCGCCTCTGACACCGGATTGAGCAAGAGGACGCTCCAAGCCTTCTGACGAGCAATCCAATGGAGAAAGCTCCTCCCATGACCGTAGAGGAGGCCGAGGAAGCTATGGGGGAGGCCATAGGTGAGGAGGAAGCCACGTCAAGGGAGAAAAAGAAGAAGAGGGGCCAAGACCCAGAGGTAGGCCGCCCACCCCAAAGCTTCAATTTTTAATTTTTTGTTCCATGCATGTATGTTTGGAGGGTAGAAAATGGGTCTGGGGACCCTTTAGGAATGATTGTAGGCCATATGGCCATTTTGGAAAGCCAAGGAAACGAAGGGGAGAACGCCCCTTTGCAGGGAACGTGACGATCATTGCAGCAACCGTCATAGCTCTGACGCACCACCCATGGTGCGTTAGAGTACTGTGATGCACTACCATAGGGCCGTCAAAGTAACCAGAGGCAGAAACAATTTTTAGGGGATTTTTAATTATTCAATTTCTTTTTGTTTTTCATTATATTAATGCAATGCAATGAATTTATGATGCAAATGACTGACTTATGCTCTACATGTGCAGGGGAAAAGAAAAACGAGGATCTCTTGGCTGCAGATCCGGGCAGTGTACCAGGCATTGCCCGAGTTTCAGAGAGAGAGATTGGCTGCTATGGGCTTCACCGAGGTGCTGAGCATCGAGGTGACACGGATGGACACGCCTCTCTTGTACGCGCTCCATGAGAGATGGGATTCGATCAGCCGAGCTTTCATCTTCCCCTGGGGTCACATGATCCCAACACTGGAAGATATGGACAGGATCGCCAGATTGAGAGTGCACGGAGCAGCGGTGACTGGGTTGACATACGGTAACTATAAAGAGCTAGCCCAGGAGCTGCTAGGGCTGGACTTGATCAGGACAGGGCAGACTTCATCCCAGCTTTCGAGATCGAGACTGCAAGACAGCCTAGGATTGAGAGGAGCGGCGATAGCAGTCGGGGAGCTACCCGAGCAGCATCTAGATAGGGTGATCGAGCAGGTACGCCCACGAGTGGCGGCAGAGGCTGGACAGGAAGGAGATCGAGTCCTGAGACGGTTCCTGATGCTATTGTTCGGGAAACTACTCTTTCTGACTCGAGCTGACCTGATTAGTTGCAGACTGCTGCCACTGCTGGAGGATCTGGGCAGAGTGGGGAAGTACGCATGGGGAGCGGCAGCGCTTGCCTTCCTCTTTGAGTCGCTCAGTACCACAGACCGACGGACGATGCTGGGCGGCTTCTCACCTTTCCTACAGGTAAATGCTGAACTCTAAATGCCTTCTTACATGATTATGCAAATGAAATTCATGAATGCAACTGATATGTTGACACTCGACTTCTAATGCAGATCTGGAGCTTCGTCTATCTACCGGGGATTGGGCGAGGTACACAGCTACACCCTGAGCGGACCCCGATCGCGAGGCGATGGGTAGTAGTGAGGGACACGGGGTCGATCAGTAGGCTGACTCGGGCGATCCAGGATGATCTAGACTCATTCCCGCATACGGTGGTAAGCTCCGAACTTAAAATGTTTCTACATGCCTTAAAAATGCTCTTAGATGCCTCTAAATGCTTCTAAATGGACTGACATGACTCTCAGGTGAGATGGACCCCATACCGAGACGAGGGCCACGAGGGACAACCATGGGTCAAGGCATCCCTGGCGTACAGTGGGCGAGATGTATGGCTGCACTGCATCAACGTCATCGAGCCCTTGCACTACCAACTGATCCTGAGGACTAGGGGATTACATCAGCCAGAGGTGACGTTCCCGCGCAGAAATGATGAGCGTCCGGGCAAGTCATCCAAGGGTATTAGCGGCAATGTGGATTGGTGCGCCCGAAAGGCCAAGTACGTGCATGACTGGAATAAGAGAGGCCGGGCGGTGAAGGATTGGGCGGAAAATGACGAGGCTTACCTCAAGGCTTACTCGCAGCGGTATGGGGACCAGGTGTTCATAGGCACCCGACGACCGGTATGAAATTCTAAACTTAAACTATGTCTATTCTAAATTAATGCTATATGCTTCTAACTCATGCTTTCTAAATGCAGCTAGACCCTCAGGGAAGAATAGCCGAGCTCGAGGGACTCCTTCACGCCACCATCCAGCAGCGGGATGAGTACCGGACTGCTTTGAAGCTCCTGGTGAGATTCTATACTTAAGACTTAAATGGTTATGATGCGAATATGACTAACTTTGACTTCTAAATGCAGCGGGCTGAGGGAGCCCAAAGAGCGGGACCGGATGCTCCATCTTCATCGTCACAGCCTGCCGGGGGCAGAGCTGAACGGGATGCGGAGTTCACTCGAGCGGTTGCTCTGGCCGAGGAGGCGGAGGCCACCCTCGCGGAGCGGGTAAAACACTAAATGCCTAACTAAAAAATGCTTATGTTTATGGACTAAATGCTTAATACACTGACAATCAAAAAAAAATGCAAACTGCATGCGAAAGAGCTGACCGTAGCAGTGGCTGAGGCAGAGCGAGCTCGGGGAGAGACCGAGAACCTGCGGGCAGAGGTAGCCCGGCTGAGAGGGGAGCTAGAGCGGACAGCTACCCAGACGGCGGACCTTGAGAGATACCGGTCCGAGGCTCGGGCGGCACGGCTTCAGATTCACGAATTGAAGATTGAGCTACGAGCCGTAGAGCGGACGGTCCGGACGATCAGCCAAGGGCCTGCACTGAGTGGATCCCGGAGTGCTGCAGCGGGGAGCACATGGAGCGGAATGCCGAGCGGCTCGGTAGGAAACTACCTAGTTAGTTCTTCCGACCAATGGAGGAACGAGGAGGCAGATAGGAGACGACCACGAGAGGGAGATCACAGTACCATGGAGCCGCCAGCCAAGCGGCAAGAGGGTGCTGGTGATAGCGAGGGCCCGGGAGATAGACCGGCTGAGTGATGTATTCTCTTTTTCTTCTTATTCCGATTACTTGTACATGACTCATGTGAATGAATGCAAATCTTTTTTATGTTTTGCTTTTTATGTGGATGAATGAATGAATGTGAATGTGAATGCGTGTGAATGAACGGATGAAAATGAATGTGTGGATGGGAGTGTAAATGAATGAACAGGGGCAAAGTGTAGGGCCGGCAGGTCAGACCAGAGGAAAAAGGAGAGAACAAAAAACCTGCAACAGAAGGTGTGACGGTCTAGAGGGAGAGCGCCAGACAGATGTAACGCATCAGGACCAGGCCGTCAGTGACGACAGAGGGTGGACTGAAAACTGCGTAGCAGGAAATGTGACGGTCCACTGATGGAGCGTCAGAGATAAGTAACGGTCCAAGATGAGACCGTCAGATATGACAGAACGATATTGGGCTAAATGTGTAGCAGAAAATATGACGGTCCACTGAAGAAGCGTCAGAGAAGGTAACGGTCATAGATGAGACCGTCAGACATGACAGAGCCTAATTGACTGAAACTCATGTAGCAGGAAAGGTGACGGCCCAGTCATGGAGCGTCAAGGATGTGTGATGGTCGTACGATAGACCGCCAGAGAACAAAGTGTACTCCGAGATGGATTCTGCCGTGAGAGCACAAACTCATAGCAAGGATACCTTAATCCATACTAGAACTCTCCTAGGCTTAGGATAAGGCCTTCTAACCCAATTCTGATCAAAATCAAGCCTTTAAAAGATAGAACCAAGCCCTAAAAATCGCAGCTTTCACCAATTCTCTGCTACAAGGGCAGAAAACCTCCATTAAAGGGCAAGGAACACCATGAAGAGAAGCTTCGAAGTGATAAGCACGGAAGAGAGGGTCTACATCGGCCCTAAAGCAGCCAAAAAGGAGCATGGGGAGCTGCAACGGTTGACATCAATCCCCAAGCATCTGATCTCAAGTGCCCGAAGGGTGTTAAGTTCCACTTTATCCTCAAAAGTTCATAACTTACTGCACTTTTATGCTTCTCATGATTCTTCCTTCTTCTTCTTCTTCTTCTTCTTCTTCTTCTTCTTCTTCTTTCTAGCCTTTGCCTGGTCCAAGGTGTTACTCCAACATAAAGTGGGTGGCTCCCATGGTCAAAGAACTCCCTTTAGAAGTAACTTCAATTCTTAGGGCATGGCACCTCCAACTGTTGCTAGTTTTGGCCAAGAACTTCCAGAAATTATTTTTAGATTGGTCAAGCATTTCAGCCCTTATAGAACTATGGCATCCACAAACACATACCTTCGTCTTCCCTTCCTTTGAAGCTACAGTCCTATTGGAAGAGGTAGAGACCTATCTAGCCCTTGCTAAGACTAAAGTGGGGGATGAAGATCTAGTGTGCCATACGGTCAAACCTATTGACCCATCTTTGATCCTAAGCGATTTCATACACAACCCAAAGGACGTGAGGACCATGATCAGCCCAAACCATATTCACTTGATACCCATGGCTCAATGGATAGTCTCTCATTGTAAGAACAAGTGGGAGAGATACGAAGCCATAGCCAAAGCCGTGTCGGTTTGCTTATGTGGAGTCTTCCTTTTCATCACCACCGACCACCTCTTAGATATCCAAAACCTTAGCATCATCAGCGGGTTGTGGCGGGGTTTGTCCATATCTCAAGCAATCCTTTCATACCTTTACGAAGGACTTAGCTCCGCTTGCTTAGGAGGACCTTTGTTCGGCTCTATGATACTCCTCGAGTGTTGGATAGGTGTAAGAATTAAATTCCAACCCAAGGAGAACATAACTTCAACTAGCCGGATCTTTGTGAGCCACCCTTTGTTCTTTATTGGATGTGCCTTTGGATTTTCTTCATAGGTTGAATGCAAGACGGCGGATAAGAAAACACGGGATGAATGGCGCCTCTTTCTCAACACTTTACCAATAGAGAAATTCATGATGCGTCCAAGAGTCCTTCGGAACACCTTGCTTAGAGTACAACGGCGACCAGGCCTTGATCTTCAGTTAGTGGGGAATACTACTATGGCGATCTATAACCCACACCGGTGCTATCTTCAAATTAGGCTACCCCGAACCGAAGTTCCTGCACTATCACACAACCCTCCCCTTCTAGCTAGGAAGATGGGGACCGAGGAGAATGAAAGAGCGATCCGGAATGCATTGACCATGTGGGAGATCAGCAAAGCGCGCCCGTGGCAAGAAGAAGTGGAAGAAGACGACGAGGGACGCCATAGCTATGTGAAGGAATTACGCAAGATCCGCCCTCTTACGGATAGAAAATTGAATGTAGCTTGAACTTTCTTTATGATGTTTGTGAATTTGAACTTTTATCAATCAATTTTATGCATCATTAAACTCAATGGAATGATATAGAAGTGCCTTAGTTGATGGAATTATGAGTTTGTTGCTTGATTGAGCCTGAAAGCTTTGAAAACAGAATTTCTGGAAAGTGTAACGGTCCTATATAGGGCCGTCACACTATCCTGACGGTCTCTCGATGAGCCGTTAGAGTAAACGATCTGAGAGGGCTGAATTCCTCGGGGGGATGTAACGATCTAAGGTGGACCGTCAGAGAGAGGTGACGGTCTAATGCAGACGCGTCAGAGAGTGTGCTGATAGAGCAACACATTTCAAAGTTCAAAAGGTTGTGACGGTCAACATGGTGACCGTTACAAATCTGTGACGATCTGACGCTGGTGCGTTACAGACTTGAGCCTGGAATTTTGCAATCTTGGGCTTGAACCTGTGTTCTGCACATACTTAGACAAGAAACAAGTTAGATCCATTCTTAGACTCAACTGTTAGTGTTGGTGTGCTACAGGCCAATTTAGGGTCGGGTAGACCTGATATATGTACAATCTTGTTCATTATTAATAAAGTGGTATTTGAGCGTAAATATACGATTGTGTTACTTTACGTTGTCCCTAGGATATGTGGTTGTAAAGTCAACTCGAGATGGGATCTCGATTATGAGATTGACTTTACATGAACACATACCTTGAACTGTTCCTGGTTGGAGGGTAATCATTCGGGGACTTTGATTACCTATTAAACCAGTACACATGATGTGTCAGTGACCAGTCTCATGGTCATTGGTGCGGGGCACCAACACATATGTGTAGGTGTATGTCCTTGGAGGATGTACACTGAACTGATCCGCTATTGGATCTTCAGATGGTTGATTATACCTAATGTCAACTGAAGATCCAACTGTCTCAGTAGCATCGTTGGTCCTTTGACCTGAGACATTGATCGGATCTTACACTAGGACTGGAATGGTTTAATTACTTAGCTAAGTGACTTTAACCATAAGCCATGAGTTACCGAGTCATTAACCACTCCAGGATACGTGTGAAGATCATCAATGGTCAAGAGGGGATCGCTCACTGTCGGGTATATATCAGACAGTTAATGGGTCATGACATTGACGCTCCGTTAAATCCCTGGCCAGGGTCGTGTGAGTTTGTTTAGAACGAACGTCATACACTTTAAGGAGGTCATAGTCAAATGGCACGATCATGGGGTTTGACAGAAACCATACCCTCGATCGTACCAGACTCATAGAAGGAGCGAGGGATTATATCGATGCGGTAACTGTGGACTTACAGGTACCAGATAGGCTGGTTTAAACCCGGCGTCCTCTAGGATCACGCGGATTTGCTTGACCCAACGTGATCAAAGGTTCGGAATAAATTAAACTATTATTCGGCTCTGGTAGAAGCGAAGAATACGTTTAATTTACTTTTAATTGGGAAGTAGAAGTTAATGGGCCTTAAACTAGAGTGACTATGGGCCTAGAGGATCACACACAATGGATTCTTGGGTGACGGATTATTATTATACAAATGTATGTATTATTTTCATTTAATTCCTTTTGGAAAGGGGTGTAAATGGAGCTTAATACATATGTATAATAGTAGATAGGATATATATATAATTTTGGTCTTTTGGAGCCCTTTCAGAAATGACCAAATCTCTATATATAGCCATCCTACGAGAGCTTCTCCTCTTCTTCTTCGAACCCTTTAAGCTAATCAAGCACTTAGGCTTAAAGGGAGAGGATTAGCTCCTCCCCCCTTTCCTCCCTCTTGCTCTCTCTCTCCAGAAGGTGAAAGGGTCGGGGAAGGTCCGTGCTAGGGATACCGTTACAGCGCAAGGGTCCGTGTGGATCTACTCTAGAGGCCGTGCAGCTGTGCGGCTCGGTATTCTACATCGGGCATAGCGGACAGCTTCGTTCCGCGCAAGGTATAAATACTCAACCCGTAATTAGGGGGTTGGAGGGTAATTAAAACAACGATTAGAGCACAGATCTAGGATTCCATAGCACCAGGATCGGGTCAAATATATTTTTGTTATCCGCTGCGTTGCCCGATAGTGCTGTGTGAAACCTTATAATGGTATCAGAGCCAAGTTTGCGCTCTGGTCGGTGTTTTTATCGCCGTATAGAACCGTGTTTTAGGGGCATTCTTAAATCTTCAATTATTATTTGTAGAATGGGATGTTGAGCATCTCTGTTCTTGCTGGATGCTGGGCATAGAAGCAGCAAATTTTTTGTAAAAAAAAAAATTTAAAGGCCCGTTTGGGCGCACTACGCCCTGCGCGGAGTGCCCCCGCCGGATACGCCGCGTGGGCGGCGCACACGGCACCCGCGGTCAGCGCCCGTGGGCGCTGACCCGCGGGGGCGGGCGCGCCGCTGGCGGCGCCCGCAACGCGGGCGCGCCCGCCCACGCCTTCCGCGTGGGCGGCCGCGCCCCCCCCCTGCGGGGGCCGCGCCCAAATTTTTTTTTATTAAAAAAAATTGTTCTATTTTTTTAATTTTTTAATGCAGGGATAAATATATATATATATATATATATATATATATGAAAATATATAGTAAATTAAATAGGATTTTATCTAGTAGGTTAATTGTGTTATCTCGACGGTAAATGTCAAATGTTAAATTTTATTTATTCGTGTTGAATTTACCGAGGTGAGATAATTACTATTTACCTTGAGATAAAATGGTAATAACTGAAGTTACTTTATTAAAATTTAAGTTTTTGAATTTTAAATTATTAGATAATTAAAAAATTCAAATTTTAAATTTTATTAAAGATAAATGTAGAAAATGCAAATATTTGAATTTTAATTATTAGATAATTGTTAAATTCAAATTTTGAATTTTAAAAAAATTACTAATTGAGGATAATTACATTATTTTAAATTTATTTTCAAATAAAATTATTGGATAATTAGTTTGAATTTAAATTTAAATTATTGACATGTTTAAATTTTGAATTTAAATTTGATTATTAGATAATTAAATTTAAATTTAATTAATTATCTCAATTAGATACCCCTGTAGAAAATGATGGTTCTTTACGTGCTCTACTTTATTTACCTTGTATTGGCCTGCTTGTCTGTTTAATTTTAGTTAATCATGCTTCGATTTTTAAAATTAAACAAAGCTGGCCTGTTTTTGTTTGCACATCCCATTTTTAAATTCAAAAGTAAGGATTATTTTTAGAAAATAACCCTTGATTGATTTTGATTGAATGGGTTGGCAAGTGATCATGGACTTGGATTAATATAATTAATTGGGGTCTGCGAACCTCCTTTCTCTCTCTGTTAAAATTCCAATGTACTTCTATCTTCCTCCATTGTTGTACTCGCCCTAAGGGCTGCTAGAATTTGAGTCACATGTAATTTAATTTTTTCGGCCTGCGTGCCATGTAACAGTTGTAATTAATGCGGCGTCGGAGTTTGAAAGTGCGGAGCACACCCGACGAGGACGATCCAGCTGCTTCGGAAGCGGGCCGGATGTCTTAGTTACATTAGGATTATAGTCCATGATCACTTGCGTTTGATTTTGCATTGGATGCATTTACTTTGTGCAAACTACTAGGTACAGTAAATATATTGGATATATTTGTATTACCACCTAAGGTGAGATCAAGATAAAATTAAATTCCCTCGCGATTAAATTTTAGATCTGGTAAGCGTGGCTCCAGGAGTCGTCGTGGCCCTCCATCATTATGGAGTGAATGAACGTCTTCATTTCATGGATTTGTTATGCTTTCCACAAGGTCCATGAGTTTGGGGGCGGGATTAAACTCCAAGGCTTTGCCTCAATGGGGTGAGGAATTGAACTCGGCCTTGTTGTGCTTTCCACAAGGGTCGGGTCATGAACTCATTGCTATGTAGTAATGATGGTTAGATCTAACCGAGAATATCCTTTGTTGTGCTTTCCACAAGGGGATAATTTCTTGGGGGCCGAATATCGGATATTGCATTAGATGCAAGTGTCTGTTGACTGCCCTTGAGATGGTGTATGGTTTGTTATGCTTTCCACAAGGTCGTACATCAGTCTCGTTGGGATTCCGACCCACTAGGTTGATCTCGCTGATCTCCCGTTCTATATACTGAGGGTTATATAGTTCGATCGAAAAATAGTGGGACTAACTAAGATAGAAAACCACATCTAAGTTAGAAATTGAACACAAGTTAAGTTGTCTTTTATTTCTTATCCAGATTACAATGTCGTCGTTCAACCCCCTCCGCGTCATCTTGGATACAAATAGATTAACTGGACCGAACTACTCGGGTTGGCTGCGTAATCTACGCATAGTCCTTACCGCCGAAAAGATTGCGTACGTGTTGGACACGGTTCATTCTGAGCCAGCTCCTGATACCGACGAGGGCGAGTTACTGACTTATGCCAAGTGATCTGAGGACTCCTCCCTTGTCCAATGTTACATGTTGGCCTCTATGGCTCCCGAGCTGCAGAGGTAATTCGAAAAGACTGATTGTAGAAGTATACTTCTCAATCTACGCCAGTTCTTCGGGGAGCAGGGTAGGATTGAGAGGTATGACATCTCCAAAAGACTTTTCAGGACACGGATGTCTGAGGGTTCATCAGTACAGGCCCATGTACTGAAAATGATGGAGTGGATTGAAAGACTCAATGTATTGGGGTTCAAGTTGGATCTTAAACTATGCATTGATCTTATACTCCAATCATTGCCCGATTCCTTTTCTTCCTTCATCATGAACTTTAACATGAACAGGATTGAAGCAACTCTCCCAGAGCTGCTCAACATGTTAAAGAGTGCTGAAGGAACCATGCAGAAAGATAAACCATCTTCATCTATAATAATTGTTGGCCGGGCCAACAAGAAAAGGAAGGCCACCCAAATATCCACCACAAGTAACAAAGGGAAGGGAAAGAAAAAGGCCACGGGTAAGCAACTCGCCAAAGTTGACAAAGGGAAGGGCAAGAAGAATGAAAAGGAAGATAAATATTTTCGATGCGGGGAAACTGGGCATTGGAAAAGGAATTGCAAGGTAATTCTAAATGAATGTATTTTTGTCATAGACCTTAATTTGTCATATATGGAATCCACATCATGGGTATTGGATACTGGATGTGCATCTCATATCTGTAATTCTGTGCAGGTGCTGGCAAATAGAAGGTGATTGGGTAAAAAGGAGATTGAACTGAGGATGGGCAATGGAGCTTTAGTTTCTGCCAAAGCTGTTGGGACTGCACGTCTCAGTTTACCTTCAGGAGTCATTCTGTAGCTGAATGACTGTTATTATGTTCCTAATATTATTAAGAACATTATTTCAATCTCTGACTTGTATAACATTGGATATACATTGGCTTTTAATAGCACTGGGTGCTCTATAATGAATAGTGGTTTGATTATAGCCAATGGTTCATTAGTCAATGGTCTTTATGTATTAGATACATGTTCTAATGTTATGCAAATTTCCAATGCTGATGAAGTGAATTCTGCATATCTATGACATTGCAGACTTGGTCATGTAGGTGAGAAAAGAGTCTCTCACTTACACTCAAATGGGTATTTGAATTCATTCGAATACAAGCCATTTGATACCTGTGAGTCATGTCTCATGGGGAAAATGACCAAGGCTCCCTTTAGTGGACATGGTGAGAGGGTTGTTGACCTTCTCGAGCTCATACACTCGGATGTGTGTGGACCCATGTCCATGGAGGCAAAAGGGGGTCACCTCTATTTCATTTCTTTTATTGATGACTTCTCTAGATATGGCTATGTGTATTTAATGAGACATAAGTCACAAGCCTTTGAGAAGTTTAAGGAATATAAGAATGAAGTAGAGAAACAGACTAGCAAGAGTATTAAGGCTCTTCGATCGGATCGAGGAGGTGAATACTTGAGTCATGAATTCACTTCTTATCTTAAAGACCATGGAATAATTTCTCAGTGGACTCCACCATATACACCAAAGCACAATGGTGTATCCGAGAGGAGAAACAGGACCTTGTTAGACATGGTCCGATCCATGATGTCTATGTCAGGACTACCCATGTCTCTCTGAGGCTATGCATTAGAGACTGCAGCAAATTTATTGAATAGGATCTCAAGTAAATCAGTTCCTTCTATACCATATGAGATATGGAAGGGCAGGAAACTAAATTTTAATCACATTAAAATTTGGGGATGTCATGCTCATGTAAAGAAGAACGAGAGTGATAAGCTTGAGTCGAGAACCGATAAGTGTAGGTTTGTGGGATATCCAAAGGAGACGTTTGGATATCATTTCTATCACCCTTCTGAGCAAAGGGTCTTGGTGGCCAAGAGAGCTGTATTTCTGGAAAGAGAATATCTACTCCAGAAAAATAGTGGGAGCCAGATAGAATTGGACGAGGTCCAAGAACCACAACCCATAGACACAAACTCATTAGATGAGACTGTATCGGTTGATCCTATTCAAAGTGAAACACTGACACTACGGAGATCTGGTAGACTACCGAGAGAACCTGAGAGATATGTTGGACATGTCTCAGAGGGGTCTTCTAAGGTATGTATCGATGAGGATGATGATCCTTAGTCGTACCAGGAGGCGATCCGTGGTGTAGACTCCGAGAAATGGCAAGAGGCAATGGATTCAGAAATCCAGTCCATGTACACCAACAAAGTTTGAAACTTAGTTGATGTACCCGAAGGGAAGGTCCCTATCGGCTGCAAATGGATTTTCAAAAGGAAAATCGGTGCAGATGGACAGGTTGACACATACAAGGCTAGACTAGTGGCGAAAGGATATCGTCAAAGGCAAGGCATTGACTATGATGAGACTTTTTCGCCGGTAGCCATGGTTAAGTCAATCAGAATCCTCCTTGCCATTGCTGCATACCTGGATTATGAGATCTGGAAAATGAATGTGAAGACAGCTTTTCTTAATGGAAATCTGTCAGAAGATGTGTACATGGTACAGCCTGAAGGATTCACCTCCAAGCTACATCCTAATAAGGTATGCAAACTTAAAAGATCCATTTATGGATTAAAGCAGGCATCTAGAAGCTGGAACTTAAGATTTGACGAGGCTGTCAAATCTTTCAACTTCATTCGGAATGAAGATGAACCCTGTGTTTACAAGAAGGTCAGTGGGAGCTCTGTGACCTTCTTGGTCCTTTATGTTGATGACATCCTACTCATTGGGAATGATGTAGAGATGTTGACATCAACTAAGCCTTGGTTGTCCAAAACTTTCTCCATGAAGGATTTGGGAGAATCATCCTATGTGCTGGGCATAATGATCTATCAAGATAGATCTAAAAGGATGCTAGGATTATCCCAATCCATGTACATAGACACTATCTTCAAAAGGTTTAGGATGGAAAATTTCAAGAGAGGTCTTATTCCCATGAGACATGGAATTTGCCTATCCAAGGGGATGAGTCCTAAAACTTCTGAGGAGGTGGCACACATAAATAAGGTACCCTATGCTTCGGCGATAGGGTCAATCATATATGCAATGATATGTACACGACCTGATGTTGCCAATGCTTTAAGCATTGTCAGTAGATATCAAGCAAATCCAGGCGAAGAGCACTGGAAGGCAGTAAAGGACATCCTTAAGTACCTGCGAAGGGCTAAGGATCTTTTTCTACTTTATGGAGGAGAGGACCTACAGCTTAGAGCTTACACAGATTCTAGTTTCCAGTCAGATCCAGATGACTGTAAATCCATGTCTGGATTTGTATTCATGTTGAATGGAGGGGCAATCAGTTGGAGAAGCTCCAAGCAAGATACGACTGCAGATTCGACGACGGAGGCGGAATATATTACTGCAGCTGAAGCTGCTAAAGAAGCCGTCTGGATGAAGAAATTCATCTTGGAACTTGGCGTAGTTCCCGAGATATCAGCTCCCATCCCATTATTTTATGATAATAGTGGGGCCATCGCCCAGGCGAAGGAACCGAGATCTCACCAAAGGTCAAAGCATATTCTCAGGCGCTTCCACCTTATTCGGGAGATTGTTGATCGTGGAGATGTGACGGTAGAGCGTGTACCGTCAGAAGACAACATAGCAGATCCACTGACTAAGCCTTTGACACAGACTGTATTTGAGCGTCATCGGGATAAGATGGGCCTCAAAGTTGTGGGTAATTGGCTGTAGTTCAAGTGGGAGATTGTTAGTGTTGGTGTGCTACTGGCCAATTTAGGGTCGGGTAGACCCGATATATGTACGATCTTGTTCATTATTAATAAAGTGATATTTGAGCGTAAATATACGATTGTGTTACTTTACGTTGTCCCTAGGATATGTGGTTGTAAAGTCAACTCGAGATGGGATCTCGATTATGAGACTGACTTTACATGAACACATATCTTAAATTGTTCCTGGTTGGAGGGTAATCACTCGGGGACTTTGATTACCTATTAAACCAGTACACATGATGTGTCAGTGACCAGTCTCATGGTCATTGGTGCGGGGCACCAACACATATGTGTAGGTGTATGTCCTTGGAGGATGTACACTGAACTGATCCACTATTGGATCTTCAGATGGTTGATTATACCTAATGTCAACTGAAGATCCAACTGTCTCAGTAGCATCGTTGGTCCTTTGACCTGAGACATTGATCGGATCTTACACGAGGACTGGAATGGTTTAATTACTTAGCTAAGTGACTTTAACCATAAGTCATGAGTTGCCGAGTCATTAACCACTCCAGGATACGTGTGAAGATCATCAATGGTCAAGAGGGGATCGCTCACTGTCGGGTATATATCAGACAGTTAATGGGTCATGACATTGACGCTCCGTTAAATCCCTGGCCAGGGTCGTGTGAGTTCTTTTAGAACGGACGTCATACACTTTAAGGAGGTCATAGTCAAATGGCACGATCATGGGATTTGACAGAAACCATACCCTCGATCGTACCAGACTCATAAAAGGAGCGAGGGATTATATCGATGCGGTAACTGTGGACTTACAGGTACCAGATATGCTGGTTTAAACCCGGCGTCCTCTAGGATCACGCGGATTTACTTGACCCAACGTGATCAAAGGTTCGGAATAAATTAAACTATTATTTGGCTCAGGTAGAAGCGAAGAATACGTTTAATTTACTTTTAATTGAGAATTAGAAGTTAATGGACCTTAAAATAGAGTGACTATGGGCCTAGAGGATCACACACAATGGATTCTTAGGTGACGGATTATTATTATACAAATGTATGTATTATTTTCATTTAATTCCTTTTGGAAAGGGGTGTAAATGGAGCTTAATACATATGTATAATAGTAGATAGGATATATATATAATTTTGGTCTTTTGGAGCCCTTTCAGAACTGACCAAATCTCTATATATAGCCATCCTACGAGAGCTTCTCCTCTTCTTCTTCGAACCCTTTAAGCTAATCAAGCACTTAGGCTTAAAGGGAAAGGATTAGCTCCTCCCCCCTTTCCTCCCTCTTGCTCTCTCTCTCTCCAGAAGGTGAAAGGGTCGGGGAAGGTCCGTGCTGGGGGTACCGTCACTATGCAAGGGTCCATGTGGATCTGCTCTAGAGGCCGTGCAGCTGTACGGTTCGGTATTCTGCATCGGGCATAGCGGATAGCTTCGTTCCGCGCAAGGTATAAATACTCAACCCGTAATTAGGGGGTTGGAGGGTAATTAAAACACCGATTAGAGCACAGATCTAGGATTCCATAGCACCGGGATCGGGCCAAATATATTTTTGTTATCCGCTGCGTTGTTCGATAGTGCTGTGTGAAACCTTATATCAACCCCTTGCCTAAAGCAAGTTAGAATTCGACCATTTCTTGATATTTGGTCAAGGGGTGGAGCCTTATTAAATAGGTGAATATGAAATGGAAACAATGCAATGTATGAGGTGCATATGATGGCATTTTTTTAGATTTTGAAAACATTTGGATTTTTGTGAGTTTTTAAAAATATCTGGTGTTTTGGATTTTGGAATATATAATTTTTTTTGGATTTTGAAAACATTTGATTTTTTTTTGGATTTTGACATATATGATTTTTTTGGATTTTAACATATATGATTATTTTTGGATTTTGACAACAGTGCATCCCCTAGCAACGTGGGTCCTTCTCATATCATTAAGAGTTCCCGAGGTTGGCGTGCAATGGAGGTGACAGCCCCTGGCCAGGGCCCGACTTGCATGACGGTGTCTTTACCAAGGCTATACCCAGGGTACTTGTCTTAGTCCTAAAAGGAAAGAAAGAATACGGGGGTAAGCTTGGGCCAGATCTAGAAGTTTTTAGCTCTTGAGTCCCTTTCTAGACAACCCATTCAGAGACTCGGTCTGTTGCGCCGGGACTTTATGTCCGTCATCGAACCTTCGTCCACTCTAGGCAAGCATACGACCGGGCTCATAGCGTCCCGCGGGGAAACTGTACTGCCACTCTTGCCATGCCTAGTTTTTATTTTCTTGGAGCTTTGAGATTATGATTGATAGACTTTGAGATAGACTTTTACTTTTTGGTCACGATGAATGCTCCTTTTCTTTACTCTCTTTTTTTTTCTTGTGGCGTCAGGTCATAACGGACTGCCCCTATTTAAGACCTCATCTCGTCAGGGTGCCTGGATCGGTCGTCGCCTCTTTATTTACTTCTTCCCCCTAGATTCAGCCGAAGAAAGAAATGGATAGAGACTTTGACTTTCCCCCAAAGCATGGTCAAGGAGAAACGATTTCTACAATGCGGAACACCCGACCAGGGACGTCGTGTAGTGTGTGATTGCCGTACTCAGGGTCCTCTCTTAGGGTGAAAGGGTGTTGGGTCCCGTAGTGTAGGAACACGGATCTAGAGGGGGGGTGAATAGATCCTACTACTAAAAACTATGACCGATTAAAAACATAGACAAGCGCACATCGGAATTAACAACCTTGACGAGATTGAAGATTTCACTCAAGCAAGATGATTAAATTCTCTCAATCTCACCGTTCACACACGATTAAGATAAACACATTAAGCTATTAAACATAACAAGGTAAATCACAATGCAAACCATAGGACACTGAGATTTTTAAGGTGGTTCGGGACCACGACGGGCTCCCTACGTCCACCCCTCACCAAACCCGGTGAGGCTTCACTCAGGGATAAATCCCCAACACGGAGACGACGCTCCAAACACACACGGGGATGAATCCCCACACACACACAAGGACACGCCCCAACACACACACAGACGGAGACGAAGTCTCCCACACGATCCGACGATCGGATCACAAACACATACACGATCTGACGACCGAATCACAACACACGCACGATCTGACGACCGGATCACAACACACACACACACACACGCTGCAACAACCGCAGCACAATAACACAAACACGATCGCACGAAGGCGATCAAACACGACCGTATACACAAACGGTCACACACACGAGTATCTCTATTGTTCAGAAAATAAGCACAAATACTCAAGCATGCTCAAACCCAAAATATAGATCATAGAACATATCACAAAGAACTGATAGAAGACATAGAAGAAGTCCCCCTTTGATCTTCAAGGCCGGTTGATGATGTTCCTTGAACCACAAGTTGGAGAGAAGCCGGATGAAGACGATTCTTACGTCCTCTTGATCTTCTCATCGATCCGCTCATTTTCTTCTTCTTCCACGAGCTCCAGATCTTCACGGAAGTAGATGATTTCCTTCTTGCAAGAGCTCCGCCACGTTTTATCCCTTTTCTTCACGTATACGAAAGAGCAAATGAGCATTAGGGTTAATCCTTGCTGAAATTCGGAGCAACACATTGATATATATAGGAGACAGACCAAATGACCCATATACCCCTTCTAAAATGAGTTTAAAACACCCTAACATGATTAGGAACCATTAGGGTATATTTTAGAATGGTTTAATAGGGTTTTCAATAAGTTTAAAACACTTTCGTAAGTCCTGTCCGGAAGGGGTCGACCCTTGGGGTCGACCCTCGGGCAACAGGTTGCTGGAAAACACAAAACATCACCTTCTGTTACAGGGGTCGACCCTTGCAGTGGGGTCGACCCCTGGGGTCGACCCTCGGCAACCAGGTTACTGCCGAGGCCAAAAAATGAGCCAAGATTATAGGGGTCGACCCCATGGGTCGACCCTTGCAGTGGGGGTCGACCCCTGGGGTCGACCCTTTCAGGCAGGGTACACAAAAATAGCTCTGCGCGCTTCGGCGGCAAAAATTAATTCTCCTAGCTCCGAACTCCGATCGAAGCGAGACTGGAAGCGTTGGAAAGAGGACTCCCAGAGCTACAATATAAAATTTTTAGAGGGGAGATCCAATGGTCGGATTGAAAATGGTGAAGACTGTAAGATAGTTTGAGTTTGAAAAATAACTAAAACCTCCATCAAACTAAAGGGAAACAATTGATTAAATGTTACCATAATCCCATGAAGATCAACAATGATTTTGCATCCTGAAAAACATGACAAACCAAGAGTTTAGTTGAGAATCAAACTCATGAATCAAGCATTAACAATCTCTACAAGGGAGCTCAACATTCAAACACAAGGCGACTAAATCTTCAACAATAAAATGCTTCACCACACAAGTGTTAACAAGTATGCCAAATGCAAAGCATGCATAATTATCATGGAACCACATTCATTCAAATGGCATTCTTGTTGACAAAAATTAATATTCATGAAGCTTTATTTTCACGAGGAACATTGTCTTCACATGCATCTCACACATCAGTATATACCAATCATGCAAACATGTTTTCTCATGAATTCTCTTGAGTACAGGGCATGTGCATTCTTCCAAGCATGTTTCACAAATTCATGCACACATTGAAATCACAATAACTCTATGAATGATATGTCACTATCAGTCAATTAGAAATGTGTGTTCAGTGAACACAATCTCATAGATTAAGACCCAAAAGAAGTCATCTCTAGAAAAGCCATCTTCATGCAATTCTTTCATACAGAAGTCATTAACTCAAGCTTTTAGAGCAAAGTACACATGACCAATCATTCATCCAATGCATGAGTAATATGGAACCAACTTTCATGAAGTCTTGTATGAATATTTCAAGCCCAAAAATATTATGAAGAAAATACATGAAAATATCTAACCAAGACGTTGAAAGCTATTAGATGAAATGAATGAAATGTAGAAGAATCATTGCAATGCAATGAGAGAGGCAACCCTCTTTTTTTAATAAGATCTTCATTGACGCACTCCTTTGAGTTCCAAACATGAAGCATGGATTTTGATCCTGCAAATCAAAATATTCAAGGCATGAGATCCTTAAATGTAAATCATTCATATAACTTTCAAACATGAACAGAGTTAACTCCCTTTAAGAAGAAGAGCCTCATTGATGGACTCCTTAAGATTCCAAGTATGAGCCATGAAGTTGTATTCCTACAAACCAGCATAAATATAACCAAGTGTTCACATGACTGTCAAGTGTGAACATTAACTCCATCAACTCATCAACTCAAGATATAACACATGTTGCTCAATGAACCACATACACACACAAACACAATCGTTTTGATATCATTAAAACCAAACACCAACTAGGGGATGCAACAATCTCCCCCTTTTTGATGATGACAAAATGATGTGTGTGATAATACATATTTTACAAACATGGGTAAACATTGAGCATACACCAATTCTTCCATGCTCCCCAAGACAACAACAAGTATAAGGTATTGAGCATTGAGCACACACATTAAACATTCTCCCCATTTTTGTCATCTACAAAAAGATAGAGGGTATGTGACACAAAATGAACATGTGAGGCCAAAGGATAAGTTTCCAATTTAAATGCCAATTGATGTTAAGTAGGGGCTCAACCATATGAAACCAAGTGTTGATCAAGGTAGAGGCACAAACATAGACAATGTCAATTCTCGAAGAGAGAGAGCCTCAAAGAGAGCATTTGTTGATCATGATACTCATTTTGGCATTTATGCAACATGAAGTGTTCAGAATATGCATTTCAGAATGAACGGTGCCAATTGTTGAAAAGTATGGATTTGATCAAGATGATATCATGAATGACCTATATGCATGCTGAAAATGTCAAATATGCAAATATGCAAATTAGCACTGAATATGCACTATGTGAATGCTAATCATGCAAGTTATGAAGCGATGCACAAGATGACTGATATCCTTCAAATGTAAGGTTTATGCTCAAAATTAGACTCAAGGGGAATGCATGAACATGCAAGCACACAAGCACAATTGTCATGCACACAAATATTACATATAGTAACTCCCCCTTAATGAGGCACGGGTTAAGAAAAGAGCACGTGATTCAAATTCAAGAGTATAAGACATGAAGCATAATTAAGAGGTTTTGTGCATACACAACTAGGAGTACTACATAAACCATGAATGTAGGCAAATTCATAAAATACATATATCACAAAAATGCCCATGTGAAATGTGAGGCAATGACTAATGAGCTTCAAAACATATGAATTTTTAGATTTTCTAAAGAACACTAGAAGGTAATCTCCTCTCTACACTTTCACTTTAGATTCTCGACTATCGGTAGCTTCGCACAACCCCTATTTTGATTTTTTTAATGGACGTCACTTTTCGGCGCGAGTTTCCTCATATGTCTCAATGGGGATTCCCGGCTACTTGGATTCGTCACACATATGGATTTATGTTTCTCCTTTTGACACGAGTTTCCTCCTTTGTTTCAGGGGAGATTCCCGGTTACTCGGATCCACATTCCACTTATTCAATTTTGTGTGGGGTAGGCAGCTTTTTCCTCACGATTACTATTTAATGTCCATGTAGAGATTCAAGTTCCCTTTAAAGTGTTGGAATGAATTTCTTAAATCCTTATCAATGAAAGTCATTAATTCATTATGTGCAAGAGTGTGAGGGTAAATTTTTATTTTGCACGTATAAAATAAATTTGACAAGACACGGCTATGACTCCCCCTAAATGTATGTACGGTCGGAAACAAATCTTCCCCCTTAATATATGACATGTATCACATATGAATAAAATCACTGTATTGTTATTTATCAAGGAGGTGAGGTCTTAGAATTTTTCAAGAAAGATTTTATAAGATAAATACATACACGCATGCAAGGATTTATGAAAGTATTCATGTAAGCATTCATGAGTCAAGATATGC
Source organism: Amorphophallus konjac (assembly GCA_022559845.1). NCBI lineage: Eukaryota > Viridiplantae > Streptophyta > Magnoliopsida > Alismatales > Araceae > Amorphophallus > Amorphophallus konjac. Next base: position 33,554,941 of record CM040129.1, read on the forward strand.
GATTATCATGAAATATATGCATATGCTTTATATGTATGAATATGCAATATGCATCTTTTTGTCATTTTATATGCATAGTATATGAATGATATGCAAAGATGTCAATGCATTCTTTTTATGCAAGTTTTCAATTTTTTGTAATGACTTGAGCATATAAGAAAAGCATGAACCAGGTGAATGCATGAGATGGATTTTCAATGATTTTGACACTGAATCATGAGCATTTTATTTCAGATTTCATCATGAAAAGTCATGTCCCTTAGAACCCAAATGTTCAACCATGATCATTCAAAGATAATATTTCATGAGACATAAGCTTCAGTTTGAACATGATACGCCCTGCATGTGTGAATATGCAAATAACCGAGTTTCCAACAGATTTCACACAAAATTTAGCAAATGAGCAAGATAAGTGTTTGAACAACTATTATCAAGAGTAGATTTCTGAACATGTCAAACAACTTATCAATTTGGCGAATCAATCACATATGGTCAATGAGCTTTAAACTGAGCCATGGTCAACATTCAATATCAATTGTTGCATTTGATCAAGCAAGTCCATAGTTCAGAGAATTTTGCCTTATGAAACAAGAGAGTTTTTCAGATTCAATTTGAAAGCTATTCAAATCAAAGGCAAATTGATTTCATTCACAACACAAGGTTCCTTATAAGCCATATAATTCAACTTCTGAATTTTGGTACTAGGCGGAGAACATAGGTCCGAAGACCACCATCACGTTTAGTGGAAGTATCCATTTGAACATAGTCCAACCTTCTCTAACCACCATTTGATATACCAAATATTCATCCATTGAAGACATATGTGGCTTGTGAAGAAATTAGAGCATAACATGAGAACACACTAAAATATCATCCCAAGTCATCAAAACCATCAAATTTGACAATGAAATAGCAAAGTTAGGATTTTACCAAGTGAGTGTGCCTTGTTCCTTTTTATTGGAACCCCTTTCATTCTTTATTTACCTCAAGGCACACTTGCATCAAAGCCAATTCATTCAACGGATTTGGGCACCCAAGTCTTTTTGGGTCCCTTGATGTTAGTAGCATTGTCACCAAACATTTTCTTCTTTTTCGTTGCCACAATATCATCATTCTTCATGATCCTGCAATCCTCAATGACATGTCCATGGTTTCCACAATAAAGGCATTGAGGAAAAATAGTTTTACCAAAAGGCTTCCTTTTAGGAGTAAAGGAATTTTTAAATCCATTCCATCTTCTATTTTTAAAAGGTCTAAATTTAACAAAATTAGACCTAGCATGCATTATAGAAGCATGGAGATTTTCTGTTTTCAAAAACTAACACTCTTTCATAACATGACCGTATTTCCCACAATGAAGGCAACAAGGAGTTGTGGGTTTACGGAATGATTTTTCATTGTTTGCATGAGTGTTTGTGAATGAATTTTTCTTTTGGGATGCAAACCTTTTAGCATGGGAAGCATGTTCATTTCTGAATTTTCTTTGAAAGTTAAACTTAGCATTCATGGCATGATAATCATCATTTTGTTTCACAAAGTAATCATCCATGACATTGTCAAGTTTGTGACAATAAAAGCATGAGGTATTTTTCTTTTTACATGCAAGTTTATCATCCTCTTTCATAACAACACAATCATCCATTTCATGTCCAAACACACCACAATAGAAGCATTCAACATTGGACTTCAATTTTTGAAATCTATTTGGCATGGTTGGTTTGACATTTTTTTTTTCGTAAAATTATTTTCAGAAATTTTCATTTGTGCAATTGGAGGTGGTGCCTTAGAAGTGCTCAGAATATCAGATGCATGAACGAATGAAGTTTTCAATTTGGATTCAAAAGACTTTTTGTTGACCGGGGTGTATCCAAGACCTTCTTTTTGAAAGTTCACCTTAACACCCAATATTTTATCTAAATTTTCTTTCCCTTTCACAAATCTAGATAAATCATCTTTTAAGCTTTGCACTTCTTCTTCAAGAATAGAAACATGCAATTCAGCACTCGTGACTTCTTCTTCACATGCATAAACTTTCTCATTCAACAAACAATTCACAGATTTGAAGCTTTCATTTTCTTCCTTGAGTTCTTTATTTTCAACATTCATGGAATGTAGTTTTTCAGTCAATTTCTCAAGGACTTTCTTAGTTTCAACAAGTTTTGAAATCCTAACAAGCATTTGTTCATTTTTAGATTTCAACAAAGCATTTTGCTTTTCAAGTTTATCAAAAATTTTCAACCTACTTTCAAGTAGAGAAATCTGAATCAACATGGAACCTTTCTCATTTTTGAGTTTTTCATTTTCATTCATGATGCTCTTGCTCTCAAATTCAGAATCAAGTAATTTCTCAAACATCTTCTCATCATCAGAAAGAGAAGCCAATTTGTTTCTTAAGCTTTCTTTAGATTTCTCAAGCATGAAAATTTGAGACAACAAGAATTTATTTTGTTCCCGCAATTCATCACATTCATGTTCAATTTGAAGAGATGTATTATATTTTCTAGCCATTTCAACATCTTCATTCAAAAAAGAAATCTCTTCTGAAAATGATTCAACTTTTGATTCAAGAGATTCATTTTGTTCTTGCAGATGTTCAATTTTTGACTCCAAGATTTTACAGTTCTCACATGAGGAATTAGCATGCCCATTCTCATTAATCTTCCTTTTCAAGGTTTTATTTTCAGATTTGAGTTTCTTGCATTTATCATACACCGTAGCATAAGCCATTTGCCATTCCTCAATAGAGAGTTCTTTGGATTCAGAATTTACCTCATCATAATTTTCTTTATTGAGTTGATCATCATTGTCGGCCATGAGACAATTTTGTCCTTCCATCTCTTGAGCTTTGATCAACTGATCCATGAGCTCCTTGGCCGTTCTACAAGAAGAAACAAATGGAAACGTATGAGTATCAATGGCTCCTTTCAATAATTTTAAGACAATGACATTTTCGTGGTTTTTCAATTTATCTTGACTAGACCACTTGGTCTTATCTAGAGGTAATATGTGAGGACCATCATAAATCAACTTCCAAAGATTAAGATTAATTGAATTGATTAGTCCACACATTTTACCTATCCATGAAGTAACATCAGAACCATTAAGAATAGGAAGGTAATTCATCGACACGTGCTCAACAGAAAAATTCATGATTGTAAAATGCACTAGGATCACTCTGTAGATCGTGAGATCTAGGGACAGCAGAGCCTCGCTCTGATACCAATTGTAGGGTCCCGTAGTGCAGGAACACGGATCTAGAGGGGGGTGAATAGATCCTACTACTAAAAACTATGACCGATTAAAAACATAGACAAGCGCACAGCGGAATTAACAACCTTGACGAGATTGAAGATTTCACTCAAGCAAGATGATTAAATTCTCTCAATCTCACCGTTCACACACGATTAAGATAAACACATTAAGCTATTAAACATAACAAGGTAAACCACAATGCAAACCATAGGACACTGAGATTTTTAAGGTGGTTCGGGACCACGACGGGCTCCCTACGTCCACCCCTCACCAAACCCGGTGAGACTTCAATCGGGGATAAATCCCCAACACAGAGACGACGCTCCAAACACACACGGGGATGAATCCCCACACACACACGGGGACACGCCCCAACACACACACAGACGGAGACGAAGTCTCCCACACGATCCGACGATCGGATCACAAATACATACACGATCCGACGACCGGATCACAACACACACACGATCTGATGACCGGATCACAACACACACACACACACGCTGCAACAACCGCAGCACAATAACACAAACACGATCGCACGAAGGCGATCAAACACGACCGTATACACAAACGGTCACACACACGAGTATCTCTATTGTTCAGAAAATAAGCACAAATACTCAAGCATGCTCAAACCCAAAATATAGATCATAGACCATATCACAAAGAACTGATAGAAGACATAGAAGAAGTCCCCCTTTGATCTTCAAGGCCGATTGATGATGTTCCTTGAACCACGAGTTGGAGAGAAGCCGGATGAAGATGATTCTTACGTCCTCTTGATCCTCTCTTCGATCCGCTCCTTTTCTTCTTCTTCCACGATCTCCAGATCTTCACGGAAGTAGATGATTTCCTTCTTGCAAAAGCTCCACCACGTTTTCTCCCTTTTCTTCACGTATACGAAAGAGCAAATGAGCATTAGGGTTAATCATTGCTGAAATTCGGAGCAACACATTGATATATATAGGAGACATACCAAATGACCCATATACCCCTTCTAAAATGAGTTTAAAACACCCTAACATGATTAGGAACCATTAGGGTATATTTTAGAATGATTTAATAGGGTTTTCAATAAGTTTAAAACACTTTCGTAAGTCCCGTCCGGAAGGGGTCGACCCTCGGGCAACAGGTTGCTGGAAAACACAAAACATCACCTTCTGTTACAGGGGTCGACCCTTGGGGTCGACCCCTGGGGTCGACCCTCGGCAACTAGGTTGCTGCCGGGGCCAAAAAATGAGCCAAGATTACAGGGGTCGACCCCATGGGTCGACCCTTGCAGTGGGAGTCGACCCTTTCAGGCAGGGTACACAAAAATAGCTCTGCGCGCTTCGGAGGCAGGAATTAATTCTCCTAGCTCCGAACTCCGATCGAAGCGAGACTAGAAGCGTTGGAAAGAGGACTCCCAGAGTTACAATATAAAATTTTTATAGGGGAGATCCAATGGTCGGATTGAAAATGGTGAAGACTGTAAGATAGTTTGAGTTTGAAAAACAACTAAAACCTCCATCAAACTAAAGGGAAACAATTGATTAAATGTTACCATAATCCCATGAAGATCAACAATGATTTTGCATCCTGAAAAACATGATAAACCAAGAGGTTAGTTGAGAATCAAACTCATGAATCAAGCATTAACAATCTCTACAAGGGAGCTCAACATTCAAACACAAGGCGACTAAATCTTCAACAATAAAATGCTTCACCACACAAGTGTTAACAAGTATGCCAAATGCAAAGCATGCATAATTATCATGGAACCACATTCATTCAAATGACATTCTTGTTGACAAAAATTAATATTCATGAAGCCTTATTTTCACGAGGAACATTGTCTTCACATGCATCTCACACATCAGTATATACCAATCATGCAAACATGTTTTCTCATGAATTCTCTTGAGTACAGGGCATGCGCATTCTTCCAAGCATGTTTCACAAATTCATGCACACATTGAAATCACAATAACTCTATGAATGATATGTCACTATCAGTCAATTAGATATGTGTGTTCAGTGAACACAATCTCATAGATTAAGACCCAAAAGAAGTCATCTCCAGAAAAGCCATCTTCATGCAATTCTTTCATACAAAAGTCATTAACTCAAGCTTTTAGAGCAAAGTACACATGACCAATCATTTATCCAATGCATGAGCAATATGGAACCAACTTTTATGAAGTCTTGTATGAATATTTCAAGCCCAAAAATATTATGAAGAAAATACATGAAAATATCCAACCAAGACGTTGAAAGCTATTAGATGAAATGAATGAAATGTAGAAGAATCATTGCAATGCAATGAGAGAGGCAACCCCCTTTTTTTAATAAGATCTTCATTGACGCACTCCTTTGAGTTCCAAACATGAAGCATAGATTTTGATCCTGTAAATCAAAATATTCAAGGCATGAGATCCTTAAATACAAATCATTCATATAACTTTTAAACATGAACAGAGTTAACTCCCTTTAAGAAGAAGAGCCTCATTGATGGACTCCTTAAGATTCCAAGTATGAGCCATGAAGTTGTATTCCTACAAACCAGCATAAATATAACCAAGTGTTCACATGACTGTCAAGAGTGAACATTAACTCCATCAACTCAAGATATAACACATGTTGCTCAATGAACCACATACACACACAAACACAATCGTTTTGATATCATTGAAACCAAACACCAACTAGGGGATGCAACAAAGGGAAGATTACCTCACTGCTGGGATGGCACATCGTTTAGATTCTAAGGAAAGAAACGCTTAAGATACAACCCATTCCAAGCGTGAGAGAGCTCCTCACCTTCGGCGTTCACCAAGCGGTAAGCATTCCCTGGATAAGCTTCTTTGACAACGAACGGCCCTTCCCAATTATGTTGCAATTTAGACTTAGGACATGCAGACCGAATGAATTTGCGTTTCAAAACCATATCACCCTTTTGAAATTTACGCTCAATTACCTTCTTTTGAAAATAACGCGAAACTCTCTTTTGATAAATAGATACGTGATCGGCCGCGTTCATCCTCTTCTCGTCTAAGAGTTCCAGCTGGACGAGCAACGCCTCTCGACGTTCATCGAGATTAAGTTCTTTATCGAGTTGCACCCTTAGGGAAGGGATCAAAATCTCATATGGGAGTACCGTCTCCATCCCGTAAGTGAGAGCATAGGGGGTTTGCCCCGTGGGAGTGCGAACGGAGGTGCGGTAAGCCCATAGAGCATCCACTAGTCTTTCTGGCCAATCGAAAAACTTATGAGATTCGCATGTTTTCTTTATGATTTTGAGAAGGGTTTTATTGGTGGCTTCGGCTTGACCATTGCCTTGTGGGTAATATGGAGAAGAATGATGCAATGTAATATTGAACTTCTTACATAGGTCCTTGAGCTCTTGAGAGATGAACTGGGGTCCGTTGTCGGTGACGATGCTGCTTGGCACTCCGAACCGTGAGATGATATTCTTCATGATGAAGCGGCACACCGTGGTAGCTTTGATCTTTGCGTACGCTTCGGCTTCAGCCCACTTGGTGAAGTACTCAGTGGCGGTAAGGATGAAGGATTTTTTCTTGATCTAAGAGTTGGGATCACCGAGCGGGTCGACAATGTTGAAAGCCCACATAGACAACGGCCAAGGAACAGATAGAGGATGAAGAGATGAAGCTGGAGCATGAATTTTATTAGCATGGAGTTGGCACTTAAGACACCTCCGGACATAGAGGGAGCAATCTTCCTCTAGAGTGGGCCAATAATAGCCCTGCCTAAGGATCTTCTTCGCTAGAGCCTGGCCATTAATATGACCTCCACATTCGCTAGAATGGGCTGCTTCGGCCACCTTCCAAGCTTCATCATCGTCCAAACATCTCATGAGCATTCCATTAGTAGCGCGCCTGTATAGCTCTCCTGCGACAATAGTATACCATGAGGCGGCTCTCCTTATTGACTTGCGCTGCTCAGCATTTGCTCCTTCTGGGAACGATCCATCTTTGCAAAACAACTCAATCTCATGATACCAGGGCAATTCTTCTTCCTCCAGAATCTCTTCTAATTCCATCAAAGATACTTCCTTCAACCCTTCCTTTTCAGCCCTCATCTCTACAGTCTTCCTAAGGTTGACATACCAAGGATCTTGAAGAGAGGGTGCGTCCAATCTCTGAACGATGATAGTCTCAGTATTCCGACTGAGAGGGAAAGATAGAGAGGAAGCAAGCGAAGCTAAAGCGTCGGCTAGAATGTTCTGAGACCTAGGAGTGTGGATGTAGATCAACTTATGGAATTGCCTAGCAAGAAGCGTGACCAAATCTTGATAAGGTTTGAGCTTAAGGTCACGAGTGCGGTAAGTGGACAGAACTTGCCACAGGACGAGCTGAGAATCCCCTATGATATTCAAGTAACGCGCGCCTAGAAGGTAGGCGTGCTTCAACCTAGCTAAGAGAGCCTCATACTCAGCAATATTGTTGGTAGCAGGAAATTGAAGTTGATAAGCAAAAGGAATCGCTACTCCTTCCGGAGTGAGCAGAACAGCGCCTATCCCTCGGCCCTGAGAATTGAGTGCACCATCAAAGTGCAGAGACCAGAAGGGATGATGAGTGAGTACGAAAAGATATTCATCAGGAAAGTCATCCTGAATAGAATCCGTACAGGGAATTGGGAGATGGGTAAGATGCTCAGCGATGGCGTATCCTTTGACCGCCTTATGAACGACGAACGTGATATCAAACTGAGATAGGAAGCTCTGCCAGTGAGCTAACCTACTAGAGAGGACAGGCTTTTCTAAGAGATAGCGGATCGGGTCCATTCTAGAGATCAGCCTAACTGGGTGGGCAAGAAAGTAGTGTTTAAGCTTCTGAGCTACCCATACTAAGGTGGCACAAGTCTTCTCCATAGCGGTGTATCTTGCCTCAGCTAGGTTGAACAACCTGGAGAGGTAATAAGCTGGCCGCTCTTTCCCTTCATCATTCACTTGTGCTAACACCGCCCCTAAGGAGTCTTCAATAACAGAGATGTATAGGATTAGGGGTTTCCCAGGGACAGGAGGTTGCAAGACCGGGGGATTGGATAGATATTCCTTTAGGTCCTCATAGGCCTTTTGACACTCTTGATTCCATTCAAATTTGACTCCCGCCTTTAGCATTTTATAAAACGGGTGGCACCTCTGAGAATGTTGGGATATGAATCTTCTGATGAATTGTAATCTACCAATCAGTCCTCGAAGTTCCATAATGTTCTTTGGCGAAGGCATGTCCATGACGGCCTTTGCTTTATTAGGATCAATCTGGATCCCCCGTTTGCTAACTATAAAGCCTAGCAACTTCCCTGAAGAGACTCCGAAAACACACTTCTTTGGATTCATCTTTAGCTTGTACTCCCTAGCTCTGTGTAGCACCTTAGCCAGGATAGAGGGGTGTTCTTCTTTGGTTCTTGATTTCACCAAGATGTCATCCACGTAGGCTTCCATGTAAATGTGCATCATGTCGTGGAAAATGGCCATCATTGCCCTCTGATAGGTGGCACCTGCATTCTTCAGACCGAACGGCATAACCACGTAGCAGTACGTGCCCCAGGGCGTGGTGAAGGAAGTCTTCTCTTGATCCTCTGGAGCGAGACGGATCTTATTTGTAGCACCCCGTATAAAAATATATATATATATTTATTTATTAATAATATTTTCAAAATAAAAAAATATTAGATAAACTCTAGAGGAAGCTTAAGTAAGAAGTTGGAACACGAAGTTATCATATGTAAAGATTTTTCACTTAACAAGTGACTTCCTAGTGTAGTTGGTTAAGTAACTTATCTTTCAACCCACTCACCTGGGTTCAAATCCTAGCATCCACCATTTACCTTTTGTGCCAATTAATTATACATTATAAGCTAGCAACGTACAGACTTGGAAGTGCAACGTAGGAAAAGATGCCAATGTACAGACTTTGGCAAAGCAGCGATGTACAAACTTGCACAGTTCCAACTAGAGGATGTATAGACTTTACCCAATAGTCCAATGTATAGACTTCGTCTCGTGAAAGCTACCGGGATGTATAGACTTTCAATATGAATGCAATCGCTGTACAGACTTGCTAAAACAGTCGAATGTATAGACTTGCTTCCACCGACCAGTGTATAGACTTTGCAAGCGTGAGACGCTGAATGAGACGGTGGCTGAGACGATGCACAGACTTCAGGTGAAACAATGCCAGCTACAGTGCAATGTACAGACTTGCCTAAGACGCAGCATGAGACGCTGGCTGAGACGAACGCTGTACAGACTTTGAATGAGACGCTGCATGAGACGATGCAGCTACACTGATGTACAGACTTGTGAATGCACGAACACAACAACAAGAATGTATAGACTTGCGAGTGCAGTAGCCAGCGTATAGACTTGTTAAAGTAAGACGCTAAGTGAGACGGTGCTGCAATGTATAGACTTTGAGTTGCAGCAAATGGCCAATGTATAGACTTTGAGCTGCAATGTATAGACTTTGAGTGACCAGCAACATAGGTAAAGATAGGAATGTATAGACTTTGAGGAATGTACAGGCTTTGAGGACGTAACATAGGTAAAGATAGGAATGTATAGACTTTGAGGAATGGACAGACTTTGAGGATGTAACGTAGGTAAAGATAGGAATGTATAGACTTTGAGGATGTTGAGACTTTAGGAAGCCAATGTATAGACTTTGAGAGGGAGAGGATGTACAGACTTGTGATGTACACACTTTGTGAATAGGCTAGCAATAGCCAATGTATAGACTTTGTGATGTACAGACTTTGAGAGGAAGTGATGTACAGACTTTGAGAGGAAGCCAATGTATAGACTTTGAGAGGGAGAGGATGTACAGACTTTGAGGATGCCTGTATAGACTTTGAGACTTTAGGAAGCCAATGTATAGACTTTGAGAGGGAGAGGATGTACAGACTTTGAGGAAGCCTGTATAGACTTTGAGACTTTAGGAAGCCAATGTATAGACTTTGAGAGGAAGCCAATGTACAGACTTGTGATGTACAAACTTTGTGAATAGGCTAGCAATAGCAATGTACAGACTTTGTGATGTGCAGACTTTGAGGGGAAGCCAATGTATAGACTTTGAGAGGGAGAGGATTTACAGACTTTGAGGAAGCATGTACAGACTTTGAGGATGTATAGACTTTGAAAGTGTGCACATTGAAGAGGGATCATGTATGAATGTGGGAGACAGACTTTACGATCTGGGCCATGGATTGGCTGTCCAAACATTATCCCTTATCTCTCCAGCCTGTACAAGCTGTAAAGCCCCATTATTCCAGATCTTGCCCCCCTATCCGGTCATACCAGACCCTATAACATACCCTTTGCTACCCCCATTCTAGGTTAGCTAAGGTTGGGGCAAAGCTCTGCAGGGATTACACAGTCACCTTGAAGGGTTCTGCTACTGCTAGAGATCTTCCAACAAGGTAGGTGTTCTCAACTTTTAACTAAACTAGTAGCTAATCTAGGATGATTAGTCTAGGCATTTAGTCTTAGGCTCATTTCCATGCGATATTCAGTGTTTATAAAACATGTGTTAGCTTAAAATCTAGGACGATTAGCATGTATTAGCTTCATACCTACGATAATTAGCATGTATTAGCCTTATATCTAGAATAATTAGCAAGTATTAGTAAGTATTAGTAAGTATTAGTCTCATACCTAGAATAATTAGCATGTGTTAGCTTAAATCTAGGACGATTAGCATGTATTAGCTAATACCTATATTTGATATAGTTCATGCTTTGGTAAAGGGCCTGTCATTATGTCAATTTCTGTGAAACTGAAACCACCATGTTAAAAATGTTATATTAGAGAAACTAAAACCTGAAAATAGTGAAAGAAGAAATTGTAGCCAAGAGGATGAAAAACGTGGAAAAAGACCAAGTTGAAAAAGACCAAGTTGAAAGCACAATGAAATTATATTGAAAATAGGGGGTTCTAAGAAGGAGAATAACGAAAAATCTAGAGAGAATGAGAATATGTGAAAGAAGAGAAAGTTATAGATTGGAGGGTTAGGAAGAAGTCTTATGAAGAGTGTAGAGAGAGAAAATGAGAGGAAGAAGGTGAAAAATGTGAAAAACCGAGATCTATAGGCGCATGTGAACAGTGACTGAGTAGAAAATAGAACCGTAGAAAATTAATTATAACTTAAAAATTAAGAAGAATTGGAGGAAGTGGTAGAAGAAGAAAATCTATATCTACAAGAGAAGAAGAACTTTTACGAAGAACGCAGAGAGAAAAGAGGATTGGAAGGGCATGAAAACTATGGAACAAAAGAAGGTATCAACACGGATGAACAGTAATGTGCCAGGACAGTAAGTGGAAAAATATGCAATAACTTGAAAACGGAGAGGAATTAGAGAAAAAGGTTGAAGAAGAAAATGTAAAGCACTTAAGGATGAACAAGTTTACAGAAGACATGAAATTGAAATGAAGATCCGAAAAGTATGAAAAGGACTAAGAAAGACTAAAATCTCAAGAACTTACATGAATAACAACATAAACATACAAACCCAAGACCCCTCTCAATTGCATGTTTAACAAATAGATATAAAGTATATACGGCATCTCTCTTATCTAGTTTTTTTTCCGTGTGTCAAACGTTACTGATTTCCACTCCTAGTTCATCCCTGCACATCAATGCGCCCTTGGATTCCATTCCATAATTCCGCCTTATATATCATACGGGTCAAACCTTGAAATTCCATATTGGCTATAAATGAGAGTGGATGTCAACAAACATGATTAATGCTGTGCATATAGGGCCCGGTCTAGTCGTGGGAGGAGCACCCGAAGTTACTTGTGCCCATGGGAGTTTATTGACCACGGTGTTTGACATTGCACCGGAATACTTGCTTGCTAGGCTTTAGACATTCCACTCATTCTCGTGATATTACTTGATTGATTTGACTTGAGACCCACAGAAGGGTAAAGTTTTTACTTGAATGAAATTGATATTTAGTCAATTCCAGTTTTACATGCTTGAATTTATATTACTTTCTATTACTTGCTTGACATGAGTTCTTACTCTCTTGGAAAGATTTTGGTAATTCCAGTTATTACTTGCGTGAATCTCTTGCTATTGCTGCATTGAAGTTGGAATCCTTACACTCTCACTCATTATTCCTTCACTGCTCTTGTCGATTCTTACAATCCTTGATATCTACTCATCTACATGCATAGCTTTACTGACATTAATTGAACTTGTAAACCACTTAAAGCATGTTAAATCTTGAGATGTAATTCCTACTAAGCGATTTGCTCATCTAGTTGTTTTCTAATATTTTCAGGTAATTTGGATGTCAACCAACACTCGGAAGGGAAGGAGACTGAGTGATGAGTGTTAGAGTGAAGTTATCAAATTGTCATGTCCTTTGTGCTATTGTATTAGTTCACTTATGTCAGTTGTATCAATTCATCTATGTCATTTGTATTAGTCAACTTGATTAGAACTGCTTAAGATTTGAAGCCTAGTCGTTGGACTCTGGGAACATATGTATTTGTCCTTTGATTAGTTGTGACAATTGTCAACTCGTACTATTTGTATTAATTTCGAGTTAAATCTTAGTTATTTGCGCACTCTGATATTTACATGATTGACACGATCTATATAGACGTGTCACGCCTCCGGGTAATCTTCCGCGCTCAGGGCGTGACAGTCTTCGTGGTATCAGAGCCTAGGTTTTCAAACCTAGAGAAAAAAAATATATAAATGGTAAGAAATTGAAATCCAAGTAAAAACTTAAGTCCAAGGATAGGCAAAACCCAAGTTCAAGGATAGATATACCTTACCCGGTAAGATGGATAGAGCCATGGGTTAAGTTCTACAATGACTTTCGACCTTACAAGTAAATCCGATCTTTATCATACTTAACTCTTTTGTAGGATCATGGCTGCGGAAAGAGCACAATGGCGCGAGATGCAGCGCACCGTGCAAGGCCTCACACAGGCACTACAGCAAGTGGCCCAAGGCGGAGCAAATCGTGGAGCGGGAGATCTCCACCGAAGTTTCCATAACATGAACCCATCGAGGTTCACGGGTTCGTCCGACCCCGAGGATGCCGAGAATTGGCTAAAGGAGATGGAACGAATCTTCCGTGTGATGCAATGCGCGGATGAAGAGAAGGTTTTACTTGCCGTATTCCAACTAGAGCGGGACGCTCGATGCTGGTGGGAATCCATAGAAGCAACACTGCCAGAATACCATGTCACATGGGATGAATTCACGGAGCATTTCAACAACAAGTACTTCTCCGATCATATCCAGGAAAAGAAAGCCACAGAATTCGTCGTTCTAAAACAACGGGGCTTGAAAGTGGCCGAGTATGAGGCCCAATTCTCCAGATTATCTAGATATGCACCCCACTTGGTGTGTACGGAAAAGATGAAGGCGAGAAGATTCCTCAACGGGCTTCGGCCCCATTATATCACACAACTTGCCCCGATGGACATCCAAGTCTATTCAGAGATGGTTCGGCGTGCTCAACTGCTGGAAGACGCCACCGAATTATCTGAGAGAATCTGAGGAAGAGACAAGAAGGAACCCGTCACAAGCCCGGGAAAATTCAAACAATCCTTCAACAAGAAGTGATTCTTCATGGGAGGGGAGCCCTCTAAGGCGAAGAAATTCCAGAAGAATGACAGGCCATTCTCCACCACCACACCATCAAAGGAGATTTACAAGTATTGTGATAAAGCTGGTCATAAGACCGAGGAATGCTGGAGAAAGTTAGGAGCTTGTCTTCGATGTGGGAGCCGAGAGCATCGAATCCCAGACTGCCCACTGATGAAGGAACAAGACACCAAAGACGAGAAGCGTCGGGTAAAGAAACAAGGCCGTCTACAAGCTCTCCAAGAGACGGAACCAACTAAAGGTGGAATTGTGGAAGGTACTCTCACTATTTGTTCAAAAACTGCTCAAGTTTTATTCGATACCAGAGCAACTCATTCATTCGTTTCCAAGAACTTTGCTGCTTCATTTTCTAAGAAACATGAACTGTTAGATTTGGTCATATCTACACCTCTTGGGAATGAGTCTGATACCACTTATCACTATCCAAACTGTGAAGTGATGATTAAGGGAAATAATTTACCTGCTGACCTGATATGCCTAGATATAAAGGGTTATGATGTCATACTAGGTGCCGACTGGCTATCCACATACCAAGCAACTGTAGATTGTCGGCATGGCAAGGTAACTTTCGTAGATTTCCCAGAGCTACTTTACAATAGCCCTCAGAGTAAATCACTTCTTATATCAGCACTCCGAGCTAGTAAACTTATGAATAAGGGATGCATGGCTTTCATAGCATTCGTAACTGCCACGGAAGTCGAGAAGGTTAAACTTGAAGACATCCGTGTAATTCGGGATTTTCCTGATGTTTTTCCAGAAGATTTAACCGGCTTACCCCCAGAAAGGGAAGTGTCGTTCACAATCGACCTTGTCCCTGGTGCTGGTCCTATTTCTAGGGCACCATACAGAATGTCCCCTGTTGAGCTGAAGGAACTAAAAGAGAAGCTAATGGAGTTATTGAACAAGGGTTTCATCAGGCCGAGTACTTCCCCATGGGGAGCACCCGTGCTATTCGTCAAAAAGAAGGACGGGTCGATGAGATTATGCATAGATTATCGGCAGCTAAATCACCTTACAATCAAGAACAAGTATCCACTGCCAAGGATTGATGAGCTGTTCGATCAACTATCTGGAGCTTTATATTTCTCCAAGATTGATCTTCGTTCTGGTTACCACCAATTGAAGATCAAAGAAGAAGACATTCATAAAACTGCATTCCGAAGCAGGTATGGGCATTACGAATTTACTGTTATGCCTTTCGGACTAACAAATGCCCCCGCAGCTTTTATGCAGTTAATGAACAACATGTTCAGGCCCTATTTAGACCAATTTATTGTGGTCTTTATTGATGATATTCTGATCTATTCAAAGACCGAAGAGGATCATGAAGAACACCTCAAGAAGGCATTGCAGATATTAAGGGGAAACAAGCTATATGCCAAATTCAGCAAATGCGAGTTTTGGCTCGAGGAAGTATCCTTCTTAGGCCATATCATTTCGAAGAACGGAATTGCTGTTGACCCATCAAAGGTCGAAGCCGTGAAGAACTGGGAACGACCCACAAATGTAACTGAGATTCGGAGCTTCTTGGGTCTATCTGGTTACTACCGGCGTTTTATAAAGGACCTCTCCAAAATTACTGTTCCCCTGACCAGGTTAACCCGCAAGGAAGTGCCTTATGAGTGGAAGGAAGACTGTCAAAAGAGTTTTCAAACTTTGAAGGATCTCTTGACCACTGCTCCAATCTTATCATTACCAATGGAAGGAGAAAAATATGAGGTATATACCGATGCTTCTGGTATTGGCCTCGGATGTGTATTGATGCAGAATGGGAGAGTCATTGCATACTCTTCCCAACAATTGAAGAAACATGAAGAGAACTACCCAGTTCACGACTTAGAACTGGCCGCAGTAGTATTCGCTTTAAAGATCTGGAGGCACTATCTCTACGGAGAACAATTCACTGTGTACTCCGATCATAAAATCCTCAAGTACTTATTCTCCCAAAAGGAGCTGAACATGCGGCAAAGGCGTTGGCTCGAGTATCTCAAGGATTTCGACTTCACTATATAGTACCATCCTGGTAAGTGTAATTACGTAGCTGATGCCCTTAGTCGAAAGTCGAGAACAATATTGGCCAACTGCATGATACAAGAATGGAAACTGCTGGAGAAATTCTCTGAGCTTGATATCAACACAGATGAGAAGAACATGTGTATTATTCTATCTCATATGAGCCTACATCCAGATTTGCTACCTGAAATCAAGAAGTTACAAGAAGAGGATCCCTCGCTAGTGGAGATAAAGAGCAAGCTGGACGAGAGACTAGATTTCAAGCTGGCACCTGATGGCAGATTACTATTTCATGAACGGACATGTGTGCCCGACTGTCCCGAATTGAAGAAGAAGATTCTTGAAGAAGCTCATAGATCGAGGTACACAATCCACCCTGGAGCCACTAAGATGTACCAAAACTTGAAAAGAAGTTTATGGTGGCCTAACATGAAAAGGGAGGTAGCAGACTTTGTGTCTCGTTGCCTCACATGCCAACAAGTGAAGGCGGAACATCAAAAACCCACCGGAAAGCTACATCCACTGGATATTCCCAAGTTGAAGTGGGAAGACATTGGCATGGACTTTATCATGGGTTTGCCCAAGTCTAGGGGCGGATATGATGGAATTTGGGTAATTATCGACCGGTTAACTAAATCGGCCCATTTCTTACCCATCAAAAGTCGATGGTCAGTCGACGTACTTGCTGCCCTGTATATGAAGGAAATGGTTAGATTGCATGGAGTTCCCGTCTCGATCGTATCTGACCGAGACCCGTGCTTCACCTCTTATTTCTAGAAGAGCCTGCAACACTCCTTGGGGACGAGACTCAACTACAGCACTGCTTTTCATCCCCAGACAGATGGACAGACCGAGAGGACTAATCAAGTTATGGAAGATATGTTAAGGGCATGCATTATAGACTTCGGCGGTAGTTGGAATGACCACTTACCACTAGCCGAATTTGCATATAACAACAACTATCAAGCCAGCATACAAATGGCACCTTTTGAGGCATTATATGGCAGGAGTTGCCGATCTCCCATATGCTGGGATGAAGTTGGTGAAAAACAAATTCTAGGTCCTGACATGGTGCGAGATTCTACCGAGAAGATACAACTCATTAGAGAAAGGTTAATGATAGCACAGTCCAGGCAGAAATCTTATGCCCATAACAGAAGGCGAGACCTGGAATTTCAAGTCAGAGATCATGTTTTCCTCAAGGTATCTCCCGGCCGAGGCATTAGAAGATTCAGTGTTAAAGGCAAATTAACACCAAGGTTTATCGGTCCATTCGAAGTACTGGAAAGGGTAGGCGAAGTGGCTTATCGTATCGCCCTACCTCCACAACTGTCAGAAGTGCACAACGTATTTCATGTTTCTATGCTAAAGAAATACGTGCACGATTTCTCACACGTCATCGATCACACTGACTTGGTGATACAGAAGGACCTCACCTATGAGCAAAGGCCAGTAAAGATCTTCGACCAAGAAATCCGAGTTCTAAGGAACAAGACAATCCCTATGGTAAAAATTCAATGGAATCGATGCTTAGAACAAGAAGCTACATGGGAAACCGAGGAGTCTATGAGAAGGAGATTTCCAGAATTATTCTAGTCCGTAAGTAATTCTCACCCTCCTTGTCTCCGTATAATGTAATTGAATTTGGGGACCAAATTCTTTTAAGTGGGGGAGGGTGTAGCACCCCGTATAAAAATATATATATATATTTATTTATTAATAATATTTCTAAAATAAAAAAAAAATATTAGATAAACTCTAGAGGAAGCTTAAGTATAAAGTTGGAACACGAAGTTATCATATGTAAAGATTATTCACTTAACAAGTGACTTCCTAGTGTAGTTGGTTAAGTAACTTGTCTTTCAACCCAATGACTTGGGTTCAAATCCTAGCATCCACCATTTACCTTTTGTGCCAATTAATTATACATTATAAGCTAGCAATGTACAGACTTGGAAGTGCAACGTAGGAAAAGATGCCAATGTACAGACTTTGGCAAAGCAGCGATGTACAGACTTGCACAGTTCCAGCTAGAGGATGTATAGACTTTACCCAATAGTCCAATGTACAGACTTCGTCTCGTGAAAGCTACAGGGATGTATAGACTTTCAATATGAATGCAATCGCTGTACAGACTTGCTGAAACAGTCGAATGTATAGACTTGCTTCCACCGACCAGTGTATAGACTTTGCAAGCATGAGACGCTGAATGAGACGGTGGCTGAGACGATGCACATACTTCAGGTGAAACAATGCCAGCTACAGTGCAATGTATAGACTTGCCTAAGACGCGGCATGAGACGCTGGCTGAGACGAACGCTGTACAGACTTTGAATGAGACGCTGCATGAGACGATGCAGCTACAGTGATGTACAGACTTGTGAATGCACGAACACAACAACAAGAATGTATAGACTTAGTTGTTGTGTGAGCATGCAGCAGCCAATGTATAGACTTGCGAGTGCAGCAGCCAACGTATAGACTTGTTAAAATGAGACGCTAAGTGAGACGGTGCTGCAATGTATAGACTTTGAGTTGCAGCAAATGGCCAATGTATAGACTTTGAGCTGCAATGTATAGACTTTGAGTGACCAGCAACGTAGGCAAAGATAGGAATGTATAGACTTTGAGGAATGTACAGGCTTTGAGGACGTAACGTAGGTAAAGATAGGAATGTATAGACTTTGAGGAATGGACAGACTTTGAGGATGTAACGTAGGTAAAGATAGGAATGTATAGACTTTGAGAGGGAGAGGATGTACAGACTTGTGATGTACACACTTTGTGAATAGGCTAGCAATAGCCAATGTATAGACTTTGTGATGTACAGACTTTGAGAGGAAGTGATGTACAGACTTTGAGAGGAAGCCAATGTATAGACTTTGAGAGGGAGAGGATGTACAGACTTTGAGGAAGCCGGTATAGACTTTGAGAGGAAGCCAACGTACAGACTTGTGATGTACAGACTTTGTGAATAGGCTAGTAATAGCAATGTACAGACTTTGTGATGTGCAGACTTTGAGGGGAAGCCAATGTATAGACTTTGAGAGGGAGAGGATGTACAGACTTTGAGGAAGCCTGTATAGACTTTGAGGATGTACAGACTTTGAAAGTGTGCACATTGAAGAGGGATCGTGTATGAATGTGGGAGACAGACTTTATGATCTGGGCCATGGATTGGCTGTTCAAACATTATCCCTTATCTCTCCAGCCTGTACAAACTGTAAAGCCCCATTATTCCAGATCTTGCCCCCCTATCCGGTCATACCAGACCCTATAACATACCCTTTGCTACCCCCATTCTAGGTTAGCTAAGGTTAGGGCAAAGCTCTGCAGGGATTACACAGTCACCTAGAAGGGTTCTGCTACTGCTAGAGATCTTCCAACAAGGTAGGTGTTCTCAACTTTTAACTAAACTAGTAGCTAATCTAGGATGATTAGTCTAGGCATTTAGTCTTAGGCTCATTTTCATGCGATATTCAGTATTTATAAAGCATGTGTTAGCTTAAAATCTAGGACGATTAGCATGTATTAGCTTCATACCTACGATAATTAGCATGTATTAGCCTTATATCTAGAATAATTAGCAAGTATTAGTAAGTATTAGTCTCATACCTAGAATAATTAGCATGTGTTAGCTTAAATCTAGGACGATTAGCATGTATTAGCTAATATCTATATTTGATATAGTTCATGCTTTGGTAAAGGGCCTGTCATTATGTCAATTTCTGTGAAACTGAAACCACCATGTTAAAAATGTTATATTAGAGAAACTAAAACCTGAAAATAGTGAAAGAAGAAATTGTAGCCAATAGGATGAAAAACGTGAAAAAAGACCAAGTTGAAAGCACAATGAAATTATATTGAAAATAGGGGGTTCTAAGAAGGAGAATAACGAAAAATCTAGAGAGAATGAGAATATGTGAAAGAAGATAACGTTATAGATTGGAGGGTTAGGAAGAAGTCTTATGAAGAGTGTAGAGAGAGAAAATGAGAGGAAGAAGGTGAAAAATGTGAAAAACCGAGATCTATAGGCGTAGGTGAACAGTGACTGAGTAGAAAACAGAACCGTAGAAAATTAATTATAACTTAAAAACTAAGAAGAATTGGAGGAAGTGGTAGAAGAAGAAAATTTATATCTACAAGAGAAGAAGAACTTTTGTGAAGAACTCAGAGAGAAAAGAGGATTGGAAGGACATGAAAACTATGGAACAAAAGAAGGTATCAACACGGATGAACAGTAATGTGCCAGGACAGTAAGTGAAAAAATATGCAATAACTTGAAAACGGAGAGGAATTAGAGAAAAAGGTTGAAGAAGAAAATGTAAAGCACTTAAGGATGAACAAGTTTACAGAAGACATGAAATTGAAATGAAGATCCGAAAAGTATGAAAAAGACTAAGAAAGACTAAAATCTCAAGAACTTACATGAATAACAACATAAACATACAAACCCAAGACCCCTCTCAATTGCATGTTTAGCAAATAGATATAAAGTATATACGGCATCTCTCTTATCTAGTTTTTTTTCCGTGTGTCAAACGTTACTGATTTCCACTCCTAGTTCATCCCTACACATCAATGCGCCCTTGGATTTCATTCCATAATTCCGCCTTATATATCATACGGGTCAAACCTTGAAATTCCATATTGGCTATAAATGAGAGTGGATGTCAACAAACATGATTAATGCTGTGCATATAGGGCCCGGTCTGGTCCTGGGAGGAGCACCCGAAGTTACTTGTGCCCATGGGAGTTTATTGACCACGGTGTTTGGCATTGCACCGGAATACTTGCTTGTTAGGCTTTAGACATTCCACTCATTCTCGTGATATTACTTGATTGATTTGACTTGAGACCCGCAGAAGGGTAAAGTTTTTGCTTGAATGAAATTGATATATAGCCAATTCCAGTTTTACATGCTTAAATTTATATTACTTTCTATTACTTCCTTGACATGAGTTCTTACTCTCTTGGAAAGATTTTGTTAATTCCAGTTATTACTTGCTTGAATCTCTTGCTATTGCTGAATTGAAGTTGGAATCCTTACACTCTCACTCATTATTCCTTCACTGCTCTTGTCGATTCTTACAATCCTTGATATCTACTCATCTACATGCATAGCTTTACTGACATTAATTGAACTTGTAAACCACTTAAAGCATGTTAAATCTTGAGATGTAATTCCTACTAAGCGATTCGCTCATCTAGTTGTTTTCTAATATTTTCAGGTAATTTGGATGTCAACCAACACTCGGAAGGGAAGGAGACTGAGTGATGAGTGTTAGAGTGAAGTTATCAAATTGTCATGTTCTTTGTGTTATTGTATTAGTTCACTTATGTCAGTTGTATCAATTCATCTATGTCATTTGTATTAGTCAACTTGATTAGAACTGCTTAAGATTTGAAGCCTAGTCGTTGGACTCTGGGAACATATATATTTGTCCTTTGATTAGTTGTGACAATTGTCAGCTCGTACTATTTGTATTAATTTCGAGTTAAATCTTAGTTATTTGCGCACTCTGATATTTACATGATTGACACAATCTATATAGACGTGTCACGCCTCCGGGTAATCTTCCGCGCTCGGGGCGTGACATTATTATAACCCGAGTAACCGTCCATAAATGATAAAGATTCGTACCCGGTTGTACTATCGACCATGATGTCTATGTGAGGCAGCAGGAAATCATCTTTGGGACATGCTTTATTAAGATCCCTGAAATCGATGCAAATACGCACCTTTCCATCCTTCTTGATAACAGGGACTATGTTCGCCACCCACTGGGGATATAGAACAACTCTAATGAACCTGGCCTTGTATAACTTATCAACTTCTTCTTTGATCCTTAAGGCCATGTGGGGGTGAAATCTTCTCGATCTCTGTTTTACGGGCGTTGCCCCTGGTTTAAGTACGAGTCGGTGTTCCACTAAAGAGGGGTCAAGACCCGGTATGTCCTCATAAGACCAGGCGAAAGAATCACTATACTCTCTTAGAACCTTGACTAGATCTTCTTCCACTTGCGGAGGGAGATTAGCGGTAATAATGATGGGCATAGGGTCTTCTTCCGTTCCCAAATTTATTTCCTTCGTAGGTTCATCCACTGCCGACGATGGCTCATCGAATCTCTTTAATCCTTGCGCATATAGATAGGCAGTGTTATCTACGTTACTGTCCTCATCATCAATCGGGTCTTTTTCATCCAAGACTTCATAGACACCGAGTCCGTCATCGCTCCACACCTCTTCTATTTCTTCTTCATCTTCAATTATGATTGTTGTAGCAACAAACTCTGGACACTTCAAAAGAGCATGACATCGCTGAGCCAGATCCCGCAAGAACCTATCAGGAATGGATTTGGAATGACGCGCAAGCGGGCGCGGCTCAAGCTTGGAAGGATTGGACGACCTAGAAGAGGACCCTACTTCTCTAGTTATAATCGACCCTACTTCCCTAGACTCGACGGACCCTACGCCTAACCTAGGAGAAAGGCAATCTAGGGGAAAGGAAGAAGCAGGGGACTCGTGCCCCTAGGCGGAGGATGGAGACAAGGTAGCATAATCTTCCACCGAAATCTCCGTTTCAAATTTGACGTTTTTTTTTTTGAGATCAGTGTAGACCACACAGCAGGATGAAGGGGGAGGAAGTTGCATGGGGAACAACTCAGGGAATATGCAATCGAAAAAAGGATCAGAGGATCGAAACCACATCTCATGGAGTTGGGCATTGGGAGGAGGAGGAGTGAATAGAGTTGATAGATCAATGGGTGGGCAGCGCCCACATACACATGGAACAAACAAGATTTCAAGTGGTCTTTCTGTAAAATACGGATCGACCATAATCAGAGGTGAACGGGGTATGGACTCCAATTGTTGAAAGAGAGATGAGAGGCGGGAGGGAGACCAAGAAGTGATGACGGGTGAGCTCCCCTTTTCTTGCAGATAAGTAATTGGTTTCTTCGACCTCCACTGAACAAGCCGGGTTTCTTGATTCTTCTTCTGATCATGGCCATCTGGTTTGCTGAACATTCTAGCAAGTGACTGACTGAAATCTGGCATATCATCAACAGGCCCTTTTGGTAGCAGAGGTGAACTGACGATTGTGCAAGCTGTATCTTCCTTTTCCGACTGTGCCAGCTGTGAATTTAGGGTGCCCGGCTGGAGAGGACCTTTGACAAAGTGTTGACGATAGTCCCATGTAAGTGGCCATGAATCGCGCAAAACTGATAATGCGGTCTCCCGATGACCATGCCTGCTCATCTTTCTTCCTTTGGGTACTGGCTTAGTACGCCCCTGTAACTGCGCACCGACGCCTCTCTCTGGTTGATAACCCAGCTTCAATATGATATCCCAACCCTTGGAATCTCAGATCTGGGGTTTCACCTTGATACTGACAGGTGTAGTGACGGGCTTGCGTGGTACATAAGCCCAAGGAAAATCCAGATCTAGCACAGAAATAACGGGCCGACTGTTGGGCCACAATGTGGGCAAAATCTTCTCTGAAATGGCTTTTACAGACTTAATCGTGGATAAACTTTTTACCTTGACCACCCTCCCTTGAAAATGGAATTTTAGACATTGATGCGCGGTGGATGGCACGGCACTGAGAGTATCGATCCACGGACGACCCAGGATAGCCTTGAACATAGGGTCAATATCCAATACATAAAATTCAATGGGCATAGTAAGAGGCCAAAGCTCAGCTTGAATAGTAACAATCCCGTGACACGCCCTTCTTGAGTTGTCATATGCAGCTATAGTAGTGGGGGTTGGGCGTAGAAGTTCTTCTGATATATTACAGGCCCTGAGGGTGCTGAGTGGGCATACATCGATCGATGCCCCTGTATCAACTAGTGCCACCTCAATACTGACTTTGTTCAGAATAATAGTGATGCAAAGCGGCATTTGCCGAGCTTCCGGTGGTGCTAGCTCAGTTTCAGAGAAGGTAATTGATGGGGACATCCCCAGCCACTTCACTTTTTTGGATACTCTTGTTGCTTGCCATCAGCACGTCATCATTTTCGACCATTAATCTTGAGTCATAGCATGTAATTTTTATTTCATTTGGGTCTTGTATGTGTAATCTTTCTTTATTTGAGTCGGTTAATAGGTTAATGGGTCAGTTTATTAGACAATTGGGCCCAACTAGTGGGCTAGGCCCAAGGGCGCCCCTCCCTTGGAGTTATTGGTCATTTACTTATTTGTCAAGGTCATTTTGGTCTTAGGAATTATGTAAGCCTATAAATAGGCCCCCACTCCTCTCATATGTAACAACCTTTTATGATCAATTTAAATCAAGTGAGTTCTAGTGTCTTATTGGAGTGGATTCTCCAAACTTCTCTCTCTCTAAGGGGTGGATTCCCCTCTCCTCTCTCTTCTCTCTCTCTTCTCTCTCTCTCTAAGAAGAAGGGCGCCCCCTACTCTCTCTCTCCCCCTCCCAACCACCTCCACCCTCCCACCACCTCCATTAAATCCTCTACAACTCCCCACAAGCCATCATTACTTTCCCCTAGTCCCAAGAGACCCTCCACCAATCCACACCCCACCCTCCAACCCCTAACTACCCATTTCCCTTCCCCAAGTATCACTCCACCTTTCCAAGGCACCCCTTCCCATCCCCAAGACCACCATTGATCACCCCACATTAAGGGAAATTCAAACTCACATTCCCTCCACCCACTTGTGCCCCCCTCACCTTCCCCCTTCTCCCTCCAAGCCCAAATTCGCAGCTCCTCTCTCACCAACTGTAAACACCCCATTCCAGACCCCATTCTCCCTCTCCCACACCTTAGAACACCCCCTCCCAGGCCCCCTCACAACTAGGGGTCACTCCCACACCTATTCACCCCATCTCCCCTTCCATATACCCCATTTCCCCATCATCATCAACCTGCAGTTCACTATTTGGAGGCAGCAAAGAAGCTGTTGGTCGCAGAGGCTGTCCCATCATCTCCTCATAGAACATGGTGGCAAGTCTTATATTTCTGGAATCATCTTCGAGTCGGCTTTCCAACGGTGGTGGTCCCGCCGGCTTCCAAGGTCGGAGCTGTTCGGAGGAGGCGATCTACTACGACTGCGCAAGACTTCTCAGGCAGAGGACCAGAACCTGAGTGGAAGCTCTTCCACGGCAATTCTAGCGTGAATCTGGGTGAGAGTTCTTCTACAAACTTCTTCCTAGACCTATTGACTTCCAGGATCAAGAAGCGGAACTCTGATTAGCGTCTGGAATCAAGCGTTATCAATTTCTTCCTCCAGGTGCTTGGTTCTGTTTCTTGTCAGTCTGCTCCGACCTCTTCTCCATGTTCGAGTTCTACCGGTCCACTCCGACATCATCTGGTGTCCCCGTTGCTTGCGTTTCGAAGAAGACTTGACAACGAATCCATCGATACCAGCCATGCTCAAATTGGAGTTCTGAAGCGCCCGTGGTACCCTTATCATTCAGCTGATGAGGTTCTGCGACAGTCAAGAACAGCAACCTGCTTCCCTGTTCAACCCTCTGCCCCGACCAGAACCGGCGACCAAAGAAATCAAGAAAATTCAGGCATCATCCCGCTCCAGCTACGAAGAATTTCCCACTGGTCCCGTCATCAAAAAAATTCGTGAACGGCCGCAGCATCAACATCTTCGACTGACTGTCCTCAATTTCAGAGAGCAGGCAGAACCGACTTCATCCACCGCTCGGCTTCCAATTGTGTTTTCCCCCTCCCCGCCTGGCCGGCTGAGCACCCCTCCCTGCGTGGAGGTATATTTTTTTGTTGTAATCACATAAATCCCTACCCCGAGATCCCCCCTCCTGCGAGAGGTGTAGTGGTGTAGCATTTCAATTTTCAGGTTAAAGCGACACCGACGCGGCGTGTGGGTGCGTCCCACGCCTCCCCGCTCGCCCTCGTCTCCGGCCGGGATCAGCATCTTCACGCTGATCAGGTGAGCTACTGAACACCACTCATTTCTGGGATTTAATTGCTTAGTTTAGTATTGCTTTTAGTTACTCCGTCGGTGGTGAGAGAGTGACCGTTCCCAAATTGCCATCAAATTGAGTGATTACCACGGGGCGAGTTGTGAGAGCAACCACTTAACCCACGCCCTTGGCGTGCCGGCCGCCCGTGAATTGGCCATCCATGTCCCATTTGGGGTCCTCCATAATCTAGCCAACCATTGGAGTATCAAGGTCCCGACTCGGACCCTCTCCGTCATCGCTAAGTCGCCTACGGGCACTCGTGTGTGCTACGCGATCGTGTTCGTTAGTGTGAGTCTGATGCTCAACTTGATTGCTTGCAATATAGGTCCATAGGTGGTTTCACATCAAGTGGTATCAGAGCAAGTTCATAACTTGTCTCTATCAAGTTGGTCCTAGGGCATGTTTATGCATTTAGAGTCCTCGGTTGCATCTCTTTGTCCACTAGCATGGCCACCTCTTACCGACCTTACCAATCGGCCCTCTCCATAAGTCCAAACCACCAAGGGATGCCTACCACTAACACACATGACCTCCCTGGCCATGTCAACTACCTCATCAAGGCCTTGACCTATGCCAATGAGCGGCTTGATAACATATCGGGTCGACTCAACCAACTTGGAGAAAATGGGCCCGCCCCAAGGACGGACGATAGAAGGACATGTCCCCCACCTCCCACTTTTGACGGAACTCATCTTAATGACTATTTAGATTGGGAGGCATCAATGGACCATTACTTTGAGAGGAATCCCATGTCCGAGGATAGGAAGGTTCGATGTGCCAAAATGCAACTAACCAAAAGGGCTCAAACTCATTGGTTAAAAATTGAAGGCTTAAGGATAATTAGAAGGGAAGCTCCCCTCACCACATGGGAGGACATGAAGGATCAACTTAGGGCTAGATATGTTTTCCCCTCCTACCCGGATCACCAAAGCCCAAGGAGCATTTCAACTCCACCATCCCCACCCGACCAACCCAAGACTCCAACTCCCCAATTCCCCACAATGCAACCAAAACCCCATTCCACAACCCACATTACCCAAGCCCCTTTGACCACCCCTCACCTCACCCCTTCTCAAAAGGGAAAGAGCCTAATGGAGATAGAAGTGAGTGAAATAACCCCGGGTAAGTGTGAGCCGGAATGTTATAGGTGCCACCAATTGGGGCACATCGCCGGGCAATGCCCCACAAGGAAGCATCTTCCCATGTCCCTAGTGGTTGAAACATCTCCCACCCCGGCCACCATTACTCCTCCATCGTTCCCCAACAAGGACACTCCTCCTAAGAACAATCTTTCCAAAATCCCTCAATCCACCCATCTTCCTCTTCCTACCCCAACCCAACCACAACCTAGACCTCCACTACTTCTCTTACCAATCCCAACCCAAGCCCATGCTTGTTCACCACCTCGGGTGCACCATGCACCGGCTATTATCAATTCCCCCGCATTAGACCTACCCAACCCATTATCATTAGGAGTTGAAACCCACACACCCATCCACATGGAAATGGATGCTAGTCCCGATCAACAACCTACCATAAAGCAAATCCAAGAACCTCCATTTCCACCCACCTCTCCTAGACCGGATCCTCAAGAGCCACACACCTTCACCGTGAATGAGTCCATACTCCAATGGCTCAAGCAAGGCCCCACCATCCTTAGTTCACCCCCACACCTCTCACCCATGAGACATCAATCCCAAATTATGGCCCTCCCCTCCTTTCACACCACGATCCAATCCTACTACGAGGTAGAGTGTTGGGATGATCTCCTCAAGGGTTTAGAATGGCAACTAAAGTTGACTTGCTTATTGATCTTAGGAACGGCCCACTCAAGAAGCCTTAGTCTCATCCACCCATGTGATGGTTCTATCACCTCGGTCTTCACCATTGGTTGCTACACTAGTGACCTCCTTCTCATTCTCCCTATGGATGAAGAGCCCATCCCGGTCCACTCCCCTACCATTGTGATTCCTAGAACCTTGGCCAACCAACCCACCCCATACACCGACCCAACCATTTCACTAGAAGAGGATGATTCACCACCTTGTGAGGACCTTGAGGACATTGAGTATCTCTCTCTAGTTAACCCTTATCATGATCCCTTCCTATAGGAGTCTAGTTCCCCATGTGACCCACCCACTTTACTCACCACTCACCTTACCCTACCCCCACCCACCATGTTGGGCCAAACCTCTCCCTTCCTAGAATCGGGTTACACCATGGGAGCCTTGACCTTAGGCAACATACACCTTGGGATTGATGAATTGCCCCACTCCATGATGTCCCCCTTCTTAGATCCCTTTGATCCATACGAGTGGAAGCTCAAGGGCCACCCTACACCCATGCACATGGAAGTCATCTCTAGGATAGGAATGCATGTGCCTAGGCATACCGCACCACTTGACATGATTCATAAGTCGGGTCCATTCATTCATATCACCCACATGTCAAGTAGGAAGCATGAGTGGTCCATATTCGGATGTAACGGTCCACCTTCATTCATCATGAGTCTTAAGCATATTAGGAGTATTTATGGATGCCCCGATCCTCCCAAATCATTCAAAGTCTTCATAACATCAATGCACGATAGGTCTATATGTCGTTGTCCTGGACCACCTTTGCATACCACACATTGTCCACTCACACCGCATCATAGTGCGTGACATATGCATCCAAGCAAGTATCAAGCAACAAGAGGTGAGATTCACAAGAAGCGGGCAAAAACTCATGAGCGCCACTTGGAATTCCAAGTTGGCAACTTGGCGATGATGACTTTGGAGTGGCTCTACCCTAGGGTCACCTCCAATTTGAGGTCACGAGGACTTGGACCTTGCCAAGTTCCGAGAGGTTTTGGCAACCCGGCTTATGGGTTGGACTTACTTATGGGTTTTGGGATTCATCCCACTTCCCACGTGGCGGATCCAGCACCCTCTAAGGGCACCGCGGTGGATCCTAGTGAGTGCCTAGATCTTACACTTATCCTTGCAAGAGACACCCTCGGAGTGCCACCACAAATTAGCCTGAGAGCACGATGTGAGCACACAGCGGCAGTACTAGGCAAGCAAGATCTCATCGCCAGCATGAGGGTGTGTCCAAGCCACTTTGAAAAGCTGAAGCGCCATTCCCCGGCTATGGACGCGGTTTGAGTTTGGAGATCGTGGCGCGCCTGGAGCTGCATTTGGTGTACTACTTCCCTGGTGGACCCATACTCGACGGGGTCAAGTTTTCCCCATCCCTGGGGTATGATGGGGACATCTCCAGCCACTTCACTTTTTTGGATACTCTTGTTGGTTGCCATCAGTACGTCATCATTTTCGGCCATTAATCTTGAGTCATAGCATGTAATTTTTATTTTATTTGGGTCTTGTATGTGTAATCTTTCTTTATTGCAGTCAGTTAATAGGTTAATGGGTCAGTTTGTTAGACAATTGGGCCCAACTAGTGGGCTAGGCCCAAGGGCGCCCCTCCCTTGGAGTTATTGGTCATTTACTTATTTGTCAAGGTCATTTTGGTCTTAGGAATTATGTAAGCTTATAAATAGGCCCCCACTCCTCTCATATGTAACAACCTTTTATGATCAATTTAAATCAAGTGAGTTCTAGTGTCTTATTGGAGTGGATTCTCCAAACTTCTCTCTCTCTCTCTCTAAGGGGTGGATTCCCTTCTCCTCTCTCTTCTCTCTCTCTTCTCTCTCTCTCTCTAAGGAGAAGGGTGCCCCCTACTCTCTCTCTTCCCCTCCCAACCACCTCCACCCTCCCACCTACCTCCATTAAATCCTCTACAACTCCCCACAAGCCATCATTACTTCCCCCTAGTCCCAAGAGACCCTCCACCAATCCACACCCCACCCTCCAACCCCCAACTACCCATTTCCCTTCCCCAAGCATCACTCTACCTTCCCAAGACGCCCCTTCCCATCCCCAAGACCACCATTGATCACCCCACATTAAGGAAAATTCAAACTCACATTCCCTCCACCCACTTGTGCCCCCCTCACCTTCCACCTTCTCCCTCCAAGCCCAAATTCGCAGCTACTTGTGGACGCCAAAAAATGACGATGATGATCATGGCGACAATCGCGTCTACACATTCGAGCGCGAGTCGAATACATGACTACCAGAGAAACCTCACGCCTCACCCGATCAAGATGAGGACTCACTTGGTGGTCCGCTAGTCGATAAGGAAGCCCCCCCCCCCCCCCCGGGGGGAAGATATGGCCACAACTCTACAGTCAGTCGTGCCGAGAGTTGAATCGAAGAAGAGTCGGGAACTCCGACACAGTCTCAACTTGCACCGAAAGTCACGCAAAGTCTGGGACCGAGTCTCGGAGGCTGCGAACAGAAAGTTGTGGAAGCCATGCAACGCAACCGGAACATTATGGGAATGCCAACATTCATATAAACGGCCTCGACTTCGGAAAGAATATGTTCGGTGCTTAAAACGGCACGGGAGGGCCTTAAAGCGGCACGCCTTAAAACGGCGCGCCCCCTTGCTAAAACGGCATGGCCAAACCGGCGCGCCCCTCTCCCTTGAATGGCCCAAACCGGCGCGCCCCTCTCCCTTGAATGGCCCAAACCGGTGCGCCCCTCTCCCTTGAATGGCCCAATTCCGGCGTGCCCTCTCCCCTTGTTTAACCGTTAAAACGGCGCCACCCTTTGTATGCTATTACGGCATGGCCATTTTGAAGGCCAATAAACTTAATACGGCATGCCAATTACACTTGGGTTTAAACCGGCGTGGTCACTATTCCCCCCCGCGCCGTTTTAACCCCTCATCCTGTTCTCTGAAGCATTTCTACGGCGCGCTACTTTTGGACAAGCCATCACCATATGCTCTTCTTAAAATGGCGCGTCGAATGAAATGAGTTTAACCTCATCCTGTCCCGTCTGCCGACCGATACTCTGTTCTGCATAAATGAGATGCACAGAGAACATTCAATGCCCCTGGTTCTGTCTCAGCCTCCGTTCGACAGCACAGAAGCTCAATGGCGAAGCAACCCCCAGCAAACCTACGAACATCCCATCCTCGGACGAGCAGCAGCGTACGGGATGAATCAACGGCGTCCAGCACAACGAGTCAACTCCTGACTTCATTGCGGACGAGGTGGAATTGGCAGGGACGCTCCCAGGCTGGCTGATATATATAGGGCAGCATTGTGAAGCAAAAAAAGGGACGAGGATCAAGAGAAGAAGGAAACAAAAGAAGAGAGAAAAGAAAAGAGGGTCTCGACAGTGTGCAGGAAGAGAAGAGAGAAGGGAGGAGAAGGAGTTACTGGCATCCGAGAGCTCCACGGTTCTGGGCTGAAGAAAAGAGAAAGAGGTAGGGGGCGAGAGTGAGAGGTGAGTTGGAGGGGGAGAATCCAATGCTTCCCTCTCCCTCCTTCGTCTAATGCATCTCTCTTTCTCTCCATCGAATGTATTTTCCTTTTTTGTTTGTAACGCCTTCTCTTCTATTTTATCTGTATCAAGTTTCCTTCCCCGTTGTGTGGGTGAATACAAGAAGAAAAGCTATTCTTGCAACTCTTGTGTTCTCCGTTCCATTCCTTGCCCCGTTTGCTCATTCTCCAATCATCCCGGGCCCTTGAGGGCTGCCTTTCCATGGCATGACCCGAAAAGGTATCTACCGCCGGATGAACATTTATGGCCCTTGTGGCAAATACATGTCCCTATTGAAGATTCCTCACCCGTGAGCCATGGTCGTTCTTGTAGGCTGGCCCTCGAACGTTCCATACTCACACCTGGGTTCGGACCGCCGTGAGGCTACTCCGATTTTTGAGAGTTTACCCCGGAGCAATCGGATTGGTGGCTTTCCTTCATCTCTGGCAAGTCCTGGTCTAGGGGAGGTGCTGCCCGATTTTTGCCAAGGCTAAGAACGCCCAACAACTAACGAACGAGCCGAACTGATGAAGAACAAACTGAAGTCTCTGTGAGCAAACTACGGGAGTAAAACACTTAGACGTTCATACTATTTTCGTCATAACAAACGATTAAAATGGTTAAAGCTCTTAAAACCTCCTCACTACCAGCTTAAATCTATCAACAGAATGAGCAAATCAAACTTTGAATCAACCTACGGGTGAAAGGAAGAGGAAACGCAGTAACAGAGCTCTGAAACAACCCCATATGGCTATCCCGGCGCGGGTTAAAACGGCGTGGCCATTGTTCCACCGTGCCGCTTCAACCCTCCTCACAAACCTCCCCATCTCTTTCTCTAAATGCTAAACGGCGCGCCCCAATCTCTCCCTTGCCCTCCAAAAACGGCGCGCCCCCCCAACTTGCCATCCTAAACCGGCGCGCCCCCCTCTAATACCCAAAACCGGCGCCCCCCAATATCTCCTTTGCCAACCTTAAAACGGCGCCCCTATACCCGGCGCGCCCTCCCCCCTTGTCTACCTGTTAAGACCCTAAATCGGCGCCACCATCTTCCTTCCCCTATCCGGCGCGCCTCCTTAACAAAAAAAGGGATAAATGGCTAGTAAAAAAAAGGGAATGGAAAGGTTCAAAGGGAAATACAAGAGATCAATGCCATTAATAAAAGAATGAATGAAAGGAGCTCCATCACCCGCGCCTTAATTGAATTTTTGTTCCGGGGGCGCTGCCCCCGGAAACCCCCCGCAAGGGGCGCTGCCCCCTTGACCCCCGCGACCTGACCGGGCAGGTCGAACCCCGCGACCTGACCGCGCAGGTCGATCCGCGTGTGAGGGCGCACGTTAGTAAGCTCGGGCTATGCACTTAATAATCCACTCCCTCGGACTGGGTGCAAAGAGAAAACCGATGACGCCTTATGGTATCGGACGTGGTTTACGAAATTTCCGACATGGCCACAGTTCGAAATCATCTCCGGCCAACAGTCTATCAATTTGACCCGTTTCTACCGGGACCCAATCCCGTATTCTCATTAAACTTGCCTTGTTCGTGGCAAACATTCACGCGGTTTTGTCACCGTCTTTTATACTACAAGCACGGAGCTTCATCCGAACATGAAGTGGCCCATGAGTGGCCGACGTAGTCTGAACATTCACGTCCCGAGACGGGTTTCTAGCATAGTTCATCTTTCACTATCCTCCTGCATTATTAGTATTCTCTTTAGGCCGTAGGGCCCTTATTCCCGGCAATCAATCAAGGGTGTTCCCCCGTATGGGGGATGTAAATAACGCCGTGACCTTTATGGCACGGCGGGTTTCGGTCCCGACACGAACCACACAATTGTCTGATTAGTCAGATCGAGCGCACCATGGGCTTCCACGAAGCCCGAATAAATCGTCACATTTGTGACTGGCACGCCCACGCACTTAATAAACGCCAATAAACAAATAAACAACGATTTTATTAAATAAAAAGTGCGTCCACACTACTCTCTCACCAACTGCAAACACCCCATTCCAGACCCCATTCTCCCTCTCCCACACCTTAGAACACCCCCTCCCAGGCCCCCTCACAACTAGGGGTCACTCCCACACCTATTCACCCCATCTCCCCTTCCATATACCCCATTTCCCCATCATCAGCAACCTGCAGTTCACTATTTGGAGGCAGCAAAGAAGCTGTTGGTCGCAGAGGCTGTCCCATCGTCTCCTCATCGAACCTGGTGGCAAGTCTTATATTGCTGGAATCGTCTTCTAGTCGGCTTTCCAACGGTGGTGGTCCTGCCGGCTTCCAAGGTCGGAGCTGTTCGGAGGAGGCGATCTACTACGACTGCGTAAGACTTCTCAGGCAGAGGACCAGAACCTGAGTGGAAGCTCTTCCACGGCAATTCTAGCATGAATCTGGATGAGAGTTCTTCTAAAAACTTCTTCCTAGACCTGTTTAATTCCAGGATCAAGAAGCGGAACTCCGATTGGCGTTCGGAATCAAGAGTTATCAATTTCTTCCTCCAGGTGCTTGGTTCTGTTTCTTGTCAGTCTGCTCCGACCTCCCCTCCATATTCGAGTTCTACTGGTCCACTCCGATATCATCTAGCATCCCCGTTGCTTGCGTTAATAAGAGGACTCGACAACGAATCCATAGATATCAGCCATGCTCAAATTGGAGTTCTGAAACGCCCGTGGTACCCTTATCATTCAGCTGCTGAGGTTCTGCGACAGTCAAGAACAGCAACTTGCTTCCCTGTTCAACCCTCTGCCCCGACCAGAACCGGAGACCACAGAAATCAAGAAAATTCTGGCATCATCCCGCTCCAGCTATGAAGAATTCCCCACTGGTCCCGTCATCAAAAAATTTCATGAGCGGCCGCAGCGTCAACATCTTCGACTGACTATCCTCAGTTTCAGAGAGCAGGCTGCACCGACTTCATCCACTGCTCGGCTTCCAATTGTGTTTTCCCCCTCCCCGCCTAGCCGGCTGAGCGCCCCTCCCTGCGTGGAGGTATATTTTTTTGTTGTAATCACATAAATCCCTACCCCGAGATCCCCCCTCCTGCGAGAGGTGTAGTGGTGTAGCATTCCAATTTTCAGGTTAAAGCGACACCGACGCGGCGTGCGGGTGCGTACCACGCCTCCCCACTCGCCCTCGTCTCCGGCCGGGATTAGCGTCTTCACACTGATCAGGTGAGCTACTGAACACCACTCATGAACAGCCCGAGATCCAGCCTATGGAGTTGAAGGAGTATGTCCCTTGGGAGGAGTTCGAGTCACTCGAACTCACTCCAGAAGCGGAAGCCAAGACGAAAGAAGAGCCTCTCTTATGGGGTGAGCTTCCCCAAGAGCAGTTGCCAGCCACTGAAGAGAAAAAGAAAAAGAAGAAGAGAAGACCTAGAAACAAGAAGAAGAGTGGGGTGGTCCTTTCTTGCAACACCCTCTCAACATTATTTGACACAGCCCTCTCCCTGAGAGAGGAAGAGCAAGAAGTGCCTGTTGAGCCGTCAGAGGTGAATCAGGCTGAAGCATCCACCTCCCAACATGCCACCAGGTCGGGAAGGAAGTGGGGACGCCCTCCTCAGGCCAACCACAACATCCTGCTTAGGGGAGAACAACCGTATCATATCCCCGAGCCTAGGGTCCAAGGCATGGAGATCCCCCCTCCATCGGGCCTCTACCCCGGAGAACCAAGTGGCCAGAGTGCCCCGTCATTCATTGAATTTCTTACAACTCAGAGGGGAGGACAGTCATGCCCCCGCGAGTCCCGGCAGACCCAAGGGGCAGGCAGCCCCTCGGCTCCGTCTGTAGCAATCCCTCCTCGGCCAAGGGAAGAGCCCGACAACAACCCAAACCTTGTCGAGTTCTTGCAAGAGATGGAAGTGACCCAGCAGGCCCCACAAGCTCAAGCGGCATCCGACCCAGTGGAGGAGGCACCCGTTGAGCCGGCTCCCCAGGCCCAGACTGGGGGCAGGCACAGTAGAGCCGAAGAAATGAAGTTGCTCGAAGTCCGAGCTAGCAACAGAATAGTCAAACACCTGAAGAAGATCCCAGCCAGGTTTACCGTCTGGGAAATCCTATCCTTAGATGAAGAAACACGGCAAGCTGTCATCGCCGCACTCCAGACACCAGCATATGTTGAAGCCTGCCTTGCAGAAATGTCACCTGAGGTACCTGTGGCCTTCACTGAAGAGGACATGCTTTTACCAACCTACAGTCACAACAGGCCACTCTACATGAAGGGGCAGCTGAATGGGCATCCCATCAATAGAGTCTTGATCGACCCTGGGGCAGCAGTGAACATACTCCCCTATCGGGTGTATCAGAAGCATTACTTTGACGTACACCTGGTCGAGGTCAGGAACGTCAAGATTGCCGGTTTCAACCAGAAGTGCGAAGTCCCTATGGGGGTCGCAGAGTTCAACCTCTCCCTCGGTGACTTCACCACCAAGGTCCAATTCGATGTGATCAACTCCAACACCTCTTACAAGGCGTTGCTCGGCCAACCTTGGCTACATCAGAATAGGGTGGTACCATCCACTCTGCACCAATGCATCAAGTACCCCGGCAACGGGAAAGAGGAGAGAATCTTCGCCGACCTCCATCCTTTCGAAGTGTTCGAATGTCACTTGTCGGATGCTAATCTTTATCTGGAAAAGCCGAAGCAAGCCTCCCAAGCTACTCAAGACAAAGGAAAGAAAAATGCAGAGCTTGACAGCTGGTTCCCTCCACCACCGCCTGGCTATGTGGCTCCCCCTCAGGTGTAATTCGTTTCTGAAGCAGAAGGGGTATTCCGGGCCACCTACCTTCCCATCTACCCTACACCGGGAACACCATACCTTGAAGACTTGCTGGAAGACATCAGGGTCCCTCCCGGGATCATCAAGCCTCTTGTAGAAGCTGACTGCCAGGTGGCTGAACCGTTAAGGACCTTTGAGGTGCCCAACCCCGAGGGTCTGCCTACCATCTTTTATGTGGCCAAGGAGCACCCGGTCAAGGGGGATGATGATTGTAGACTCCCCGATGAGCTGCACGACCCACTCGTCCCAATAATGGGACTTCCTGACACAGCCGGTCATGTGGCCAAGATGGCCAGAAAGCAAGGGATCCCCTTCTGCCAGCTCTCCAGTCGGAAAGAAATGTTCAAGAAAATGTGGAACCCGCCAAACCTGGACCGGCGGTTGTTGCAAATCACCCGACATCCAGGATTGGGCTTTTCACTAGAAGATTCCTATGAAGCTGATGTGATATCAGTCTCGGCTCTAGGCGGCAGTAGCCACGCAGGCACTGCAGGCCCATGGCAGGTTGAAGGCCGTCAGCATCTTATGCCTTTGGCCGACGAAGAACAAGATGAAGAAATATTCCTATGGAATCCACCTCCCTGCAGGAATAAGGGGAAGACACCGTCCTCCTCCGGGGGACCAATTCCGAATGACCACAGCAGCGGGGTGCCATCTCCCTCGTCTGACACTGACCCAAAGGATGGGGAAGCGGGCCGAGCCCCGAACCTCACTCGGTGCGACTCTACCCTACTCGCCCTATACTGCAGGCAACAGCGAGAGATCGAAATGCTGAAGGTTCGCTTGGCCGAAATGACTGTACTCATTAGAGGCATCCTCTGTCGACAAGGCATCGGCGTGCACCGGTCCCCGAACACCATCCCAAACGCCCCCGGGCACCTGAAAGGGGAGGCTAGGGATGTAGCTGCTTCCCTGGTCAGGCGATCAGTCGAGCGAAGCCCCACGCTGCGGGAGAAGATGCAAAGACCCTACTCTTTCCCAAGGAATAAAACCCGAGGAATTTTTGAATGGGCCTGCTACTATGGCAAGGTCTCCCTCCCAAGGTCAAAGAGGCCGCAAGATGCTCGCAAAAGCGGTGACCCCTCGTTCTGCCCCTATCACCAAATACTGGGCCACTCCATCGAAGACTGCTACGTCTTCAAGGACATTGCTCAAGACCTGATTGAGAGAGATGAGCTCAGAATGGGAGATTATGTGGTCGCTCCGCCACGCCCCCATGTGGCAGGCGGCCATGAAAGAAGTGTTTACATGGTGTCAGTTCAGCACCAGATTTTTGAAGATGCAGCTGAGAATGGGCAACCCCAGCCACCAGTAGAGCAGCAGCCCCCAGTATGGCAATCAATCACCTTAGCCCCTGCAAGAGCTATCTATGACAATTACAAAGAAGATCCCGAGGAAGTCCTTTACTTCTCCACACAAGAGAGCCCCCCAGAGCCGCACACAGCAAGCCTAATAGAGGGGGAAACAAGCAAAGCCTCGTTACCCAATGAGGCAGAGCAAGAAAACACCTATGGTGTCCTTGAAGCAGAAGATGGTGAAGATAAGGATTTCATTGACCTGCTACCAGCGCCTCCAGAATTTGAAGATGGCGGCCAGGCCACAGTGGATGAGCTCATTGAAATTAATCTAGGCACAGAAAGCGACCCCAGGCCGACCTTTCTGAGTGCCCTTCTTCCTCCACAGGAGAGGGGACAATATGTCAAGTTGCTGCAAGAATTCCGGGACTGTTTCGCCTGGAACTACAAAGAGATGCCCGGTCTGAGCCCCGGCATAACTCAACATATTCTGGCTATTGATCCGAAGGTGGAGCCGGTGAAGCAGCCCCCCAGGCGTATGAGGCCGGAGTTGATAAAACTGATTTGTAAAGAAGTCGACAAGCTCATAGATGTCGATTTTGTAGCTGAAAACCAATACACTACTTGGTTGGCCAACATTGTGCCGGTGAAGAAGAAGAATGGACAGATCAGGATCTGCGTGGACTTCCGCGACCTGAATAAAGCTTGCCCAAAAGATGACTTTCGGTGCCCGTCACTGAAGTGATGATTGATGCAACTACCGGCCATGAGGCCTTGTCTTTCATGGACGGATCGTCCGGCTATAATCAGATATGGATAGCTGAATATGACCGAATTCATACGGCCTTCCGGTCACCTAAAGGGATATTCCACTACAAAAGGATGCCCTTCGGCCTCAAGAACGCTGGTGCCACTTACCAGCGGGCGATGACCAAGATATTCGACGAACTGCTATATAGCAAAGTCGAATGCTACATCGATGATCTGGTCGTCAAGACAAAGAATAGGGGGGATCACCTGAATGACCTTAGAGTCATCTTTGAGAGACTCCGGCAGTACGAGCTGAAAATGAACCCAATGAAGTGTGCCTTCGGCGTCTCTAGTGGAAAGTTTCTCGGCTTCATTGTCCGATATAGGGGGATCGAGATCGACCCCTTTAAAATAAAAGCCATTCAGGAGCTACCTCCTCCGAAGAATTTGGGAGAGTTAAGGTCCCTGCAAGGCCGGCTAGCCTACATCCGAAGATTTATCTCCAATTTGTCGGGGCGCTGTCAACCATTCCACAAATTAATGATGAAGAATGAACCTTTCAACTGGAACCCGGAATGTCAGAAGGCCTTTGATCGGCTGAAGGATTACTTAAAGACCCCGCCTGTGCTGGGGGCACCTGTCAAGGGGAGGCCGCTTATTCTATATATAGCTGCCACCGAATGTTCGCTGGGGGCAATGCTCGCCCAGAACAATGATGAGGGGAAGGAGCAAGCTCTTTATTACCTTAGCCGAAGACTAATGGGGGCAGAAGCTAAATACAGCCCGATTGAGAAGGTTTGTCTCGCCTTGGTCTTCGCAGTCAAGAAGCTGAGGCATTACATGCTCTCGCATGAAGTGAGCCTGATTTCTAAGGCCGACCCAGTCAAGCATATTATCTCCCAGCCAGTTCTGAAGGGACGTCTCGGCAAGTGGGCCGTACTGTTAATGGAATTTGACATCATCTACGTGCCTCAGAAGGCCGTTAAGGGTCAAGCCATGGCCGATTTCTTTGCAGCACACCCTGTGCCTGAAGATTCCCCACTGGCCACGGAGTTGCCTGAAGATGAAACACTAGAGGTGGACCAAGCCCAGCTGATCGCCTGGCAGCTGCACTTTGATGGAGCTTCGAGAACAGAAACAACCCCGTCTGGGCACACAAAAGTACGGGCCGGGGCCGGCATCGTCCTTAAATCCCCTGAGGGAGAAGTATTGCACACATCCTGCTCCATTAACAAGCCCTGCACAAATAATGAGGCAGAATATGAAGCTCTGATCATTGGTCTCCAAGTCGCTTTACAAATGGAGATTAAAATATTACATGTGTTTGGCGATTCACTGCTGGTCGTCAAGCAGGTCCAGGGACAGTTTGACGTCCGAAAACCCGAGTTACTCCCTTACCATGCTAAGGCGAAACGGCTCATGCAGCAGTTCTACCTCATTGAGATAGGCCACGTTGCCAGAGGAGAGAATGCACAAGCTGATGCACTGGCAAAATTGGCAAGTTCATTGGCAGTCCCGCCAGATGGATCCCTCAGCATCCGGGTGGTGAATCAACGCCAAGTGCCTAGCATGATAGAAGGGCCAGGAGAAGAAGAACTTGAGGTCATCACAGCGGAAGCCATTAGCCCGCCCGACTGGAGAGACCCCCTTTTGCAGTGGTTTAAATATCAGCAACTGCCCAGGCAAAGGGAAGAGAAGATCAAGTTAATCAGAACAAAGGACTCTTATGAGGTCCGGAACGGAATCCTATTCCGAATTATGGCAGACGCCAAACGGAAGGTGCTCCTCCGATGTTTATCCACTGAAGAAGCTTGGAAGGTCATGAAGGAGGTTCACGCTGGAGCAGCTGGTGCACATCAGGCAGGACTGAAAATGAAGATTGAAATAAAGAAGCTCGGCTACTATTGGCCGACAATGTTCGACGACTGCTGCAAGTATGCCAAGTCTTGTCAAAAATGCCAGGAGCACGCGACGGTACCCAGGAGACCGCCCGTGCCCTTGCATCCAACACTGCCCAGCTGGCCCTTTGCCCAATGGGGAACAGACGTTGTGGGTCCACTACCCACATCATCAGCTGGGTGCAAGTACATCCTAGCCGCAACTGATTACTTCTCCCGCTGGGCGGAGGCTATTGCTTTGAAAGAAGTGACCGGGGAGATCGTCACCAGATTTGTCCGTCGCAACATCATATTCCGGTTTGGCACTCCGAACCGAATTATCTCAGACAATGGAAGTCACTTCCGCAACCAGAAGGTCTACCGGCTGGCAGAAAAATACAAGATCGACTGGAGGATGTCGACCCCCTACAACCCACAGGCCAATGGCTTGGCTGAAGCTTTCAATAAGACTCTTTGCACTCTCCTGTCCAAAATTGTTAGTTCTAACAAGAGAGACTGGGAAGAGAAAATGTACGAGGCCCTGTGGGCATATCGAACTGTGTACAAAACTCCGATGGGTTGTTCACCCTTTTCCCTGGTATATGGCTCAGAGGCAATTGTCCCTATCGAGCTGGAAATACCCTCCCTCCGGGTCGCAGTCCAACACGGGTTGGTCCGGGAAGAGCAGACAAATGTCGAGCGAAGGCTCGAAGAGCTCTCCAACTTGGAGGGAAAAAGGCTCCAAGCCCAGCAGAACATCCAGGTCTATCAGGCCCGGATAGCTCGCGCCTTCGACAAGCTTGTCAAGGAACGCGAATTCAAGAAGGGCGACCTTGTTATGGTGAAGAGAAGAGAAGTCATGGCTTCCAACCCCAAGGGCAAGCTGAATGAGAATTGGCTTGGACCCTATGTAATCCAGAAAGTCTACGAGGGCGGAGCGTATGTAATTGTCGACCATCGGGGGGAGGTTCAGTTTTCGCCCCTTAATGGTAGACATCTGAGGTTGTACCATGCTCTGATTCCCCCATTCGAGGAATAATGTTCTTCTCCGCCCTGTCCCGGGCAAATTTGCATTACTATTGTCCAGATGGATTGGGCACTATTTATCTAGCATGTCAAAAAAAAAAGAAGAAAAAATAAAAGAAAAATATAAAAAAAAAGAAAAAAAGAAAAAAAAGAAAAAAAAAGAAAGAAGAAAAAAAAAGAA
This sequence comes from Amorphophallus konjac, assembly GCA_022559845.1. NCBI lineage: Eukaryota > Viridiplantae > Streptophyta > Magnoliopsida > Alismatales > Araceae > Amorphophallus > Amorphophallus konjac. Next base: position 33,596,082 of record CM040129.1, read on the forward strand.
AGAGGAAAAAGGGGGGAGGAATCGGTCTCCCTTCGTTAACACTCACTCTTATCTCCAAGAATATTTCAATAGACGAATCGACCATGTCAGCCTCTGACATCCTGTCGGCACTGACGAAGAACACCCCACCTGAACCTTCCGTCCAGGGTTGGGGAATAAACCTTTGCTCCTTGCGTTGGCACCAGCCCCCGCACCAACGAAAATACCAAGAGACAAACGAACCACGTCGGTCTCCGACTCCTCGTCGGCATCGATGAATAAACCAGTGGCCCAGACCTTTCGTCTGGTTCCATGAACGAAAAGACCCTTGCTTTGGCACCAACCCCGTGCCGATGAATAAACCACGTCGGTCTCCGACACTCTGTCGACATCAACGAATAAACCAGTGGCCCGGACCTTTCGTCCGGTTCCATGAATGAAAAGACCCTTGCTTTGGCACCAACCCCGTGTCAATGAACGAATCACGTCGGTCCCCGACTCCTCGTCGGCATCGATGAATAAACCAGTGGCCCAGACCTTTCGTCTGGTTCCATGAACAAAAAGACCTTTGCTTCGGCACTAACCCCGTGCCGATGAACAAACCACGTCGGTCTCCGACTCCCTGTCGGCATCGATGAACGAACCAGTGGCCTGGACCTTCCGTCTGGTGCCATGAATAAAATACCCTTGCTTTGGCACTAACCCCCCGTCAATGAATAAACCACCTCAATATTACAACTCCAGTCCCACAGACGAATAGACCCTTGGCTTGGACCTTCCGCCTAAGTCGATGAACAAAAAAGAAAACGCCTTTGCTTGGCTCGGATCTTTCATCCGAGTCGATGAACAAAAAAAACCTCCTTGCTTGGCTCGGACCTTTCGTCCAAGTCGATAAAAAAAAAAGAGAACCTTCTTGCTTGGCTCGGACCTTCCGTCCAAGTCGATGAACAAAAAGAACCCTCTTGCTTGGCTCGGACCCTCTGTCCAAGTTAATGAACAAAAAAAGAGAGAACCTCCTTGCTTGGCTCGGACCTTTCGTCCAAGTCGATGAACAAAAAAAGAACCCCCTTGCTTGGCTCGGACCTTTCGTCCAAGTCGATGAACAAAAAAAAAGAAGAACCTCCTTGCTTGGCTCGGACCTTCCGTCCCAGTCAATGAACAAAAAAAAAAAGAAGAACCTTCTTGCTTGGCTCGGACCTTCCGTCCAAGTCGATGAACAAAAAGAACCCTCTTGCTTGGCTCGGACCCTCCGTCCAAGTCGATGAACAAAAAAAAAAGAACCTCCTTTGCTTGGCTCGGATCTTTCGTCCAAGTCGATGAACAAAAAAAAAGAACCTCCTTGCTTGGCTCGGACCTTCCGTCCCAGTCCATGAACATAAAGAAACCCCTCATTGCCTGGCTCGGACCATCCATCCTAGTCCATAAATAAAAGTGCATCCCACTACTCGGCTCGGACCCTCCGTCCGAGTCGGTGAATGAACAACTTTCCTAAGCCCAGCACGAGTCAACAACTCCCTCTTTGGGGTTGGCCTCGTCTAAGTTGTTTTGGGCCTTTTGCCTGAGATGACACATAGACCCTTTATTCTCGCTTCGGTATTCACCCCATGCCGATGACTAAACCCCCACTCTGACATCTCAGTCCGCGTGCATATGCGGTGAAGCGATCCCCTCATCCCTTCGCTGAAGGAGTGAGCGCTTTCCCGTGAATTTGCACCGGACCAGCATCCCAGTGGCTCAGAAGAATAGACGTCATGTTGAAGAACTCTACACTCGCGGGCCCCGCGCACTCATCCCTCGCTTGCGCCGCCCGTGAGTGGGGGGCATTTGTGGACGCCAAAAAATGACGATGATGATCATGGCGACATTCGCGTCTACACATTCGAGCGCGAGTCGAATACATGACTACCAGAGAAACCTCACGCCTCACCCGATCAAGATGAGGACTCGCTTGGTGGTCCGCTAGTCGATAAGGAAGCCCCCCCCCCCCCCGGGGGGAAGATATGGCCACAACTCTACAGTCGGTCGTGCCGAGAGTTGAATCGAAGAAGAGTCGGGAACTCCGACACAGTCTCAACTTGCACCGAAAGTCACGCAAAGTCTGGGACCGAGTCTCGGAGGCTGCGAACAGAAAGTTGTGGAAGCCATGCAACGCAACCGGAACATTATGGGAATGCCAACATTCATATAAACGGCCTCGACTTCGGAAAGAATCTGTTCGGTGCTTAAAACGGCACGGGAGGGCCTTAAAGCGGCACGCCTTAAAACGGCGTGCCCCCTTGCTAAAACGGCATGGCCAAACCGGCGCGCCCCTCTCCCTTGAATGGCCCAAACTGGCGCGCCCCTCTCCCTTGAATGGCCCAATTCCGGCGCGCCCTCTCCCCTTGTTTAACCGTTAAAACGGCGCCACCCTTTGTATGCTATTACGGCATGGCCATTTTGAAGGCCAATAAACTTAATACGGCATGCCAATTACACTTGGGTTTAAACCGGCGTGGTCACTATTCCCCCCCGCGCCGTTTTAACCCCTCATCCTGTTCTCTGAAGCATTTCTACGACGCGCTACTTTTGGACAAGCCATCACCATATGCACTTCTTAAAACGGCGCATCGAATCAAATGAGTTTAACCTCATCCTGTCCCGTCTGCCGACCGATACTCTGTTCTGCATAAATGAGATGCACAGAGAACATTCAATGCCCCTGGTTCTGTCTCAGCCTCCGTTCGACAGCACAGAAGCTCAATGGCAAAGCAACCCCCAGCAAACCTACGAACATCCCGTCCTCGGACGAGCAGCAGCGTACGGGACGAATCAACGGCGTCCAGCACAACGAGTCAACTCCTGACTTCGTTGCGGACGAGGTGGAATTGGCAGGGATGCTCCCAGGCTGGCTGATATATATAGGGCAGCATTGTGAAGCAAAAAAAGGGACGAGGATCAAGAGAAGAAGGAAACAGAAGAAGAGAGAAAAGAAAAGAGGGTCTCGGCAGTGTGCAGGAAGAGAAGAGAGAAGGGAGGAGAAGGAGTTACTGGCATTCGGGAGCTCCACGATTCTGGGCTGAAGAAAAGAGAAAGAGGTAGGGGGCGAGAGTGAGAGGTGAGTTGGAGGGGGAGAAGCCAATGCTTCCCTCTCCCTCCTCCGTCTAATGCATCTCTCTTTCTCTCCATCGAATGTATTTTCCTTTTTTGTTTGTAACGCCTTCTCTTCTATTTTATCTGTATCAAGTTTCCTTCCCCGTTGTGTGGGTGAATAAAAGAAGAAAAGCTATTCTTGCAACTCTTGTGTTCTCCGTTCCATTCCTTGCCCCGTTTGCTCATTCTCCAATCATCCCGGGCCCTTGAGGGCTGCCTTTCCATGGCATGACCCGAAAAGGTATCTACCGCCGGATGAACATTTATGGCCCTTGTGGCAAATACATGTCCCTATTGAAGATTCCTCACCCGTGAGCCGTGGTCGTTCTTGTAGGCTGGCCCTCGAACGTTCCATACTCACACCTGGGTTCGGACCGCCGTGAGGCTACTCTGATTTTTGAGAGTTTACCCCGGAGCAATCGGATTGGTGGCTTTCCTTCATCTCTGGCAAGTCCCGGTCTAGGGGAGGTGCTGCCCGATTTTTGCCAAGGCTAAGAACGCCCAACAACTAACGAACGAGCTGAACTGATGAAGAACAAACTGAAGTCTCTGTGAGCAAACTGCGGGAGTAAAACACTTAGACGTTCATACTATTTTCGTCATAACAAACGATTAAAATGGTTAAAGCTCTTAAAACCTCCTCACTACCAGCTTAAATCTATCAACAGAATGAGCAAATCAAACTTTGAATCAACCTACGGGTGAAAGGAAGAGGAAACGCAGTAACAGAGCTCTGAAACAACCCCATATGGCTATCCCGGCGCGGGTTAAAACGGCGTGGCCATTGTTCCACCGCGCCGCTTCAACCCTCCTCACAAACCTCCCCATCTCTTTCTCTAAATGCTAAACGGCGCGCCCCAATCTCTCCCTTGCCCTCCAAAAACGGCGCGTCCCCCTAACTTGCCATCCTAAACCGGCGCGCCCCCCTCTAATACCCACAACCGGCGCCCCCCAATATCTCCTTTGCCAACCTTAAAACGGCGCCCCTATACCCGGCGCGCCCTCCCCCCTTGTCTACCTGTTAAGACCCTAAATCGGCGCCACCATCTTCCTTCCCCTATCCGGCGCGCCTCCTTAACAAAAAAAGGGATAAATGGCTAGTAAAAAAAATGGAATGGAAAGGTTCAAAGGGAAATACAAGAGATCAATGCCATTAATAAAAGAATGAATGAAAGGAGCTCCATCACCCACGCCTTAATTGAATTTTTGTTCCGGGGGCGCTGCCCCCGGAAACCCCCCGCAAGGGGCACTGCCCCCTTGACCCCCGCGACCTGACCGGGAAGGTCGAACCCCGCGACCTGACCGAGCAGGTCGATCCGCGTGTGAGGGCGCACGTTAGTAAGCTCGGGCTATGCACTTAATAATCCACTCCCTCGGACTGGGTGCAAAGAGAAAACCGATGACGCCTTATGGTATCGGACGTGGTTTACGAAATTTCCGACATGGCCACAGTTCGAAATCATCTCCGGCCAACAGTCTATCAATTTGACCCGTTTCTACCGGGACCCAATCCCGTATTCTCATTAAACTTGCCTTGTTCGTGGCAAACATTCACGCGGTTTTGTCACCATCTTTTATACTACAAGCACGGAGCTTCATCCGAACATGAAGTGGCCCATGAGTGGCCGACGTAGTCTGAACATTCACGTCCCGAGACGGGTTTCTAGCATAGTTCATCTTTCACTATCCTCCTGCATTATTAGTATTCTCTTTAGGCCGTAGGGCCCTTATTCCCGGCAATCAATCAAGGGTGTTCCCCCGTATGGGGGATGTAAATAACGCCGTGACCTTTATGGCACGGCGGGTTTCGGTCCCGACACGAACCACACAATTGTCTGATTAGTCAGATCGAGCACACCATGGGCTTCCACGAAGCCCGAATAAATCGTCACATTTGTGACTGGCACGCCCACACACTTAATAAACGCCAATAAACAAATAAACAACGATTTTATTAAATAAAAAGTGCGTCCACACTACTCTCTCACCAACTGCAAACACCCCATTCCAGACCCCATTCTCCCTCTCCCACACCTTAGAACACCCCCTCCCAGGCCCCCTCACAACTAGGGGTCACTCCCACACCTATTCACCCCATCTCCCCTTCCATATACCCCATTTCCCCATCATCAGCAACCTGCAGTTCACTATTTGGAGGCAGCAAAGAAGCTGTTGGTCGCAGAGGCTGTCCCATCGTCTCCTCATCGAACCTGGTGGCAAGTCTTATATTGCTGGAATCGTCTTCTAGTCGGCTTTCCAACGGTGGTGGTCCTGCCGGCTTCCAAGGTCGGAGCTGTTCGGAGGAGGCGATCTACTACGACTGCGTAAGACTTCTCAGGCAGAGGACCAGAACCTGAGTGGAAGCTCTTCCACGGCAATTCTAGCATGAATCTGGATGAGAGTTCTTCTAAAAACATCTTCCTAGACCTGTTTACTTCCAGGATCAAGAAGCGGAACTCCGATTGGCGTTCGGAATCAAGAGTTATCAATTTCTTCCTCCAGGTGCTTGGTTCTGTTTCTTGTCAGTCTGCTCCGACCTCCCCTCCATATTCGAGTTCTACCGATCCACTCCGATATCATCTAGCATCCCCGTTGCTTGCGTTAATAAGAGGACTCGACAACGAATCCATAGATATCAGCCATGCTCAAATTGGAGTTCTGAAACGCCCGTGGTACCCTTATCATTCAGCTGCTGAGGTTCTGCGACAGTCAAGAACAGCAACTTGCTTCCCTGTTCAACCCTCTGCCCCGACCAGAACCGGAGACCACAGAAATCAAGAAAATTCTGGCATCATCCCGCTCCAGCTATGAAGAATTCCCCACTGGTCCCGTCATCAAAAAATTTCATGAGCGGCCGCAGCGTCAACATCTTCGACTGACTATCCTCAGTTTCAGAGAGCAGGCTGCACCGACTTCATCCACCGCTCGGCTTCCAATTGTGTTTTCCCCCTCCCCGCCTAGCCGGCTGAGCGCCCCTCCCTGCGTGGAGGTATATTTTTTTGTTGTAATCACATAAATCCCTACCCCGAGATCCCCCCTCCTGCGAGAGGTGTAGTGGTGTAGCATTCCAATTTTCAGGTTAAAGCGACACCGACGCGGCGTGCGGGTGCGTACCACGCCTCCCCGCTCGCCCTCGTCTCCGGCCGGGATTAGCGTCTTCACACTGATCAGGTGAGCTACTGAACACCACTCATTGCTGGGATTTAATTGCTTAGTTTAGTATTGGTTTTAGTTACTCCGTCGGCGGTGAGAGAGTGACCGTCCCCAAATTGCCATCAAATTGAGTGACTACCGCGGGGCGAGTTGTGAGAGCAACCACTTAACCCACACCCTTGGCATGCCGGCTGCCCGTGAATTGGGCATCCCTGGCCCATTTGGGGTCCTCCATAAGCTAGCCAACCATTGGAGTATCAAGGTCCCGACTCGGACCCTCTCCGTCATCGCTAAGTCACCTACGGGCACTCGTGTGTGCTACGCGATCGTGTTCGTTAGTGTGAGTCCGCTGCTCAACTTGATTGCTTGCAATATATGTCCATAGGTGGTTTCACATCAGTAATAGGTGGCCCCTTAGAGTTTGTTGCCAGTGCGGTAGGTAAGTTTTCAAATGCCATATCTTCACTAACCATCACCTTCTGAAGAAAATCTCTGAGAGCATCTTGGTGAAGGGTAGATCTCTTAATAAGCTCCAGCACAGATATCTTGGCGGGCACCCTATCAAGGTGATGTAGCAGATCATATTGGGTACCCGACAGTGGCTCGGTTTCTTCCTACTCAGCAGCCGGTTGGGAAGACTGGGGATTAGAAGTGGAAGGATAGTTACGATGGAACAAACACCCACTCCGCAGGGCGAAGTTATTGGTTGCCGCGGCCTCGGATGGGCTCAAGATAAGTGACTTAGTAGGCCCAGTGGGGTGGATGAGTGCTGCGGAAGAGGGCGTGGTAGAAAGGATGATAGGTGAGGGGTTGGTGGTAGCGGGTGCGAGCGGAAGTGGGGATATAAAGGTAGGCGGAGGTGCAATGAGTGGAGGGTTAGATGGGGACGTGGTGGTAGCGGGGGTGAGTAATGTGTGAGAGGCGGGCGGTGGAGTAGGAATAGATGAAAGGACAAATGATGTAGCAGGCAGAGGAGGGTTTTGGTATGTAGGCGTAAGGATGGTATGAGTGGCAAGAATGCGGAAGTTGTGGTGAAGGGCCATAACTTGCGGCGCAGAGCTGTCATCGTCAAAGGACCACCCGGCATCAGGGGCCAGGGGTTGAACTAAGTTGACCTGGGCCGGTGCCGGTGGCTGAGGCTGCGGAGCGGGAAGATGGTTCGGCATTGGGTTGTGATGGATCCCCAAGTCTTGAACCTGTTGCTGTTGCTGTTGCGGCTGCGGTGCATGTTGTTGCTGCACTTGCTGCCTCGGCGGCTGCCTTCTTTTCTCTTTGATTTCCGTGATGGCCCTATGCATTTCCCAATCAATCCTTTGTCCTTCATGGAGGTCATAGACCAAATCCCTGAACTGAAAACACCCTTCAATAGTATGTCCTGGCTACCTGTGGAACATACTGTACTTTGTCTGATCAACGGCCGGGTTCCAGTTGGGCCATTCCGGAGGGAGTTGTATAGCATTGACTGACATGAGCGCTGAGAAGATATCTGTGAGGATTTCTGGCAGGGGTGGGTAATGTGCCCTTTTAGGAGTCGGGCGCTTGTTGTTGTTGTTGTAGCCGTTGGGTGGAGGGACATTATGGTATTGCAAAGGCTGTGGGAGTTGTTGTGGAGCGGTAAAGGTATTTTGCGGAGCGGCAAAGGAAGGCGGAGGGTTTTGAAAGTTTTGTGGATTGGGTTGAAAGTTTTGTGGTGCGGGGTTTTGAGGAGTGCGGGGGTTTTATGGAAAGCGGAGGGGTGCGGCTTGGAATGGAAAGGTAACGGCTTGAACTTGTTCATTGGTCTGAACCCCTTCGGTAACAGGCCCCTGAGGTTTCTTGTGGTATTTTGGCTTTTGATTCTCAAAGAGCGAGTGGATGGGGGAGTCCTTGAACTGTGTTTGAATGAACCGCGCCCGGCTATAGAGTTGGTGCATGTTGGCTATATCATTCATGGATAGAATGTTTTGGAAGGTCGGGGTAGCGTTGGAAATAAGTAGCTTGACCTTCTCTTCCTCCAGAATGTGGCCTGGCACCCTGGCGGCCATCTGCCTCCACCTGTCGGCGTAAGTTACAAACTCCTCATCTGGCTTCATCTTTTTGGCCACCAAATCTGTGAAAGAATATTCTGGGCCGACTCTGTCTTGGAACTGCTGGATGAACTTGTCTTTCACTATCTTGAAGCTTTCGGCATCCTCCAATGGAAGAGAGTAAAACCATTCTAGTGCAACACCATCTAATGATCAGCGGAACAAATACACCATAAGGCGATCATCATATTGAAATTGGGCTTATGGTGTATTTGTTCCTCACATGAATAAAGGGATTACCATTCCCATCATATTTATGGTAATTGGGGAGCTCGGATTGCGGAGGGAATCGGATGTTTTGGAAGCTGGGAACTGGAACATCTGCCAAGGATTGTGGGCCAACCCGTTTTTGTAGGAAATCAAGCTGTTGTTGCATGGCGGCCCACTTGTCAAGGAGTTCCTGCTCCCTAGATGGAGTAGGGGTAGTGAGCGACGAAGGTTGAAATTGAGGAGCGGAAGGATGGACTGTCGTAGGAGGTGGAAGCCCATAAGAAGGAGCAGCAGGATAAATGGCCAAGGTAGGGGGCCCATAGGAAGGATATTGGGCCGGAGACTGACCCAGATTAGAAGGGCCTTGGGAAACCCCTTGCTGAGGGCGCAAGAAATCCGAAGGGCCAACAAGGACTTGTGGCACCGATGGGCTGGACGTGTGATGATCCACCTAATAAAAGAAGGGAGAGTAGACTTTCCCTTATCAAAAAATTGCTGGGCCGAAGCGGAAGATTGGCCCGTTTCCATACCAGAAAAGGTGATGGTCCGAGGTTGGACCGGAGTAAGATCAATTGGAGTGGGCTGGATGGAAAGATTAGATTGGCCCTGCACAATCGTAGGATGTAGGGTATTGGACCCCTGCATGGCCTGATAGACAGCTTGGAGTTGGGCCAGATCCAACTGGGTCATCATTTGGAGAATGGAGCCCGCAGAAGGAGGAGAAAAGGAAGGAGTGGTCTGGCCACCCTCCATAGGGACGGAGGATGGGAGAGGGGCGGAGCCCTCTCCAGATGAGAACGAGACAACCCTAGGAGGGTTTTTAAGAAGCCCTTGAGGGAGAGACTCCTCTTGGGAATGGGGAGGATTGAAAGAAGCCATGATGGGTTCGAAGAGCGGATTGGAGTAGAATTTGGAGAAGGAATTGACCCTAGGAGGTGACTCTAATGGATGAAAATAACTCCACATGCAACGGAAAACCTTTAACAAAAGCAAGCAACACACAACAAACACACAATGAGTGATCAAACTTAGATGACTTAAACAAAGATGCAAGTGAAATAAGAGATAGCAACACTCAAGATCAACCAAGTTGTTTAGATGATGGAATCAAGATTCTTATGATTTCCTCCTTTAAAACCTTAGTGATTTGATTAAAATACGCTCTCGACAAAAGGTTCCTAATAGGGGAAAGATATGTGGCTTGGTAGACTCTAAATGTGGTCACTCCTTCACTTATGCAATCCTAGACACGGGTAGGAAAGGTACAACCGGCCCGGTGTCCGTGTGGGAATCCAGGGCTCACGGGGACTTATAGAGGTCCCTGATGTGTTTTCCTAGTCGGCTGCAAGGAATATGGAGACGAGAGGTCCACGCACCAAGGTAGGAGAATGTAATCTAATGTATGAAAGTATGCATGAACCTATGTGCACCGGGGTGCATGCAAATTCTAGCCTAAGATCTAACATTCAAATATGCACACAATGATATAAATATGTGAACCAACCAAGGGGGAGACAAAGTAGCATCCAAGCATGAAAATCATAGTAAAAATTGTGGAAGCAAACTGTACCTCGGGATGCGTACCTGTCTGGAGTATGTGACGGTCTAGACTACCTGCGTCAGAGGAGTGTGACGATCGAAGACCAGACCGTTAGACTATTGTAACGCGGGGATGCAGGACCGTCAGAGGAGCCAGGGAACCAGAAACAACAGGAAATAAAAGGGAAATCCGAGGAACACACGGGCAACCAGGGTAAGCAAATGAAAGTAGGTTTTAACAGAGATCCCAAAGCACGATTGGCACTAGATGTCCCACCGTGATCGCCAAAAAACTGTTGGTTTTAATGTGCCCCTTCTTTTACAAGATGGGCTATGATGCCAACTATGAGCAGATAATGAGCCAAGTAATGAAATCAATCAACCTATGAACATGCGAATCATGAACCTAGGCAACCAAAACAAGCTCTAGCATGGGCATGCTATCTCAATCAAGATTAAGCTAAGCAAGGAAAGAAAAACACACGCCGAAGCGTGGAATAAAGAATAAAGGAAAACACACCGTAGAGGTGGAACAAGCAAAAGTAAAGAATAGATATGACGAAAGAGAAAGCTAATGCCCAAACTAAGGAAAGATGTGATCGCCACCAAGGTAAAAATAAGCCAAAGACCTGATAAATACATTGGAATAGGAGGATGATGCACCTGCCCATGGGAGAGAGAAAATAATCAGGAAACTGCAGCTCTGTGGGATGTGACGGTCGAAGGATGGTGCGTCACAAGACTGTGACGGTCCCACGATAGACCGCTACAACACTCTAACGCGCCCAGGATAGACCGTTAGAGCTTCTGCAGAATAAGATTGGGAATCCTTTGATCTCCAAGCTTTCCAGCGGGCCAGAGAGCTTGGGCCTCGTGATATGGACTATGTAAACCTGCAAAAGAGTGTAGAACACAAGAAAACAACCCAGATTAGCCCTTTCACAAAGTAGTATCAATAATCCAAGAAACTCATGAACATGCAAAAGGAGAGGGAGATACCGGGGGGATTGGTTTTTTAACCCCTCTGGGGCGTTTTAAAAGATGGGAGGATGTTTTGAAATGTATGCAACAGATGAAGGAACGTGAAAGATGGATAGGGACAATGCTATGATTGCTTAGAAAAGGGGAAAACACTAAGAACAATGATGTGACTAAACTAAACCCTTGAAACCGATACTCCCTGGACTTTGGAAGTAGATGAACGTGGGAAGTAGCTCTCCTTGGTTGGTTCTAGCTCCAGGATGCGGCAGCACTTCGACACAAACTCCAGATTTCTCCTCCTTCAGGTCATGAAGTCAAGGGTTCTATTTATAGGCCCTCAAAGTCTAGGTTCTAGTTGAGGATAATCCAGCAAGAAAGTATGGCGTTTCTTAGCAAACTCTTGAAGATAATACTCCCAAGAGTCCATAGAAACAAACAGAAGGTTCTGAGGATCAGATTTGGAAGAGAAATCAAGGAAACAAACTCTCAGTTCGATCACGGAGTAGTAGAGAAAAGGCCAGGCTTAGCAGGACTCTCTGTTTGATGTAATGGCTGCCCGATAGACCGCCACAGGGATGTAACGCTCCAGGAAGAGACTGTCACACAACCTTATCCCTTAAGAAGATAAGATCAACGGGGGAAGTTTTCAAACGTTGGACTCTAGATAGATGTAACGGTCAAGTGTAGATGCGTTACAACAAGGTAACGGTCTCACGATAGACCGTTACACTCAACGAGTAAGCAAAAGATAAGTTTGAAAGAAGCCCTAAGCTTAAGGACTCTCCAAGGATGTAACGCACCAAGGTATATGCGTTAGAGTAATGTAACGCCCCATCAAAAGACCGTTAGAGATAATAGAGTGCCAAAAAATGAAAGCTTGCTAAGCTTCGTCCAACGGAAAAAAAAGGCAAGGAACCAGACTTAACCAAGGAGACATGACTCAAGAAATGGACCTCAAACTAATCAAGAAAGCTTAACAAAGGTGAACAACTCGGAGAATCATATAGAATGAACAAGGAGATGACCCAACCTATTTGGTCATAAAACGGGTGTCAACAGTTGTGTGAGGGAAGTTGAGTGGTCGGGTGTCGCGGGCCCCGATGTGACTGGAGTAGCTGGAAGTCGGGTGCCGGTGGAACCGTTGTGACTGGAGTTGTTGGTAGTCGAGTGCCGGGGGCACCCTTGTGACTGAAGTAGCTGGGTAGTCGGGTGTCGGCGGCACCGTTGTGACTGGGGTAGATGGCCATCGGGTGCCGGGGGCACCGTTGTGACTAGGGTAGCTGGCATCGGGTGCCGGGGGCACCGTTGTGACTGGAGTTGTTGAGCGGTCGGGTGCCGTGGGCCATGATGTGACTAGAGTAGCTGGCAGTTGGGTGCCGGGGGCACCGTTGTGACTGAGTAGGCGGGAGCCACGGGCCCCGATGTGACTGGAGTAGCTGGCAGTCGGGTGCCGGGGCACCGTTGTGACTGGAGTTGCTGGCAGTCGGGTGCCGGGGGCACCATTGTGACTGGAGTTGTTGAGTGATCAGGTGCCATGGGCCCCGATGTGACTGTAGTAGCTGGCAGTCGGGTGCCGGGGGCACCGTTGTGACTGGAGTTGTTGACAGTCGGGTGTCAGAGGCACCATTGTGACTGGAGGAGGCGGGCGCCGGGAGACCTCGATGGTCGTGCTCGGGGCCCGGTGTGACTGGCAGTCGGGTGCCGGGGGTACAATTGTGACTGAAGGAGGTGGGCATCGAGAGACCTCGATGGTCGTGCTCAAGGCCTGGTGTGATTGGCAGTCGGGTGCCGGAGGCACCGTTGTGACTGAAGGAGGCGGGCGCCGTGAAGAGGCTGAGGCCCGAGTATAGGTACGTGTGTTCAACTGATTTCATGCTATAGAAGAGCCACGTGGGCTTTACAAATGGGCCGGGGTGGCCGGAGTACAATGGGCGCAAGCCGCGAGACAATTCTGACGCGTGGGTCTGTCCCCTGGTCAATGCTGGATAAGGTGGATATCCGCGTGTTTCACAGAGGGTCCCTCTCATGGCACGGGCCATGTTCGCTTCGCCAAACGAGGGGCTATGACTGCATAGCGGGAGAAAGCATCGGGCTGGTGTCTGGGCGAGGGTCGATCACGGCTCGAGTCAAGCGGTCGGATGTGGCCTCGTGACTGCGGGGAAGCATGACGTCATAGTGCGTGCATAGTTACGGTCGGCGGGCACACGAGGGGAAGTCCTGACATGAGGGGGCGTTCACCCTTGTCATAACGTCACACACGCGGCGGAGGTAGACTTGTATGTCATGGCGGAACACCGTGTGAGAGAAGTACATGCGACATACCCTCGGTGTCCTTAGCCGATGACCAAGTCACCCACACACAATTCTCCTTGCTCATTGCCTAGAGCCGCTTGAAGCTTGGAGATCACCGAAAACCTTGATGCATGTATCCTCTCTCTTTCCATTGTGCCCCTAGGGGGATTTTATAGGGGAAGATGAAGGGTCATGGGGGGTTTAGGCGGATTAGGTTTGGGGGCAAAGCTAGTCCGGGTAAACCCTGGGAAAATGTTACGGAGTGGGGGAGGGAGGGTTTAGGCAGACTAGGTTTGGGGGCAAAGCTGGTCCCCCTAAACCCCTCCCCGGAGGGGTTTACGTGGCGTAAAAAATATTTTTTTTATGGGGGTTTAGGCGGACCAGCATTGGGGGTGAGGCTAGTCCGCCTAAACCCGCCCCCTAGGGGGTTTAGGCGGACCAGCTTTGGGGGTGAGGCTGGTTCGCCTAAACCCCCCCCCTAGGGGGTTTAGGCAGACCAGCCTGGGGGACCAGGCTATTCCGCCTAAACCCCACCCCAGGGGGGTTTAGGGGGGTTTAGGCGGGTTTAACAATGGGGTTTTAGCCGGGTTTGACTGAGGGTTTACCGCGGGTTTGACCGCGGGTTTGACTAAGTGTTAGACTGGGATTTGACTGTCGCGACCTGACCGCGCAGGTCGATCTCTGACTGTCGCGACCTGACCGCACAGGTCGATCTGCGTGCGAGAGCCCACGATGGTGGTGCATGACGGGATGGGTTGCTGGGAGTCCCGAGTTGGGCTCGGTCTTGCTGTAGAGTGCCTGGAGCATACGTGCCCACCAGGTGCTTGGGGAAATTCCCGACGCGTGTGCGTGGGCCGTATACGGGTGTTGTGAGCTCCTGAAGCTTGTGGTTGGTCCCATGTGGGTCTTCCTTTGACTTTAGAGGGGTAGAGGGAGGCGACTCGGGGTAGACCCCGGACTCGTTGCTGGGTGCCATAGGGCGTGGCTTGTAGTCGGGGCGCCCCCGGGTCGGCTCGGGTAGCTGTGTTGAACTTAGGTAAACCAGCAAACTGAGTGATCGGGGGTGGGCCCGATCGATTGCTGATGTTGCCACGGGTCGCGGCTAGCTGGTTAGGACCCTTGGTTGGGCCCGGTGAGTGGGGCGTTGACATGATGATGTCGTTTATCTGGTGGTCGGCGTGACCCTCGCTCCTTGGCGAAGAATCGTATGATGCGGCAGGCTGTTCTGAGCCCCGATTTAACCCGGTTGTTGAAGCGTCAGCGGTGTGGCACCGTATGCAGAGTGTCCGGGGGTGATCCCCGAATCTTCACAGAGTGCCGTAAGGTACAGCAGGTTGTCTCGAATCCCTAAACTGACCTGATTGTCCAGAAACGGGCTGGCATAGTGCCATTTGCTCGGGCCGATCCCCGGTTGTTATGTTGCATCGCTTGACCCAGTGAAGTGTCTCGATTTCTGAGCTCAACTCGACTGGTAGAGCAGCTCTGACGATGTGCCGTTTTGCTCTATTTAGGTAGTATTTCTCTGTGCTTAATCCTCAATTAATTCAAGAACATAAGTCGGTGCCAATAAATGCCCCCCACGTGGAGTTGTCTTCGTCCATTAGAGTCATCTTCTAGAGTCAATTCCTTCTCCAAAATCTACTCCAATCCACTCTTCGAACCAATCATGGATTCTTTCAATCACCCCCGTTCCCAAGAGGAGTCTCTCCCTCAAGGGCTTCTTGAAAACCCTTCTAGGGTTATCTCATTTCCGTCTGGAGAGGGGTCTGCCCTCTTCCATCCTCCATCCCTATGGAGGACGGCCAAACCACTCCTTCCTTTTCTTCTCCTTCTGCTGGCTCCATTCTCCAAATG
Organism: Amorphophallus konjac; assembly: GCA_022559845.1. NCBI lineage: Eukaryota > Viridiplantae > Streptophyta > Magnoliopsida > Alismatales > Araceae > Amorphophallus > Amorphophallus konjac. The sequence goes on from CM040129.1 coordinate 33,611,285, forward strand.
ATGGCCTAGTTAGATCCAGCCCAACTCCAAGCTGTCTATCAGGCCATGCAGGGGTCCAATACCCCGCATCCCACGATTGCGCAAGGCCAATCTAATCTTTCCATCGACCAGTCTATAGTTGGTGGGCCCTCCATCCAGCCCACTCCAATTGATCTTACTCCGGTCCAACCTCGGACCATCACCTTTTCTGGTATGGAAACGGGCCAATCTTCCGCTTCGGCCCAGCAATTTTCTGACAAGGGAAAGTCTACTCTCCCTCCTTTTATTCAGGTGGATCATCACATGTCCAGCCCATCGGTGCCACAAGTCCTTGTTGGCCCTTCAGATTTCTTGCACCCTCAGCAAGGGGTTGCCCAAGTCCATTCTAATCTGGGTCAGTCTTCGACCCAATATCCTTCTTATGGGCTCCCTACCTTGGCCGTTTATCCTTCTACTCCTTCTTATGGGCTTTCACCTCCTACAACAGTCCATCCTTCTGCTCCTCAATTTCAACCTTCGTCTCTCACTACCCCTACTCCATCCAGGGAGCATGAACTACTTGATAAGTGGGCCACCATGCAACAACAAATTGATTTTCTCCAAAAACGGGTTGGCCCACAATCCTTGACAGATGTTCCAGTCCCCAGCTTCCAAAACATCTGATTCCCTCTGCAATCCGATCTCCCTAATTACCGCAAGTATGATGGGAACGGCAATCCCTTTATTCATTGGAGGAACTTTTTATATGAATCGGCCCAATTTCAGTATGATGATCACCTCATGGCGCATTTGTTCCGCCAATCATTGGATAGTGTTGCACTGGAATGGTTCTATTCTCTACCGCTAGAGGATGCCGAGAGCTTTAAAATAGTGAAAGACAAATTTATCCAACGGTTTCAAGACAGGGTCGATCCAGAATATTCTTTCACAGACTTGGTGGCTGAGAAAATGAAGCCCGATGAGGAATTTGCAACTTACGCTGACAGATGGAGGCAGATGGCCGCCAGGGTGCTAGGCCATATTCTGGAGGAAGAGAAGGTCAAGCTACTAATCTCAAATGCTACTCCGACCTTCCGAAATATCTTGGCGATGAATGATATAGCCAACATGCACCAACTCTATAGCCGGGCGCGGTTCATTCAAACACAGTTCAAAGACTCCCTCATCCACTCGCTCTTTGAGAACCAAAAGCCAAAATACCACAAGAAACCTCAAGGGCCTGTCACCAAGGGGGTTCAGACCAACAAACAAGTTCAAGCCGTTACCTTCCCCTTCCAAGCCGCACCTTTCCGCTTTCCGTAAAACCCCTGCACTCCCCAAAACCCTGCTCCACAAAACTTCCCAACCATTCCATAAAACCCTCCGCCTACCTTTGCCACTCCACAAAACACCTTTACCGCTCCGCAACAACCTCCACAGCCTCCGCAATACCATAATGTCCCTCCACCCAACGGCTACACCAACAACAACAAGCGCCCGGCTCCTAAAAGAGCACAATAGCCACCCCTGCCAGAAACCCTCACAGATATCTTCTCAGCTCTCATGTCAGTTAGTGCTATACAACTCCCTCCGGAACGGCCCAACTGGAACCCGGTCGTTGATCAGACAAAGTACTGTATGTTCCACAGGCAGCCAGGACATACTATTGAAGGGTGTTTTCAGTTCAGGGATTTGGTCTATGACCTCCATGAAGGACAAAGGATTGATTGGGCAGAAATGCATAGGGCCATTACGGAAATTAAAGAGAAAAGAAGGCAGCCGCCGAGACAGCAAGTACAACAACAACAGGCACCGCAGCCGCAGCAGCAGTCGCAACAGCAACAGCAGTCGGTTCCAGACTTGGGGATCCATCAGAACCCAATGCCGAACCATCTTCCCACTCCACAACCTCAGCCACCGGCGCCAGCCCAGGTCAATGTAGTTCAACCCCCGGCCCCTGATGTCGGGTGGTCCTTTGACGATGACAGCTCTACGCCGCAAGTCATGGCCCTTCACCACAACTTCCGCACTCCTTCCGCTCCTACCATCCTTACATACCAAAACCCTCCTCCGCCTGCTACACCGTTTGTCCTTTCATCTATTCCTACTCCACCGCCCGTCCCTCACACATTACTCACCCCCGCTATCACCACACCTCCATCTAACCCTTCACTCATTACACCTCCTCCTACCTTTATATCCCCACTTCTGCTCACACCCGCTACCACCAACCCCTCACCCATCATCCTTTCCACCACACCCTCTTCCGCACCATTCATCCACCCCACCGGGCCTACTAAGTCACTTATCTTGAGCCTATCCGAGGCCGCGGCAGCCTATAACTTCGCCCTGCGGAGCGGGAGCATGTTTCACCGTAATTATCCTTCCACCTCCAATCCCCAGTCTTCCCAACCGGTTGCTGAGCAGGAAGAAGCCGAGCCGTTACCAGGAACCCAATATGATCTGTTGCATCACTTGGATCGGGTTCCCGCTATGATATCCGTACTGGAGCTTATCAAAAGATCTACCCTTCACCAAGATGCTCTCAGGAACTTTCTTCAGAAGGTGATGGTTAGTGAAGACGTGGCAGCTGACAGTTTACCTACGGCACTGGCGACTATTTCTAAAGGGCCAGCTATAACCTTCTCTGAAACCGAGCTAGCACCACCAGAGGCTCGGCAAATGTCGCTTTGCATCACCATTATCTTGAATAAAGTCAGCATTGATGCGGCATTAGTTAACACAGGGGCATCTATCAATGTGTGCCCGCTCAGCACTCTCAGGGCCTGCAATCTGTCAGAAGAACTTCTACGCCCGACCCCCACTACTATAGCTGCTTATGACAATTCTCGGAGGGCATGTCACGGGATTGTTACTATTCCAGCCGAGCTTGGTCCTCTCACCATGCCCATTGAATTCTATGTGCTGGACATCGACCCTATGTTCAAAGCTATCTTGGGTCGTCTGTGGATCGATACTCTCAGTGTCGTGCCCTCCACCGCGCACCAATGTCTCAAGTTCCCTTTTCAAGGGAGAGTGGTTAAAGTAAAAAGCTTATCCACGGTCCAGTCTGTCAAAGTTATTTCAGAGAAGATTCTGCCCACATTATGGCCCAGCAGCCGGCCCGTTATTTCTGTACTAGATCTGGATTTCTCTTGGGCTTATGCACCACGCAAGCCCGCCGCTACACCCGTCAATATCAAAGTGAAACCCCAGATCCGAGATTCCAAGAGTTGGGACATCATATTGAAGCTGGGTTATCAACTAGGGAGAGGCTCGGTGCGCAGTTATAAGGGCGAACCAAGCCAGTGCCCAAAGGAAGAAAAATGAGCCGGAGAGGTCTCGGTTATCGAGAGTCTGCACTCTCAATGATGGGCGACTCAGGGCCACTTACATGGGATTACCGCCAACACTTTGTAAGAGGACCCCTTCAGTCGGGTACACTAAATCCACCACCAGTACAGTCAGAAAAGAAAGATACAGCTTGCACAGTTACTAGTCCACCTCTGCTACCAAAAGGGCATGCTGATGATATGCCAGATATCAGACAGTCATTTGTCAGAATGTTTAGCGAGCCAGATGGTTATGGTCAGAAGGAGAATAAGGAGGTGCGGCTCGTTCAATGGAAGCCGAAGCCACCTGGCCGTCTACAGAAGAAGGGGAGCTCGCCCATTATCATTTCTTGGTCTCCCTCCCGTCTCACATCTCTATTTCAACAATTGGAATCCATTCCCCGTTCACCCCCGATTATGGTCGATTCGTATTTTACGGAAAGATCACCCGAAATCTTGTTTGTTCCATGTGCATTTGGGCGCTGCCCACCCATTGATCTGTCAACTCTATTCACTCCTCCTTCTCCCACCGTCCAACTCCACGAGATGTGGTTTTCATCTTCCGACCCCTTCTTTGATTGCATCTTCCCCTCTCAATTCCCCATGCAACTTTCTCCTCCTCCATCCTGCTGTGTGGTCTCCACTGATCTCCAAAAAAACATCAAATTTGAAACAGAGATTTCGGTGGAAGATTACGCTATCTTGTTTCCATCCTCCTCCCAGGGGCACGAGTCCCCTTCTCCTTCCTTTCCACTAGATTTCCTTTCTCATAGGTTAGGCGTAGGGTCCGTCAAGTCTAGGGAAGTAGGGTCGATTAGAACTAGAGAAGTAGGGTCCTCTTCTAGGTCGTCCAATCCTTCTGAGCTTGAGCCGCGCCCACTTGCGCGTCATTCCAAATCCATTCCTGATAGGTTCTTGCAGGATCTGGCTCAGCGATGTCATGCTCTTTTGAAGTGTCCAGAGTTTGTCGCTACGGCAATCATGATAGAAGATGAAGAGGAAATAGAAGGGGTGTGGAGCGATGACGGACTCGGTGTCTATGAAGTCTTGGATGAGAAAGACCCGATTGACGATGAGGACAGCAACATAGATGACACTGCCGATCTGTATGCGCAAGGATTAAAGAGATTCGATGAGCCATCGTCGGCAGTGGATGAACCTACGAAGGAAATAAATTTGGGAACTGAAGAAGACCCAAGGCCCATCATTATTGCCGCTAATCTCCCTCTACAAGTGGAAGAAGATCTAGTCAAGGTTCTAAGGGAGTATAGTGATTCTTTCACCTGGTCTTATGAGGACATGCCGGGTCTTGACCCCTCTTTAGTGGAACACCGACTCGTACTTAAACCAGGGGCAACACCCGTAAAACAGAGGTCAAGGAGATTTCACCCCCACATGGCCTTAAGGATTAAAGAAGAAGTTGATAAGTTATACAAGGCCAGGTTCATTAGAGTTGTTCTATATCCCCAGTGGGTGGCGAACATAGTCCCTGTTATCAAGAAGGATGGAAAGGTTCGTATTTGCATCGATTTCAGGGATCTTAATAAAGCATGTCCCAAAGATGATTTCCCGCTGCCTCACATAGACGTCCTGGTCGATAACACCGTCGGTTACGAAGCTTTGTCATTCATGGACGGTTACTTAGGTTACAATCAGATTCGTCTCTCTCCGGAGGATCAAGAAAAAACTTCCGTCACCACGCCCTGGGGCACGTACTGCTACGTGGTTATGCCGTTCGGTCTAAAGAACGCAGGTGCCACCTATCAGAGGGCAATGATGGCCATTTTCCACGACATGATGCACATTTATATGGAGGCTTACGTGGATGACATCTTGGTGAAATCAAGAACCAAAGAAGAACACCCCTTTATTCTGGCTAAGGTGCTGCAGAGAGCTAGGGAGTACAAGCTCAAAATGAATCCGAAGAAGTGTGTTTTTGGAGTCTCTTCAGGGAAGTTGCTAGGCTTTATAGTTAGCAAACGGGGGATCCCGATTGATCCTAATAAAGCAAAGGCCGTCATGGACATACCTCCGCCAAAGAATATTACGAACTTTGAGGACTGATTGGTAGATTACAATTCATCAAAAGATTCATATCCCAACATTCTCAGAGGTGCCGCCCGTTTTATGAATTGCTAAAGGCGGGGGTCAAATTTGAATGGAATCAAGATTGTCAAAAGGCCTATGAGGACCTAAAGGAATATCTATCCAATCCCCCTGTTTTGTAACCTTCTGTCCCTGGGAAACCCCTAATCCTATACATCTCGATTATTGAGGACTCCTTAGGGGCGGTCTTAGCACAAGTAGACGATGAAGGGAGAGAGCGGGCAGCTTATTACCTCTCCAGGTTGTTCAACCCGGCCGAGGCTAAATACACCGCTATGGAGAAGACTTGTGCCGCCTTAGTGTGGGTAGCTCAGAAGCTCAAACACTACTTCCTTGCCCACCCAGTTAGGTTGATCTCTAGAATGGACCCAATCCACTATCTATTAGAAAAGCATGTCCTCTCTAGTAGGTTAGCTCGCTGGCAGAGCTTCCTATCTCAGTTCGATATCACGTTTGTCGTTCATAAGGCGGTCAAAGGATACGCCATCGCTGAGCATCTTGCCCATCTCTCGATTCCCTGCACGGATTCTATTCAGGATGACTTCCCTGATGAGCATATTTCTGTCATGACTCATCATCCCTTCTGGTCTCTGCACTTCGACGATGCACTCAATTCTCAGGGCCGAGGGATAGGCGATGTTCTGCTCACTCCGGAAGGAGTGACGATTCCTTTTGCTTATCAACTTCAATTTCCTGCTACCAATAATATCGCCGAGTATGAGGCTCTCCAAGCTAGATTGAAGCACGCCTACCTTCTAGGTGCGCATTACTTGAATATCATAGGGGACTCTCAGCTGTCCTGCGGCAAGTTCTGTCCACTTACCGCACCCGTGACCCTAAACTCAAACCATATCAAGATTTGGTCACGCCCCTTGCTAGGCAATTCTACAAGTTGATCTACATCCATACTCCCCAGTCTCAGAACATTCTAACCGATGCTTTAGCATCTCTCGCTTCCTCTCTATCTTTTTCTCTCAGTCGGAGTACTGAGACTATCATCGTTCAGAGATTGGATGCACTCTCTCTTTAGGATCCCTGGTTTGCTAACCTTAGGAAGACTGTAGAGGTGAGGGCTGAGAAGGAAGAGTTGAAGGAAGTATCTTTGACAGAGTTAGAGGAGATCCTGGAAGAGGAAGAGTTGCCCTGGTATCATGAAATTAAGTTGTTTTGCGAAGATGGATCGTTCCCAGAAGGGGCAAATGCCGAGCAGCGCAAGTCAATAAGAAGAGCCGCCTCAAGGTATACTATCGTTGCTGGAGGACTATACAGGCGCGCTGTCACGCCCCGAACCGATAGCAGCGGGAAGCGATGCTCGGAACGTGGCAGTTAACAGTCATGATAACAAGAGCGGAAGATAAATAACCACAATTAAACACAAGGAGGCCATACACACACGTATTGAAAATACGAGCTCTTATTAATATTAAAAGTATAATTTTGACCCACTCTTATAATATTAGATTCAAATTAAAGGAAGAAAGAACAAAAAGAAATAACCAGACTCACGACACTAGCTAGACTCAAGAAGATAAAAAAAAGACAGACTCCAAACTCTAGGTTCCAGGTTCACTCGATCACACTGATCTGATTCCCATTTGCAACGTACCGTTTACCGCATTACCTGAAAAGGATTGGAAGTAGGGGTGAGCAAGAAGCTCAGTAGGAATTATACTCTATCATCATGCATAGTTTAAGTGATTAACCAATTAATGAATATGCATGATTAACGTGATAAAATAAGCAGAACTAAATAATCACTAAGATAGAAAGAGTAACGATAATTAAAATGGAAGAAATAGTTGCATGCTGAGATATCAAGCAAGATTAACAAGATTTTCTAGTGAATGGCCATTTGCAGTCAATTTCAAGTCATGTCAAGTAAGCAAGCAAGCAAGTACTTCATACTTTAAGCATGAATAATAATAAGTTTCACGAGAATGTGGAACGTCGTAGACCCAACACGCTAGATAGTACCGGGGCCAAATGCCACACCTAATCATTCACCTCCCCGGGGATCAAGTACTTTTCGGGTGCTCCTCCCAGGACCAGACTGGGCCCTTCATTTATTTGCCTTGGCATTGATTTCTTTTTGGATCGTAGATCTCACGAGACTAGACATCCACAATATTTAATGGCCAAGGGTTCCAAGGTCAAGTTCATGTAGTCAAGGTAAAGAACATAAGAATAATGATTCTTTAAGAGTCCAAACAATAAGCTCCATAACCGAGAGGAATAATTGTCCCAAAGGACTATAATTAATGATCAATAGATCTATCAATAGGTAAATTCACAAAATACCATAGCCTACATTGGCTTGGCTAGCTCACACGATTCAAAATTCATGAAATAACCACTTTTCGAAAAAATGTCATATAAACGGTCAGACAAAGGCCGCTCAAGGGTATATACGGTTAATATTGAGCCGCGCATGTCCGGAAGACATTAAGACCCATGAACAAGATATACGGTCCATACAGGGTCATATTAAAGATATGTGGTCGTTATAGGGCCGCCTATGAGGATATACGGTCCACTATGGGCCGCGCATACATCTCTTAGCCCAATTCGATCCAAGACTTAAACCAGCGATTCGGTCACGTAAATCGATGTTCTGGTGGTTCATTAGGTTCATAACAAGGGTATAAAGAAATCTCGAGATGATGGTAAGTTCGCCGGATGGAGTTTCCGGTGATAAGTTCAAAGTTAACGCAACTTAAAGGGGCTAATGACTTACTAGAAGTCCGTAATTTGGTCAACGTTCTACTGGAATAGAATCGTTATCCAGCAACTAAAAGTTCATGATAAACCTAATTTCCATGTTAAATCATCAAGGATTAAGTTTTACATTTAATGTATTTGCCAAAAAGATGAATCAAGATGATAAGATAATGAACAAGATCGTGTAGGAATGAACAACATGCAATTAACAAAAATTTAGTTACATAATTAACCACTAATCATGTGGGTTTCTAATTAACCATTGTGTGCGTTGAAGTGGAGGTAGTAATCGGAATGGTTTATACACTTGGATTGAGTGCAGGGACCATTGTTCTTCAATTTTGGATTGAGGAACACCGGGCTTAATTTGAGATCATAGGGTTGCATACATGGGTCATTGGTTCCTCAAAATATGGTTTTCAATTGGACTAGGTTGAATGGGTCGATCCCCTCACGGTCCGGATCGATCCTCAGGTTGAAAACACGTAAACCGGGTCTTAGAGCATATGGGTCGACCCCTTGGGTCGACCCCTGAAAAATCCAGGGATCTGCCTGCGTGTGGGTCGACCCCTGGGGTCGACCCCAGCAAGACAGACTGTTGTCTGCTGAATGGGTCGACCCCCACAAATTTTGCCTTTTGGGTCAACCCCATGGGTCGACCCCCACCTGCCCGCTGTATGGGTCGACCCCATGGGTCGACCCTTGGGTAGACTGGTTCTGCTTGAGGATGGGTCGACCCCATGGGTCGACCCCTGCGTTCACAGAACCGAACGTGACTTCCGTAAACCATGAAATCTCACCCAATTGGGGTCTAATTGGACTGAGATCTTAACCCCATGCTCCTGGGTTCTTGATGGACATACTAGGGTCATAATACAAGAGTTTGGAACATGAAATTCACCGGAAAATCAATCGAAATCACAATCTATCTAGGAAGAACACTTGAAAACCTAGTTTTAGCATACTTCTAATCAAACACGAAATTCTCTAAGCATGGTCTATGAAAATTGGGGCTTTATATATCAAAAGAAAGAGGACTGGATGCTGAACATTTTGATATATTACTTGCGGTTTGAGCCTGAGAGAACCTACCTCAATCAGAGAAGAAAGGAAGAAGAAAGGAGGAAGAACGGACGCCGACACGTCACCATTAAACTCCCGAGATCTCCCTAGATCGATCTCCACTGCAACCACCGCTACTACCAAAGGATTCTAGGGTTGCATAGCTTCATTTTTATAGCTCATACACCTTCTGGAGCCTTCGGTGCTGGGAGAATTCGTCGAAACAAGATGGATGTTTGAAAACGGCGCCGAAATATTTGACCTAGCCAAAGCTCGGCCGACACCACGTTTTAGGGCTGGGGTTTCGATCAATTAACAGAGGGGAAATGATCCTTAGATCCTGGCCTTCCATTTGCCACCGATTTGGGGTTATTTGGTTGAGTATTAAACTCTAATTTCGCGGTTTAAGCTAAGGTTAGGTAAGTGTGCATTTTTGACTTAATCCACTAATTAGACCTAATTACAGATTTTTGCTGGGTCGACCATAGAAGAAAAAGTTGTTAAATAAATGGTCCTTAACCCAATTACCATTTTTCTAGATTTTTATAAGGTAGTCGAAATTTCACTAGTTCTATTTACCAATGAATTAAATATTAAATTCCGAAATTCATTTATCTCAATTAAAAATTCATTTATTTCAATTAAATTTCAGATTTTTAAAACCGGGGTATTACACCCTCCCCCACTTTAAGGAATTTGGTTCCCAAATTCACCGGGTATTACCAATTATGGGAATGTTTGAACTAAGATGATCTTATCTATCAAAATAACATGTTAATTATACAATTAATGACGAAAGAATTAGCTATAGCTAGGGATAAAAGAGAACGATACCATATATAATTCTTCATTCGATAAAAGTTGGTTCCGATTCTTCTTGTAGTTTTGCTTGTGGAAGTAACTTAGGACAGTTAGCCATTGTATGATCCTGATTTCCGCAACGCAGACACGCTCCGCTCCTTCGCCAGCACTCCTTTACGAGATGACCAAGTTTGTGACAGTATAAACATTTCATTTGCGTAATACTACTCTTTTTCTTCTTATTACATCGGGTTTCCTTACGACGGACTCGCCAGCCTCTAGCGGAACCGAATCTTAGCTTACCCATGGAACCACTCGGTTTCATTTTAAGAATGGCTTAAAGACCTGCAAGATAGTTATATAGTTAACTTTTTCATTACCCTTACGCGTAACCAGGGTTTACCGGCCCGGTCGACCCGGTCTCGACTTGGGTCGGGTCGGGTCGCTCCCGTCTCGGTCCGACCCGGTCCGTCCCGTTCTAAAACACCATTTTATATATATATATATATTATAAAATAATAAAATAAAATAGAAAAACACACATTATATATATAATATAATATAATATAATAATAAAATAATAGACCGACCCGTCCACGACCCACGGCCCGACCGACCCGGTCCCGGCCTGGGTCGGGTCGTGCGAGTCGGTGCGAGACGCACCGGGTCGACAAACCATGCGCGTAACACAACGCAATCTTGCATATATTTTATTACTTAACCCAAGATATTACCCAATCTCACCAGGTGACAAGGGATGACACGAGTCTTAAGACTTAGGGTAACCTATACTCTTGGACAAAATCCAAGGACTCGGGCAAGGAGGCTCTGATACCACCTCTGTCACGCCCCGAACCGATAGCAGCGGGAAGCGATGCTCGGAACGTGGCAGTTAACAATCATGATAACAAGAGCGGAAGATAAATAACCACAATTAAACACAAGGAGGCCATACACACACGTATTGAAAATACGAGCTCTTATTAATATTAAAAGTATAATTTTGACCCACTCTTACAATATTAGATTCAAATTAAAGGAAGAAAGAACAAAAAGAAATAACCAGACTCACGACACTAGCTAGACTCAAGAAGATAAAAAAAAAGACAGACTCCAAACTCTATGTTTCAGGTTCACTCGATCACACTGATCTGATTCCCATTTGTAACGTACCATTTACCGCATTACCTGAAAAGGATTGGAAGTAGGGGTGAGCAAGAAGCTGAGTAAGAATTATACTCTATCATCAGGCATAGTTTAAGTGATTAACCAATTAATGAATATGCATGATTAACGCGATAAAATAAGCAGAACTAAATAATCACTAAGATAGAAAGAGTAACGATAATTAAAATGGAAAAAATAGTTGCATGCTGAGATATCAAGCAAGATTAACAAGATTTTCTAGTGAATGGCCATTTGCAGTCAATTTCAAGTCATGTCAAGTAAGCAAGTAAGCAAGTACTTCATACTTTAAGCATGAATAATAATAAGTTTCACGAGAATGTGGAACGTCGTAGACCCAACACGCTAGATAGTACCGGTGCCAAATGCCACACCTAATCATTCACCTCCCCAGGGATCAAGTACTTTTCGGGTGCTCCTCCCAGGACCAGACTGGGCCCTTCATTTGTTTGCCTTGGCATTGATTTCTTTTTGGATCGTAGATCCCACAAGACTAGACATCCACAATATTTAATGGCCAAGGGTTCCAAGGTCAAGTTCATGTAGTCAAGGTAAAAAACATAAGAATAATGATTCTTTAAGAGTCCAAACAATAAGCTCTATAACCGAGAGGAATAATTGTCCCAAAGGACTATAATTAATGATCAATAGATCTATCAATAGGTAAATTCACAAAATACCATAGCCTACATTGGCTTGGCTAGCTCACACGATTCGAAATTCATGAAATAACCACTTTTTGGAAAACTGTCATATAAACGGTCAGACAAAGGCCGCTCAAGGGTATATACGGTTAATATTGAGCCGCACATGTCCGGAAGACATTAAGACCCATGAACAAGATATACGGTCCATACAGGGCCATATTAATGATATGCGGTCGTTATAGGGCTGCCTATGAGGATATACGGTCCACTACGGGCCGCGCATACCTCTCTTAGCCCAATTCGATCCAAGACTTAAACCAGCGATTCGGTCACGTAAATCGATGTTCTGGTGGTTCATTAGGTTCATAACAAGGGTATAAAGAAATCTCGAGATGATGGTAAGTTCGTCGGATGGAGTTTCCGGTGATAAGTTCAAAGTTAACGCAACTTAAAGGGGCTAATGACTTACTAGAAGTCCGTAATTTGGTCAACGTTCTACTGGTATAGAATCGTTATCCTGCAACTAAAAGTTCATGATAAACCTAATTTCCATGTTAAATCATCAAGGATTAAGTTTTACATTTAATGTATTTGCCAAAAAGATGAATCAAGATGATAAGATAATGAACAAGATCGTGTAGGAATGAACAACATGCAATTAACAGAAATTTAGTTACATAATTAACCACTAATCATGTGGGTTTCTAATTAACCATTGTGTGCGTTGAAGTGGAGATAGTAATCGGAATGGTTTATACACTTGGATTGAGTGTAGGGACCATTGTTCTTCAATTTTGGATTGGGGAACACTGGGCTTAATTTGAGATCATAGGGTTGCATGCATGGGTCATTGGTTCCTCAAAATATGGTTTTCAATTGGACTAGGTTGAATGGGTCGATCCCCTCACGGTCCGGATCGATCCTCGGGTCGAAAACATGTAAACCGGGTCTTACAGCATATGGGTCGACCCCTGAAAAATCCAGGGATCTGCCTGCGTGTGGGTCGACCCCAGCAAGATAGACTGCTGTCTGCTGAATGGGTCGACCCCATGGGTCGACCCCCACAAATTCTACCTTTTGGGTCGACCCCATGGGCCGACCCCCACCTGCCCGCTGTATGGGTCGACCCCATGGGTCGACCCCCGCGCACTACTGGATGGGTCGACCCCATGGGTCGACCCTCGGGCAGACTGGTTCTGCTTGAGGATGGGTCGACCCCATGGGTCGACCCCTGCGTTCACAGAACCGAACGTGACTTTCGTAAACCATGAAACTGGTTCTGCTTGAGGATGGGTCGACCCCATGGGTCGACCCCTGCGTTCACAGAACCGAACGTGACTTCCGTAAACCATGAAATCTCACCCAATTGGGGTCTAATTGGACTGAGATCTTAACCCCATGCTCCTGAGTTCTTGATGGACATACTAGGGTCATAATACAAGAGGTTGGAACACGAAATTCACCGAAAAATCAATCGAAATCACAATCTATCTAGGAAGAACACTTGAAAACCTAGTTTTAGCATGTTTCTAATCAAACACGAAATTCTCTAAGCATGGTCTATGAAAATTGGGGCTTTATATATCAAAAGAAAGAGGACTGGATGCTGAACATTTTGATATATTACTTGCGGTTTGAGCCCGAGAGAACCTACCTCAATCAGAGAAGAAAGGAAGAAGAAAGGAGGAAGAACGGACGCCGACACGTCACCACTAAACTCCCGAGATCTCCCTAGATCGATCTCCACTGCAACCGCCGCTGCTACCAAAGGATTCTAGGGTTGCATAGCTTCATTTTTATAGCTCATACACCTTCTGGAGCCTTCGGTGCTGGGAGAATTCGTCGAAACAAGATGGATGTTTGAAAACGGTGCCGAAATGTTTGACCTAGCCAAAGCTCAGCCGACACCACGTTTTAGGGCTGGGGTTTTGATCAATTAACAGAGGGGAAATGATCCTTAGATCGTGGCCTTCCATTTGCCACCGATTTGGGGTTATTTGGTTGAGTATTAAGCTCTAATTTCGCGGTTTAAGCTAAGGTTAGGTAAAGGTTAGGTAAGTGTGCATTTTTGACTTAATCCACTAATTAGACCTAATTACGGATTTTTGCTGGGTCGACCACAGAAGAAAAAGTTGTTAAATAAATGGTCCTTAACCCAATTACCATTTTTCTAGATTTTTATAAGGTAGTCGAAATTTCACTAGTTCTATTTACCAAGGAATTAAATATTAAATTCTGAAATTCATTTATCTCAATTAAAAATTTATTTATTTCAATTAAATTTCAGATTTTTAAAATCGGGGTATTACACGCGCTACTAACGGGATGCTCATGAGATGTTTAGATGACGATGAAGCTTGGAAGGTGGCCGAAGCAGCCCATTCTAGTGAGTGTGGAGGTCATGTTAATGGCCAGGCTCTAGCAAAGAAGATCCTTAGGCAGGGTTATTATTGGCCCACTCTAGAGGAAGATTGCTCTCTCTATGTCCGGAGGTGTCTTAAATGCCAACTCCATGCTGATAAAATTCATGCTCCAGCTTCATCTCTTCATCCTCTATCTGTTCCTTGGCCGTTCTCTATGTTGGCTTTCGACATTGTCGGCCCGCTCGGTGATCCCAATTCTCAGATCAAGCAAAAATCCTTCATCCTTACCGCCACTGAGTACTTCACCAAGTGGGCTAAAGCCAAAGCGTACGCGGAGATTAAAGCTACCACGGTGTGCCGCTTTATCATGAAGAACATTATCTCGTGGTTCGGAGTGCCAAGCAGCATCGTCACCGACAACGGACCCCAGTTCGTCTCTCAAGAGCTCAAGGACCTATGTAAGAAGTTCAATATTACATTGCATTACTCATCTCTATATTACCCACATGGCAACAGTCAGGCCGAAGCCACTAACAAAACCCTTCTCAAAATCATAAGGAAAAGATGTGAATCTCATAAGTTTTCTGATTGGCCAGAAAGATTAGTGGAAGTTCTATGGGCTTACCGCACCTCCGTTCGTACTCCTACGGGGCAAACTCCCTATGCTCTCACTTACGGGATGGAGGTGGTACTCCCACATGAGATTTTGATCCCTTCCCTAAGGGTACAGCCCGATAAGGAACTTAATCTCGATGAACGTCGAGAGGCGTTGCTCGTCCAGCTGGAACTCTTAGACGAGAAGAGGATGAATGCGGCCGATCACGTATCCGTTTATCAAAAGAGAGTTTTGCGTTATTTTCAAAAGAAGGTAATTGAGCGTAAATTTCAAAAAGGTGATATGGGTTTGAAACGCAAATTCATTCGGTCTGTAGGTCCTAGGTCTAAATTGCAACCTAACTGGGAAGGGACGTTTGTTGTGAAAGAGGCTTATCTAGGGAATACTTACTGCTTAGTAAACGTAGAAGGTGAGGAGCTCTCTCACGCTTGGAATGGGTTGTACCTTAAGTATTTCTTTCCTTAGAAATTTAAACCAGTGCCACCCCGGTAGTAAGATGTCCTTTCCCTTCCTTGCTAGAAAGAGGACCCCGAGTACGGCAATCACACACTACACGACGTCCCTGGTCGGGTTTTCCATGTTGCATCCCTACGATTTTGATGATGTCTCACACTATAAATCAATCTGTTTCTATCTCTAGATCATTGCATGCATCATCTATTAAGTCTAAACATTGTCTTGTACACACACACATAGTCTGCACATCAAGTCTGTACACCCCCTGGTCGCAAGACCAAGTCTGTACATCGCCTCCTGCATGCATTACTTCAAGTATGTACAGCCAGTGCATTGCTTCATATCAAGTCTAGACATTGTGCATTCCTTCATATCAAGTCTAGACATTGCATGCTACAAGTCTGCACATCCTGATTGCACTAAGTCTGTACATTGTCTGAGCTTTCACGTGTCTGGTTGCATGAGTCATTGAAGTCTGTACATCGCTTGGCGCTCACCAAGTCTGTACATCGCTTGGCGCTCACCAAGTCTATACATCGCTTGGCACTCACCAAGTCTGTACATCGCTTGGCGCTCACCAAGTCTATACATTGCTTAAAGTGTGTACAGCCATTCCTTGAGATCAAGTCTATATACTGCATTGGTGGCAAGTCTATACATTACCCTGTTTCAGGCTCGCAGAGGCTGTACAGAGTTTGCACAAGTCTGCATCTTCCAAGTCTATTCATCCATAGCAAGTCTGTACAGTCCTAAGTCTTTACCTACGTTCAAAACCCCAAGTCTATACATTGGTAAAGTCTGCACATTGTGCTTTGAAGCTGCACCAAGTCTATACATTGTCTCGCCCACATCTTCAAAGTCTGTACATCCGATCGTCTCTTCCAGCGTCTCACGCTATCAAGTCTGTACAGCGTTTGCGTACAGTGCATCATCATCCAAAGTCTGTATAGCCAGCTCTATCTCACCTTGCGTCTCTTCAAGTATGTACAGCCTTGGCGTATGCTTTCATAAAGTCTATACATCGTGGGCTTCGAGTCTTCAAAGTCTGTACATTCTTCAAGGGGTAAGTCTATACATCGTTCGCTTAACTCCAGCATGTGCATCGTAAAGTCTGTACACTGCTTTCTCATGCACATAAACTTCAAGTCTATACACTCCCTGGTTTTCATGTCTATACATTCGATTACTTCATGCATTACACAGAAGTCTACACATTCCCCTCTGTTATGTTAATGCATCATTCTGCAAGTCTGTACATTGGGGTCGCATGAAGGCTTTCAAGTCTATACATTCTCACGTTGTACATACTTGCTTATTTGCTGCTTCTAAAGTCTATACACGCTGTGTTAAAAGCCTGAACTAACTAGTTACATTTCTTTTGTCTCTGCCTGCAGATGATTCAGGTTGATGATTGGGCACGTGATCCGAGGATGATGCTTGGCACGTGATCCGAGGATGCTCTGGAAAAGGAGGGAACAAGCCCCACTCACGCCACTCGTGTGAAGTCATGGTATTCAGGTCGGATGCCATATAAAAGGTGTCTTCTGCGAACAGAAGGACTGAACTGGAGGAAAAAGAAGAGAAGAAGAATCCCTGAGTAGAAGAAGAAAAGAGAGAGCCTCCACGTTCCAGAGAGAAGACAGAGAGAAATGATTTGAGAGTATTGTTCTGAGAGAAAAGTCTGAGTGAGAGAGAAGTGTCTAATTTGCTTCTTCAGAAGCTACATTGTTTTGGTTTTCAGAAACGATTATCTTCATCGATTGTCTTGTTTTTCAGTTTCTTTCTTCATATTTCTGATTCCATATTGTTACCCTCCAGTGTTTGAAGGAAGGGAGAAATACTCCGGTTTCCCTCTGGGCTGCAGAGGAAGAGAGATATGTGATCTCTGGTTTTGCCAGTGACGGGTTGTCACTAGCAGGTTCCCTCCGGTTTGGAGGAAGGGAGATTCATCTCCGGTTCTAGTCTTGCGGGTAGAAGGTCCAGGTGTCAAGCTCTGTGGGTAGCAGAGTTTGGGTTGAGGGATTTATTTCCCTTGGTTGGTCAAGCTGTGTGGCAGCATTTTGTTCGCAGACTGAGTCTGTTATTTCTAGCCGTGGCTAGTGGAAGCCTCACTCTAGTTGGAGTGAGGGGTGGATGTAGATTGTGGACTACAATCGAACCACCTTAAAAATACTTGTCTCTTCTGTGGTTTGCTGTTATCGTTTGTGCTCTCCATCTGCTTGGCATTTTGTTTGACTGTGAACAGCCTTTTCAATCGCACTTACTTATTCTGTCTTGGTTATTGACTGTGTTAGCAATACTCTTTCGCTGTATCTGAAGGGTTGAAATTCGAAGTAGTGATTTTCAGCTGAAGTTTTTAAATCGGGAGTGATCTATTCATCCCCCCCCCTTCTATATCACTCTTCGCTGCGCATAACATTTGGTATCAGAGCAGGTTTGCATCATGTGGACAAACGGTCAGGGTAATTCTAATGGTCCTCGAAGTTTCATGCCTGAAGGTCAATCCATTAGTCGCCCTCCATTCTTTAATGGTAATAACTATCTCTTTTGTAAAAACAAGATGGATGTGTTCATCAGGGCACAGAGCCACAAGCTGTGGAGGGTAATCACTACAGGGCCGTATGATCTGCCACCGAACGAGGACGCGTGGACAGATGATCATGTCAAGCTATCTTCACTTAACTGGACGGCGCTGAACATCATCCAGTGTGCTGTTCACCCAGACGAATACGCCCGCATATCAGCCTACAAGACGGCCAAGCGAATGTGGGACGAGCTGCAACTAATCTACAAAGGTATAGCTCAAGTGAGAGCCTCGAAGGTAAATCTCTACACCTCTGAGTATGAATTGTTTAAGATGAAACCAGAGGAGAACATCACTGAAATGTATGCTAGGTTGTCTTTGATCACGAATACTCTTAAGGGGCTAGGGAAAGAGATGGCTGAGGGAGATGTAGTCAGGAAGATACTTAGGTCTCTAACCCCAGCATGGCACACTAAGGCCATCGTGATAGAAGAGTCGAAGGATCTGACGACTATGACAGTGACTGAACTCATAGGATCCCTCATGACCTATGAGATGAACTTTAAAAGAGGTGGTGAAGGAAGTGACAGGAAGGGCAAGAATATTGCTCTCAAGGCATCCTGCAACAAGGGTAGCAGCAGTAGTAGCAGTAGCAGTAGCCCCGAGTCCGATGGTTTTTCCGATCTCGATCAGGAGGAGCAGGGAATGCTCACTCGACAGTTCAGTAAATTTTTAAGGAATAAGGGGAAGATCTTTAGGAGGAAGAAGCCATACTCCTTCAGTAAGAATGTTGAATACAGCAATGATAAGAACAGAAATACTAAGAGAGTGACTTGTTTTCATTGCAACAAACAGGGACACATGAAAGGGGACTGCCCAGATCTCCAGAAGAAGGGTCCCTACCTTCAGAAGAAGAGCTCAAAGGTGCAGAAAAAGAAGAAGCCACAGGCAATGGTCTGCACGTGGAGCGATGAGGAAGAAGATCCTGAAGACACTTCCTCAGTGGAGTATGAAGAAGGAACTTGCCTAATGGCAAACAGTGAAGAGGAGGTAACAAATGTCTTTGAGAATTTTTTTATTGATGACTAGGAAGATGCCTATGCTGAATTATTAGATAAGTTCAATTCACTTAGTAAAGAGCATAGGGTTCTGAAGAGAAAATTCAATACCAATGTTGAAGAACAAACCCAAGTCTGTGAGGAAAATCAGAAGCTAAAAGAAGAATTAGAAGAAATGACTTCTCTAAGAAAAGAAAATGAAAAGCTCAAGGGAGAAAACCAGGAGAGTCAAACCCAGCTTAATGAAATCAACATCAAAATTGAAGAAAGCCTGAATGAAAATAGAGTGAACTCGGAGAAATATGAAGCTGTTAAGAAAGTGAATACTGAACTTCTAAAAAATTCTGAGTCACTTCAAAAAGAGCTGGAAGATAAACAGAAGGTCTTGGAAAAATTTGTCCAAGGAAAAACTAGTCTGGATGCTATATTAGGGACAAGGGTTAACTTCAACAGGGAGGGTCTAGGCTATGACCCAACTAACAAGAGACCCTTTCAATTTAAAACCATCACCTTCTGCCCAGAGAAGGGAAAGGAGAAGCTGGACACACCATCCAGCTCAAATAGCAGTCAAGGAGCTCAATGTCCGAAAGGAAGTTCAACAAACAATGCTGGTCGACCATTTAAATTGGGAATGAATTTTGTGAAGAACTTCACTAAGCCCACTCACAAGAACACAAATGGTAGATGGACCAAGCAAGTGGTTCAGAATAAAAGTAGGAATTACTACAAACAGATGGGTCCAAACAGGATGTACTGGGGAAATATCTATCATCCTCAAAAATCTGTTAATCAACAAGCTCACAGGAGATATCCTAGGAATGGGAAGCCTAATGACTGGAATAGAGCTTACTTCTCCAGACCAGCTGGACAGAACCCCAGCTATAATTTCAATAAACTAGAAGTAAAGGTGCCAGAGAAAACCATGTTGAAGCAAATCTGGATTCCTAAACATTTGCTTAGAGATTTGAATAATGTCTTTGGACCCAACTCATCTTGGGTTCCAAATCACTTTGCTTGATTTTGTTTGTGTAGGTCTTCCTGGCAGCTGAGAACAACAAGTGGTACCTCGATAGTGGCTGCTCCAGGCACATGACAGGAGACCGATCCAAGTTCAGCAAGATAGAGATGAAGGTAGGGGGTCTGGTCAAATTTGGAGGAAAGGACAGAGGTAGGATCATTGGAGTTGGCACTGTAGGTAAGTCTTCTACAAACTCCATTGAAAATGTTCAACTTGTGGAAGGTCTTCAACACAACCTGATTAGCATTAGTCAATTATGTGACAAGGGTCACAGGGTTGTGTTTGATGATAACTCATGCAAGATTTTTGAAATAAATTCCGATGTGGTTAAATTTGTAGCCAACAGGGTGAATAATGTCTACATGATAGACTTAGATGCTGAATCTGAACCTAACCTTTGTTTATCTGCTAATTCTGAAAATGATGCTTTTGAATGGCATAGACGTCTAGGCCATGCTAGTTTCTCTACTTTACATAAATTGGTCAAGCATGATTTAGTTAGAAGCATGCCTAGAATTAAGTTCAATTCTATTTCAAAATCATGTGATGCCTGTGCTCTAGGCAAACAGACCAGGAATTCTTTCAAGCTAAGATCTGAGCCATTGTCCTCTAGACCAATGGAACTTCTCCATATGGACCTGGTCCTACTAGGACTCAGAGTCTTAATGGGAACAAGTTTGGCTATGTGATCATTGATGACTTCTCTAGATTTTCATGGATCTTTTTCTTAGCCAATAAAAGTGATGCTTTTCAAAAGTTTAATCAGTTTTTCAATAATGTTAAACAAGAAGGAAAACACAAGATTTGCTCTATTCAATCTGACCATGGAGGTGAGTTTGAAAACTCCATGTTTTCTGATCTTTGTGAAAGAGAGGGACTAACACACATGTTTTCTTCTCCCAGGACACCTGAACAGAATGGAATTGTGGAGAGAAGAAATAGAACTATTGTGGAGATGGCCCGAACCATGCTGATTGAGAGTCAATTATCAAGGAAGTTCTGGGCAGAGGCGGCCAATACAGCAACTTATATAATCAACAGGGCCATGGTAAGACCTATTCACAAGAAAACACCCTATGAGCTACTAAAAGGTAAGAAACCAAACTTGGTTCATTTCAGAATTTTTGGAGCTAAATGCTTTATTCATAATAATGACAAGAAAGGCTTAGATAAGTTTGAAGCTAAAAGCTCCCCTGGAATATTTTTAGGATACTCTGAAGTATCAAGGGCATATAGGGTCTTTAACAAAACAGACCAGAAAGCTGAAGAGTCTCCACACATCATCTTTAGTGAAAAGAAAGGTGTTACTAACATTGAAAATGTTGACAGAGATTCCAATCACGATGGGAAATTCCTAGAAGACCAAGAAGAAGAGAAGACTCAGCCGAGTGGAACATCAAATCCTCCCAACCAGGAAGGGCCAGAAGAAACAGGTGAGTCTTCAATAAATGTTAGGTTTCTTAAAGATCATCCGATAGATAATGTCATAGGCAACCCTGAAGATCCTCTTCGGACTAGGTCTCATTTTAGGAATGTTAATAATCAAGACCTAATTGCTTTAGTCTCACAAATTGAACCCAAATCAATAGAAGAGGCCTTGGCTGATCAAGCTTGGGTCAATGCTATGTGTGAGGAATTAGGTCAGTTCGAAAGAAATAATGTCTGGAAGCTTGTTCCAAGACCAGAAAGTGTTAATATCATAGAAACTAGGTGGGTGTTTAAGCTTACAACACCGTGACCCGGCCAATCTTGGATCCTGAACTCATTGACTGGACTTTATCAATTCGCCCCAGCATCTTAGTATTTAGAAAGGGGGGCGCAGTTTATTTAGAACCCTACTATCCTTTCCGGTTTGGCCGAAATTTCGGTTATGATCAGCACATCTCGCCTTCGGTTGCCCTGTTCCCCTTGGACAGCAGGTCAAAGCATGGCTCGACTGTTGTAGCTGAGGGTCGCTCCTGGTGGGACTATTTTCACCGCCGGGATGCCAATGTCTTCAGAGTGCCGTCGCCGAACCGCGTTCCCCGGGTCACTCCAGAGTATGTGAAATGGTGGAATGCTCGAACGAGCTTTTATCGCAATGCCAGGGTGGCATGCTGGGATGTAGCTGAGCACACCTTCCTGAGCCAGCAGCCTGGGCCCGTCTTTGATATTGAAGAAGCCCATTTGAAGAGGCTGTTCTCCCAACATCCGAAGGTGGTAGAGGCATATATAGCAGGCAGAAAAGCCGCGAAAGAGGAAGCAACTGAGCAGCTGGTGCCTGTGCTTGCTGACATAGATGAAGATACTTTCACACAGAATCTAGAACATTTGTGCCAGATTGGTGGTTCCCGCCTGGAGCTTCAGCAGTACCCATTCCCCATTGAGGAGCCGCTCTCCAAAGCAGTTTCATGGAAATACGAGGTGGATCGCTTTTGCCCGTGCCGGGCGTTTGTTAACAGAGAGGACAGAACCCCGACATATTATCAACATACGTCTTGGCTATTTGTTTAAATGAGTATCCACGGACTGACCCTTGACAGTCCCATAGCAACTGTCCTGGACAAGCCTTTGTTTGTATCTTTTCATTATGCCGACGTCTGGGGCTTCAACCACCTCGGTTTATATCATTGTATAGCTTCTCACGGGCATGCAGACTTTGCCGACCTAGTCGAGAAGTGCAAGAAGATCGGCGACATCTGCTGGCTCGTTCGGGAGGCTGCATCCCGTAGCAAGGAGGTGGCTTATCAGTATTGGCCTCTCTCATCTTTTTACAACGGCCGGGCGGGTAAGTCCTCCTCCGTTGACATGTAGATTAGTTTGTTGCTCAGTTCCTTCATAACGGCATGTGCTTCATTTGACAGACCGTCCGGATATAAAGCAGCAGGGGCTTTATAGAAAAATCATCTCCCAGACAGAGAAGCCGGAATATTTTGAGGTTCCTGCACCAGTGCCGACTACTACTCCACTACCGCCTGGCAAAAAGAGAGCGGCCTCCGCAGTGAAAGTTACAATAGGCCGAGCGAAGAAAGCTCGGAAAGCTTCTTCCAAGCGGCCTTCGACTGACGCGGTTGAGACTCCCCTGCCCGAGGTGCCATCATTTGAGCAGTTTGCCGCTCGGAAAGAGGCCACTCAGCAAGCAGCTGAAGGTGACATCATTTTCCCCCTGCGGTCTAAAGGAGTGCTCTTTTCATGAAGTTTTCATTCTTTTGACGTCTTCTTTGCGTAACCTCAGCTCAAGGAGCGGTTGACACCACATGTGTTGAGGAAACCGCTCTGGAGACGAGAGATAGGGCCTTCCGTCATAGCTACGGTAGGGATGACTGAGACCACTGAAGCCGCAGGGGAGAGTCTCTCCGCTGTTGAGGAGGATGTCAGACTTCCTTCACCTACGCCTGCCAGCGAGGCTGAGGGTGAGCCAGACGACTGTAGTCCTTCAGACTCCTCTTTCTTATTGAGCTCTTCGCCCTACCTTATGTATATGTTTGTTGTAATGGCAGGAGCGGTCAGCACAGTGATCGAGGCGCTCGTCGTGGATGCTCCTTCACAGCTCGCAGGACATAAGACTGTGCTGAAGAAAGGTGCTATCCCACTGCGGTGTGTGATCACCCGCTCGGCGTCCCGTCAGGCGACAGAGGAGGCAGGCCAACCCGAGATCAGCATAGATATTGCTTCCAGTAGCTCTGCCACCCCTTCCGACGAAGAGATTGACCATCATTCTTCAGAAGGTGACGAACAAGTATCTGCGGCAGTCAGCAAAGGGGTAGCGGCTCCCTTCATACCGTCAAGCGATTCTTTGATTTTTAGTCCTCCGAGGTTGCCGATGGCATCATCCGAGGGAATGTTGCAGGAGGAATTTGCTGAATTGGACATGGAGGTGGAGATAACCCCTCCTTTTGCTGCTTCATCTTCAGAGTTGGAATCTTCTATTCAGGCGCTTGAAGAGATGGATCATGCAGTCACAGTAAGTTCTGCCCGCCCCTTTGCAGAGCTGCATATCCCTTTTTCTGTTCTTTTCTGCCACCTTGGTGCTTACATGAATCTTCGCTCCAGGAGCCTGCGGCCACCATTCATTCCCCAGTATCGACCTCTGGTGCTGTCGTGGTTTCATCGGGGGCTTCGGATATGCTACCGCTGGCCACCGTATCTTCTTCAGGGACAGTCACCATACTTCATCCTGTACCGGTGAGAATACATGTAGCTGCTGGGGTATTATCAACGAAGTCGAGCCTGCCGGGGGAGAGTCTCGCCCTGGTGTCGACAACAGAATTGAGGGCCGAAGCTGACCCGCAAAGGGGTTCTGCCTTTGTATCAGCGGCCATAATGACCATTGCACCTGACCCCGCAGCTCCATTCGTACCAGAGATAGAGTCAGAACCTCCGTCCCTCCCAGCATCTGTGGAAGGAAGTTTTTCAAGGAGCCCGATGGAGCAAGAACATGCCGCTGTGGTATCTGCTACTTCGGCTCTGGTGGCCGTTCCATCTTTTTCTTCTGAGCCGGATATCGGCTTATGGGCTTCCATAGATAGGGAGGTGACCTTCGAGGTGTCTCTGGCAGCTTCCCTGGGCTTTATTTCATCGGAGGAATTTGTCTGGCAGCATTTAGAGATGTTGCGTCAGGTCATGGAATCTCAGCCGACACTGTCTTACCCCCAGCTGAAGGAAGTGGCTGTGCGACTGACGATCGGGCTGCAGGCATTAGGCTGCCCTTTAGATATCTGGACCCAGCGGGTGTTTTTCCTGCTGAAATTTGTGAACCGCCGGGATTTTCTTGGGAAGATGATGGGCGACCGGCTGGCGGCCCTTAAGCTGCAGAAAGCTGACTGTCAGGCGGAGCTGACGTCTCTGATCTCTGATCTTCAGGAGAGTAGGGCTCAGGTCGAGGCTTCCGCAGCCCAGGCACATATTCTACGTAGCCGACGGGAAGAACTCCGTGTTGAGTTGGCTACCATAGAAGCTGAGATACCGCGGCTGGAGGCTGCAAAAGTCCAGGGCATCAAGAAAACTTCTTTACTGAAGGGCCGAGTCGCGTCCCTGGAGACTGAGGTGACTCGCGTTCAGGAGGAAGAAATGCAGCTCCATGAACTGGGGGCGGCTCCTCATGTTGGGCTTATTGACTTTGCAGATATTTTCAAGCGGTCTTAGCTGATCTACCTTCATAATTTGTCCCCTCCGAAGGGCTCCTTTTGTATTCACCTCCCCCTTTTTGTAATGAAATAGAAGTTTCTTTTACTATTTTAGGTGTTCATTCTTGCACTTGCATTCTATCACACCTTGTGGCAACTTTGGCGACCTTCTTGGAAATGTACCCATGTCTGTGTCGCAGGAGAGCGTCCCTTTCAGAGAAAGGATGGGGGCCTCGCTCCACCGCGTGACGGGGTTCCAGCGGTCGCCAGATTGGTGTAGATGTACATCTTACAGACAAGGCATGTCTGAAATACGACTGCTGGCTGATGAGAGGTCCATACGGGATAGGCTTTATCATCGGTGGGACGACCGATGGGAGCATGCACCTTATAGTGATTCCATTACTGACTCTAATTTGGGGAAATGTTGGCCGACCTTGTCGATGGTGACAAGGGTCGAAAGGGTAGACGGTCTTGCCGATGGTGACAAGGACCGGAAGGGGTAGCGACCGATCTTGTCGATGGTGACAAGGGTCGAAAAGGTTGACGGTCTTGCCGATGGTGACAAGGACCGGAAGGGGTAGCAACCGATCTTGCCGATGGTGACAAGGGTCGAAAGGGTAGACGGTCTTGCCGATGGTGACAAGGACCGGAAGGGGTAGCGACCGATCTTACCGATGGTGACAAGGGTCGAAAGGGTAGACGGCCTTGCCGATGGTGACAAGGACCGGAAGGGGTAGTAACCGATCTTGCCGATGGTGACAAGGGTCGAAAGGGTAGACGGTCTTGCCAATGGTGACAAGGACCGGAAGGGGTAGCGACCGATCTTGCCGATGGTGACAAGGGTCGAAAGGGTAGACGGTCTTGCCGATGGTGACAAGGACCGGAAGGGGTAGCGACCGATCTTGCCGATGGTGACAAGGGTCGAAAGGGTAGACGGTCTTGCCGATGGTGACAAGGACCGGAAGGGGTAGCGACTGATCTTGCCGATGGTGACAAGGGTCGAAAGGGTAGACGGTCTTGCCGATGGTGACAAGGACCGGAAGGAGTAGCGACTGATCTTACCGATGGTGACAAGGGTCGAAAAGGGTAGACGGTATTGCCGATGATGACAAAAACTGGAAAGGGTAGCGACCGATCTTGCCGATGGTGACAAGGGTCGAAAAGGGTTTGTTTAAAGGAAATATATATGTAGATATATAAGGGGGGACATCGGATGCCGACTCCGCTTCGATCCTATAAAGGGCCTTCCGAATGGAGGACGGATCATCACTATTCGTCATTGATTTATAATTTTTTTCTTTCTTCCCTTTTTTTTTTGCTCACATTACTGACTTAAGCGCCCTTTCGGGTTTTCGTCGAAGCCAGCCCCCTCTTGCTTTTGCCCACGCGCCCTCTCGGGTTTTCACGTGGTGGGGTACCCGATTTTGCCTGCGACGCCCTTTCGGGTTTTCGCCACAGCTGGGTTATAGCCATTTTTTGCACTTGTCCTGATATAGGAGCAAGTCTGTTGGGGTATCTCTATTTTTAACCCCATTTTTTCTTTCTTTTTCTCTCTGCTTCTTTTTTTGAATTCGGAATATCGAAGAACTGGACTGTGAGAATGCTGACTGGCCTTGCCGATGATGACAAGGATTGGTCTCTGGTTTAGTTCGTCAACACTGGTTAAATGTCGAAGCAAAGATCATGGTTTGTTAACAAGGACGTAAGATCCGAGTTAGGGGTAGAGGTTGACCGATCTCGTCGATGATAGCGAGGGTCGAACGTGGGTTTGTTCATCAGTATAGGTCATATACAGACGCAAAGGTAAGATTATTAACAAGGACGGAAGGTCCAAGTTAGGGGTAGAGATCGACCGATCTCGCCGATGATGACGAGGATCGAACACAGGTTTGTTAAAAGATCTCCGGTGGGACGTTTGATGATTGTCCCTTTCGGGAGTTTCATCGGATGGAGAACAAAAGAGGAATTTATGAATTACCACTTTACTGACTCAAGCGCCCTTTCGGGTTTTTCCCGAAGCCAGCCCCCTCTTGCTTTTGCCCACGCGCCTGTGAGCGACGTCACGCGGTTCGGGGAAGAGCGGAGAAGGACGCCGAGCGCGCGCGGGCTCCTTCTTTTTTGTTTGTTTGCTTGTTTTGTTGCAACACAGAGATGATAGAGAAGAGAGAAGGGGCCACCACGGGAGATTGCTCCGACGGGGCGAGCGGGACAAGTATAATATAGCAAGATATGGGGTTCAAACGGCCATAGCGGGAAGTGACTCGCCGCGACCTCGGGGGGACGGGAATGGTGCAAAAATTAAATAACAAGAATTGAAACGGCCATTGGGGAAGTGACTCGCCGCGACCTCGAGAATATGAGCAGATAATAAGATGACAGAATATGAAGAGAATACAAAGTGCGGGAATTTAAACGGCCATTGGGGAAGTGACTCGCCGCGGCCTCGATGATAGGAGCAGAATATAACAGAATATAAAGAGAATATAAGAACGGAAATTTAAACGGCCATTGGGGAAGTGACTCACCGCGGCCTCGATGATATAAGCAGAATATAACAAAACATAAAGAGATTATAGGAATAGAAATTTAAACGGCCATTGGGGAAGTGACTCGCCGCGGCCTCGATGATATAAGCAGAATATAACAAAATATAAAGAGAATATAGGAAACAGAAATTTAAACGGCCATTGGGGAAGTGACTCGTCGCGGCCTCGATGACAAGATGTGATCGCCAGGGGCCGAAAGACCCCAAAATAAGAAAGTGATCGCGCCTACCTCAAGAGCGGGAGATGGCGGGTTACTTCTTCCTCTCCTTCCGGTCGGCCGACGGAGAGGGCTTTCCTCGGGTACCCTTGCAAAACAACGACAAATAAATGACAAGTGGATTAGAAAGATGGAGGTGTAGTATTCAAATCCTTGCGATAAAAATAACGAAATGATGGCAAGACACACACCTGGTTGGTGTTATCTTTTAAACCCCTCTCGGACTCGAGTAGGAGGAAAACGAGATGATGGATGCAAGAAGTATAAGAGAAGAAGCGCCCTTGTGAAGGGGGATAGAGGATGCAATATGATGAATGTAAAGAACTATGGAGAAAAATGGGAAGAAAAGGCTTATTGGATGAGCCGAGGGTGAAATCCGGCGGAGCTCCGGCAGCGTGGGGACGACGTGGAAGCGCGGTGGATGAAGACGACCTTCCTCTCGCGAGCGTGAGCACCCGAGAAGCCGGCAGAACCTCCACCTACAAAAGAACCCACGGGTTAGAAAATGACTTCGTAGCCTCTGGGCTCCGGCAGCCTATCGGATCACTGCTTAGCTCCCCCAGAACTGAGGGGGTGGGCCTCTATTTATAGGGCTCCGGAGGGTGGAGGCGTCCAGGACCCTGGACACCTCCATCAGGGCCGAAATAATATTTTATTCTATTTTTATATATTTTTTTAGAATACTTTTGTGGAGGCGTCCAGGGTCCCGGACGCCTCAAGCAGGTCCACCGAAAACCGACGACGGCCGCACGCGGTTTGGCACAACGCGTGGTTTTGTGAGCGGCGCCTCGTGATTCAGAAATGGGCGCGTCCAGCTGACTGGACGTCTCTATATTTTGGATTTTTTCACACACGACAAACCGTCATTCGGTGGCCGGCGCCCGTGAGGGTTTTGATGGAGGCGTCCAAGGGTCTGGACGCCTCCAAAATTATATTATTTTTTTATTTTTTTATTTTTCTTTTGTCTTTTATACCAGGGCTGACATTTTTAATTTTTTTATTTATTTTTATGGAGGCGTCCAGGGTCCTGGACGCCTCCATTAATATATATATATATATATATATATATATATATATATATATATATATATATTGTATGCCAACTGGCATTTTGCATATATTTTTTATTTTTGTTTTATGGAGGCGTCCAGGGTCCTGGACGCCTCCATTAATTTATATATTTTTTATTTAGTTTAAGCCCTGAGAAAATAAATAAAATAAATTAAAAATATGGAGGCGTCCAGGGACCTGGACGCCCCCATTAAGACCCACCCGGGTCCTTAGATCAGGCGTCGGCGGGCGCCCAGAAGACACCCTTCTTGGTTCCGGAACCTTTTGATGCGTCTGACTGGTGTTGATGCCGTCCGAATGCCGTGACGAGACGATTCCGGATGCCGAAAAGGGCGGAAGAAGACTCAAGAAAAGGAAATACTCAAGTGATTCGAAATGCGTAAGCCGTCGCGGGGCGTCGTATAGTAATATGAGACTTTCTCAGGAGACGTCAGGAATGGCGTGTCTACACCTGCCCCGCCTTGGCGTCTGCTTTGCAAGGGAGCGACACGTAGTAGAAGTGGAGTGGAGTGAAGTGGGAGCGGACTGATAAGTTGATGCCAAGGTGTGATGAGACACGCTTTTGACGTTACTGTTTGGAATCTTTCCTGGAGTTTCAATGAGGCGACCTTGAAGAAGGTCTTTCAAATATTGACGATTGCTTGGACGGAGATCAAATAAGGGAGGGTGAGATGTGCGCTCAGGCACGAAACAAAAGGAGACCAACTTCTCGGTGTGGAAGTACCTGGGTCATAAACCGGAGGTTTCACCTTTGGGGAGCGGTTACCAGCCAATGTGGAAGTGCTGCGGCCAAGGTGGGTCAAAAAAAGGGTAAAGGAATATCTGAGGGTCTGTCCAAACAAGGGTCTCCTTTGGAAGAGCAGCGTAGGGCTGTCTCAAGGAAACTCAGTATTTCATTCGGAGTGGAATATCTCATATTTGTGGGAATTGGAGCACAACGGCTTTCACAATCGAATCACTTGAATGATCTTCCGCAATAAATCAAAGTCCTATATGAATGCATGCTGGGTTCAAAGAAAAATTTAAAACAAACTAAAATAGAAAATAGCCAAGGATAATATTGTCAACTTGTGAAGAACGGGTCAGGATACCGACCCGGTGAGCTGATACTGGGCTGGGGCCCGTTTATCCGCGTACCAACTCACTGAATGGAACCGTCGTCCCCATTCTATCACAAATTGACAGCCTATCCGTACAACCCAAATTCTTCCGGGATCGTCACCGTTTTTGTTGAAGGGGAACTCAGATCCCGGATTCGTTCGGGCCGCACGGTCCTCGGCATGTTCTAGTAGCGTACGTATCATATACTATGATGCATGACAAGGTGGGACCAACCATTGAAAGGTGGGACAGGAGACTGGACAAAGACGTCCGTTAGTAAAACCTGCACAGACCAGCATGGATTAATAACATCAGAAAGTAGCAGAATTACAGCAGAATCGCACCACAATATAAAGGAGATCCAGACAAAATCCTGATAGCGACCGCTGATGTGACATGTTTTGTCCTGTAGCACCCTTCCCTTCCTATAAGAACTCCCCTTAGGCTAGTTCATTCAAATGCACCAAGGTGGGTTTTGGAAGCTTAGGAGAGGAAGGAGAGGAGAATCTAGAGATTTCAGGATGGAAGGAGAGTCTTCCCGCGTTATGAAGAGGAGCAGGCCTAGCAGCGAGATCAGGCGACTCTCCGACCTCGAGGGTCATCTGAGTGGGACGATCTTGTCGCATATGGTAAGCTGATTCATTTCAAATTTTTCATGTGAACCTTCTTCTTACTTCCTTCATTTCTTATTTCTTTCCTCTTCCAGCCATATCCACTCTTCCCAGGCCCGAGGAAGTTTTCCAAACTGCCATGGCTTTCAAAGCTAACTTCCAATATCTCCATTGGCATGAGGGCCATACTCTCGAGGTGGCATTTGCAGGGGCTCCTTATTCATGCCAAACATTACGAGAAGATTCGTATGGACTGGGCGGCTATGGGCGCACTAGTGGAGATCTGGCATCCCCAGACCCACACTTTTATCTTCCCGACCTTCGAGGTTACCATCCTCCTCGAGGAGGTGGAACCTCTGCTCGGATTGAAGAAATTCAAGAGTGACGGGAAGGTGAAGGCTATGCGGATGCTGACACGGGGGACTTCTGAAAGCGTCCTTGGAAGCTTCATGCCGCCCGATGCAGCCAGAAAGGTCCGTACTCAAAAGGGGATCGATCTCCAAAAGCTTGCGGAGTGGGTTATGGACGCCCTGAGAGGGTCACCAGACGATGACTATTTGGAGGGAATCATGAAGGGGTTCACTATCTGTCTGGC
The DNA here is from genome assembly GCA_022559845.1 of Amorphophallus konjac. Taxonomy (NCBI): domain Eukaryota; kingdom Viridiplantae; phylum Streptophyta; class Magnoliopsida; order Alismatales; family Araceae; genus Amorphophallus; species Amorphophallus konjac. Next base: position 33,642,378 of record CM040129.1, read on the forward strand.
GGGTGCTCTCTTGTTTCCTTATACCGACAACATAGTGGAGGAAGACCAACTGAGTGCTATCTGCGGGATCTGGCGTGGAAAGAGGGTGGGACCCGCTGTCCTCGCCTACCTGTATAGTGGCCTTACTGCCTCGAGCATGGGTAAGCCTCCTTTTGGTTGCGCACTTGTCCTGAGCTGCTGGCTTGATTTGCACTTCAAATTCGACCATCGCGAGGGAATGCCAACTGCTTCGAAGCTCTTCCAACAAAGCCCGCTTCACCACATAGCCGACGTGTTAGGCTTTGGTGGTACTGTAGTGAACCGCGTTCCGTGGCTGAAGAAACGTGAAGACTGGCGGTCTCACTTTCGCACCGTGACACAAGGCTTCTTTACTTGCGCACCGGCATGTTTACTTTCGCTTGATCTCCTCATGAGGCCTTCCCCCAAAATTGATCTTCAACTGATCGGCGCGACCGAGTTTGTTCTTTACAACGCGCATCGGTGCTGCCTCCAGATTGGCATCCCACGCCATTCGTTCCCGCCACCGAGTGGCATCATTCCTTTGAAGAAGAGGGAGTTGGGCACTGAAGCGGACGTGAAGGAAGCGAAGGCCATTAAAGCTCCCTGGAAGACAAGTGTTGCGGGAAAGGCGTTAGCGCACGTGGTGAAAGAATGCGAGCCGTGGAGGGCTTATGTAACCGAACTGGGGAAGTTAAGGCCTAAGGTGCCTAAACCCCTGATGTAGTTCACTTTGCTTTTCTGATGGAATAAAATTTGGCATTTGGATGTTTTGGACCCCCGTCCCCTTAATTATTATCTTTTTTATGGTTTTTCTTTTTCTTTGTGTTTTTTTATTTTGTTTGGATTATATACATATTCTTATCTTTTTTTACTTTTATTATATATAAATATTTTTTTTTGAAAAAAATTTTATTATGGGGGCGTCCAGGGGCCTGGACGCCCCTAATTTTTATTTTATTTTTATTTTATTTTTTGTTTTGGGGGCGTCCAGGGTCCTGGACGCCCCAACTTATATTTTTTTTATTTTGTTTGATTTTTTGTTTTGGGGGCGTCTAGGCGCCTGGACGCCCCAAAATTTTTGAATTTTGAAATAAATAAAAATTATGGGGGCGTCCAGGCGCCTGGACGCCCCAAAGAAGGTAATTCCTATTTATAAGGGCTGCCCCCCCCTTTTTGCTCATTTATTGTTCAATCTGACGACCCAGTCACCCTAGACGACCCATTCTTAGTCCCCATGGAGCGAGGAGGATCGAGCCAGGGTCCAGGGAAGCGAAAACGACTGGCTCGTCGTGCGAGGAGGTTGAGGGATGATGCCGAGGAGGCCGCAGCAGAGGAGATTGCTGCGGGTGAGGAGATGGAGGTGCCTCTCCTGGCCGCGGAGGCCGCTGCGGATGCTGGTGACGCGGGAGAGGACGATCACGACCCGGTAAGTACTTCGGAATTCTCACTCTGTGGTTTAATAGGCTAAAACGGGCGTGCGAGAGGCTGTGAGAGAAGGCCGGGTAGTGAGAGCAGGAGGCGTCCAGGGGCCTGGACGCCTCCACTTTTTCTTTTTATTTTTATTTATTTACTTATTTACGTAAATAATAAAATTAAAAAATAAGGAGGCGTCCTAATCCCTGGACGCCTCCATAAAAATATATATATTATTAATAAATTTTGTTTTGGGTTTTTGGGTTTTTTCTAAAAAGGAAAAATGGAAATTGGAAGGAGGCGTCCAGGGAGTTGGACGCCTCCACAAGAAAATATAAATATTTAAAAAAGTAAAAATAAAATAAAAAGAATAAGTAGTATATATACAGTGTTATTGTTTATTACTGTTCATGATGCTGATGTGTTCTTTGTTGGTTTTGTGGTTTGCAGGGCGTGATGAAGGGCCGGATCAGCTGGTCCTTGGTGGTGGCAGCATACCGTGGGCTGCCGGATTTCCAGAGGTCGCGTGTAGACGCCATGGGCTTTGGAGCTTTCCTTAGGATCGAGCCCTTCCGGCTCGACCTTCCTCTTATCCAGGCATTGAGGGAGCGGTGGCACGCACCGAGCCCGGCGTTTCTGATGCCCTGGGGGCACATGGTGCCGACACTTGAGGACGTGGCTCGGATCACCGGGCTACGAGTTGACGGAGAGGCAGTCAGCGGGGTCACCTACCCCGACTACCGAGAGAGCGCCCTGGACCTGCTGTGGTTGGAGACGAGTGTGACTGATAGAGACAGCAGGGTAGTGGGTCGAGTGGAGATCATGGAGGCGCTCGGATTCGTCGACCCGCGCCAGCGGGTTAGCGAGACTGGAGCGGAGTTCTTGGCTCGACTAGAGGGGGATGCTCGTGCAGCTTTCACCCAGGATCCGAGCGAGAGGGAGCTGGTGGATCTAGACCTTCGGAGGTTCCTTTTCTTCTTCCTGGGCCGCCTTCTGCTGGGGACGAAAGGGGATGGCATCCACTGCCGTTTCCTCGGGATCTTGGCGGATCTGGACAGAGTGGGACACTATGCGTGGGGAGCGGCTCTGCTTGCCCATTTGATTGCTGATCTCTCCCAGGCTTCGGAGAAGGAGACGACAGTCAGTGGCTTCGCACCTTTCCTCCAGGTAAACATTTTATTTATGCATTCCCACAGTTAAATATGCAATTATTGTACTAATGATGTATGATGGATGCAGGTGTGGAGCTATTACTATTTCCCGATGGGGAGGGCTAGGCATGGGAACAGGAGGGCCGTGCCTCTAGCGCGGCAGTGGAGGCCGGTCGTGGTTGCAGCACCCCACGGCTACCAGCTGGCGTCACTTCGTCGGGAACTGAGCGAGTATCCCGAGGCCATGGTATGATGCGTATGATTTTTTTTGTGTTTATGCGTGTGACTGAATGGTAACTAACATGATGTATGTATGGTGATGCAGGTGGTGTGGAGACCCTACCTGGGCATGGGCGACGCTGGCCAGCCCTGGGTTGTAGCGGGTCTTCCTCGTTTCAGGCGGGACGTGTGGGTCCATTGCCTGAACGAGATTGAGCTGCTGCGGCTTAGACTGGTCATGAGGACGTTGGGGCTGGCCCAGGAGTGGGTTGACGTAGATGCGCCGTCCCGCATTGGGCGGAAGACCAAGGGGAAGGCGAAGATTGTGGACTGGCGTACGCGCTTCCCAGCACAGTACCAGGACTGGCAGTAGGGCGGGGTCCCAGTGGTGTCCCACGTACAGGATAGCACAGACTACATGAGACGGTACCGAGCTACGTACGGGGACCGCCTCTCCTTGGGTGGTATGGCAGGGGTAAGTGAAATGAAACTGCTCCACCTTTCTATATGTATATGCATGGGATACTAACTTATGTGTAATGCAGGATGCTCGTGATACCATGATCGCCGACCTGCGGGCCCAGTTGGCGGACGCCAGGCGACAGTTGGTGGCCATCCGACAGGAGTTGGAGATCCTGGTGAGTTTATGCAATGCATTTTTTTTGTGACCTGGATTTTTGATGCTTAGCCTTTGACTGACGTCTGCTTCGTGTTTCAGCGGGCCCACCAGACAGCGGCAGCCAGGATGGCTGGTGGAGCGGGTTCCAGTTCGCGGGGCCCTCCTCCTGAGGTTTCTGCCCTCCAGGAGCAGCTGGCGTACGCGGTGGCTCGGGCTGAGGAGGCCGAGCGTGACCGCGAGGCTCGAGTGAGTGTTTGCTTGGCCGCGACCCTTTTCTAGCTGCTTTCCTTCTATCACTGTTCTCTTACGGTGCATGCGTGCTTTGACAGGTGGCCGAGATTCGGGAGGCCCTGGCGCGTGCTGTCCGTGCTGAGCAGGAGCGTGATGCCTGGGTGGCAGAGCGTGACGCCCGGGTGGCAGAGCGTGATGCCCGGATTGCGGAGCTAGAGGAGGAGCGTCGACGGGAGGCTGAGGAGCTCCCTCGTGACGTGCTGGATCTGCGGATTGCCCTCGAGCTGTCGAGGAGGGAGGCGGTGAGAGAGAGAGAGGAGAGGGATAGGGAGACCATGGAGAGAGAGAGGGAGTGGGATAGGGAGACCCTAGAGAGAGAGAGGGAGAGGGATAGGGAGACCATGGAGAAAGAGAGGGAGTACAGGATGGCAGAGCGATATCGGGATTGGGACGAGAGGAGAGCTCTGGTGGCCCAGGTGTCGGAGCTCCGGCTGAGTCTTGGCACGGCGGAGGGGAGACTCCGGGAGAGTGAGGAGCGGTATCGGAGGGCAAAGGAGCGCGGGGAGCGACTTCGTCAGTCCGGTTCCTTTTCTGTGGGGAGCTTTCTAGTTTCTTCGGCCGAGCAGCGTCGCCGTACCTTGGAGGCTGGCATGGTGCCACCTGGAGAGGCGAGCACGGCTTCTCAGGGTTCACAGAGGTCGCGGAGGCCCCCTAGGGATCCCCGTCAGAGGAGGGAGGAAGGAGATGACCAGGAGGGTGACGGTGAGAGTTAGAGAGTTGCTTGTACGTCACCCTTCTCACTGTATGATGTACTTTCGGCTATTATATGATATGGAAATGGCTTTTTTATGTTGTGTGTACTTTTCTCTCTCCCACACTTTCTTCTTTGCACTGAGTTGTCCTTTGAGGCATGCTTCGCGAGACCTTGCCCTGAACAGTGGGGAACTACGCTTTGCACGGGGGGATTTTGTTTCCTTTTCCCCCTTTTGGGCGCGTCCAGGCGCGAGGACGCGTCTTAATCCTTGATTTCAAATTTAAAGCGACGGGTGGTCCTTCTTCTCCCGTGCCTTACCCGCAAATAAGCCCGCCTTCTGCCGAAACTCGCTTGCCCCCCTTTCCGTCTTCCTCTTCTTTTGATCGATGGAGTTCGGTGGGCCCGACCATGGTGAAGGTGGAGAGGGACGAGGAACTCCTCGCCCAAGGAGGGACGCGCCCGAGCACGGAACGGCGTCCATGGAGGAGGAAGGGCCGCTTCGGGCCCCCGAGGGACCCGAGGGGCCCGATGGCGTGGGAGGAGGTGAACACGGTTCGGTAGGTCCTCCGATCTCTTCCTCTTTTAATTCATTTTGGGTTTTGAGGCGAGCCGCGCGAGGAGGAAAGGGTTCGGCGAGTGTTGCACTCAAATGATGGACGCGTCCTAGACAGGGGACGCGTTCCTTTTGACTGATGTGGGACCCCTTTCTTGGTGCAGGACATGGCAAGGACCCTGGGCCTGGCCGATGAGTGGGCGAGTGCGGACGAGCCGAGCCGCGTCAGGAGGGAGAGTCGCGGCAAGGCGAGGCTCGAGGAGTGGCCCGTACGTCTCCCTGGACAGCAAGGGGGTATACTGGTGCAGGACAGTGCCGACTTCCTGTGGCGGCAGAGAGAGAGCTACGCGGGGCTTCCCCAAGCTGGGGACACGCGTGGCATTGGCGGCTTGCGCGCCCAACTGTCAGAGACTAGGCGGCAGCTGGCCGTCGCTCAACATGAGCTGTCGCTCCTGGTAAGTTACGTGCCGCACTTTTAACTTCAGATTTTGGAGTTTCACTGACGGCCGTTGTTTATTTTGTTCCAGCGTGCCCAGCAGACAGCGACGGTGGGAGTGGCTGGCGGATCTTCCAGCTCCTCGGCCCCTTTTCTTGAGATTGCCTCCCTCCGGGAGCAACTTGTCGGTGCGGTGGCCCGCGCGACCCGGGCGGAAGAGGAGCGTGACGCCTGGGTGGCGACTGTAGCGGAGCTGCAGCATCGTGGTGAGGAGAGACCTTCTCCAGACATCCTGGAGTTAAGGGTTCTTCTGCAGATGATGAGGAGAGAGGCAGAGAGAGAGAAAGCCGAGAGAAGGTCCGAGCGGCAGCGGGATCTGACCGAGAGGAGGGCCTTGGAGGCCCAAGTGAGGGAGCTCCAGCTGGGCCTTCAGGCCGTCGTGTAGAGGCTAGGAGGGATGGAGACGCGCTACGAGAGAGCGCGAGAGTTCGGGGAGCGACTCCGCCAGTCCGGTCGCTTCGCCGCTAGTGGCTTCTTTGCCACGCCAGGGGAGGAGCAGCGAGTCACTGCTGCGGAGCAGGCGCCCAGAGGCGAGGCAGGTGCTGCTGCACGAGGATCCCAGAGGCTTCTGAGGGACCCACACCTCAGGGGAGAGGAGGAGAGTGCCCAGAGAAATGAGTGATGGTAAGGATTGGCAAGCTAGTGGACCCGCCACCTCTCTATGATTGTAGTGTTTGTGACAGCTTATGTAGAATTATGAATGGAGTGATTTGATTTTCTGCTGTTTATTTGTTCTTTTGTGCGTTCCTTCTTCCCTACGCTTCTCCTCCTTTGCACTGTTCCCATGTGATGGGTCTGCCGAGACTCCGCTCCAAGCGGAGAATCGCGTCTTGTTGTGACCATTTTTCACGGGAATCTGCCGTCGAAGTCAATACTGACGGCCCTAGTTCCTTTTCCCGGATGTTGTGCCAAATTTTGCGAGCGTCCTCCAAAACATGATAGGGTATCCCTAGACAACATAGGGGCTATTCGTCCTATTCTTCGTCCAGTCAATCACCCTGTGCGAGCGGTGAAACGACACATGGGACCGCTTGGCAGGTGCCTCATTGCGAGGGCTATCATTGACAGGTGATGGAGGCAATCTTGGCCCGCACTCCTTCCATTTCTATAAATTCTTGTCCCTTTTATCTTCCCAGGTATATCGAGGACTAACTCGAGGAGCACAAGTTCTTACGAGAGAGGAGGAGTTCAAAATTCTGAGAGTTGGATGGAGGGCGAATCTTCCCATTCCTCGAAGAGAAGCAGGTCCAGTGGTAGTAGTTCCAGGAGGCTTTCAGACCTTGAAGGGCACTTCAGCGAAAGGGCCCAATCTCAACTCGTAAGCCAAGTTTTCTTGCCCTTTTCTCATTCTTTCTTCCTTTCTTCCGACCAATCCTCACCCCCATTCCTTGTATGCGTAGGTTGTGATGAAATCACAAATCTTATGGGAGTTGGTAGTAGCAGCGTACAGGGGCCTCCCAGATTTTCAGAAGGCGAGGCTAGACGTGATGGGATTTGGTACCTTCCTTCGGATCGAGCCGATCCAGCTTTACCTAGTCCTGATCCAAGCCTTGTGTGAGAGATGGGACCCAGTGAGCCGGGCATTCCTGATGCCCTGGGGGCACATGGTGCCCAGCTTGGAAGATGTGGTCCGAATTACGAGTCTCAAGGTGGATGGCGAGGCAGTGACCAGAGTCACTTACGCGGACTACCGAGAAGGTGCCCAGAAGTTACTGGGTTTGGACCTAGATGGTCGGAAAAATAGGTCGGTAGCTAGGGCGTCCCTCATGGATGCATTAGGGCTCACCGACACTCGTCGGCGGGATGACGAATCCTCAGAAGAGTTCATGGAAAGGATGGAAATAGGATGCCGTGCCGTATATTGCACAGATTTCGGCAACTGGGAAAGATGTAACATAGATTTGAGGAGATTTCTCCTCTTCCTATTGGGGAGATTGGTACTGAGCTCGAAAGGGGACGGTATCCAATGTTGCTTCCTGGAGCTACTGTCAGATCTTGAAAGAGTAGGGTACTATGCCTGGGGAGCTGCCATGCTGGCGCACTTGTTTGCAGGCCTATTCCAAGAAATGGATCGTGAGATGACTGTGAGTGGTTTCACACCATTCATCCAGGTATTTTTGGTTTTGCTTGTTTTGTATTTTTTTTTGTGTTTTTGCAAAGTTCTGATGACCTGCGCCGAGCAGCTGTGGAGCTATTATTACCTCCCTATGGGGAGAGCTCGGCATTGGCGACCTGCGATGGTGCCGCTAGTCAGGCGGTGGGAACCTATCATGAGTGCGGCACCCCTAACCTACCAACTGATGGTGCTAAGGCGGGAGCTACAGGAGTTCCCTGCAGCGATGGTAAACTGGAGACCCTACTCAGACATGGTCGATGCCGACCAGCCGTGGGTTCTAGCAAGTCGTGCCCGGTTCGGACGGGAACTATGGATGCACTGCCTGAATGAAATCGAGCCGCATCGGCTACGATTAGTTATGAGGACTTGTTTGACGCGGATTTTATCTCGCACGTGTCCTATTCATTTATCTATTGATTTATTGGCGTACCAGTCACCGTGGTGACGATTCTTATTGTGCGCTCGATCTGACTTGGTCAGTCGATTGTGAGTGATCGTGTCTGGACTAGTAGTCCTTCATACCCTGAACGCTATGACGTTAATTACGTCCTCCCTAAGGAAGACAACCCTTGATTAAACGCTAGAGGTAGGAGGAATACAGCGGTAAAGCCGTATGCTCAAAGGAGACAAAGTTCATCTGTTTACAAGACGTTAAACGTGTTTGAACAGAACAGGGGTTTATTAATTACGGGGGGGGAACCTGCCGGCATATTCCCACCATCTTGGATGATGTCAAGTGGGGAATAGGAAACCACCCATGCAGCGGCAGGGTGGGCTCCGCAAAAGATCGGGTATATGTATAGACATAACCCGGAATCCGGATGGGGACCGGCCCGATGTAACACACCCGGTACGAGTGCGATGTCTTATTAATATCCCCCTTCGGAGGGCCATCAGAGATCACGCAAGGGCATAACTCCGTGGGCCAGCGGGGTTAGAGGAGAATACCACATTCGATTGGTGGGGATATGTAAATTTCGGCAGCATGTCCCCTGAACTTGGATTATGCCAAGGAAGAATAGGTCATCATCCACGGGGAGCCGGGACGACGACCGAACAAAGATGGGCACCGGGCCCGGGGACATCTCTTGCCGTCATATTATTTGATCAATATTCCCTCGGAACCCATCAGAACACACATAATGACATGGTTCTTTAGGTTCGTGAGGCATCGGTGAGATCCGGATTTGGGACAGAAGCTGTAGGGGAGATCTTCCCCATTTATTGTATCTCATCAAGACACATGTGATGGTTTATAAATATCTCCTTAAACAGGTGAGAGGGGGAGATTAAGAAGTCTATAGAAGAGTGGTGCAGAGGTGGGCCTCTGAGTGGGTTTCATCTGACTGAAGAAGGGATCTCGGCTTGGCCTTTGGTTTGGACAAAATGGGGCTCTCGGCCTGGCATTTGATGGATGGAGAGGGGCTCTCGGCCTGGCGGTTGGGCTGGCCAAAGAGGCTTTCGGCGGCCAAGAGAAGGCTCTCGGCCAAGAGCTCTCGGCGGCCAAAAGAAGGGGGAAATACCCTCTCGGCATGGAGGCTCTCGGCCTGCACCTGAGCGCGCCGAGAAGGGGGGGCGCCGAGAGGGGCAGCATCAAGGCTTGGGCAAAAAGGGGTGAATGGCTATCGGCAGGGGGGTTCTCGGCCTGGGATTTGGGCTGGCCAAAGGGAGACAAGGCCTCTCGGCCTGGGGCTTCTCGGCGGGCTCATGGGCGCGCCGGGAAGGGAGGCGCCGAGAGGGGCAGCTTCAATATTGGGCAAAAGGTGTGAGGGTGGTTATGAAGTCAGAAGGGTTCTCGGCAGAGGGCTTCCCGGCGTGCTTCTGGCCACGCCGGGAGTCTGTACGCCTGGAGCCTTGCATGCGTGGCCTCACGAGGAAAGCGTTTGATAACCAACTGGGTTGTCGTTTAGCTAAAAGACGGGGAAAGCATCTCGGCCTTATGGTTCTCGGCGGGGAAGCTAGCACGCCGAGGGGGTGAAACGCAGGAGAATCTCAGGATTTCCAGAGCTCAGGAACGATGCTCTGTTCTGGTATTTTCTGAGGATTTCAGACCCAAATCAATGCCGGGCCAGAGGTGCAAGGGAGGAACTTCATGGGGACTTCTATCAGAAGAGTGTCAAGGGTTTTGGCTGAATGAATCAAACGGAGGAGATCAGACTACCACCTGATCCTGTTGAGGATTTTGCCCTCTGTTGCAGGCCATTTGGGGGAATCGGGAGATGACTGCCCTCCGACCCCTCCAGAAGAATCCAGTGACATTAAACCCATGGAGAATGAAGGGCTGTGAACCATATAACTTCAGGCCCTAAGCATCCAATGTTTAGGATGGAGAGCCTGAGATCAGATCGTTATTCATGAGAGATGGGCAGCCCAGGAAACCAGAAAACTGATATCTCTGGCTCCTGAACCGCCAAAGGGGAAGGGCTCCTCAGAAAACCCAGATCATAGATATATATAAAAAAAACGGGTATCGAGATCGGGGGGAAAGAGAGAACAAGACTCAGTAACCCATTGGATGGGGTTAGGAGTCTTACCCTCGTCCCCCTTCAAGGAATGAACCCAGGCGATCGGCTTCTAAACCCAAAGAAAATGATCTGTGCTCTTCTCAGACGAAGGCCGTATACATTGAGAGACAGACGGACGTAGATCGGTATGTTGATCCATCAATACCCAGACGGGTCATCTTGATGCTTCATTGCATTGCATATAAAAGATATTACACCGACCACGAAAGGCAAAATGTAAAGCAGAAATCTAAAATCAAGGCCGGAACTCCGGCTACAGTTGCTAGATCGAGATAGAACTCGCCATATTACATCAGATAAAGAAAGAAAGAAAACATGGAGGGGAGGGAGGAGCATTGACTCCTCTCCCTCCCCGGTGCCCACCTGGAGCTCTCCTTCTTCTTCTCTTCTATTTCCTCTCTGTTGATCGAAAGGGGAGGGGTGGCTCTTTCTCTCAGAACGATCCCCTTTCTCTATCTGGCTTTCTCTCTTTTTTTTTCTTCAGCCCTTTTTTTCCTCTCCAGTCGATCGATCCCGGAGCCCTCTGATTTTTTTCTCTCCGATGTTGTCCCCCTTTTGTCTCTATCGAAGGGAGGGGTTTTTATAACCCCTTTCCTCTTCCTTCTCGGCAGGCATCTTCACGGCGCGCCTGAGGCATGCTTCCCGGCGCGCTCAACCTTGATCTCTGGCGTCATATCTGGGCTTCGACATGGGCTTTGGACGCCATCTTCATATAGGCCCACTTAGGGTTTCTTCAAATGTATCATCATCCCAAATGGTCTATCATTTCTGAAATAGCTTGTATTGACGTCACGATTGCAATTTTCATCAATCCGCAGACAGGGTTCTATCAGTCCGTAGATAGGGTTCTATCAGTCCGTAGACAGGGATTTATCAGTCCGTAGACAGGATTTATCAGTCCGTAGACAGGGTTTTATCAGTCCGTAGACAGGGTTCTATCAGTCCGTAGACAGGGATTTATCAGTCCGTAGACAGGGTTCTATCAGTCCGTAGACAGGGTTTTATCAGTCCGTAGACAGGGTTTTATCAGTCCGTAGACAGGGTTCTATCAGTCCGTAGACAGGGATTTATCAGTCCGTAGACAGGGTTTTATCAGCCCGTAGACAGGGATTTATCAGTCCGTAGACAGGGTTCTATCAGTCCGTAGACAGGGTTCTATCAGTCCGTAGACAGGGATTTATCAGTCCGTAGACAGGGTTTTATCAGCCCGTAGACAGGGTTCTATCAGTCCGTAGACAGGGATTTATCAGTCCGTAGACAGGGATTTATCAGTCCGTAGACAGGGTTTTATCAGTCCGTAGACAGGGTTCTATCTTATCAATATCGTCACTCGAATGGCGACGAGCTCGGACATCAGCCTCAGTCTTTCGCTGTTGGTCAGATCTTCTTTTCAATCATGCTTCCACCCCTGTTCATTTTCCGGGTGTCAACAAATGCCCCCCACCTGCGGGCGGCGTAAGCGCAGAATAAGCGCCACGGGGGTTGCAGGTGTCTTTCACTATTCGAGGGTATCTTCCTCAATTTGTCTTCAATTCAGTCCTCAGACCTGATCATCTTGCTGTAACAGTATTCTGCACATCGATGTTTCTTCTCTTCATAATTTCTGTCATCATTTTCAGCATTTGGGGCTTTTCGGCCTGCAGTATCTCCCGGCGCGAAGCTTCTCGGCGCGGGTGTCTCGGCCTGGGATGTTATCGGCCTGGGAGGCTTCTCGGCGCGCCCTGGCCGCAGAGGGTCTCGGCCTGGGGACCTTCTCGGCCTGAGGACCTTCTCGGCGCGCCCTCTGGCCGCCGGGGGATCTCGGCTTGGGGAGCTTTTCGGCCTGGGACTTCTCGGCCTGGGCCTCTCGGCCTGGGGCTTCTCGGCGCGCCTTATGGCCGCCGGGGGGCTCTCGGCCGAGAGGTTCTCGGCGCGCATTTCGCCGCGCCGAGACCTCAGTCGCCTGGGCCCTATTTAGGGCGCCGATCGCCCTTTTTTCCTTCATTCTCCACTTGCCTCTCTCTCTCTTCAGTTTCTTTTTCTCATTTCCTCTTCTTCGGCGCGAGTAGCCTTCGCCCTCTCGGCCGTCGCCGCGAGTCTTCCGTCTGGGTGACGTATTTTGGGATTCGATCCCTTTGCTTCCGGGATCACCCCCTCTTGGTTGGTGACTCCCTATTCTTTTGGGCAGATCCCGAATAAGGGGATATGCTGCCGAAATTTCCATAGAATATCATGTTGCAATCCTTATAAGGCTGCCTTTTAATCCACATTTCTTCTTTTGTTCACAGACATAGCCATGGCTTCTGCCTCTGCTGCTACATCCTCTGGAGCTGTTGGAGCTAGCTCATCGGCCCAGCCAGACATATCTCGGGCCAGAGTGAATTGGTTGAACGTGCACAGCTTGGATTATGGATATGATAAAATAGCTTCAGTTGACGAATCGTCTGATTCTGAAACTGACACAGTGCAGACGGCCCGGGTATATTCCACGGTGTCCGAGACATGCTTCAGGCGGGATAGTAACTATCGGCCAGACTTTCCGAAGGACCGACATCTGATGCCGTTCATACGGACTTTCACAGTGAGCGGCATGCGAGACTACCGGATAGCTCGCGTAGTCGAAGCTGCCATTCTTGCTGAACGGGATAGTCTGAAGGACTCAGTATATCGTGGCCAGGCCATCTATCTTCCCGGAGAGAAGCGGGATTGGGGTGCAGTCCTTGGAATATCGGAGCTGGAACCCGAGAAGAAAATGCTGATCCGGGCACCTGAGTTCACACCAGCCCGGTGGGATAATGTCAGCGGCCGAGTTCATAGGGAGAAGCCCGGCTACGGCATGTTCTTGGCACCTATAAAGTGGGGATATCGCGAAGAGCCCTTCGTGCTAAATTGCTCGGTCATTCAGTTTAAGTATCTTCTGGCGGCCGGCTGGTTTGGAGACACCAAGATCACTGACGCTCACCTATTCCGAGTGGGGGCAGTGGAATTTACAGAGTTTGTTCTGCTAGAGTATGCCCCCCTGCTAATCAGAGCAGGAGTGTATCACAGTGTCTTTGCTTCCAGATTCCGGTATCCCATATCCCGGGGGCTGTGCTGTGGGATGTTTGAGGTGTTCTGCCCTTTGTTCAACACTTTCTATACGGCGGAGGGGGAAACATCTCTGGATCTTTGGAGCTTATCACAGCTTTCCGGCCTGCCCATTGATGGCGAGCCGTATGAAGAAGTCTGTTTGGCGGACTCCGAGAAAGACAGCTCTGATGGAGAAGGCAAGTATTCCCTCGGCTTCTCTTACCGATATTTGATGAAGGTTTATCGCTCCATCTGTCTAGCATATAGTAGAGGATCTTCCAAAGGCTATCATCCTCGAGAGAAAGGTAGCAAACTGAGGGTCCGGATCGGGCAGTGGCTTCAGTATTTCTTCGCCGGTCCCCTGAAATATGCAGATTTCCCCTCCATGGGTCCTGTCGCGAGCAAGCAGATAAGAGCTCCCCGCTATAAATCGGCATTGCCATCTTCATTGCGCCATGCGGGCAAAGGTGGTCCCAACCCGGCAGGGGTAGATCCTATCACACACTGTGCAGCCTATCTCACATTCTGGCTGTGCACTTTTGCTCTTCCACAAGGGGACGAGACAGTCATTCGACCAGAGGTCATATATCCAGCTTGTCAGATGGCATGGGGGATGAGGCTGTCGCTCTGCCCAGTGGCCCTGTGTTTGATATACAAATCCTTGGGGGACCTGTACAGACATCGGACTCCCCGTTCTTTGAGGACCGTGGGTCCTTTTCATTTCTTCAATGCCTGGGTCTGCAGCATATTCCCCGAATTAGCTCCGAGAACCCTGCAGGCGGATACAGTGTCACCCAGGATGATTGAATTTGCCAGCGCTGAGCCTGGTCCCTTTTATGATCAGCTATTCAAAATCAGGGGCCGACTGATAAAGGTACCGACGGACGCTCCTGGTAGCATACATTTTTGGAGCTTGGCAGCAGGCTCGGCTCCTTTGATTGATCCTCAGAGAGAATGCAAGCTGGAGGAGGTAGAAACATATATCCACCCCATCTCCGGGGTCAACATTGCTCGGCCTATCCTGGAACCGGAGCTGGCGAGATGGGCCATGGCGATTCGGCCCAGTGTTTTGGTTTATAGGAAGGGTGGCCTGCTTCTGTTGGAGCCGTACTATCCGTTCCGCTTTGGGCGAAACTTCGGCTACGACCAGCATATTCCAACTTCAGCTGCCCAGTTTCCCCTAGACAGTCGGGCCAAGCACGGGTCCCTCATTGTTGGCGAGGGCCGGTTGTGGTGGGATTTCTATCATCGTCATGACGACGCAATCTTCAGGGTGCCCGTTGTTTCTAACCGTGTTCCCCGGGTAACATCAGAATATATCAAATGGTGGAATATCCGGACCGGCTTTTATAGAGACGGCAGAGGCACCTTCTGGGACGTTGCAGAGCGCTCCTTCCTAAAACAGCAGCCTGGGCCGGTGTTTGAAATTTCTGAGGCCCATCTGAGAAAGCTTTATTCGCAGAACCCGAGGGAGGCAGAGAACTATCTGTCCCAGCGCCGAGCTCTGAAGGAAAAGAATTCCGAGCCGCTCGCTCCTGTCTTTGCTGCCATCAACGAGGACACCTTTATGCAGAACCTGAAACATCTGAGCCATGTAGGGGGCGCTCGCTTGGAGGAGCAGCAGTATCCATTCCCCGTTGAAGAGCCGCTCCCGGCAGTAGCTCATTGGAGGGGTCCAGTTGATAAATTTCATCCATATAGGACGTTTGTGCGTCGGGAGGATAGAACTCAGACGTACTATAAGCAAACGTCCTGGCTGTTCATTCTGCTGAATTTGCATGGATTATCTGCAGAGAGCCCGATAGCTGGCATTTTGAACAAGCCGTTGTTTATATCATTTCATTATGTCGATGGCTGGGGCATGGACCATCTCGACTTGTTTCGCTGCCTCGACCTTCATGGCCATAATGATTTGGCAGCGTTGGTTGAGAAGTGCCAGCTATTTGGTGATGTGTGCTGGCTCATCAAGGAGGCTGCCTCCCGCTCCAAGGAGGTAGCTTATCTGTACTGGCCGCTCTCTGTATTTTATGATGGACCAGCAGGTATAATCTTTTCCTTTCTGACTGCAGTGTTTTTCTGTTTAGCATCTGAATTTTGTATCTATTGATCCCATCATATTTCTGCCGTTCTTAACAGACCGGCCCGACATAAAGCGGCAGGGGCTCTACAGGAAGATTATTGCGCAGGCTGAGAAGCCCGCTTATTTTGAAATTCCTACCGCAGCACCGACCACTACTCCCCTGCCTCCTGGCAAGAAGAGGAAGGCTTCCGCAGTCAAGGCTGCAGTTGGGAAGGCCAGGAAGGCCAAGAAAGCTCAGGCTCAACAATCGGCTTCGGTAGTGATGGACACCGGGACCCCTCTCCCTGACATTCCCTCGTTTGATGAGTTTGAAACTCGGAGGGAAGCCGCTCAGGCATCAGTTCAGGGTAACATCAATATTCCGACATTGCATTCTTCATTCTATCTTGCTGGATTTCAGAGGAGTGTTTAAATCTGACCACCCCTTTTTACATAGCCCAAGAACCAGTTACGGCGCCCTCCGAGGTGGAGACCAGGTTGCCCTCTCCCATGCCGACTAGTGAGGCGGAGGGTAAGCATTTCCTTTTCATCCTTTTATGTTTGTTTCAATTATCTTTCATCGTCCCTCTCACAGGCTTTTCTTTACAGTGATGGCCGGGGAGGAGACTGAGATTACAGGAGCGGCTGGCGATACTACTCAGCCGCGGGAGGTTTATACGACCCAGGTGAAATGGGGCCCCGCTCCCGGAAGGCGCATAGTTACTTGGTCCTCCTCCAAGCAGATGTTAGCATTGATGGCCCCGCCCATGGACAGAGTAGAGATCTCCTCCGGTAGCTCTGCGGCCGCTTCTGAGGCAGGTGGAGAAGAAACAGATTTCAGCGGGAGTGACACGGAGGGTGCCTCTAAACTAGAGGCCCCATCCGTATGTACCGCCATTGTTTTATCATTTACACCCCCCAAGCTGCTGGTGCCGTCTTCTAGAGAAGAATTGCCAGAAGAGTTTGTCGCTCTAGATACCGAGGCAGATATAACTCCCCCTTTTGTGGTCTCATCAGCGGAGCTTTCTTCCTCTCTGCAACCTTTTGAGGATATTGGCATCACTTTAGAAGTGAGTCTTTTCCCTTTCTGGTTTCATTTTCCCCGTCTTTATCTGCTGCTTGACGCTGCATTGATTCGTTCACAGGAATCCATTGTTGCCCTCCCGGCTACGAGTGCAGCCGTTGAAGCCTCTTTATCCGGCACCTTGGCTATCGTTCCTGCTTCGGCAGCCATTCTTGAGATAATTCGCCCTGTGCCGGTGAGGGTGCAGTCCTCCACAGACTTAGCATCATTGGACCTGCGGAATGCAGGGGAAGGCCCGGCTCTCATCAGAGCTTTGGATTTTAGAGCTGAAATGGACCCAGCCAGGGGTTCTGCCTTTATACCAGCTGCAGTGATGACCATCGCTCCAGAATCAACAGTTCCCACAGTATCAGTCATGGAGAGCGAACCTTTGCCTCTTCAGATCGTGGCCCCCGCAGCCCTGACATTGCAGGGGGCGGGCACCGAAATGGAAGAAGGAGAGGTATCCGCTGCAGAATTGGGAGTATCGCCTATAATGACCACGGAATCTGCTTCCGTATCTTCAGAATCTGAGGAGGAGATGCCTGAAGTTGCGTCCGGGAATATCTCGACGACCGCCTCCGAGGAGATGGAGGTGGAAGATTTCCCGGCCACCTCAGAGGCTATGGGTGGAGCTCAGTTGGTGGCTTCGGCGGACCTGCCGTCTTCTTCTTCGCAGCCGGACATCACCCTATGGGCGGATATAGACAGTGAAGTATCTTTTGAAGTAGCTCCTCTTCCTTCGCCTGGCTTCACTTCCCCTGAAAGTTTTGTTTGGCAACATCTGGGCATGCTGCGTCAGCTGGTGGAGTCCCAACCTGGACTAACTTATTTACAGTTGAAGGAGATAGCCGGGCGCTTCACCGCTGGTTTACAGGCGATGGGATGTCCCACAGAAATATGGGCCCAGCGGGTTCTTTTGCTGTTAAAATTTGTTCATCGCCGGGATTTCTTGACACATATCATGTCGGACAGATTGGCAGCTTTGAAGTTGCAAAGAATGGAGTGTAAGTCCGAGCTGGCAAAGATGAACTCTATCTTTCAGGAGCGACAGCGTCAAATGCAGTCTTTGGCGGAGCGGGAGCATTTCGTGCGTGACCGGATAACTATCCTAGAAGCTGAACTGTCTGATCTCCGAGCTGAGCTGCCACAGCTGACAACTTCTCGACCGCAACTCGAGGAAGAAGCAGCTTTATTAGAGGGGCGGGTGGCATCCTTTCGAGATCAGTCTGTTCGACTGCAGGAAGAGGAGGCTCGGCTTCATGAACTAGGAGCCGCCCCTTCTGTGGGTCTTCTGGCATTCGAGGATATCTTCCGGCAGCCATGAATCATTTTCTTTTTCTTTTCTTCTTCTCCTTTTTTGCTCTTTTGTGATACAATGTCCCCTCGGGGCCCTTTATGTACTCACTTCTTAATGAAAGGAAAAATTTTGCCTTATGTGTATCCACCTTCTTTTCCATGTGGTTTTATCACTTCAGGGAAGTGGGGTATTGGTTTTAGCCAGCCCTCATGCGAATGGCGCGTATCTGGCAGGAGAGCGTCCACCCCTTCAGAGAAAGGATGGGGAACTCGCTCCACCGCGTGACGGCATCCGAAGAGGTGCTTAAACCGGATTCTGTTAGTAGCGGCAAACGTCCCTCTTGGCAATATGTGCTGTGAGGGAGACAATTTGCAGGAATGTGAAAGAGAGGGCCTTATCAGAATAGACGGAAAGTCTAGACTGGGTAGAGGTTATAACAGGTGTGACGATTATAGGATATGTGGTTTTCATCAAGACAGACGTAAGGTCTGGACTGAATAGGGTTTCATCATTGATCGGGCGAAAATGCCAGTCGATCAACAACTGATTTTATCATCGATATTGGGTTTATATCGATGTAAGAAGAGTTCATAAATTTCCTCAGAATAGACGAAAGGTCTAAACTGAGTAGGGTTTTATCATTGATCGGGCGAGGTGCCAATCGATCAACAGTTGATTTCATCATCGATATTGGATTTATACCGATGCAAGGATTTTCATAAGTTTCCTCAGAATAGACGAAAGGTCTAGACTGAGTAGGGTTTTATCATTGATCGGGCGAGGTGCCAATCGATCAACAGTTGATTTTATCATCGATATTGGGTTTATATCGATGTAAGAAGGATTTATAAGTTTCCTCAGAATAGACGAAAGGTCTAAACTGAGTAGGGTTTATCATTGATCGGGCGAGGTGCCAATCGATCAACAGTTGATTTTATCATCGATATTGGGTTTATATCGATGTAAGAAGGATTTATAAGTTTCCTCAGAATAGACGAAAGGTCTAAACTGAGTAGGGTTTATCATTGATCGGGCGAGGTGCCAATCGATCAACAGTTGATTTCATCATCGATATTGGGTTTGTATCGATGTAAGAAGGATTTATAAGTTTCCTCAGAATAGACGAAAGGTCCTAACTGAGTAGGGTTTATCATTGATCGGGCGAGGTGCCAATCGATCAACAGTTGATTTTATCATCGATATTGGGTTTATATCGATGTAAGAAGGATTTATAAGTTTCCTCAGAATAGACGAAAGGTCTAAACTGAGTAGGGTTTATCATTGATCGGGCGAGGTGCCAATCGATCAACAGTTGATTTCATCATCGATATTGGGTTTGTATCGATGTAAGAAGGATTTATAAGTTTCCTCAGAATAGACGAAAGGTCCGAACTGAGTAGGGTTTATTGCAGGTGAGACATGCGAAAGAGGGTATGTGGATTTCACCAGGGCAAACGTAAGGTCTGTCCCAGAAAGGCTTTATCATCGGTGGGGCATGGAGCCGTATGACCGACGGAAGGTTTTACCAACAAAGGCAGATGAAGGTATCGTGCCGGTTGGCACGGGACCTTTTTGAATTACCATATTACTGACCCAAGTGCCCCTTCGGGTTTTCACCAGAGCCAGCCCCCTCTTGCTTTTGCCCACGTGTCCTTTCAGATTTTCACGTGGCGGGGTACCCGATTTTGCCTGCAGTGCCCTTTCGGGTTTTCACCACAGCTGGGTTTTGGCCATTTTTGCCCTCGTTCAGAATGCCTGAACAAGACTGGCGGGGTATCTCTATTTTTAACCCCATTTTGTCTCTTCTTCTTCTTTTTTTTTTATTGAAACTTTGATTCTATGACTGATAGGCGCAGCTTGTGCATATATCATCATTGACGTGGGTGCTAACATCAATGCAAGGATTTTTATAGGTCTCATCAGGATAGACGTAAGGTCTAAACTGGACGGGTTCCATCGCTGATCGGGCAAAGCGCCAATCAATCCGCAATGGGTTTCATCGTTGGTATTGGGTCTATACCAATGCAAGGATTTTTATGTAAATTTCACCAGGATAGACGTAAGGTCTAAACTGGACAGATTTCATCGCTGATCGAGCAATGCGCCGATCAATCAGCAACGGGTTTCATCATCGGTATTGGGTTTATACCAATGCAAGGATTTTTATATAGGTTTGATCAGGATAGACGTAAGGTCTAAACTGGACAGGTTTCATCGCTGATCGGGCAGTGTGCCAATCGATCGGCAACGGATTTCATCATTGGTATTGGGTTTATACCAATGCAAGGATTTTTATATAAATTTCACCAGGATAGACGTAAGGCCCAAACTGGATGGGTTTTATCACGGCGGGACGTAAAGAGATGTGCGGGTTTCTTCGTGGTTACCACATTACCGACCCAAGCGCCCTTTCGGGTTTTCACCAGAGCCAGCCCCCTCTTGCTTTTGCCCATGCGCCCTTTCGGGTTTTCGCACGGCGGGGTACCCGATTTTGCCTGCAGTGCCCTTTCGGGTTTTCACCACATCTGGGTTTTGGCCATTTTTTGCCCCTGTTCAGAATGTCTGAACAAGGCTGGCGGGGTATCTCTATTTTTAACCCCATTTTTTATTTCCTCTCTTCTTTTTTTTTTTTAATCCCCCCCCTTCCTGTTTAGAGGGTGTTCAGATCGTGACGACACAAGGTCACGATAAGTGGTAGCCTGGTTAGGACGGAGTGTCACTATACCAAGGAAAGAATATCTCGGCTAGGGCGGAGTGCCACTAGACCAAGGAAGGGTAGTTCGGCTCGGGCGGAGTGCCACTAGGCCAAGGCAGAAGTATCTTGACTAGGGCGGGGTGCCACTAGACCAAGGAAAGGATATCTCGGCTAGGGCGGAGTGCCACTAGACCAAGGAAGGGTAGTTCAGGCTAGGGCGGAGCGCCGCTAGGCCAAGAAAAGGGTATCTCTTGCCCGATTACTCGGGGAATATCAGCTGTGCAGCATGATACAGCTTCAGGTGTTTACCGTTGAGTGGTGAGAATTGGATCTCCCCTCGATGATTAACAACTATGTAGGCCCCTCCTTCGTAGACCCTCTGTATCACATATGGACCTTCCCAATTGGGATTTAGCTTTCCCTTTGGGTTGGACGCCATGACTTCTTTTTTCTTGACCATGACGAGGTCACCTTTCTTAAATTCTCGTCCTTTTACGAGTTTGTTAAATGCAGTGGCCATGCGGACCTGATACATTTGGATATTCTTCTGAGCTTGGAGGCGTTTCCCTTCCAATTCAGCCAATTCTTCTAATCTTCTTTCTGCATTGGTTTGTTCGCCATGGGCTAGGTCGTATTGGACTGCCACTCTGAGTGACGGGACTTCCAGCTCTAGTGGGACTACTGCCTCTGAGCCGTATACCAAGGAGTATGGTGAGCACCCTGTAGGTGTTTTGAAGACGGTGCGGTACGCCCACAGAGCTTCATACATCTTTTCTTCCCAGTCCCTCTTACTGGCACTGACGACTTTGGCCAGCAGGGTGCACAAAGTCTTATTGAAAGCTTCTGCCAATCCATTTGCCTGTGGATTGTAAGGAGTGGAAGTCCTCCATTCGATCTTATATTTCTCGGCAAGCCGATAGACTTTCTGATTTCTGAAATGACTCCCGTTGTCAGATATTATTCGGCTGGGGATCCCGAACCAGAAAATGATGTTTTGCTTGATGAATTTGGCGACCAGCTCACCAGTGACTTCTCTTAGTGCTATAGCCTCTGCCCATCGGGAGAAGTAATCTGTTATGGCCAGTATGTACTTATGCCCGGCCGAGGAAGTCGGTAGTGGGCCGACTACATCAGTTCCCCATTGTGCAAACGGCCAGCTAGGGACTGTAGGGTGCAGAATCGTAGGTGGCCTTCTAGGCACAACAGCATGCTCCTGACACTTCTGGCATGACTTTGCAAATGTGCAGCAGTCTTCAAACATAGTGGGCCAATAGTAGCCCAGCTTCTTGATTTCTATCTTCATCTTGGGGCCAGCCTGGTGGGCACCTGCCTGTCCCAGCATGTACTTCTTTCATCGCTTGCCAAGCTTCCTCAGTGGACAGGCAGCGGAGCAGAATCTTCTTGCGTGCATCTGCCATTATTCGGAACAGAGTTCATTTCTGAATTCATAAGAATCTTTGATCCTTAGAAGTTTCATCTTTTCTTCTCTTTTCTGCGGCAGCTGTTGATGTAAAAACCACTGTAGCAGGTGTTGTCTCCAATCAGACGCCTGTTCTGTACTGATCGTGGCAACTTCATT
The DNA here is from genome assembly GCA_022559845.1 of Amorphophallus konjac. Taxonomy (NCBI): domain Eukaryota; kingdom Viridiplantae; phylum Streptophyta; class Magnoliopsida; order Alismatales; family Araceae; genus Amorphophallus; species Amorphophallus konjac. The sequence continues at coordinate 33,664,199 of CM040129.1, forward strand.
TTCTTCGGGGCAGCTTTCTAGCATGCTGGGGACCTGCCGCCGATTTATAACAACAATGTTCAGTGTTTCATCTGGTGGGACTGCTATTGAGCTGGCTAGCTTTGCCAATGCATCAGCCTGGGCATTATGTGCACGGCCCACATGCTTGAGCTCAATATGATAGAATTTCGCCATGAGGCGCACAGCTTTTTGGTGGTAGGGGTTCAACTCCGGCTTCCGCACTTCGAACTCCCCTTGGATTTGTTTTATTATCAACATTGAATCCCCGAATACCTGAAGCATCTGGATACCCATGTTGAGGCTTATATGTAGTCCGATTATCAGAGCTTCGTACTCGGCTTCATTATTAGTGCAGGGCTTGTTTATAGAACAGGAAGTATGCACAACCTCCCCATCTGGCGATCTCAACACAATACCGGCTCCGGCCCGTATTCTGGTCTTTCCATCAGAATCCGTCTCCGTTCTAGACGCTCCATCAAAGAATAGCTGCCACATAGCTGACTGAGCTTGACAGGCTTCTAGTGTCTCATCGTCGGGTAACTCAGTCCCCAACATATCATTCTCTGGCACAGGATGTTCTGCGAAGAAATCGGCCACGGCCTGTCCTTTTATTGCCCTCTGGGGTATATATGTGATATCAAATTCCATCAGAATTACTGCCCATTTGCCCAACCGGCCTTTCAGTACTGGTTGAGTCAGTATGTATTTGAGTGGATCTGCCGCAGATATCAATCTGATTTCATGTGACAGCATGTAGTGCCGGAGCTTTTTGACGGCAAAGACTAGTGCCAAGCATGTCTTCTCTATATAGGTGTAACTTTCCTCAGTTCTGATCAGCCTCCTACTCAGGTAGTATAGAGCCTGCTCTTTGCCCTCTTCATTTATCTGTGCCAGCATTGCCCCCAGGGAACAGTGTGTGGCTGCAATGTATAGTATCAGGGGTTTACCCTTAATAGGTGCCCCCAGCACTGGAGGGGTCTTGAGATATTCTTTCAGTTTCTCAAAGGCTTCCTGACAGCCATCGTCCCAGAGGAACGGCACATCTTTCATCATGAGCCTGTGAAAAGGGTGGCATTTTCCCGACAGATTTGATATGAACCGTCGGATGTAGGCCAAACGCCCTTGTAAAGATCTCAGCTCGTGGAGATTCCTTGGTGGAGGGAGCTCCTGGATGGCTTTAATCTTGGATGGGTCAATCTCAATGCCCCTGTGACGGACGATGAACCCAAGGAATTTTCCACTGGATACGCCGAAGGCACATTTCATAGGGTTCATTTTGAGCTCATATTTGCGCAGCCTCTGGAATACTACTCTCAGATCCTGCAAATGATCTTCTTTTCTGCTGGTTTTCACCACCAGGTCATCAATATAGCACTCTACCTTTTTGAAGAGCAAATCATCAAAGATCTTTGTCATAGCTCTTTGATAGGTAGCGCCGGCATTCTTGAGGCCGAACGGCATTCTTTTATAATGAAATATCCCCTTCGGGGTGCGGAATGCGGTGTGCACTCTGTCCTCTTCAGTAATCCAGATCTTGTTATATCCAGATGACCCATCCATGAATGACAGGGCTTCATGGCCGGTGGTTGCATCGATCATTACTTCAGTGATTGGCACTGGGAAATCATCCTTCGGGCAAGCCTTATTCAGGTCCCTGAAGTCTACACATATTCTGATCTGCCCATTTTTCTTTTTCACGGGCACTATGTTGGCCAGCCATGTAGCATACTGGTTTTCTTCAACAAAGCCCACATCAATCAGCTTGTCGACTTCTTTGTTGATCTGATTTATCAGTTCAGGACGCATTCTCCTTGAAGGCTGCTTTACAGGGCTTGCCCCCGGGTTTATCGCCAATCGGTGCTGTGCCACATCGGAGCTCAGTCCCGGCATTTCATCATATGTCCATGCAAAGCAGTCTCGGAACTCTTTCAGAAACTGTATGTACTGTTCTTTGGCAGCTGGCTCTAGCAGTGCACTGAGGAATGTCGGCCTTGGCTCATCTGCTGACCCCAGATTCACTTCTATCAGCTCATCGACGGTGGCCTGGCCTCCGTCCTCAACTTCGGGTGGGGCTTCTTGCAAATCAATAAAGCCACCCGGGATATAATTCTCTTCAGTTTCATGCTCCTCTGTATCGTCATCCTGCTCATCAGCGGATGTCGGCTTATCATATAAGGCCGATACCATCGGATTCTGTTCAGTCTGCCCCGAGGACGAGACTGGTTCAGAAGAGAATTCAAAAGTGGAATCTTCCGCTCTTAAGGATCTTTTTGTTGCAGGTTCCCTTGAAAGGTCGTCTTTTTGTAGAGCCCTGACTTCTTCCAGAATGCGCTCAAATTCCAGGCATTCTCTCAGTTCTTTGGCCATCTGGTCTTCATCCGGGGTTCCCGTATCAAATTGTGCTTCGGCCTGGAATAGATCCTCCTTGCAGGACGGGTCCTTCCAGCACCGACCCCTCTCAGTTTTATCAGACATCCCTGCTTCTGGCTGGTCATCTTGGGCTTCATTGTCTGTTATGGTTTGATACATAATCTCTTCATCCTCAAAGGGATATTGATCATATCCTATCCCAGGGGAGTCTCCATGCTGGTAGAAGGTAGAGATGACATCCACCTCGGCTTCATAATATTCTTGAAGGGTATAACCCAATCCCGGATGCTGTGTGATCTTCCTCAATTCCTTATTATCTCGAGGCGGATCCCATAGCTCCCTGAATGCTTTCTTCTGGGCTGCAGATTGTAGTGATGGCATTTGCATCTTGGAGAACATCTGCGAAACCTGCTGGGTAGTATACTCCAGGCCTGTAATCGACACCATCTGGTTCGCGGCTTCTTCAGGGACCATGCAGTCTCGATCATCTCCTTCGACTGCCTCCCCGGTGTAGAATATGGTAGGTGGCTCGCAGAAGCGAGGGATTTCCATAGTCTTCAGTGGCAGCACTGTTTGGTATTCTAGGCTGGCGACGGGTTTGATTAAACCTCGTGGGACCTTCACCTGGATGCACCTTTCTTTCATTTCTTGATCAATGCTATCTGGATGGATGCTAGGAGGGGTGATCCGAGCAAAATCATCAGCATAAGAGATGTGAGCTACTTCATGCTTTTCAACATAGCCCCTGGGCGGCGGTGGAGACCAAGCTTTTGCCTTCGTCGCCGGCTTCTTCTGGCTGATCACAGCCTCTTTCTTTTCATCTTTTTGTGACACCTCGGTGTAGTAGGAGGCATCGAGCATATGGCATTCGAACACTTCAAAAGGGTGTAGGTCTGCAAACACCCTTTCTTCCTTTCCTTCATGGCAGTATTTTATGCATTGGTGTAGCATGGATGGCACTATTTGATATTCATGCAGCCACGGTCTCCCCAACAGGGCCTTATACGTGGTGTTGGAGTCGATTACATAGAATCGTACCACGGTAGTGAGGTCGCCCAATGTGAGGTTGAAATCAGCCACCCCGAGAGGTGTTTCACATTTCTGGTTGAACCCAGCATTCTTCATGTCTCTGACCTTGGTAAGCTGCAGATCAAAGTAGTATTTCTGATAGATGCGATACGGGAGAATATTTACAGCAGCCCCGGGATCTATCAGTATCCTGCTCAGCGACTGACAGTTCAGGGAGCCCCTCATATACAACGGCCTGTTGTGACTGGCATTTGGGATCAGCATATCATCTTCTGTGAACGTGACTGATGGCCCTGAATTCACTTCCGTTAAGAGTGCTTCATATTGTGCCGGCGACTGCAGGGCATCCACAATTGCTTGGCGGGCCTCTTCACTCAGAGAGAGTATCTCCCAGATGGAGAATCTGGTGGGGAGCTTCTTCAACATTTTCATGATTCGACTGCCAACCCGAACATTAGACAGCCTCATCTCCTCTGCCCACCGGGGTCTTGGAGGTTCATGTGGTGCCTGTGGCCTTTGCTGCCCAGTCCCAGTTTCATTCTCTTCATCGGTCTCCCGGAGGGCTTCTTCTGTAATGACTGCCCCTGTCTTTGCTAGAGGGCTATTTTCTTCATTTTCTTTATGCTGCTTCTGCTTTCCAGTTGCTGTCTGCTGGCATTTATCACTTTTAGCTGGAGCAGTATGAGACGGCTGCTCATTTTCCAAGCTGGACAGGAACTCCAGGAATGAAGGGGCTCCTTCTGCTTTATCTTTTCCTTGGTACAGGCTGGCAGGGGGAGGAACCTGGACACCGCGCACCTCTGGTTTTGGGATTTGATAGGGTTGCTCCCCTCTGAACATAATATTATGGTTGGCTGGTGGCGGACGCCCCCATTTTCTCCCAGAACGTGTTGCATGGGCTGAGGTAGAGGCCTCAGCATGATTGGCTTCTAGCTGGACATCTGATGCTTCTTGTTCATCATCCTCCCCGGGCAGAGAAAAGAGTACCGACAGAGTATTGCATTGTACTGTCGTGACCTTCTTTCCCTTTTTGGCCTTAGGCCGTCTCTTCTTTTTCTGGGAAGTTGGCTTTGCTAGTTCCTGCCCCCAGAAGGACTCAGTCTCATCTTTTCTTTGTTCTGCCTCCGGCTGCTCTTCAATTTTCAATTCTTCGAGCTGCTCCCAGAGTATACAGTCTTTCACCAACAGGTGTTTCGGCTTTTTCTGCTCATACTCATCAAGCTCATTAATATATTGCTGCAGACGCCTGGTCGCAGGGCTTTCTTCTTTATGTGCAGGGAGGGGAGTTTGTCTCCTCCGGTTGCGAGTATGGATCCGGATGACTGGTCCGGTCTCAACTGTAGGCCATATTGGCTTTATTGGAGGCGACTCAGGCCTTGGGGTGACACCCCGGATAACTGCTCCGTTGGTTTTGACTGCGGGAGTCTTCTTCCTATTTTTTGCGGGTACCGTCTGCCATCCTTCCTGATCTCTCAATGGGGTGAGGAGGCAGGCTTCATAGGTGTGCCTGGTGCATTCTTCAGCGGCTTCCTTAGGCAGCTGTTGATAGATTGAGATCATATTGGCGGCCACCCTCCAGGGCGGAAGCTCATGTGGCCGAGGCGGCTTCACCTGGTAATCTCCCAGCTGCAGTTCACCCTTCTTGACCATTCCTTCCATGATATCTTTGAAGACATAACAGTCTTCAATTGGGTGCCCCAACACCCGGTGAAATGGACAGAACATCGGATCATCTTTCTTTTCTGCATCTTCGGGCTTCTTCGGTTCAGGCAATGTTACCTTATTGAACTTATATGCCCAGTTAAATAATGCTGCAGTCTTATCCTTGGGAAAAGAGTAAGCCCTTCTCATCCTGTCCCTTAGAGAGACCTTGTCTCTTCTTTCTGCTGTATCTGCCATCGGGGGAGCTTCATCCGCCCCTTTCTTCCCTTTTTGTTGCTCAAAGGTTCTAAAATCGACGGTGTTGGCCTCAGAGTGTGACGGCCGCCGATCGTTGGATTTACCTTTCGGCATGGCGGGAGTATTGACGGTCGGACGTTTGGACAAGAACGTCTCGACCTCCGCCACTATATTGTTCAGTCGGTCAAATGTTTTGACATCTGCACCGATCATTTTTTCCAGTACCTCCCTCCTGAGGTTCTGCTTGCATATCTGCACTGCATCCTCCTGATGAGGAGGTCTCCTGCATCTCATGGCTAGATTCCTCCATCTTTTGATGTACTCCAGCGCAGTTTCATCCTGTTTCTGCCTGGTAGCATACAGTTCTGCTATTGTGATTTCCCTTTCCGTGACATGAAACCTGTCGCGGAATTTTCTCTGCATATCGGGCCAATCAACCACTGACCCTGCTGACAAGCTTGAATACCATTCAAAGGCTAACCCAGTGAGGGACGAGCCAAAGAACTTGAGCAGATAGGCTTCATCGACTGCTAGGTCGCCCATGATTGTAGTATAGTAGTCTATATGCTCCCTGGGGGAGCCCTGGCCATTGAACTTCTCAAACTTTGGCGGCTTGCTGACGCCTGGAGGTAGTCTTTTGGCAGCATACTGGGGGGGATACGGCACCTTGTACACATCATAGGCACTAGTATCGTCTCCAGTCTTCTCTGACAGCTTCATTTCCACAATTCTTTCAATCATCTGCTTGTGGGCTACAGCTGGATCTATCTCTTCTGGGAAGAAGCGCGCAAGATGGGCGCGGTAGGCTGCGTCTGAGACACAGAGGGCTGAGCTACTATTTGCTGTGGAACAGGTTGGCTTGGTGCTTTGCCCTTATCAGCTAAGAGAGGATTAGCCAGGATAGTTGTTTCTGTGGAGCTGGATGTCTGCCCCGCAGGTTCAGCTTGTTTCGAGACTGATGTAGCTTCCTGTCTCTCATTGAGCTGTCTTCGGAGAGCATTGATCTCCTGTTGGTATCTTCTGAACATCATCTGGATCACGGGATCCATGGTTGATGGAATTTGTATATCTTCAGATGTCCCTTCAGCATCATCAACAAAGGGGTTATCCCCATCTTCTGCTGTCACCACATTAACTGTCATAGTGGTAACCCTGCGGGCTCCATCATCAATTTTGATTTTATCTTTTGCTGCCTGGCCTCTTCTGGTGACAGGACCAGGTCTAGTTGCCAGCCTGAGCAATTCATCTGGCTGAGTTGGTAATATATCTTGCCCCCTGGCCAGTCCAGCCATATTGCAGGCGAAGATTTGCATCTTTCCTCTCTGCCTGTAGACCTTTCTTTTTATTTGGCTAGGATATCTGAGCCGGTCAAAGACCGATATTCTTTCTTTGGCTTCTTTCCCGTGCGGGTCTTCTTCATCATGTCCGGCCCTGAGGCCTTCTTCATAATCATTTGAATCGGAGGAAGAGACTCCGTACATCATTTCTTGAGGGATATCTTCTTCTTCCTCATCCACGGTACCCAAGGCACGGGATAATCTTTGTTGACCGAGGGCGGAGTTCCCAAGGTAGTGGAAGTAGTCCTGAACCACTTGTTTCATTTCTTCAGAGTTGTGCCTCTGCGGCTCAGGTTGGAACATCAGTCTTTCCTGGCTTCTTTGCTGATAGGCCAGTCTTGTTATCTGAGCATTCAAATGCTCGGCCTTGGAATATCTGAAGATGTCGGCCTGTCTGGCGCAGGCCCTCGATCTTCTTGGGATGGCAACCATGGCTGGTTCACACATTCCCGCCTCGCCATTCTGGCAGCAGTTGGCAGCAACATCATGGTTCTTTCTCTGCCATCTTCTGCCCCCGGCCCTGGGGTGGGTGACAGCATCATTGGTAACCTTCTCCCCATCTTGAGCTGGAGCCCAGCTCTGCATCTTCTTCGGTTGCCATATCTGCTTATATCTTGCTGGCTTGGGCGCCAGTGGCTTCCTCCCATCAGCTTCCCAGTTGGCCTTCTTGGTGGCCAGAACTTGGAACTTGTTGTCAATCTGGATGGTCGAGACAATCCTGTCCGGCCGGACTTCTCGGGGGCGACCGTCGAGGTTCACCCTAACATCGCCCATCATCATTGTCTTCCCAGAATTTGAAAGACGACGATCAGCAGCAGCATACCGGCTCCTCCGGTTGGTTGTTTTTTCCCTTCTGGGCAGCAGTGGAGACCACGTCCCTCCTTTGAACATGGTGCACATAGCAGGCGACGGCTGTCGAGGCCGTCTTCTCTGGTAAGCTAGCCTTCTCATCAGCAGCCCTTATCGGGGCACTTGCAGCGGCGCCTTGCTTGTTGTTGTCGACCTGCAGCAGGTCGGTGAAGATAAGGCCCAGACAGTTGGGCAGCCCGACGGCGGGCGGCATTGATCCGAACGCGAGGGGTACCGCCAGGTAGCCTTCTCGCACGTGCATGTCGATCGGCTGCTGGCCGAAGCAAACGGACATGACTCCGGCTGTCATTGTAGATTCCTGGAAATAAGGAAAGTACACAGAATCAGAAATTGAGGGGGAGGCCCGCTGGGCCTCCTACCTTAGCGCAAAGATGAAGGGAGACGTAGTCCCACCGGGTGTGCCAGACTTGTTTGACGCGGATTTTATCTCGCACGTGTCCTATTCATTTATCTATTGATTTATTGGCGTGCCAGTCACCGTGGTGACGATTCTTATTGTGCGCTCGATCTGACTTGGTCAGTCGATTGTGAGTGATCGTGTCTGGACTAGTAGTCCGTCATACCCTGAACGCTATGACGTTAATTACGTCCTCCCTAAGGAAGACAACCCTTGATTAAATGCTAGAGGTAGGAGGAATACAGCGGTAAAGCCGTATGCTCAAAGGAGACAAAGTCCATCTGTTTACAAGACGTTAAACGTGTTTGAACAGAACAGGGGTTTATTAATTACGGGGGGGGAAAAACCTGCCGGCATATTCCCACCATCTTGGATGATGTCAAGTGGGGAATAGGAAACCACCCATGCAGCGGCAGGGTGGGCTCCGCAAAAGATCGGGTATATGTATAGACATAACCCGGAATCCGGATGGGGACCGGCCCGATGTAACACACCCGGTACGAGTGCGATGTCTTATTAATATCCCCCTTCGGAGGGCCATCAGAGATCACGCAAGGGCATAACTCCGTGGGCCAGCGGGGTTAGAGGAGAATACCACATTCGATTGGTGGGGATATGTAAATTTCGGCAGCATCTCCCCTGAACTTGGATTATGCCAAGGAAGAATAGGTCATCATCCACGGGGAGCCGGGACGACGACCGAACAAAGATGGGCACCGGGCCCGGGGACATCTCTTGCCGTCATATTATTTGATCAATATTCCCTCGGAACCCATCAGAACACACATAATGACATGGTTCTTTAGGTTCGTGAGGCATCGGTGAGATCCGGATTTGGGACAGAAGCTGTAGGGGAGATCTTCCCCATTTATTGTATCTCATCAAGACATATGTGATGGTTTATAAATATCTCCTTAAACAGGTGAGAGGGGGAGATTAAGAAGTCTATAGAAGAGTGGTGCAGAGGTGGGCCTCTGAGTGGGTTTCATCTGACTGAAGAAGGGATCTCGGCTTGGCCTTTGGTTTGGACAAAATGGGGCTCTCGGCCTGGCATTTGATGGATGGAGAGGGGCTCTCGGCCTGGCGGTTGGGCTGGCCAAAGAGGCTTTCGGCGGCCAAGAGAAGGCTCTCGGCCAAGAGCTCTCGGCGGCCAAAAGAAGGGGGAAATACCCTCTCGGCATGGAGGCTCTCGGCCTGCACCTGAGCGCGCCGAGAAGGGGGGGCGCCGAGAGGGGCAGCATCAAGGCTTGGGCAAAAAGGGGTGAATGGCTATCGACAGGGGGGTTCTCGGCCTGGGATTTGGGCTGGCCAAAGGGAGACAGGGCCTCTCGGCCTGGGGCTTCTCGGCGGGCTCATGGGCGCGCCGGGAAGGGAGGCGCCGAGAGGGGCAGCTTCAATATTGGGCAAAAGGTGTGAGGGTGGTTATGAAGTCAGAAGGGTTCTCGGCAGAGGGCTTCCCGGCGTGCTTCTGGCCACGCCGGGAGTCTGTACGCCTGGAGCCTTGCATGCGTGGCCTCACGAGGAAAGCGTTTGATAACCAACTGGGTTGTCGTTTAGCTAAAAGACGGGGAAAGCATCTCGGCCTTATGGTTCTCGGCGGGGAAGCTAGCACGCCGAGGGGGTGAAACGCAGGAGAATCTCAGGATTTCCAGAGCTCAGGAACGATGCTCTGTTCTGGTATTTTCTGAGGATTTCAGACCCAAATCAATGCCGGGCCAGAGGTGAAAGGGAGGAACTTCATGGGGACTTCTATCAGAAGAGTGTCAAGGGTTTTGGCTGAATGAATCAAACGGAGGAGATCAGACTACCACCTGATCCTGTTGAGGATTTTGCCCTCTGTTGCAGGCCATTTGGGGGAATCGGGAGATGACTGCCCTCCGACCCCTCCAGAAGAATCCAGTGACATTAAACCCATGGAGAATGAAGGGCTGTGAACCATATAACTTCAGGCCCTAAGCATCCAATGTTTAGGATGGAGAGCCTGAGATCAGATCGTTATTCATGAGAGATGGGCAGCCCAGGAAACCAGAAAACTGATATCTCTGGCTCCTGAACCGCCAAAGGGGAAGGGCTCCTCAGAAAACCCAGATCATAGATGTATATAAAAAAAAAACGGGTATCGAGATCGGGGGGAAAGAGAGAACAAGACTCAGTAACCCATGGATGGGGTTAGGAGTCTTACCCTCGTCCCCCTTCAAGGAATGAACCCAGGCGATCGGCTTCTAAACCCAAAGAAAATGATCTGTGCTCTTCTCAGACGAAGGCCGTATACATTGAGAGACAGACGGACGTAGATCGGTATGTTGATCCATCAATACCCAGACGGGTCATCTTGATGCTTCATTGCATTGCATATAAAAGATATTACACCGACCACGAAAGGCAAAATGTAAAGCAAAAATCTAAAATCAAGGCCGGAACTCCGGCTACAGTTGCTAGATCGAGATAGAACTCGCCATATTACATCAGATAAAGAAAGAAAGAAAACATGGAGGGGAGGGAGGAGCATTGACTCCTCTCCCTCCCCGGTGCCCACCTGGAGCTCTCCTTCTTCTTCTCTTCTATTTCCTCTCTGTTGATCGAAAGGGGAGGGGTGGCTCTTTCTCTCAGAATGATCCCCTTTCTCTATCTGGCTTTCTCTCTTTTTTTTTCTTCAGCCCTTTTTTTCCTCTCCAGTCGATCGATCCCGGAGCCCTCTGATTTTTTTCTCTCTCCGATGTTGTCCCCCTTTTGTCTCTATCGAAGGGAGGGGTTTTTATAACCCCTTTCCTCTTCCTTCTCGGCAGGCATCTTCACGGCGCGCCTGAGGCATGCTTCCCGGCGCGCTCAACCTTGATCTCTGGCGTCATATCTGGGCTTCGACATGGGCTTTGGACGCCATCTTCATATAGGCCCACTTAGGGTTTCTTCAAATGTATCATCATCCCAAATGGTCTATCATTTCTGAAATAGCTTGTATTGACGTCACGATTGCAATTTTCATCAATCCGCAGACAGGGTTCTATCAGTTCGTAGATAGGGTTCTATCAGTCCGTAGACAGGGATTTATCAGTCCGTAGACAGGGATTTATCAGTCCGTAGACAGGGTTTTATCAGTCCGTAGACAGGGTTATATCAGTCCGTAGATAGGGATTTATCAGTCCGTAGACAGGGTTCTATCAGTCCGTAGACAGGGTTTTATCAGTCCGTAGACAGGGTTTTATCAGTCCGTAGACAGGGTTCTATCAGTCCGTAGACAGGGATTTATCAGTCCGTAGACAGGGTTTTATCAGCCCGTAGACAGGGATTTATCAGTCCGTAGACAGGGTTCTATCAGTCCGTAGACAGGGTTCTATCAGTCCGTAGACAGGGATTTATCAGTCCGTAGACAGGGTTTTATCAGCCCGTAGACAGGGTTCTATCAGTCCGTAGACAGGGATTTATCAGTCCGTAGACAGGGATTTATCAGTCCGTAGATAGGGTTTTATCAATCCGTAGACAGGGTTCTATCTTATCAATATCGTCACTCGAATGGCGACGAGCTCGGACATCAGCCTCAGTCTTTCGCTGTTGGTCAGATCTTCTTTTCAATCATGCTTCCACCCCTGTTCATTTTTCGGGTGTCAACAGGACTTTAGGACTGGCTCAAGAATGGGTGGATTCAGCTGCGCCACCTCGTGTCGGGAGAAAGACGCGGGGACCGACGACCTGCATTGACTGGCGCGTGCGATTCCCCGAACAGTATGAGGACTGGCAACGGGGTGGAACGATTGTAGAGTCACAGGCGCGGGATAGCGAGGACTACTTGCGTCTATATAGGACAAAATACGCAGAGCGGTGTGGACGCACTAAAATTCGGAGGGGGGATCCGTTCGTTTGTTGGTCGGGGTTAATTCTTCTATTTAGTGCGAGGGCGTGCCAGTCACAAAGTGACGATTTATTCGGGCTTCGTGGAAGCCCATGGTGCGCTCGATCTGACTAATCAGACAATTGTGTGGTTCGTGTCGGGACCGAAACCCGCCGTGCCGTAAAGGCCACGGCGTTATTTACATCCCCCATACGGGGGAACACCCTTGATTGATTGCCAGGAATAAGGGCCCTACGGCCTAGAGAGAATACTAATAATGCAGGAGGATAGTGACAGACGAACTATGCTAGAAACCCGTCTCGGGACGTGAATGTTCAGACTATGTCGGCCACTCATGGGCCACTTCATGTTCGGACGAAGCTCCGTGCTTGTAGTATAAAAGACGATGACAAAACCGCGTGAATGTCTGCCACGAACAAGGCAAGTTTAATGAGAATACGGGACTGGATCCCGGTAGAAACGAGTCAAATTGATAGACTGTTGGCCGGAGATGATTTCGAACTGTGGCCATGTCGGAAATTCCGTAAACCACGTCCGATACCATAAGGCGTCGTCGGTTTTCTCTTTGCACCCAGTCCGAGGGAGTGGATTATTAAGTGCATAGCCCGAGCTTACTAACGTGCGCCCTCACACGCGGATCGACCTGCGCGGTCAGGTCGCGGGGTTCAAGGGGGCAGCGCCCCTTGCGGGGGTTTCCGGGGGCAGCGCCCCCGGAACAAAAATTCAATTAAGGCGCGGGTGATGGAGCTCCTTCCATTCATTCTTTTATTAATGGCATTGATCTCTTGTATTCCCCTTTGAACCTTTCTATTCCCCTTTTTTTTTACTAGCCATTTATCCCCTTTTTGTTAAGGAGGCGCGCCGGATATGGGAAGGAAGATGATGGCGCCGATTTAGGGTCTTAACAGGTAGACAAGGGGGGGAGGGCGCGCCGGGTATAGGGGCGCCGTTTTAAGGTTGGCAAAGGAGATATTGGGGCACGCCGTTTTAAGAGTTTAACAAGGAGGGAATGAGGGAGGGCGCGCCGGTTTAGGATGGCAAGTTGGGGGGCGCGCTGTTTTTGGAGGGCAAGGGAGAGATTGGGGCGCGCCGTTTTAACGTTCAGTAGGGGAGAAATGGGGGGCGCGCCGTTTTTGGGCTTCGGTAAGATGGAGATGGGCGCGCCGTTTTAATGTTGAATGGGGAGATTGGGGGATTTTGTGAGGAGGGTTGAAGCGGCGCGGTGGAACAAAGGCCGCGCCGTTTTAACTCGCGCTGGGATAGTTATATGAAGGTTGTTTCAGAGCTCTGTTGCCGTGTTTTCTTTTCCTTTCACCCGTAGATTGATTCAAGGTTTGATTTGTTCGTTCTGTTGATAGATCAAGCTGGTAATGAGAAGGTTTTAAGAGTTTTAACCATTTCAATCGTTTATTATGATGAAACAGTATGAACGTCTAAGAGTTTTATTCAAACAGTTTGCTCACAGAGGCCTCACTTCGTTCTTCATTAGTTTAACTCGTTCACCTGTTGTTGAGCGTTCTTAGCCCTGGCGAAAATCGGGCAGCACCTCCCCTAGACCGGGGCTTGCCAGAGAGAAGCAAGAGTCACCACGCGGATTACTCCCGGGTAAAGTCTCAAAAATGCGGAGCGGCCTCACGGCAGTCCGTTAGTCCGAGTATGAGTGTGGAACGCTCGAGGGCCAGCCTACGAGAGCGACCATGACTCATGGACGACGATATTCGGGGCGAGACGGAATCTATGCCACAGTAGGGCAATGAATGTTCATCCGACAGTGGGCACCTTTGTGGGTCATGCCATGGAAGGGCAGCCCTCAAGGGCCAGGGATGACCGGAGAATGAGAAGACGGAGCAAAGAATGGAACAGAGAACATAAGAGTTGCAAAATAGACTTTTCTTCTTTTATTCACCCACACAACGGGGAAGGAAACTTGATACAGATAAAATAGAAGAGAAGGCGTTACAAACAAAAGGGGAAAATACATTCGATGGAGAGAAAGAGAGATGCATTAGACGGAGGAGGGAGAGGGAAGCATTGGCTTCTCCCCCTCCAACTCACCTCTCACTCTCGCCCCCTACCTCTTTCTCTTTTCTTCAGCCCAGAACCGTGGAGCTCTCGGATGCCAGTAGCTCCTTCTCCTCCCTTCTCTCTTTTCTTTTCTCTCTTCTTCTGTTCCCTTCTTCTCTTGATCATATCCCTTCCCTTTGCTTCACAATGCTGCCCTATATATATTAGCCAGCCTCGGAGCGTCCCTGCCAATTCCACCTCGTCCGCAACAAAGTCAGGAGTCGACTCGTTGTGCTGGACGCCGTTGATTCGTCCCGTACGCTGCTGCTCGTCCGAGGACAGGATGTTCGTAGGTTTGCTGGGGGTTGCTTTGCCAGTAAGCTTCTGTGCTGTCGAACGGAGGTTGAGACAGAACCAGGGGCATTGAATGTTCTGTGCATCTCATTTATGCAGAACAGAGTATCGGTCGGCAGACGGGACAGGATGAGGTTAAACTCATTTCATTAGACGCGCCGTTTTAAGAAGAGCATATGGTGATGGCTTGTCCAAAAGTAGCGCGCCGTAGAAATGCTTCAGGGAACAGGATGAGGGGTTAAAACGGCGCGGGGGGAATAGTGACCACGCCGGTTTAACTCAAGTGTAATTGGCATGCCGTATTATGCTTTTTGGCCTTCAAAATGGCCATGCCGTATTATGCTTTTTGGCCTTCAAAATGGCCATGCCGTAATAGCATACAAAAGGTGGCGCCGTTTTAACGGTTTAAACAAGGGGAGAGGGCACGCCGGAATTGGGCCATTCAAGGGAGAGGGGCGCGCCGGTTTGGCCATGCCGTTTTAGCAAGGGGGCGCGCCGTTTTAAGGCGTGCCGCTTTAAGGCCCTCCCGCGCCGTTTTAAGCACGGAACGGATTCTTTCCAAAGTCGAGGATGTTTGTTATGAATGTTGACATTCCCGGCATGCTCCGGTTGCGATGTGTGACCTCTATAATATTCCGTTTGTAGCCTCTGGGACTCGGTCCCAGATTCTGCGTGACTTTCGGTGCATGCCGAGACTGTGCCGGAGTTCCCGACTCTTCTCTGATTCAGCTCTCGGCATGGCTGGTCGGAGCCTTGTAGCTGCATCTTCTGCTTAGGGGGCTTCCTTAGCGGATAGCGGACCACCAAGTGAGTTCTCGTCCTGATCGGGCGAGGCATGAGGTTTATTCGGCATTTCTGTCTTCGACTCGCGCTCTAATGTGTAGACGCGAATGTCGCCATCACCATCATCGTCATTTTTTGGCGTCCACAAGCGGCTCCAACCCCGGGGACTTGCGGAGGTAGGTTTCCCCTTTTTCCCTTTTCTTCTTTCTCCTTTTTTGGTTTTCTGGTGAAAATGCTGACTTGTAAGGCTACAGGATATCCGGGATGCCATGATAGCGAATTTACGAACTCGCTTGGTAGAGATGGAACAACAGTTGGGCGATGCCGGCGGAGCTACGAGCGCTCCGGTAGGTGTACAGTACATTCCTAATTAAAACCCCAGATTCCAGATGTTGGCTGCTAATTCACATGGTCGTAGCATGCCCAGATTGGCGCGGCCTCCCCAGCGATGGGAGTAGGTGGTGCCTCTTCCAGCTTGTGCATTCCCACCTCAGAACTTGACTCGCTTCATGAGCAACTTGCTCACGCCACGCAGCGTGCTGCGGAGGCAGAAGGGATGCTCCGTATACAGGTAAAAGTTTCAGCGTTGAGTTCTCTTTGTTTACGCCTTATCGCGTATCTGAGATGGTACACTCGGCAGGAAAAGGAGACGGAAGAAGCGCTTGCCCAAGCTGCGCAGAAGGAGGCTAGGATAGCAGAACTGGAGAGGGAACTGCGGCGTCATCTTGATGACGACTCATCCAGGGATGCTATGGAACTGAGGATCACTCTCCAGTTGGAGAGGGAAGACCGTGAGAGAGAACGGGCAGAGAGAGAAAGAGCCAACAGTTTGGCTGAAAGGGAGGAGCGAAGGGCCATGGAGGCCCAACTATTCGAACTCCGAATCGGCCTTGGTCTTGCTGAACAGTGGCTGAGAGATGGTGAGGAGCGCTACCAAAAAGCACGAGAGCGTGGCTTTCGTGTTGGTAGCTTCTCTGCTGCTTCCGTGGATCAACGCCGGGATGTGAGAATAGGAAGAGGAGTACAGAGCGGCAGGAGTACCGCTTTTCGTAGTTGGGTAGCACCTTTGAGAGTGTTTTGCCCGGAGAGTAGTGGGACGAGTAATGCAGAGAGAGAGGGCGGAACTTGATGTAAAATTTTTTTTGGTTTTTGGAATAAAACACAAGGTTTGGTTTGTTTATTTTTCACCTTTGCTTCAGTTACCTGAATCTCTGCACATATCACTGAAACAAACAAATCAGAATTTCTGTTCTGACTTGGCCCCTTGCTCAATAAGCAAATGGTCACTGTGACTGTCTTTGATAACTGGTCAAGGGGCCAAGCCTTTATTTTAACGAAGGCAAGGGAAAAATGCAGTGATGATAAATGCGACAGGCAAGCACACGAATGCAAGCGATATTAAAAATGAGATGATGCACGTAAATGCAATCATGCAAAATTGATTTGTTTTCTTTTTTATATTTGATATTTTTTTTGTTTTATCATAAAAAGATTTTTTTTTGTTTGCAAATATGTACATTTCTCTTTTCCATTTTTTTTGTTGCTTTTATCATTTCAATTTTTTTGTTGCTAACGCCCGGCAAGCACCCAAATGGCACCTAACCTTCATGAGAACAGGGGTTTCTTACTAACCTCCCAGGTATCCTAAGTGCACATCTAGGTTGATATGGGCCTCTAGACCCCTCGAATGATGATCCCGCCGGCTAAGACTTACCCTGATGACAATACCGTCATGCCATGCTTAGGCTCCCAGTTGCTTCCGACCATAGGGATTCACCCAAAAGGTGTTCGAGGTAAATGATTTGCCCGACCCGGGTCTGTTTCCTCACAACTCTAGATGGTATATGATGGAACACCCTGGAACCCTAACGACCAACCGCGCGACGCTGACCCAGAATCAGACGCCGTCGCACCCATAGGTGACGCGCTTGCATTGGCCTAAGCCCGAGGTTAAACAAGAAGACATCAAGGTGGTAAACAGGGGTCTTGACCAGCCAGAAACACAGAGACTCCTTCGCAGCGATAGCTTTTGCTTTTCAAAGTAGGCAACCAAATGTGTATATTAAAATAAGGTCGCAGACCCTAGGCAGTTTTCACCCTTCAGAAACTCCATCGAACCTTCATCTTTAGAGGGAGAAGGAAGAGCGTAGGGGATAAACCTCCTGAGAGGACCGGCAAAGCCGTTAACCCGGCGAGCGAATAAGGGCCCATTAACTCTTTCCTTTCGGACAACTTCGGACCAAATCTCGAGCATTTACATTCCACGGCCCCTTTTATGGATTCAGACTTTCGCTTTGAGGGGTTTCGTTTATCGCACCAGGCACGGTCACGACCAGGCTTTTCTCTTGATTTTGATTTTGTATTTCTTTTTGTGAGGGAGATATAGTCGTTTGACGTTTGTGGGCTCCCTCTTTGTATGCCTGCGGGGACACTGCCCTCTTCTCGTGCTCTGATCGATGCTCGAGGAAATGGGTCCTACTCTTGCCTTTGGGGTTTGAGTTTTGGTTTCTCATGCTCAGCGTTTTAAGGGCGCCGACTGTCTCGTTTGGTCGAAGAGAAAAGAATAAAGATTACAGCTTCCGGAGATCTTCCGGGTGGAGCCCCACCGTAGGTGATGCTACCGACGTTTTTGAATAAAATACATAAGTGAGCACATGTTAGCTTCCTTCGAGCGAGCATAGGCCGACGTGGCCGGACAGGGATCTCCACGGTTCTGGCAAACCAAGACCCGGTGCCTACCAAGCCTCAATGGGCCCTATCCTAACATGAAGGTTAAATGCAGGGACTTAACTACATGGTGGCTGCCAGGCATCGGCATTTTGAATTTTCCATATTTTTAGTGGTTTTCAATATTTCTTTGTTTTTGATATTTTTTTATCTTTTCATCATTTTTTTGTTTTGTGCTAAGGGTAGTATTTCTTAAGATAAAGCCCATTCCAAGGGTGGGATAACTCGGTCCCTTCGGCGTTGATTAGTTTGTAGGCGTTGCCAGGGTACACGGCTTGAATTACAAATGGTCCTTCCCAATTGGGTTGGAGCTTAGAACGCGGCCCTCCAGGTTTGACAAAAATTCTTTTTACGACCATCTCACCAACTTTCAATTTTCTCTCAACGACTTTCTTTTGGTAAAAGCGAGCGAGTCTATTTTGATACACACGCGCGTGTTCGGCGGCGGCCAGCCGCTTCTCATCCAAAAGTTCCAACTGGGCGAGGAGTGAACTACGACGATCGTCGAGGGGAAATTCCTCGTCCAATTGTACTCTGAGAGAAGGGATTAGAGTCTCATATGGGACTACCGCTTCCATACCATAAGTAAGGGCAAATGGAGTCTGCCCGGTGGGGGTACGGATTGAAGTGCGATAGGCCCATAGAGCTTCGATAAGCTTTTCTGGCCAGTCTGAAAACTTGCTAGACTCGCAGGTTTTTTTGATGATTTTGAGCAATGTTTTATTGGTGGCCTCCGCTTGGCCGTTACCTTGTGGGTAATATGGCGATGAATGATGCAATGCAATTGCGTACCTTTTGCAGAGGTCCTGTAGGTCCTGAGAAATGAATTGTGGCCCATTGTCGGTGACGATCGTGCTTGGGATGCCGAATCTGGCGAGAATGTTCTTCATGATGAACTTGCAGACTGTTGATGCCTTGATTTCTGCGTAAGCTTCGGCTTCGGCCCATTTGGTGAGGTATTCCGTCGCAGTAAGGATGAAAGATTTCTGCTTGGTGAGGGAATTGGGATCACCTAGGGGACCAATGATGTCGAATGCCCACATGGAGAAAGGCCATGGGGAGGATATTAGATGAAGTGAGGAAGATGGTGAATGGATTTTATCGGCGTGAAGTTGACACTTGACACACCTACGGACATAGACAGCACAATCTTCTTCCATGGTGGGCCAATAAAAGCCTTGACGAATGATCTTCTTGGCGAGCATCTGACTATTCACGTGGCCACCGCACACACCCGAATGCGTCTCTTCTACACATTTCCAAACCTCATCGTCACCAAGACATCTTAACAGAATACCAGTAAGGCTCCTCCTATAGAGTAGACCTCCAACCAATGTATATTTCTGAGCCACCCTTCTTATGGCTTTCTTGTCCTCTGCGGTGGCCCCTTCAGGATAAGACTGATTTTGGCAATATTTGACAATTTCATAGAACCATGGTTTCTCTTCATCAGCCAGTTCTTCTTCGGCCTCTGCCAACATGATCTCCCTCTTTTCAAGGATATCTTCCTGCAGGATCTTCCTTGCTATCCTGTCTTTGATGTTTACGTAGGAAGCATCATCGATTGCAGGAGCATGAAGTTTGTAAATGGAAATGGACTTAAACCATCTTCCTAGAGGGAACCTTATGGATGATGCCAACGAGGCGAGGGCATCGGCGAGAATGTTCTGATGACGAGGGACATGAACAAAGATCAGTTTGGCGAACAGTTTGGCAAAGGCAGCAGTGAGTTCTTGGTATGGCTTGAGTTTGGGATCACGAGTGCGATATTTAGTGAGCACCTGGCGAAGGATGAGTTGACTATCACCTATGACTCGCAACTCAGTGATACGAAAAGAATGGGCGAGTTCTAGGCCAGCTAGAAGAGCTTCATATTCGGCTATATTGTTGGTAACTGGAAATTTGAGCTGATATGCCAACGGGAATGTGAGACCTTCAGGCGACAGGAGGGCGACGCCGATTCCTCTCCCTTGAGAATTCAGAGCTTCATCAAAATATAGTGTCCACATTGGCTCATCTGATTGGTCGATGGACATTAGTTCCTCATCTGGAAACTCTGATTGGATGGGATCGAACTTGGGGAGAGGATGGTGAGCGAGATGCTCGGCTATGGCATAGCCTTTAATCGCCTTTTGCTGGGTGTAGGTGATGTCGAACTGAGAGAGAAAACTTTGCCAGCGTGCTAGCCTATCCGTAAGGACGGCTTTCTCCAGAAGGAATTTGATAGGATTCATCCGAGCAATCAAGTGGACCTCATGAGCCAAGAAGTAGTGTTTCAATTTCTGCACTACCCAAACGAGGGCAGCACAGGTTTTCTCCATGACGGTGTACTTCTGCTCACAGGGATTGAGAAGTTTGGACAAGTAATAGGTTGCCCGTTCCTTGCCTTCTTCATCAGCTTGTGCGAGGACGGCTCCCACAGAGTCATCCAAGACTGAGACGTAAAGGATCAGAGGTTTTTCTGGTTTGGGTGGAATGAGAACGGGTGGACTAGCCAGATATTCCTTCAACCCTTCAAACGCTTTCTGACATTTAGAATTCCAGTGGAATTCTACTCTTGGCTTGGTCAACTCGTAGAGAGGTCTACACCTTTGTGAATGTTGGGACACAAACCGACGAATAAACTGCAACCTCCCGATTAAACCTCGGACTTCCCTCAAATTTTTGGGAGGCGGCATATCCCTGATGGCCTTAGCTTTGTCGGGATCTATCTCGATCCCTCTTTTACTCACAATGAACCCCAGCAATTTACCCGACGACACACCAAACACACACTTTTTCGGGTTCATTTTCAATTGGAACTCTCTTGACCTTTGCAAGACCTTAGCCAAAACTTCTGGATGTTTCATCCTGGTCCTTGATTTCACCAATAAGTCATCCACATACACTTCCAGATATATGTGCATCATGTCATGAAATATGGCCATCATCGCTATTTGGTAAGTAGCTCCAGCATTCTTTAACCCAAACGGCATGACCACGTAACAATATGTTCCCCAAGGGGTAGTGAATGACGTCTTTTCCTGATCCTCTTCTGCCAAACGAATTTGATTGTATCCTGAAAATCCATCCATTAAAAAGAGGGTTTCGTAGCCTGCCGTGTTATCAATCAGCACATCAATGTGAGGCAAGGGAAAATCATCCTTTGCACACGCGCGGTTAAGGTCCCGGAAGTCGATGCAAATCCTGACTTTCCCATCTTTTTTCATGACCGGGACAATGTTCGCCACCCATTGAGGATAAAGGACGACTCTAATGAACCTGGCTTTGTGGAGCTTATCGACCTCTTCCTTCATTTTCAAAGCCATCTGAGGGTGGAAACGCCTTAACCTTTGTTTTACCGAGATGGACCCTGGTTTTAGGGTTAAACGGTGTTCGACCAAGGTTGAATCCAGACCCGGCATATCATCGTAGCTCCATGCAAACGTGTCCTTATATTCCTTGAGAACCTCAATTAATGCCTCTTCTTCAGAGGGTGGTAGGTTGTCACTTATGAGGATGATCCTAGGGTCTTTCTCAGTTCCCAAGTTGACTTCTTTGGTGGATTCTTCTACGGCGGTTGACGGCTCGTCGAATCTCCTCATTCCACTAGCGTATGCGCCCGCCGCATCCTCATATTCTTCACCCTCATCTTCAGTGGGGCATTCTTCATCCGTGATCTCGTAGACTCCATACCCTTCATCAAATGCACAGTCGCCCTCGCATTCTATTTCGGGTAGCTGGATGGGATTTTCTAACAACTGGGGGACGGCAAGAAGGGCCTGACACCTGGCGGCCAAATCCAGAAGGAATCGATGAGGGATCTGCCTACCCTTGGATTTCTTCCTAGGTATTACCCTTGACCTATCATTCCTAGATTGACTGACAATATTTACAGAAGAAGAGGAAGACGAAGAGGATGGTGTAGAATGTACAGGAGAAGACCCCTCAGAGGAGGGGTAGAAAAGGTCGCTCATCGGACTTTGGACGGGTGGTCCGCAAGGCGGTACGCACCCGTGGGAGATGTAGGAGGTTTCCTCAACGAAGATGTGTTGTTGGGGAGTTTGAAAATTGACGTTTTTTTTTCGTTTCCATTTTTAATGACAAAGCAGTGAAAAGAGATTGGAGGAGAGAGAAAAGGGGTTATGGCTAGAGGATTGTGAGGCTCATAGAGCAGATCATGGTTGAAGACCTGGCGCGGGTTGAAAAGCCCGCGCAGGTATGTAAGCAAAGAAGGGGACCTGGGAAGATCATCAGACAATTGTCTGGCCCAGGAAGAAGATATCAGTAAAGGCTGAGATGAGTGGATGGAGAGGACGGCGGCTAATGAGCCGTCGACGGCAATGTTGAGGACGGATGAAGATCCGTCGATGACAGAGTCCTTCTGGCGAGGACGAGGATAGTTTGGAACATTGGCAAGAGTGGTAATATTCTCTGGTATTTCGGAGGTCAATGGTGGTCCTTCAAGCTGCGGAGACGAGAACATCCTTTCCAGTGCAACGGAAATGTCCCGTATGTCGGACCATTTGTCCCACTCGCATTCCGGATCTTTGATCTTGCCTCTTTTGGTGATCCTCTGACATTTTTCAGCCAAATATACAGCATATGATCCCCCATATGCTTCTCGTGGGTGATCTCCCATCTGAACCACGGGCCCTCTGTTGAAGTGGTTTGATAGAGTCCACGTGAGGGGCTTCCAATCTGCCTTGAACGGTCCTTTGAAGCCTAGGCCAAACCTGCGGTTCGGCCTAATTTCCTTTGGCGGTTTGAGCATACCCTGTAACTGTGTGCCCAGACCCTTTCCTTGTTGATAGCCGATGTTCCTCATAATCTCCCAACCTTTGGAGTGAAAAGGGAGACATGATGTTGCAGTTGCCCTGACCGGCTCCTTTGGTGCTAGTGGAATGTGAGATGGATCACGCACGTCCAGCAGTGATAATATGGGCCGATGAGATGGCCAAACGGAGGGCAGAGAGGTGTTGATAGCATCCACTGTGTGAAGGACCGGTGTACTGACCACTTTAATAATTCTCCCATTGTAAGGAAACTTCATGCACTGATGGTTGGTGGAAGGCACAGCGTCCATGGCTTCGATGTAAGGGCGACCCAGTATAGCCTTGAATGTGGGGTCCATGTCGAGGACATGGAATTCCGTAGGAATTGACATGGGGCCTAGTTCTGCCTTCAGAATAATCATCCCCTGCGGCGGCCTTTTGCTATTGTCATAAGCCGTGACCGTGATCGAGGAAGGTCTTATTTGTTCCTCGTTGACCCCACACAACTGAAGAGTGCTCATGGAGATCACATTTATGGATGCACCCGTATCCACAAGACACGGGTTTATGGATACCCCATTGATTTTTATTGAAATGCACAGTGCATATTTCCGAGCTTCCTTGGGAGCGAGCTCGTAGTTGTGAAACATGATGGCTGGTTGTGTGTCTGTTGGGGTCAGGACGGTCGAAATCTTCTCCACGGAGAGGTCTTCATTAACCATGACCTTTTGAAGATATTCCATCAAGGCCGCCTGGTGGGATGTGGATCTTTGAAGTAGCTCCAGGATGGAGATCCGAGCAGGTGTCTTATCCAGGTGTTTCAATAGATCATAATGTGTTCCAGGGATAGCTCTTTCTGGTTGTTCTCCATCATCCTTCTCTGGCTGAGATAGCTCAGGATTCTGACTGTTGTGGGGGAAAATCCTGTGGAAGATCCTTCCACTCCGGAGCACCATTGCCTGCGGCTTTTGTACCTCTGTGGGGGTAGCAGTGGATCTTAACAGGGGTTTGAGGGGTAGTAGTGGAGGAATGGTTGATGAACCAGGGGTGATGACGGGAGCAGGGATTCTGATGAGGGGTTTGTTAGGTGGTGGCATGGTGGAGGTAGAGGGGATATCGCGCGGATTATGAAGGATAAGGGGTTTGGAAGGTGGAGGTGGAGGTAAGGTTTGAAACGGGTAAAGGTTTTGAGGTGGATGGTGGGTGATGAGTGGTTTTGAAGGCATTAGTGGTGATGTGGTGGAGAAAGACGGGGTTATGTATGGTTGACGGATGATAAGGGGTTTAGAAGGCGTAGGGGTAAATGTGGTAGAGGTGGATGATAAAGTGGGGGAGTGGGAGAAGGTGAGAGGGTGTGAAGGCGTAGTAGAGAGTGTCGGTTGATAGGAGGTCGGGGTGCGGATGAGAGGGCGTAATGGTAGTGGAAATGGTGATGGTGATACTGACGTGGGTTGATGAGAGAGAGGTGCTACCCGGGCAAGGTGAGGGGGGTGCATGACGATAGGGTTGGAGGTAGAAAGAATGGAGGTACTTTCCTGGTGCCATACCTGCTCTCTCCCGACTTCCGGGAAGGAGGAGATGGGGTTAACCTGATGATTGGGCTGTTGGTGC
The DNA here is from genome assembly GCA_022559845.1 of Amorphophallus konjac. NCBI lineage: Eukaryota > Viridiplantae > Streptophyta > Magnoliopsida > Alismatales > Araceae > Amorphophallus > Amorphophallus konjac. The sequence continues at coordinate 33,688,181 of CM040129.1, forward strand.
TCCGGTAATGGATTCTGGATTATTCCCATGTCGGGTTGTTGTTGTGGGGCCTGCTGAGGCTGCTGTTGTTGTTGTGGTTGCTGTTGCTGCTGCTGTTGTAACTGCTGCTGTGGCCTCTGAGGAGGTCTCCTAGCCTTGAGAGCCGCGACGTACCGTCTCATCTCATCCCAATCTATTTGATGTTCATCATTCATATCATGGATGTAATCTTTGAAATGGAAGCAGTAATCCACTGTGTGTCCCGGCTGCCTGTGGTAGACGCAGTATTTGGAGGTATCAACATTGGGGGGCCACGCGGGCCTTTCTCTGGGTAGGGCGAGTTGGTTTGATGCCATGAGGGCATTAAAAATGTCTGCTAAGGTTTCTGGCAATGGTGGATAGTAGGCTCTCTTGGGACCGAGCGGCCTCCTTTGTTGCTGTTGGGGACCATAGTTCCCCGGGGGTGGAACTTGGTTGTACTGAAGCGGTGGTTGTTGTTGCTGAGGTTGTGGTTGTTGTTGCTGGGGTTGGCGTAATGGAGGCATATTATCCTGGGGTGGATTATTTTGGGGTGGAGGACGGAGAGAGAAAGGACCCGGTTGAAGGGGAAGTCGGGGCATTTGTGGAGGCCTTGGGTTGACTGCATAGTTTGCATTGTTGACCGCACTGACTTGCTCATTTGTCACGACCCCTTCTGTGGCTCCGCCCGGGACACCAGCGCCTGTCTTTCTAACCACTTTGGGCTTCGGTGACTCAAACATGTTCATAATGGGGGAGTCTTTTAACTGGGTTTGGATGTACCGGGCCCTTTCATAGAGTTCCTCCATTGTAGTAAGTTTATTCATGGCCAGGACGTGTCTGAACTGTGGGGTTGCATTAGACATAATCATCTTCACTTGTTCGGGCTCAGAGAGGGTATCCCTTATTCTTTCCGCCAGAGACCTCCATCTATCAGCATATCGGACAAAATCCTCGTCGGGTTTCATCTTTTCGGCCACTAGGTCAGTAATGGAGAGTGAGGGACCGACCCTATCCCTATATTTCTGCAAGAACCTTCTCTGGACTATTTCAAAATTCTCGGCCTCGCGGGGCTCCAGAGAATAGAACCACTCAAGCGCGGGACCATCCAATGATCTCCGAAAGAGGTATGCCAGGGACCTCTGATCATTTTGCCAGTAAGAGGACTCATACATGAAATCCTTGAGATGAATGAAGGGGTTGCCGATACCATTGTATCTGCGGTACGTGGGCATTTCGGAGGGAGGAAGATGAATGACGGGAAGGATTGGCAAAGCAACCTCCGGGGTGGCTTTCACGTCCACCATTCTTCTCAGATTTTGAAACTGCTCGTCCATGCGGTTGAACCTATTGAGGAGCGATTGGGCGAGCTCCTCTGGAGGTGAAGGTGGCACTTGCCACTGGGGGAGAAACTGTCTCCCGGAGACTTGAGGGGGAAACCCCGAATGAGAGGGAGTTGTCGGACCACCGACAGTTGGCCCTAGCTGAAGCGGTGTGTGGGGAACAACGGGAGTTTGAGATTGTGACGGGAACTGGAATGAGGGTGGTTGTTGGCTCGCTTGTCCTTGAAGCGAGGGAGACTGGATGGCTTGCGCCAATGAGGGAGATGGAATGGCCTGCACGGACTCTTGGAGAGGTGCGATGGCCGGAGTTGATTCCTGGGGTGTGGGGGAAACAGATTTCCCTTTTAGAATGGCCTGGAAGGCCCGGAGCTGTTCAGAGGTAAGCTCCGTGTTGGCGAGGACGCCCAGTAAGGAAGTGATATCCTGTGGCGGGGACGTGTCCCCGGCAATAACTTGCACCTCATGCGAGGGGTCATGAGAAGGACCCAAGTCCATAGCATGGACTAGCGGGTCGGCTGTCAGACCACGGCTAGGGTGGTTCTCCTCAAAAGATTCGTGAGACATGCTCACAGTTTTCCCAGAACGCAAAAACATACACTAGCAAGTAGGTAGCAGAGATTATCAAACAAGTGGATGCCTTTACGCCCTTTTTTGTGTTTTGATTTTGATGATTTTTTTATATTTTTAGCGAGATCCGAAGTTCACACAAAATAGGGACCCTAGTTTATTTTTGTTTCACCGCCGTGTCAGCTAGGGTCTCTCGTCTTACCACGAATGAAATGACTAACTCCGGGGAACTTCAATGGTACAACCAGCCCAGTGAACGAAGAGGAGATTCTTCGATGTCGGGGACTTACGGAGGTCCCAGTGTAGGAGATTCTAGTCCGTTGAGAGGAATTCCCAAACGGAGAGTCCTTCCTTCACCGGGAAAGGGTGATCCACAAAAAATGAAAAAAAGATAGAAAAGAGGAATGGATGTATGCAATGGAATGCCGACAGATATATGGAGTGGGAAAACAACAGAAATAACAGACATACAATAAACAAAGAACCAATCAACTGACAGTGCTACCGTGAGCACAACGGGGGCGCGCGCGGGCGCGAAGGTGGAGAGGCACGGGTGGTGCCGAACTTACAAGGGTAGCCGAAAGGAAGCAGTAGAGGTCCCACCGTGATCGCCAATCTGTGAGCGACGTCACGCGGTTCGGGGAAGAGCGGAGAAGGACGCGGAGCGCGCGCGGGCTCCTTCTTTTTTGTTTGTTTGCTTGTTTTGCTGCAACACAGAGATAATAGAGAAGAGAGAAGGGGCCACCACGGGAGATTGCTCCGGCGGGGCGAGCGGGACAAGTATAATATAGCAAGATATGGGATTCAAACGGCCATAGCGGGAAGTGACTCGCCGCGACCTCGGGGGGACGGGAATGGTGCAAAAATTAAATAACAAGAATTGAAACGGCCATTGGGGAAGTGACTCGCCGCGACCTCGAGAATATGAGCAGATAATAAGATGACAGAATATGAAGAGAATACAAAGTGCGGGAATTTAAACGGCCATTGGGGAAGTGACTCGCCGCGGCCTCGATGATAGGAGCAGAATATAACAGAATATAAAGAGAATATAAGAACGGAAATTTAAACGGCCATTGGGGAAGTGACTCGCCGCGGCCTCGATGATATAAGCAGAATATAACAAAACATAAAGAGATTATAGGAATAGAAATTTAAACGGCCATTGGGGAAGTGACTCGCCGCGGCCTCGATGATATAAGCAGAATATAACAAAATATAAAGAGAATATAGGAAACAGAAATTTAAACGGCCATTGGGGAAGTGACTCGCCGCGGCCTCGATGACAAGATGTGATCGCCAGGGGCCGAAAGACCCCAAAATAAGAAAGTGATCGCGCCTACCTCAAGAGCGGGAGATGGCGGGTTGCTTCTTCCTCTCCTTCCGGCCGGCCGACGGAGAGGGCTTTCCTCGGGTACCCTTGCAAAACAACGACAAATAAATGACAAGTGGATTAGAAAGATGGAGGTGTAGTATTCAAATCCTTGCGATAAAAATAACGAAATGATGGCAAGACACACACCTGGTTGGTGTTATCTTTTAAACCCCTCTCGGACTCGAGTAGGAGGAAAACGAGATGATGGATGCAAGAAGTATAAGAGAAGAAGCGCCCTTGTGAAGGGGGATAGAGGATGCAATATGATGAATGTAAAGAACTATGGAGAAAAAGGGGAAGAAAAGGCTTATTGGATGAGCCGAGGGTGAAATCCGGCGGAGCTCCGGCAGCGTGGGGACGACGTGGAAGCGCGGTGGATGAAGACGACCTTCCTCTCGCGAGCGTGAGCACCCGAGAAGCCGGCAGAACCTCCACCTACAAAAGAACCCACGGGTTAGAAAATGACTCCGTATCCTCTGGGCTCCGGCAGCCTATCGGATCACTGCTTAGCTCCCCCAGAACTGAGGGGGTGGGCCTCTATTTATAGGGCTCCGGAGGGTGGAGGCGTCCAGGACCCTGGACACCTCCATCAGGGCCGAAATAATATTTTATTCTATTTTTATATATTTTTTTAGAATACTTTTGTGGAGGCGTCCAGGGCCCCGGACGCCTCAAGCAGGTCCACTGAAAATCGACGACGGCCGCACGCGGTTTGGCACAACGCGTGGTTTTGTGAGCGGCGCCTCGTGATTCAGAAATGGGCGCGTCCAGCTGACTGGACGTCTCTATATTTTGGATTTTTTTCACACACGACAAACCGTCATTCGGTGGCCGGCGCCCGTGAGGGTTTTGATGGAGGCGTCCAAGGGTCTGGACGCCACCAAAATTATATTATTTTTTTATTTTTTTATTTTTCTTTTGTCTTTTATACCAGGGCTGACATTTTTAACTTTTTTATTTATTTTTATGGAGGCGTCCAGGGTCCTGGACGCCTCCATTAATATATATATATATATATATATATATATATTGTATGCCAACTGGCATTTTGCATATATTTTTTATTTTTATTTTTATGGAGGCGTCCAGGGTCCTAGACGCCTCCATTAATTTATATATTTTTTATTTAGTTTAAGCCCTGAGAAAATAAATAAAATAAATTAAAAATATGGGGGCGTCCAGGGACCTGGACGCCCCCATTAAGACCCACCCGGGTCCTTAGATCAAGCGTCGGCGGGCGCCCGGAAGACACCCTTCTTGGTTCCGGAACCTTTTGATGCGTCTGACTGGTGTTGATGCCGTCCGAATGCCGTGACGAGACGATTCCGGATGCCGAAAAGGGCGGAAGAAGACTCAAGAAAAGGAAATACTCAAGTGATTCGAAATGCGTAAGCCGTCGCGGGGCGTCGTATAGTAATATGAGACTTTCTCAGGAGACGTCAGGAATGGCGTGTCTACAGCGCCCTCTCGGGTTTTCACGTGGCGGGGTACCCGGTTTTGCCTGCGACGCCATTTCAGGTTTTCGCCATAGCTGGGTTATAGCCATTTTTGCACTTGTCCTAATACAGGAGCAAGTCTGGCGGGGTATATCTACTTTTAACCCCATTTTTATTTTCTTTTATATGTTTTTTTTTCTTTTTGATATAAGAGGTGGTAGGTCGAAGTGTGATGTCCGACCCTTGGCTGATAGTAGATGGCTGTTGGCCGGAGCACCGGGCCTTGTGCCGAGCAGAATGGTTCATTCGTTAGCGAGGGTTGAATGTTAACGCAAAGGAATGATATTTTTCCGATTCGAGCGTAAGGCCCGTAATGGCAATAATGTGAGAAGGCCGGCTAGGACACGAGGTCTCAAGTCGAAAGGGTTTATTCGTTAGCGAGAAGATAATGCTAACGCGAGGGAGGGATTTCATGCCAGTTCGGACGTAAGGTTCGTAATGGCAGTATGGCGTATTCTTTTGAGAGCTTGGCCAGGGCAGAGTGCCATTAAACCAAGGGAAGGTAGCTCGGTTAGGGCGGAGTATCACCAGACCAAGAAAGGTAGCTCGATCAGGGCGGAATGCCACTAGACCAAGGAAGGGTAGCTCGGTGAGGGTAGAATGCCACTAAACCAAGATAATGGTAGCTCGATCAGGGTGGAATGCCACTAGACCAAGGATAGGGGTAGCTCGATCAGGGCGGAATGCCACTAGACCAAGGAAGGTAGCTTGGCTAGGGCAGAGTGCCACTAGACCAAGGTAAGGGTAGCTCGGCTAGGACGGAATGCCACTAGACCAAGGATAGGGGTAGCTCGATCAGGGCAGAATGCCACTAGACCGAGGAAGGTAGCTCGGTGAGGGTGGAATGCCACTGGACCAAGGAAATGTAGCTCGATCAGGGCGGAATGCCACTTGACCAAGGAAGGGTAGCTCGATCAGGGCGAGATGCCACTTGACCAAGGAAATGTAGCTCGATCAGGGCGGAATGCCACTTGACCAAGGAAGGGTAGCTCGATCAGGGCGGGATGCCACTTGACCAAGGAAAAGTAGCTCGATCAGGACGGAATGTCACTAGACCAACATAAGGCAGCTTGATCGTGGCGGAATGCCACTAGACCAAGATAAGGTAGCTCGATCATGGCGGAGTGCCACTAGACCAAGGAAAGGTAGCTCGATCGTGGCGGGATGCCACTGGACCAAGGAAATGTAGCTCGATCAGGGTGAAATGCCACTGGACCAAGGAAATGTAGCTCAATCAGGGCGGAGTGCCACTAGACCAAGATAAGGTAACTCGATCGTGGCGGAATGCCACTAGACCAAGATAAGGTAGCTCGATCGTGGCGGGATGCCACCGGACCAAGGAAATGAAGCTCGATCAGGGCGGAATGCCACTTGACCAAGGAAGTGTAGCTCGATCAGGGCGGAATGCCACTTGACCAAGGAAGGGGTAGCTTGGCTAGGGCAGAATGCCACTAGACCGAGATAAGATAGCTCATTCGGGGAGTGCCGGTTGAACCGTGTGGTATGGCTTTAGGTGCTTCCCATTGAGGGGAGAGAATTGGATGACTCCTTTGTGATCTGCAAGGATGTATGCACCCCCTTCATATACTCGGTGGACGACGTATGGTCCGACCCAATTTTCAATCAACTTCCCCTTGGGGTTGGAAGCCATTACTTCTCTTCTTTTGACCATCACCAGGTCTCCTTTCTTGAATTCTCGACCCTTGACCAGCTTATCAAAAGCACGGGCCATACGGGCTTGATATAGTTGAATATTCTGTTGCGCCCGAAGGCGCTTCCCTTCAAGCTCGGCGAGCTCTTCTAATCTTCTTTCTATGTTGGCATGTTCGCTGCCCGCCAATCCATGCTGGATAGCGACTCGCAATGAGGGGATCTCCAGCTCAATCGGCACCACGGCCTCTGAGCCATACACAAGGGAGTAGGGTGAGCAGCCGGTAGGGGTCTTGTAGACCGTACGGTAGGCCCAGAGTGCCTCATACATTCTTTCTTCCCAATCTCTTCTGTCAATCTTGACAATTTTTGCCAGCAGAGTGCACATCATCTTGTTAAAGGCTTCTGCAAGTCCGTTGGCCTGAGGGTAGTAGGGAGATGATGTTCTCCAATCAATCTTGTATTTGTCAGCTAGCCGATAAACCTTCTGATTTCTGAAGTGGCTGCCGTTGTCGGAGATGATTCGGCTGGGAATCCCGAACCGAAATATTACATTCTGCCGTTATCGCCCTGACAAGTTGGATATAAACCGCCGGACGTATGCAAGACGGCCCTGAAAGGATCTTAGCTCAGAGAGATTCCTTGGCGAGGGTAACTCCTGAATCACCTTGATCTTTGCGGGGTCTATTTCAATCCCCCGATACCTGACAATGAAACCCAAGAACTTTCCGCTCGAGACTCCGAACGTGCACTTCATAGGGTTCATTTTTAATTCATACTGCCTTAGCCTATGGAAAATGACTCGGAGGTCTTGCAGATGGTCTTCTTTCTTTTTGGTCTTGATTACCAGGTCGTCTATGTAGCATTCGACCTTATGGTAGAGCAGCTCATCAAATATTCTAGTCATCGCCCGCTGATAAGTTGCGCCGGCGTTCTTTAATCCGAACGGCATTCTTTTGTAGTGATAAATGCCTTTGGGTGTCCGGAAGGCAGTGTGGATCCGGTCATGTTCCGCGATCCATATCTGGTTGTAGCCAGACGACCCATCCATGAATGATAAGGCCTCATGACCAGTGGTTGCATCTATCATGACCTCCATTATCGGCACTGGAAAGTCATCTTTAGGGCAAGCTTTATTCAGATCCCGGAAATCAACACATATCCGGATCTGTCCATTCTTCTTTTTCACGGGCACAATGTTAGCCAACCACGTGGTATATTGATTTTCCTCGACGAAACCCACATCAATGAGCTTGTCGACCTCTTTGCATATCTGAGTGATGAGCTCTGCCCTCATACGCCTAGGGGGCTATTTCACCGGCTCTACCCCAGGGTTTATGGTCAGCTCATGCTGTGAGACTGAGGGGCTTAGTCCCGGCATTTCTCTGTAGGTCCAGGCAAAGCAATCCCGGTATTCTTGTAGCAGCTGGATGTACATCCTCTGTTCTTCGGCAGACAGTTGGGCACTGAGGAAGGTTGGTCTAGGGTCATCCTTGTTTCCCAAGTTGACTTCTATCAGTTCATCGACTGTTGCTTGACCTCCGTCTTCTATCTCAGGGGGTGCAGGCTGGAGGTCGACAAAGTCTGGTATATCATCTTCGAGGTCGAGGACCTCGATCCCTTCATCTTGACTTATTTGGGTTCTGCCAAAAATATCTTGTCCGGCTGACAATGGGTGCATGCACTGTTCTGCCAACAAGTTTACCTTCCCAGCAGCATCAAGGGGCGAGATGATTGCCTCACTCCCTGCTGAGGAGATTGCAATCACCATGGGTTGGCGATTACTTATCATCGGGTCAGAGTGGCCTTGTAGCTCTTTGGCAAAGGGTGAAGAGATCTCGATCCCTTGAGCCATCATGCCCTCAGTGGAGGCAGCCATTTCTCTTCTAGCAACATTTGTCCCTTGATCAGGCTCGGGGAAAGCTTCCCTGACTGGTTCGAGAAGTGCCGACATCATGAATGGAGGTGAGCTACTGGAGGGAGGCCACTCTGCTTCTTCAACATCTTCAGCTTCACTATTGCTAGCTGTGTCAAATTTGGCTTGAAGAGCAGCATCTTCTGGGTAGACTTGTTCCCAGCACCGGCATGGGAACACAGCCTCGGACTCCGGACTTCTTCGCTGGGTCGGTTGAATGCACTCAACTTCTGTCAGGTGCTCATCGATAGCTGCCCCCAGTGGGTTATCTTCCATCGGGTAAAAAGCAGAGATGGTGTCCACCTCGTAGTGCCCACTATAATAGTATTCTTCGAGGGTGAAACCCAGTCCCAGATGCTGAGTGACGCGCCTTATTTCTTTGTCTAGGCTTGGAGGATACCATAGCTTCTGGAATGCTTCTTTCCTCTTGCGAGGTTGGCCGGAAGGGATATACTGCTTCTGGAACATCTCGGCCATTTGATTTGTTATGAATGTCAGCCCCTGTACAGGCATGGAGGGGTTTTCTATATCTTCAGGCAGATGACAATCAGTGTCTTCCAGTGTAGGGTGTTCTTCAACTGTATAAAATAGGCTGCTAGGACCATCCATCTTTGCCACCTCCCATGCTTTGAAAGGCTCGACAGTGGTATGGTTGAGGCTGAAAATTGGCTTGGTAAGACCTTCGGGGATCCCGATGTGGTCGCGCTGTTGATCAACCCTGACTTTATTAGTTTTGGGGTAGATGGCGGGAGGTGCTATCCGGCCTACATCCCCGACAACAGTGATGTGCGAAACCACCTTGGGCTCGACATATCCACGCGACGGCGGAGGGAACCATTCTGTTTTGGAAGTGCCTTTTGCTGTGCTAGAAGAGGCCTTTGTTGCAGGGGCTTTCTGCGACCGTTCTGCATATAGAGGAGCGTCTGCCAAGTGGCATTCGAATACTTCCAACGGGTGGAGATCAGCAAATACTCTCTCCTCCTTCCCATCCAGGCTGTATTTAATGCATTGGTGAAGCGTGGAAGGGACCACCATATTCTCATGTAGCCAAGGGCAGCCAAGCAGCGCCTTGTATGAGGTGCGGGAATCAATGACATGAAATTGCACCTTGGTGACAAAGTCCGCTAGGGTGAGTGTGAACTCTGCTACTCCTAGCGACACTTCGCACTTCTGATTGAAACCGGCGATACGCATATCCCCGACCTTCTACAGGTGCACATTGAAGTAGTGCCTCTCATAGATCCTGTAGGGCAGGATGTTGACAGCTGCCCCGGGGTCCACCAGGATTCTATTCAGCCCTCTGCCATTTAGATGTCCCCTCATATAGAGAGGTCTGTTATGACTGGCAATGGGGAGTAACATGTCCTCCTGGGTGAAGGTCATGCTGGCCTCTGGCAACACCTCAGCTAGGCAGGCATCATATTGGGCTGGCGTCTGGAGAGCGGCAATGATTGCCTGTCTAGTCTCGTCACTGAGAGAGAGGATTTCCCAGACAGTGAATCTTGTCGGGAGCTTTTTTAGTAGCTTGACCACCCGACTTCCAGCTTGGACATTGGATAGCTTCATTTCATCTGCCCACTTGGGCTTGGAGGAGGTTTGGGCTACGGCCCCTGACGGACCTGCCTCATCAGACTCGGAGGCCGTACCCTTTTACCCGGGGTTACCTCCTGGCTACTCTTCGCTGGCTACTGTCGGCCGAGCTTCTGTCTCTTCTGGCAATCCGGGAGATTGCTGGAGCTGTGGGTGATTGCCCCCGGTCGTTGGTTCATCCTCCCAGCATGGCATCTTCCCTTTTGACATCTTTATGAATTCCAGAAATGAAGGAGCGGGAGTGCTACCTCCACTTTGGTTATATAATCCTGACGGAGGAGGGATCTGAGCTCCCCTGACCTCCGGAGGGGGTATTTTGTAGGGTTGCTCCCCTCTGAAGATAATATTATGGTTGGCGGGCGGCTGACGCCCCCACCTTCGACCCGACCGGGTTGCATGTGTAGCAGTTGTGGCTTCAACCTGGCTTGCCTCAGTGGCGGGTGTGAAGCAAATTTCTTCTTCATCCTCTTCATTGGGCAGATTGAACAGAACAGAGAGGGTGTTGCAAGAGAGGATCACCCCTGTCGTAGCCTTGCCGGCCTTTCCCTTCTTTCTTTGTCTTCTTTTCTTTTCTTTGGCTGGCGCTTGCCCCCAGAACAGGCTGCCATCCCTGTTTGATGCTTTGTCAGCTTCTTCTTCTTGTTCTAGTGAAAGTTGTTCCAGCTCCTGCCACGGGAGATGGTCCCGTACCAGCAAAGGTTCTAGCCTAGGCTGTACATACTCTTCCAGTTCATTTATGTAGTCCTGCAGTCGCTGGGCTTCTGGACTGATCTTCCTGACCACCGGCAACGGAGTCTGCCTCCTCCGATTGTGGGTAGGTATCCGAATGACGGCTGGCGGATTGGTCCATACAGGTGCTACCGCTGGTGAAGGGGGTCGTGGTGTGATGCCACGAATATGTGCCCCCGGTGCCGGGCGAGGCAGAGCCTTTTTCTTGGCTCTTGCAGGGACTTGCTGCCATCCCTCCTGTTCTTTTATTGGTGCCAGAAAGCAGGTTTCATATGTATGCTGAGTACTGGCTTCTGCGGTCTCCTCAGGCAAGGCTTGATATAAAGAGACCATATTGACGGCAGCTCTCCTTACGGGCGCCGCATGTGGTTGTGGAGGGTCAACCTTGTACTCCCCCAATTCTATTTCTTCCTTCTTTACCATGCCTTCGATAAAATCCTTGAAAACATAACAGTCTTCGATCGGATGTCCAAGCATCTGGTGGTAAGGGTAGAATCTTGGGCTGTCTCTTCTTTTCAAGTCCTCCGGCCTCCTCGGCTCAGGCATGGTGACCTTATCATACTGGGTAACCCAGTCAAATAGGATCTTGGTCTTCTCCTTTGGGAAAGAGTAGGGCTTCTTCATTTTATCCCGGAGGGATGGGCCTTCTTCGCCGTCTCCGGTCTTGGCAGGCTGAGGAGCAGCTGTCTTCTTGCCTTTATCTTTTTGCTGTTCAAATGTCTTGATATCAATGACATTTGCTTCTTTCGGTGCCTGGCGCCGTTCTGTTGCCTTACCCTTTTGTACAGTAGGGGCATTTGGTGTGGGGGCGGGTTTTGCTAGGAAAGCCTCCACTTCGGCCACAATATTGTTCAGACGGTCGAACGATCGGATTTCCATGCCAATCATCTTTTCAAGCACCTCTCTCCTCAGGTTCTGTTTGCCGATCTGCACAGTGTCCTCCTGGTGCGGGGGCCACTTGCATCTCATTCCGAGGCTCCTCCACCTCTTGATGTAGTCGAGAGCGGTCTCATCTGCCCTCTGTCTTGTTGAATAGAGTTCAGCCACTGTGACCTCCCTCTCTGTAACATGAAATCTTTCTCTGAACTTCCTTTGCATGTCCGACCAGTCGCTGATCGACCCAACCGGGAGGCTGGAATACCATTCAAATGCGAGCCCTGTGAGTGAGGACCCGAATAACTTCAACAAGTATGACTCATCGGTGGCTAAGTCACCCATGACGGTCATGTAGTAGGCGACATGTTCCATCGGGGAGCCCTTCCCGTTGAACTTGTCGAACTTCGGAGGCTTGCTAATCCCGGGAGGGAGCCGCTTGGCAGCATGATGCGGCGGGTATGGAACCCTATACGCATCGAATACAACATAGTCACCTTCAGCCCTTTCAGCGAGCTTCATCTCGATCATCCTTTCCACCACCATCTGGCTCACGGTGGTTGGGTCGACCGGTTCCGGGTAGAAATGCGCAGGCTGCGAGTCGGGGGTGACCAGGGTGGTCGTCTGTGGAGGAGGATGCAGTAGCAGAGGTGCCTGGCACACCTGTGGCAGCACTGGGGGAGCCAGTGGCTGTGACGGGCGTTGTTGAGTTGTCTCCAAGTTTGGCTCCGCCTGCATAGGCGGGGTGGTGTAGAGTGGTGGGAAGTCGCCTTTGTTGATGACTCCCCTTGATGATTCGGCCTGCACATCGGGCCGCTTGGAGGCAGAGGACTGTTCTGTCCTTTTCGTCAATTGCTTCTTCAGTTGCTCTATTTCTTGGCGGTACCTCTGGAGTATCATTAGCACGGCCGGGTCCATAGCTGCGGTGCTAGGGATGGCTTCTGTCGTCTCGCCAGATACACCCTCAGGCAGGATGTCAAGCAAGACGTCTTCTTCTTCATCTGCCGTTATCACATTTGCTGTGAGAATAACGGCCTTATCATGTTGCTAGAGGCGAGGTAAGGGTTGCCTTCCTTCAGTCACCACCAGTTTCTGTTTTGCGGCCTCCACTCTTCGAGTGCTCGGCCCCGATCTTTCGGCTAGCCAGGCCAACTCCCGAGGCTCCTCGGGCAACTTTCCATAGCGGCCATCTATTCCGGCCATATTGCATGTGAAGATGTGCATCATGTGTTTCCGTCCGCGAACCCTCCTCTTGACATTCTCCGGGAAGGTAAGCCTTTCGAACACAGAGACCCTTTTCTTTTCCTCCCCAAAGGGGGTAATGTCATTGGCTTGATCATCGGAGCCTCCTTCATATCCATTATCATCAACTGATGACGCCATCTTCCAGTTGTCTTCTTCTCCTTCCACTGCCGTTGATGGACAACGGTCTTCTTCAGCTGCGGCTGCCTGCAGCAGCCGTTGTTGGCCCAAAGAGGGGTTGCCCAACCCCCTAAAATAGCTTCTGACCATATTGGTCATTTCATCTTGCCCTCGGCTCGAGTGCGGGGTCGGAGACAGTTGTTGACCTCTCATCGGAGGAATGTGAGTAAACCGAGCCCTCTCGGCAGTCTGCTGTAATCTTCTTCCCACAATGGGGATATTGCCTTGTCGGGCGCAGGCCCTAAAGCTTTCTCGGCGTGGCGGATCCACGATTCTCTCTTCCTTCCTTGTGATAAGGTTCCTTTTGTTGTTTTCTTCTGCTCTGGTGGATCTGGGGTGATACTGCACTGGAGCTTCTTGCTGGACAGGCTGGACCTTTTTGGGGACCCAAACTTGCTTGAATCTTCTTGGCTTAGGAGCCAACATTCTCTGGCCATGACGGCCGGCTTCTTCTTCTTCGGCCCTTCTTCCAGCAAGAGCCTGGTAGGAGTTGCGGACTGGCACAGTAGGGATTTAACGACCCGAGAATCCAATTACCGGGAAGGCCCGATAACCCGAGACTCGCACCGCCACCCACGAGCCCGAAGACTCGGAAGGGTTAAAAGGATGGTGTGGAGACTACACAAGTATCACAAATAATTATAGAAATTAAACAGTTATAATATTAAGCAGGAAATAAATTAACTTTTTACATGGTCCACAATAGAAATTAACAACAATAACAATAGTCCACGACTAGTACAGTGACAAGGAAGAAAAGTACAGCTACACGGGACATACCCCGGCTCTGACCTCTGGCACTACCTCTGGGCACCCGCACCACGCTGCACCCCAGACGCGCTCCCCCGGGGTGGCGCCTCACCTGAAACACGGTGAAAACACGCAGGAAATGAGTCTCGGAACAAGACTCAGTAGGGATCACTCGAACCCTACCTCGTAAAACGAGAAATCACTACACTAGCGGTAGGAGAGTACCTCGTAAAAGAAAGCCTTGTACTCTACAAAACAAAGGTCCCATGGCACGCAAACCGACACCCGTGCCACGGTAAGAAGACCGAAGCTCAACGGCCAACCCGACAAAACCCGAAGGTCGGAAACACACGACTGACAGACTGCCACTCCGTACTCGATAGGAGTACCACCCACTAGAAGCACAGCCGGTAGCGTCCCCTGACGTCTTACGCCGCGCCGCAGGTGAACCGCCTGGCGTGGTAGCTCCTACCAGAGGCGCGAACACCGTACAAGTAACCACAACAAGTGACTAGTTGGGGTCACGCCTGTCGACGTGCATCCACTGTCCCCAACCACGTGTGCACACACAGACCACGCGTCCTAGGTCTGGCCCTCTGACCGGTTTTCCCCTGGCACTGGACTCTGATGTGACGAGGGGCCCGACGGTAACCAGTCTAAAACCGTCCTCAGGGTAAGCCCGTACACCACTCCCTGGTGCGACCAGCACACGCGTACTGATAGGCTACGACTAGTGGAGGGTCACAAAGGAGTAGACTCTCGAGTCAACGGAAAATAATGTCCGAATCCAACAACGTGTGGGAATCACCCCACGCACCAGCCCCGTCGCACGGTGGCCACAGTCAAAGTAACAAAAAACGGGGTTGCCACCCTCATGGGGCAACCAGGCATGTGACGGTCCACCCTAGAGCCGTCACAAGCAAGTAACGGTCTAGGCGAGACCGTTACATGCGCCTAACGGTTCAAAACAGACCGTCACACGGTCAGAGGGGAAAGGGATGTAACGGCCTGGTCCAGGCGCGTCACACGAATGTAACGGGCTTGGCCCCATGCGTTACACACCCCCACGCTCCCAAAGCCAAAAGGGACGTAACGGCCCAGCCCCGGCGCGTCACACGCATGTAACGCGCTTGGCCCAGCGCGTTACATGGCCCTCACACTTGGGGTGAAGACAGAAAGTAACGTGCCTGCCCCAGCGCGTTACACGCATGTAACGCGCCTAGCCCGGTGCGTTACATGGCCTGACCCCCAACGGTCACAAACCAACGGTCGAAAGACCCTGACGGCCCTACCCAAGCGTGTCATAGGCAAATGGCGGTCTATCGTGAGGCCGTTACAGCCCCCGACCCCCAAAAACACTACTCAGGAATGTAACGCACCCCTTTAGGTGGGTCACAAGCATGTGACGGTCACTGGAGTGACCGTTACACACTCCCGAGCACGCTACGGCGGGAAAACCCCAAAAACTTCGACCACGCCCCCATGCCTCCACCGGAGAGGGGGAAAACAAAGGGGAAGACCCCTGGGGACCCCTAGCATGCATCTAAGCCATCCAAACGTGAAATCGCAGGCTAAAACCATAGATCGGGCGAGCTCTCCCCAAATCATGGAAAACCCCAAACCCGCTCAATCAAGCCCCTCTCGGCCTCCCCGCGGCCTACGAACCACGGAAATGAATGACAAGAGGCTAAGGAACGTCACCCTACCTCAATGGAGAGAATGCTCGGCCGGATCGTTCGTGAATCGCGAAAAACGCCTTAGAAAACCCTCGTTCTTCAAGCTTCCCGCGAGCACCGCATGCCCCCACGATCGCCTCGCCGCCGCCCACGTCACCGCGCCGTCGCCCCGCCGGCGTCTGTAGCCGAGAAGGGGTCCACCGCGGTCAACCGGGAGGAAGAGAGGGAGAGGGAGAGGGTTACGGTGGAGGAGGAAGGAGGAAGAAGAAGAAGAAGAAGAGGGTGGGGGAGAGAGAGAAAATAGGGGGGTTTTATAGAAAATCCGGAAATTTCAGAAAATAGAAAATTACACCCCCGCGATCCTCGGAACGCACCGATCGCAACGGTACCACTCGTGCCCAGGTGAATGGCCCGGTTCACCCGCAGCGAGCTTCCGAAGGAATTGCTGAAACACACACCGGAAATCGGAAAACACACACGGAAAAGCCGCGGAACGCCTCCAGGCCTCCGAAACAACTCCGGATCGCGCCGATCCGAACACGAAAGATGTCCGAAACGAAATTTCGGACACAACAGAGCCGGACACTCCGAAAACCAAATCCGGGACCCACGAAGAAAGGATCCGAAAGGTCCAGGATATTACAGCCCTCCCCCCTTAAGGAATTTCGTCCTCGAAATTGAGAACAACCCAAGGGGAAAGAAGAGGAAGACTCACTCAAACAGGTAAGGGAACTGCTGACGCATTTCATCCTCACGTTCCCACGAAGCCTCACTACCAGAGTGTCGTTGCCACACGACCTTGACCAAGGGAATAACCTTGTTCTGCAGGCGCCGCTCTCACCTATCCTCCACGCGGATCGGAAACTCTAGGAGAGAAAGATCTGGAGTCACCTCAGGCCAAACGGAAAACTCGAGCACATGAGAGTCATCGGGCATATACTTTCGCAACATCGAGACGTGGAACACGTCATGCACCGACGCCAACTCAGGAGGTAACTACAACCGGTAAGCAACCTCACCGATGCGCTCCACAATCGCGAAAGGACCAATATAGCGGGGACTCAGCTTCCCACGCCGTCCAAAACGCATCACCCCCTTCATTGGAGAAACTCTCAAGAAAACATGATCACCCACGGCGAACTCGAGAGGCCGCCTCCTACGGTCAGCATAGCTCTTCTGCCGACTCTTGGCCGCCAACATGTTCTGACGAACCAGGTGCATAACATCCACACATTGCTGCACCAATTCCGGTCCCGTCAAAACACGCTCACCCACCTCAAACCAATCAAGTGGAGTCCGACAAGGACGCCCATACAATGTCTCATAAGGAGCCATGCCGATGCTCGAATGATAGCTGTTGTTATAGGCAAACTCCACCAACGGTAGGTGATGAATCCAACTCCCCTGCCACTCCAGGCAGCAGGATCTCAGCATGTCCTCCAAAGTCTGAATGGTCCTCTCAGACTGACCATCTGACTGGGGATGATATGCCGAGCTAAATGCCAACTCCATGCCAAGAGCTCGCTGAAAACCCATCCAGAATCTAGAAGTGAAGCGCGGATCCCGATCCGACACGATCGAAATGGGAACCCCATGCAACGGCACGATCTGCTCCACATAAAGATGAGCCAACTTAGACACGCTCCAGCTAACTTTGACCGGTAACAACCGCGTCACCTTCGTCAGCCGATCCACCAGCAACCAAATACTATCCTGCCCACTCGGGGTCCTCGGTAATCCTACCACGAAATCCGTGGTCACATGGTCCCACTTCCAAGCAGGAACATCCAAGGGCTGGAGAGTACCTCCTGGTCGTTGATGCTCCGCCTTCACCTGCTGACAGATCAGGCACTTGGCCACAAACTCTGTGACATCTCTCTTCATGCCCGGCCACCAGAACTGCCTCCGCAAGTTCCGATACATCTTCGTCGCACCCGGGTGCACAGTGTACCTGCTCCCATGAGCCTCGCGTAACACCGCACGATGAACCTGCTCCTCCACTGGGACGTACAGCCTGCCGCGAAACCTAGCAGCGCTATCCTCACCCAGCTCCACATCAGCCACAGCTAGAATCCGGGGCAACTCAGGGTCTGCATGCTAAGCCTCCGTCACCTGACGACGGATAGCAGGAGTGACAATCAGACTCGCAAGCACTGCCAACCCTGGCTCCTGGGGAATCTTGAGCCTGAAAGATACCTCGGGCACTTGTTCCCAGAGCCTCCACTTCCTCAACATCAAGGTACTGACCGCCACCTTTCGACTCAAGGCATCAGCAACGACATTCATCCTGCCCGGCTGATAAGACAGGGTGAAGTCATAATCCTTCATGAACTCCATCCAACGCCTTTGCCTGAGGTTCAGATCTCTCTGCGAGAACACATACCTCAAACTCTGATGCTCAGTAAACACCTCGAACTTCTCGCCGTACAGATAATGCCTCCAGATCTTCAGCGCGAAGATCACCGCCGCCAACTCAAGGTCATGGGTAGGGTAGTTCTCCTCGTGGGGCTTTAGCTGCCGAGATGCATAAGCCACCACTCTACCATGCTGCATCAACACAGCACCCAACCCAACGCCGGAAGCATCTGTACACACCACGAAAGCTCCTGATCCAGAAGGCAAAACTAACACCGGAGCCGAGGTGAGCAATCTCTTCAGTTCCCTAAAGCTCTGCTCACACTCCTCGGACCAAATGAAAGGCACATCCTTCCGCGTGAGCCTAGTCATCGGGGTCGCAATGCGAGAGAAATCCTGGATAAACCGACGATAATAACCCGCAAGCCCTAAGAAACTCCGGATCTCCGTTACCGACCTCGGCCTCGGCCACTGCATCACTGTCTCGACCTTGGCGGGGTCCACGGAAATGCCATCACCAGAAATCACGTGCCCCAGAAAGTGCACCTCGCTGAGCCAAAACTCGCACTTACTGAGCTTCGCATACAACTGGTGATCTCGCAACGTCTGCAGTACCACACCCAAATGGTACGCGTGCTCCTCGGCAGACCACGAATAAACAAGGATGTCATCCACAAAGATGACAACGAACTGGTCCAAATACGGATGAAACACCCTCTGCATCAAGTCCATGAAGACTGCAGGGGCATTGGTGAGCCCGAACGGCATCACCAAAAACTCATAATGCCCGTACCTCGTACTGAATGCAGTCTTCTCCACATCGGACTCGCGAATTCTCAGCTGATAGTAACCGGTCCGCAAATCAATCCGCGAGAACACTCGCGCAGACTGCAGCTGGTCGAACAAATCATCAATCCGCGGTAACGGATACTTGTTCTTAATGGTCACTTCATTCAGCTGCCGATAGTCAATGCACAAGCGCAGACTACCGTCCTTCTTCTTCACGAACAACACGGGCGCACCCCAAGGGGAAAAACTAGGACGAATATACCCCTTGGCCAACAGTTCCTGCAACTGCGCCCTCAACTCCCTCAACTCAGCGGGGGCCATACGGTAGGGAGCCTTCGCCAAAGGTCCCGTACCAGGCACAACCTCGATCATGAAATCGATCTCCCGCTGGGGAAGTAATCCAGGCAACTCCTCGGGAAAAACGTCAGAAAACTCGCACACCACCGCAATGTCCTCGACATCCGGCTCCATCCGGTCAGACACAACCACGGACGCGAGAAAACCCTGACAACCTGAATCAAGCAATCGACGGGCTCGAATAGCAGAGATAAGGAATCGAGAAGAGGCGGAACGGATACCTTGGAAATAGAAGGTCCTCTTGCTCGGATGCTGGAAGTAGACCCTCTTCATTCCACAATCCACCACCGCTCCATGGGTCTCGAGCCAATCCATGCCTAGAATCACATCATAATCCCGAAGCTGCAACGCATACAACCTGCCTGGCATACTCCGCCCATCGATCCAAATCGGAACCTGATCGAAGCAATACGGAGTGATCATAAAGTCACCCGAAGGTAACTCCACTGCCAAATCACAGGACAACTGGGTCACCGACTTCTCGACGCTCGACGCGAAATCCTCCGAAATAAATGAATGAGACGCGCCAGAATCAAATAAAACTCGAGTCGCACAACCCAAAATCTGGACGGTACCTTCCACGAGCTGCGACGCCACTGCCTCTGCCCTGGTCATATGCGTGATCTGGCCCCGAGCCCTCTGTCTGCCTCCCACACTAGCTGACCTGGGTAGCGGCGGATACTATCCCTACTGCTGTTGCCTCTGCTGCTAGGGAACCTACTGCTGCTGAGGAAACTGCTGCTGCGGCGGCCTCTGAGGACAGTCACGCGCCATATGCCCTGGCTGGTCACACCGAAAATAGATGATCGGCGCTATGCACTGCCTGCCTGGGTGGGTCCCACCACACCGTGGACAAGGTCCTCGCGATCCACCGACTGATCCCTGACGCTGCAAAGGAATCGGCTGCTGTACACTGCCCGATGAAGCTTGCCCCTGATCCTTGGACTTCTTTTTTCAAAAATTCTTCGCGAAGACCTTCTTGACCTTCGTGCCAAAGGACACAAAAACAAAAGATAACACGAAGATACAGGAAAACGACTCGAACACGAGGATGACACGGGCTGAAAACAACTCGAAGATGAAAACAGAAACCGACACGAAGTGTAATCATAAAGCAAGAAAGACACGGGGTCTTGGAAGAAACAACACGAATACAGAAGACTCGAAGACATAGGGGTGACACAGATGGAGCGACACGAGGTGGCACAGAAAGCAGCACGAGGTGCTGCAGTGTTCAGCACGCGATGGAACAAATAATGACACTAAAGCTCATAGTGTTGTCAACCTCAAAACATGTAAAGACTCAACAATTGAAAGTCTAAAGGCGATGTACAGACTTTATGAGAAGGCAACTGAACATTGTACACACTTCCAATGTACAGACTTCATATGAACAGACCAATGTGCATACTTTCCTTCGATGCATCTACAGTGCAATGTATTGGTTTGACAGACATTATGCAATGTATGGACTTTGATGAATGGCCCAATGTATGGACTTCGCGAACAAGATGCAATGCTGACCGATGTATACACTTGGCAAAGAGAGTGATGCATGAACTACCCTGTACAGACTTTAAGACTTAATGAGCAACAAAAAGTAGACAAAGCAGCATGGCGTCAACCCAGCTGATCCACTGCGTCAACGCAGCTAGTGAACAGACAGCCAATGCGTCAACCCAATCTCCAACTTCGTCAACGCACTCATTGCACAGAACCCATATTAATGAAAGACAGACATGCAGACACGCAGACATGGTGAGTGTATAATCTATGCCATGCTCACAGTTAAACTGTTTTGTGTACCAAGTTCTGAATGAAGTAAACACATATGACATGAGATGGACGCTGTACATACTTGATGCATGTGAACAGTGAGACGGATGTATAGACTTGATGAACTACAACATGAACATTATCAGCAGAGAAGCAATGCACAGAACAGAAATCAAGCACAAACCAATTTATCACAGGCATTCTTCACAATTCAGACATGGCACACTCATGTAATCTCCCATAGAATAGATCAGACATATTCAAGACAAAGTGGTGACTCAATTATGTTGCTATCATTAAAACACCACATCATCAACAAAGCAAGGGGCACAACAATCTCCCCCTTTTTGATGATGGTAACATGATGAGTCACACTGACTCATTAAACTATTCTCCCCCTTTGACATAATCAAAAAGAAGGGAAATGATTTGATAGTCAAATGTAGCACATAAATGCAGCACACAATGACAGCACATAAATGTAGAGAATAAGTCATGGTTCTTAAAAATGAAGATCTCCCTTATGACAATGAAACAGCTCTCCCCTTATCAACATGTTGAACATGTGTGCAACATGATTAAATCATTTTATGATTTTGATGATGTCTACCTCTTTAGTTGGTTTTGATGATGTCTGCCTCTTTAGTCATTAATGAACTATACCTGCATTTGATAATGTTAATCTACATACATTTCAGGTCATTATACTTCCAGTGTAAAAGCTCAAGAATGGTACACCAATCTAGACAACTGAATTGACAGATATCAAGGCATATGACAATATTGGATGCACGAAAATATAGCATGTTTCGAGCACAGAAATCAAGCTGAATAGCATCACACATAAGCATGCTACAAGATAATCCATGGAATGAAGTGGAATTGGCAAATGTGAAAGCTCAATGCAAATGTGAAAGCTCAATGCAAACGTGAAAGCTCAATGCAAATGTCAAAGCTCAATGCAAATGTGAAAGCTCAATGTTGCGCCCTCGCACCCGGATTGACCTGCGCGGTCAGGTCGCGGGGGTCAAGGGGGCAGCGCCCCTTGCAGGGGTTTCCGGGGGCGGAGCCCCCGGAACAAAAATCTTATTGAAGACTCAATAATAAAATCTTCAAGACTGTCAAGGGCGATCCTACAAACATGCACGGACTGCTAATGGAGTTTGAACGACGGAGTTCAAGACTTAACGGACCGAACCGGAGACTCAACGGACCGACCCGGGCCAACCCGGGCCTTGCCCAGCTGGCGGTCGATCGCCAGCACAGGGGCGGTCGACCGCCCCAGCCAGGGACCGCCCAGGCCGAAAGTCTTTCAGTGGCGGTCGACCAGAAATCCCAGGGGCCATTCGTCTACAGCATTTTACAGTAGCGGTCGATCGCCAGGAACCTTAGGTCGACCGCCAGCCCCGAGCCAACCATGTTTGACCTCGAAATCAACCTCGTGGCCAGCCCCTTTCCATGGTTTTGTTTAATCAAACCTCACCTAACTTCCCATGATTTGTGGATCTGGTCTGGGCCTTGTTTATAGACCATTCAAAGTCTATAAAACCATTACAAGAGGGTTAGAAACCCTATTTGATGGAGTTGATGAAGTGAATCAAGGGAGGCCATTTCGAGAGCACTGTAGCACCTCCGTGAACAGTGTTTCGAGCAGAACATCTTCATCCTTCCAAGAGATTCAAGCCTAGATCTGAAGCTATCTCAATCTCCAAGGAAGCAAGAAGCATTCAAGGCTCTCAAAGGTGATCAAAGCTGCATCCATAAACCGCTTCATCAACTCAAGAGGATCAAAAGAAGATCAAAGCTACATCCAATATCCTCTCCATCAACTCAAGGTGATTCAAGCTCATATCTCAATCCAGCATCCTCCAAGAAAGAGTAGAAGCAAGTAAGGCTAAGAGGGAAGATCAAAGGAGGCTTCAAAGGGGTGTTCAAAGTAAGAGGAGTTCGAGTTACTGTTCACGTGAACAGTACTCCGTGAAGAACATCTTCATCCAATCCAAGGTATTCAAGCTCATATCAAAGAAATCATCTTCCAAGATCTGTGAAGAAGGAAGCAAGGATCAAGGTAGCATCTATTCATTTCTTCATTCAATCAAAGAGATCAAAGAGAGAAGATCAAGAGAGGAGATTGGAAGAACAGTTACTGTTCACATGAACAGTACTCCGTGAAGAACAATCATTCATTCAAGGGTGATTACAAGAAGAGTGATTTGCAAGAAGAAGAGATCCCTGCTGCTGATCAACAAAGCATATCGATACAAGGGCCAATTCCTTCTCACTCAATCTCTTGTTTTAATTCCTTCACATCTATTTTACTTTCAACATTGTTAAACATTGAAGTTGTGATTCGTCCCTACCAGGTGGTTAGTAGGAAGGCAATTGGAGGGTGTTCCAATTTGCGGTTGACGTCCCTACCGGTGGTTAGTAGGAAGGTAATCGGGAGTTCTCCGATCTGCGGTGTAGCCGTCCCTACCGGCTTTGTGTGTAGGAAGACAGAAAGAGTGTTTTCTCTGTTCTGTGGTTTGGGGCGTGTCCCCAGGTCAAGCTGTGAGTCAGCAAGGAAGCCTCACCGTGTTTTGGTGAGGGGTGGACGTAGGTTGCGGGGTTGCAACCGAACCACCTTAAAAAATCTATGTATTGTGGGTTGTTTATTTTGTGTGATTGCTCTATATCTTCTAACCCCATTCGCAGGTTCGTGTGCTTCTATACTTGGTTATCTTGCTCACATACATATGCACTTTGAGTGATCAACATAGCATACACACACACGCACGGTTGTTGCAAGCTATTGCATGTTCATCTATGTGTTATGCTTTGTAATTCACTTAAAGAAGTGTGGACGTTTCATAGCTTGTAATTCAACTCTTTTTATTTGAGCCACTTTACTTAATTCCACTGTGCATTGTGCCTAAGTGATTCATTCACTTTATAAGAGTGGTTTAAGCTTCCGCTAGCTAAGAGTTTTTAAATAGGCCAAAGCTTTTGATAGGATCTATTCAACCCCCCCTTCTAGATCCGTTTACACCTCACGGGACCCAACACAACATGCATGATTGACTACTCTCCCCTTAGATGTAAATAAACCATAACTCCCCCTGAAGCACAGGAATGGACTCTGGTTATCCAATAAATCAATATGAAATCAGCCATTACAAAGAATCTGAATTCTGGTGAAAAGACCACAGAATCAGAACTTATTGCAGAACAAGATGGAAGATTCCAACAGTGTGGAGAGAAATGCATCTCAGGAATCAATCTGAAATCCACCACCATAAGGATTCTGAAGTTCAGAGGGCTGCAAGTGAACAAGGTAATAATGGGAGTGGCACCTCACATTTGTATGGTCAGAAAAATGCAGATGGAATTAGTCAACTGATAAGAGAGGAGTTCACTTTGTTGATCATGCATGAATATGGTCATGAGGGATTTTAATGCATACATCACTTCAATAAGTCTTAAAAGATGTAGACTCTTCTATCATAAGGAGTTATGAAGTGGCAACATAACCAATCTGATTTAATTTTGATGTATACCAACTTTGCCAAATTAAACTCAATGCTCATATCTGAATCCAAGTTTTAATAAAAGTGAACCAAATAGTCAGAAAACACTCAAAAACAATCATCTTTTATCTTACACATAAGATCTCAATTGCACCTTTGAAAAATACACAGGTTAGTACTGAAGTTAAACACTTTTTTTTTCAAGAACATGAGTTGACAGATTTTTTTTTTAAGATAATTTTATTTGAAGCACATTATATTTTTCCTGAGCAATTTAAGTTGATCAACACCCTTTTACATGAGGCACAACAAGTCTTAGTTGAAGTGACCCAGTTACTCAGTGTGATAACTGGCATTGCCTCTCACTTTGAGAGCAGAGTTAGCAATATGAGTGTCTTTTTACATGAGAAGACACCTTTATCAGAGGCCAGACTCCCCAGCTACTCAACACAAATAAGCTATTGCCCTGTCAGGTTTTGTTTCACAAAATTTTCCAGAGATAACTGTGGCATCTCATGCCATGAGTTACTTTATTTCATTGATAAAGAACTCAGTTTCTCAGTGACCGAGTCATTGCTCTGATTTCACAATTTTTTTTATTTAGTCAACTTTTTCAAGTTAATGTTTAACCACAACACTCACTCTATGTATCTCTACCAAAGTAGCCTAGATTTCAAATTTTCAGATATCAGATGAGAGACTTTGAGGATTACATGACACAAGAGGTTAAAGTTTATTAAACCTTATCAACAGATATTTTCAATTCGTTTAATTACAAGGCTGAGAATACATTAATCTTATATCAGTCTGATTGAGTGATAATTCTTAAACCCATATGACAGGAGTTTCTACCAAAATCTCAGACTGAATTGCATGAGATGCAGCTTAAGTTCCTCAGATCAGAACAATAAATTTAGCTGACCAACAACTCAATAATGCAGCCAACATAGTCACACCAGCTAAGAGGTATAGAAAGGAAGAGTACAGGCTGGTGGAAGAGTCAATCAACAAGAGAGAATAAAGTTTAAAACCACTAGCAGAGTCAATCACTCAATACAGGTTTAAAGTCATTTCAGTCAGACAAAATGAGACACTCCTTCTTCAACAGATTGAGGATTAGCAGCCAAATTTTCAGATTCAAGAAGGTATGAACTCAAAATAGTCAATTGATGATTTGAAAGAGTGTAGAATGTGAATTTCAACTAGTGACAACAATATAATAAAGCTCCCCCTGTCTATATGCAGTGACTCACATAAGACTCAACAAGCTCCCCCTGAATTGATGCAGTTTATGCAAGTTAGACAGAAGAGAATTACTATAAGCATGATTGTTCAATTCATATTTCAGAAAACTTCAGTTTAGCACCAACAGATCAACATGATATGCAATACACTGCTCTATATGACTTGACCCATGGTACTGAGCAGAGGACTTGGTCCAAGGACCACCTCACACATGGCAGTAGCATCCAGACATACTCCAACTGCCCTCCAGCAATGTTCCATTTCATATACCATGATGGTCATGCAAATGACATATGCAGGGTAAAGCAATCTCATTTATTTAGTGCAAACAACAGCAGGAGAAGAACATCAAAAATCAACCAAGCAAAACAACAATTTCAGATAATGAAATTGAAACAGATTTCAGAACTGACCTGAATTGAGTCCTGGGGTTTTCCTTTTTGAGTGCCTTGGTTAACCCCTTTTATTTCTCCCTCCAAGGCACACCTGCAAAGTAATTGATCATCTTGATCCTGCAGGGACCCAAGCAGCTTTGGGTCCTGCGTTAGCCCTGATAGGTTTTCTAAACATTTTCATAGCAACATTATCATCAAATTTCATCAGTGAGCAGTCATCCATAGAATGTCCAAATTTTCCATAGTATCTACATGAAATGGCTGGTGTTTGATTCTTATGATGCATATTAACAGTAGGGTGATGTTTATAAACATGTTCATAAGATTTTCTGTTATATGCATGAGCAGTTTGATGCTTGTTCTTAACTATCCAACATTCGGCAGATTTATGACCTGGCTTCCCACAGTTATAGCATGAAATTTTCACAAAAGGTTTTGCAGGGAATTTGACAAAATGGGGTTTAACATAGTTCTTTTGAACATACCAATAGTCCTTGATTGTATGCCCCTTTTTTCCACAGTGGGAGCAAGCAAAAGAATTTCTTCTATGAAAAATATTTTTGCCCCAAGTAGATCTAAACCAGCACTCAGCAGCCTTGTGCCCAGGCTTATTGCAGTTGAAGCACACAATGTGCTGACTAGGATTATGGTTAGATCCATATGGACCATGAACATGAATGGGGAACTTGGCATGCTGTTTATTGTCTTCTTTCATGATAAAACATTCACTCATGAGATGACCATGCTTCCCATAATAATAACATGAACCCTTTTTAATGTGAGTGTGTGAGAGATCATGTGAATTGTGTGTAGCCTTCTTTATAGTAGCAGGAGTGTCTTTATCCTTCTTCTGTGAAGTTTCACCCTTTTTCAATTTTTGATTTTGTTCCACAGTTTTGGGTTTCACAGTGGATTTTTGTGCAGTGAATTTGAAGACAGAAGGAGCAGAGGTTGTGTTCTGATTGGTGGCTTTGACAAAAACAGTAGATGTTTCATTCCCATTACTCCTTTTATTTGTCGGACTATAGCCCAGTCCCTTTCTCTCAAAGTTATCACTCTTTCCAAGAAGCTTATTCAGATTGTCCTTACCTTTGACAAATTTTGATAGAGAATTTTTCAAATCTTTAATCTCAAAATTCAAATCAGCAATTTTAGCTTCATATTTGGACAGATATGTTTCACAGGAAATGACTTGTTGATGCAAGGCATCATTCAGACTCTTGAGTTTTTCAACTTCCTATTTTAGTTTTATTTCATTGTCAGCTTCAGATAAGGGCTTATAAAGATCATCAACTTCTTGTTGAAGGGATGTGATAGTAAGCTCATATCCAGCTATTTTCCGTTCACTACAACTGACATTTTCATTTAACATTAAGTTGATGGTTTTCAGACTCTCAATTTCTTGTTCAGCATTCATCAACCTATCAGAATTATCCACACTCACACACTTGCCTTTTTCCATTATCATTAGCCTATCTGTTAGCTGGATGTTTAGTATGTTTCAACTCATTGATTTCCTCTTCCAGTTTACTGTTCTGCTCTAGGAGATCAGCATCAAGCACCCATTCATCTGAGAGAGACTGACATTCATGAAACATTTCCTGTTGTTTTTCAGAATCTTTCTGTAATTCTATGTTTACAGATTTTATGGCATTAAACTTTTCAATCAGCAATTTGTTCTCATGTCTAAGTTTCTCTGATTTTTCATCATTTTTATTGGAGAACTCTTTAAGAGAATCATTTTCAGATTTCAGCTTGTTTAGTTCAGACTTAACACATTCAATTTCTTTCAGTAAATTCTTGCTCTGAATAGAATCATGATTAGCTAGACTAATCTTCTTTTCAAGTTCAGAGATTTCCTTCACATGATCTTGATTCTCAGTTTTCAATAAAGAAATTTGTTTCTTCAACATTAGAAGATCAGACATACAGGCATCATGAATATTTTTCAATTCAACACAATTTCTACAAGGAGAACTTGAACTATCTAAACCAGTACTCTTCTTCAATTTTTTATACTATTTTCTTAACAGTTCATGAGATTCAATTAATTCAGCATATACACTCTCCCAATCTTCTAGAGAAAAATTCTTGAAGAGATTTACCTCATCATCATCATCTTCAGTCTGACTGCTGCCTTGATTGCTGCCAATTGGATTACTTCTGTTAGCCATCATGCAGTTGTCCTCGTTTACCCTGTGAAATTGCTTCAGCCTATCCAGGATGTCCTTTGCTGAGCTGCAATTATGAAGACAAGACCATAAGGCTCTGTCAGTAGCTGCTTTCAACAGGTTAAAGGCTTTCTGATTTTCTCCATCCTTTGATCTGTGTCTGTCGGTCCATTTGGACACTTTCGTTGGTAAGGTGTGAGGACCTTGTGAAATTAATTTCCACAAATCAGGATTAGCAGAATTTACATAAGCATGTAAAGCAGTGTACCACTGACTGAAACCAGAACCACTAAAGACGGGTGGTAAAGCCATTGAAAAACAAATAGCGAGTAAGTTCAAGGCAACATGAATAATTATGCACTAAAAACAAATTAGCACCTAAGACAGCAAGATCGAATCTGCAGGTCGCTGGACCTTGTATGCAGACACCTCTCTGATACCAATTGTTAGAAAATAAGGCCCGGATACAGAGGGGGGGTGAATGTATCCCTCTACAAATATAGCCTAATTAAAATTCTAAAGCTCAGTTATGCGGAATTAAAAACTGTTGCAGAAATAGCCTGAGGAAACTTAGAAGGATCAAAGCAAGACAACAACTCAAGAAGCCCTCAACCGATCCTAAGCAAGCATCCAATCCGCAGCAATTAAGTGAACATATAAGAAGATCAAACCACAAGAGACACCAGGGCTTTTAGGTGGTTCGGTCAACAGACCTACGTCCACCCCTCACTCCCAACCGGAGTGAGGCTTCCACTAGTAACACTAGCACAGCAGACTCAGTCTGCAACAAATGCTGCCACACAGCTTGACCAGGGAAACAACCTCCCCTCTTCCTCCCAACCGGAGGGACACCCCAAGTGACTCCCAGCCACTTGGAAACCACAGACACACGGTCTCTCTTCCTCCAGACCCGGAGGGAACCCCTGGACTTGCTACCCACAAGCCCAGAACCGGAGGACCAAACCTCTCTTCCTCCAAACCGGAGGGGAACCTAGAGACCCAAGTCTCTCTTCCTCTGAACCCCAGAGGGAAGCACAAGTGACATTAAGTCACCTGCAAACCAGAGGTCTCGGACCTCTCATCCTCCCAACCGGAGGGACCCCTGGACTTGAAACCTACAAGCCCAGAACCGGAGGATGAACCTCCCTTCCTCTAACCAGAGGGAACCCACAAGTAGCACCCAGCTACTTGCAACCGGAGATAGCAATCTCCCTTCTCCTGAACCAACAGGAGAGACCCTGACCTCTCTACAGAGAATCGAAAATACAGTAGGTGAATAGTTCAAAAGAAAAACAAAACCCAGCAACAGAAAGCTGAAAAGATAAAAACAAATGTGGCTCTCGCAGGAGCTGGCTGGCCTGGATTTGATCCACGGTCCAGCAATAACTTCTTCTACTGCTTCTTTCTTTCTCCCAGCACGAGCTCTCTTTTCTTCTTCTTCTTCTTCTTTCTTACTTCTTCTTCTTCTTACTACTTCTGCCTTCTCCTTCTTCTCACTCTCTCTATCTCACTGTCTCTCTTTCTTTTTCTTCTTTTGCTCTCTCGATCTAGCTCTCAGCTTTCTCTATCTCTTCTTTCTCTTCTGCACTTCTTCTCTTAGCTCTGGCTGCTTCTACTTCAGTCACTCTCTGCCCTCACACCTTCTTCAGAGGAAGAAGACACATATATATAGCAGCAGCAGATTAGGGCGGCGTGTGCTCTCCACGATTCCCGCCCAAATGCTTCAGTCCACGTGGAGGCTCCTCTGCATCTCAAATCACGTCCCAGATGCCAGCCTCGTATCACGTGCCCACTCTGCATAGGCTCCACGAATAGTAGAATAGAGCAAACTGGTTCGGATTTGATCCTGAACCCAGAATCCTTCTTCTTCTTCTTTTTCTTCTTCTCCTGCAAAGAGATTAAAAACATTAATACTTAGGGTTCTCTCTCTCTATATATATATATATACCTGAAATAAGTCGGTTGACACTCAAGCTAAAGCTGCACGAGGTGTGTAGGAACAACAAAAGGTGCACTATACTGAGAACGACACGAGGTACATAAAATGACTACAGCACGGGATAAAAAGAGAACGACACAAGGTAAAAAAGGAAATAACACGGAGTAAAACGGTAGAAAGACACACGATCAGAGGAACCTTGGACGAAGATAGAAAGAAGCAACACGAAGACACAAATACAACACTAAGACACAAACACAGAAATAACATGAAGACTCAAACACAAGATTAACACGAAGACATAAAAACAATACGAAGACACAAAAACAAAAGATAACACGAAGATACAGGAAAACGACTCGAACACGAGGATGACACGGGCTGAAAACAACTCGAAGACGAAAACAGAAACCGACACGAAGTGTAATCACAAAGCAAGAAAGACACGGGGTCTTGGAAGAAATAACACGAATACAGAAGACTCGAAGACATAGGGGTGACACAGATGGAGCGACACGAGGTGGCACAGAAAGCAGCACGAGGTGCTGCAGTGTTCAGCACGCGATGGAACAAATAACGACACTAAAGCTCATAGTGTTGTCAACCTCAAAACATGTAAAGACTCAACAATTGAAAGTCTGAAGGTGATGTACAGACTTTATGAGAAGGCAACTGAACATTGTACACACTTCCAATGTACAGACTTCATATGAACAGACCAATGTGCATACTTTCCTTCGATGCATCTACAGTGCAATGTATTGGTTTGACAGACATTATGCAATGTATGGACTTTGATGAATAGCCTAATGTATGGACTTCGCGAACAAGATGCAATGCTGACCGATGTATACACTTGGCAAAGAGAGTGATGCATGAACTACCCTGTACAGACTTTAAGACTTAATGAGCAACAAAAAGTAGACAAAGCAGCATGGCGTCAACCCAGCTGAGCCATTGCGTCAACGCAGCTAGTGAACAGACAGCCAATGCGTCAACCCAATCTCCAACTTCGTCAACGCACTCATTGCACAGAACCCATATTAATGAAAGACAGACATGCAGACACGCAGACATGGTGAGTGTATAATCTATGCCATGCTCATAGTTAAACTGTTTTGTGTACCAAGTTCTGAATGAAGTAAACACATATGACATGAGATGGACACTGTACATACTTGATGCATGTGAACAGTGAGACGGATGTATAGACTTGATGAACTACAACATGAACATTATCAGCAGAGAAGCAATGCACAGAACAGAAATCAAGCACAAACCAATTTACCACAGGCATTCTTCACAATTCAGACATGGCACACTCATGCAATCTCCCACAAAATTGATCAGACATATTCAAGACAAAGTGGTGACTCAATTATGTTGCTATCATTAAAACACCACATCATCAACAAAGCACAAGGGGCACAACAACATGGCCCTCACACTTGGGGTGAAAACAGAAAGTAATACGCCTGCCCCAGCGCGTTACACGCATGTAACGCGCCTAGCCCTGTGCGTTACATGTCCTGACCCCCAACGGTCACAAACCAACGGTCGAAAGACCCTGACGGCCCTACCCAAGCGCGTCATAGGCAAATGGCGGTCTATCGTGAGGCCGTTACAGCCTCCGACCCCCAAAAACACTACTCAGGAATGTAACGCACCCCTTTAGGTGCGTCACAAGCATGTGACGGTCACTGGAGTGGCCGTTACACACTCCCGAGCACGCTACGGCGGGAAAACCCCAAAAACTTCGACCACGCCCCCATGCCTCCATGGAGAGGGGGAAAACAAAGGGGAAGACCCCTGGGGACCCCTAGCATGCATCTAAGCCATCCAAACGTGAAATCGCGGGCTAAAACCATAGATCGGGCGAGCTCTCCCCAAATCATGGAAAACCCCAAACCCGCTCAATCAAGCCCCTCTCGGCCTCCCCGCGGCCTACGAACCACGGAAATGAACGGCAAGAGACTAAGGAACGTCACCCTACCTCAATGGAGCGAATGCTCCACCGGATCGTTCATGAATCGCAAAAAACGCCTTAGAAAACCCTCGTCCTTCAAGCTTCCCGCGAGCACCGCACGCCCCCACGATCGCCTCGCCGCCGCCCACGTCACCGCGTCGTCGCCCCGCCGGCGTCTGCAGTCGGAGAGGGGTCCACCGCGGTCAACCGGGAGGAAGAGAGGGAGAGGGAGAGGGTTACGGTGGAGGAGGAAGGAGGAGGAAGAAGAAGAAGAAGAAGAAGAAGAAGAGGGTGGGGGAGAGAGAGAAAATAGGGGGGTTTTATAGAAAATCTAGAAATTCCAGAAAATAGAAAATTACACCCCCGTGATCCTCGGAACGCACCGATCGTAACGGTACCACTCGTGCCCAGGTGAATGGCCCGGTTCACCCGCAGCGAGCTTCCGAAGGAATTGCCGAAACACACACTGGAAATCGGAAAACGCACACGGAAAAGCTGCGGAACGCCTCCGGGCCTCCGAAACAACTCCGGATCGCGCCGATCCGAACACGAAAGATGTCCGAAACGAAATTTCGGACACAAAAGAGTCGGACACTCCGAAAACCAAATACAGGACCCACGAAGAAAGGATCCGAAAGGTCCGGGATATTACAAGGGATTGCCCCGGTCCGGGCTCACTCGAGCCTTGCGCCCGTCCAGAAAGACACGGAGGCCACCGACCAGCATAGACTTGCCGGATGTGAAGAGCCGTCTGGTCACAGCAGCATCAGTCTTCCTTCGGGGGTTCCGGTGTCGACGTCTCTCGAAGCTCTTGGCAGGGATGGGGCAGGCCCCGTGAGCAATGTGATGCACCATGCAGCTGGCGACTTGGGATGGACTTGCAGACGAGTTGTCACAGTGTCGAGCCTCCGGGGCCTCGACCTTTTCAGCAGCCTTTTCTTCGACGGTCTCCAGGGACTCCGTCTGCAATATGTCGACGAAGGCTAACCCCAAGAAGTTGGGGAAGCCTACAGCTGGTGGGAAATATCCGAAGACCATGGGTACCGCCAGGTACCCGTGCTCCGCGTGGTCGGCTACGATCGCGGGGCCGAAGCCAACACCAGTGAGTCCGGATGACGTCATCGTTTGCCTGAGACAAACAGACAAACAATCAGCATTCTTGGGGTAAACCCCCGAAGGTATCCTCTCTTGGCAACGAGATGAAGGGAGACTTGGTCCCACCGGGCGTGCCAGACTTGTGGGGATGCTTTTTTGTTTAGGTTTATTTTACTGAGCTTATTAGGCGTGCCAGTCACCGGGGTGACGATTTATTGTGCACTCGACCTGACTCAGTCAGTCGATTATGATATTCGTGTCAAGACCGAAAGTCCGTCATACCATAAAGGCTATGACGTTAATTACGTCCTTCCGGGGAAGGACAACCCTTGATTAGTTGCCAAGAAGGGATGCCTCGGGGGCAAAATGAGATACGACTATTATGCTAACTCTGCTAACGGGATGCGAAACATGCATGGGAAACATACTATACGGGACGCGATAATGATGTTGCAAATCCGGCAGCATGCCCCCTTGTCTGGGCTATGCCAAAGGGAAATATAGGTCATTCACCCACGAGATGTCGGGATGAAAGCCAAAAGAGAGACGGGCGTAGCCCTGGATCCAAAGGGATTTGAATGTGGCGGGACAGTGTTCGCTACCATATCGTTTGTTGATGTTCCCCTCAAAGGACCATTGGAGGACATGCAGTGGCAGAACTCCGAGGGTCTGTGGGGTGACGGAAGAAACATCGTGTTCGGTATAATGTAGGGAAAAACCCCCATTAATATGTCTCCGTGGACCTGGGTGGAGAACCATAATTCCCTCGTAAGGTGACGAAGGTTAACACGGAAGTTGATAAGAAAGGGACATTTGAGTTTGGACTGCTTTTGGATTTAATGGGACTGTTAAGATATCAGGTTTTGGATGGCACCTGTTAATAAGGTGAAACGGCGCGGATAGGAGTCGGCGCGAGGGGATCCCGGCGCGACGGGCAACCGGCGTGGTTAGAAATATAGGCAGACGGCACGGCAGGGTATACGGCGCGGCAAGGCATACGGCGCGGGAGGGTTCCCGGCGCGCCCTTCACCCGGCGCGGGTTTGGCGCCGGGAGGAGGTGGCGCCGGGAGGTAGTGGCGCCGGTGGCCATTTTGTTGGTTTTCTTCAGATATCATGAGGGGTTCTGATGAATTCAAGGGGATCTTCTGTGTTCAACGGGGATTTCGTGGCAATAATAGGATGAAATAGAAGATGAGGGTGGATTCATTCACCAAGGGGTCCAAGGAGATCATGTAACTGTAAGATATGTTCCCTGTGGTGGCCAAGATACCATGAGATGACATAGCTCAGCTTCTTGCCACGCAGTTAGGGAGTTAAATGCACAATTCTGATGAAAACATCATACTATGCGATCGAGTAACAGTCTGAACAGATTTTGACAGCACCTCCCCTTATTTTGGGAGCGTGCCAAAAGGTTATAACAGGTCATCCACTCACGAACTATCGGAGTGGAAACCAAAATGAGAGCCGGGCGTAGCCCGAGATCCAAGGGATCTAAATCATATGGGACTTTATCCCCCCTGTTGTGATATCCCCGCTGCAGTCAACGGATAACCTGCAATGGCAGGGCCCCGTGACCTGATGGGGTTGTAGAATGTAGGGGAATGAACCCCTTTAATATGGCTCCCGTGAGAATGGAGGGAAAGGTAGTACGTCTCCATAGGGCAGGGTATGATGAGCAAAGTTGGCATAGCCTGGCGGCATTGGCACAAATGCATTGACGTGGCCAGAAGATGTAAAAGTATCAGCGCGAAGAAGGAGTTAGGCCTCGGCGCGAAGAAGGAAACCCAACCGGCGCGGCAAGCCCTCGGCGCGAGACTTGCGCGAGAGGTGCTCGCGCCGGGAGGCTTAGGTGAGGTTTTGGAAGGGTTTTAAGGCCGGGTTTTGGGCGTTTGAAGAAAAGGGGTTTGTTCAACAATCTGAAGACCGTTTTGGATGATCGTAGAGAGGGTGATTCGGGGTGGAGACACCCTTCCTTCTGGGGCCTCACTAGGAGCAGAACCATTCACGGAAACCTTACGATCCGGATTCATCCCTTCTCGTTTCACAGACAAGAAGCCATGAGATAGGCTGTCTCAGGCTCTTGTTGTAAGTGTAGAGTTGAAAGAATCATACGATGGAAGAACGTTCAACATAAAAAAAAAATAGGAACGGTAAAGCATGCGTAGAGGTGCAGCCATCAATATCCATAGCATATAATGCAGAAGCAGAAACAAAGGAATAGTAATGGGGGAGAACCCAACCCATCTGTCATTAACTATTTCATCGGAAAGAAAAAGTGAACATACACGAATTCAACTCGGGAGAAGAAGAAGCATACGCCTACTCTATCCCTGAGGACAGGGTTACATTGGCATTCGGTGCTACAAGAGCAGAGATGCTCGAAAACAGGGATACGGGAACAATACTCAGACAGAGGAGAGAGGGGGAAGAGGAGCTGCAGCTGCTCAGGACATCGAACGGCACACCCCACCTGGCTTCTTCCTTCGAGCCTCTGTCTCTCTCTTTTCTTTTTCTTCTATGAAGGGCCCTCGAGCTCCCCCTTTCTTTTCTTTTTCTTTCTCTCTTTTCTCTCCCTTGTTGCCTCTCTTTTTTTCTCTTCTATCTTTCTGTTCTCTTCTGTTCTTTTCGAAGGGCAGCCTTCTTATAGAGGGACGACCCTCATCCTCTCGGCCTGAGCTTCCCGGCGCGCCAGCGTCCATCTTCCCGGCGTGGGCAGCCCTCGGCGCGTCTCATTTTACATTTGGGCTTGGCCCATTTCCCTGTCATTCGGCACAGGATCCACTTAGTGGACTCCTTTCGACAGTGGGCTTCTTGGCATATATATTAAGACTCCATGGGGCTTGTTTAACACCTTGCATTCACAAACACGTGTGAGGCACTGTGCATCTCGCCTTCGGAGAATCAGAATTATCCGAGCATCCTTTCTTAGCAGACAGATGATTGCCTGTATGTTGGTATGGTTTTATCAGCCCGGCTACCTGAATGATAACCGTACTGGACAGCGGCCTAGCCAGGGATGGCTTTAGCCGAACAAAGTGTTAGGAATAGCGGGTCTCTTCTATTCTGATTCTCGGAACTTCCGGGGATGGTACGTGAGCTGTGCCCTCGACTGATCTTCAAAGCTGTGAATCTGCTTTGGTCTCTTCTGGTATATTTTAGGTGTCAACAAATGCCCCCCACCCGTAGGTGGCGTAAGCGAAGAATGAGTGACACGGGACATGCGGGTGCACACCACGTTGCACACTGTACTTTATGATTTCTTCAGGCCTGCTCCTGTGCATTGGTTGTTTTCATGACTCTGAGTCTTCATTCGGCTTGTGTGATTCCCATGCTTTGTAAGCATACTTGGACGAACACCAGCATTTTTGGCTTGATCTGACGATTGCAGCACCCCTGGTGGGCTAACCGGCGCCACTGACACTCCCGACGCACCCATCTCGGAGCGACCGTGGCGCCGGCGCGTTGGCTTCTCGGCGCAGGCATCATCTCGGCGCGCCTTTTCCCGGCCTAACGCTCTCGGTGCAAGTGTCATCTCGGCGCGCCTTTTGGCGCTTCCGCCTCTCGGCGCGACGACCGTCTCGGCGCGCCTTTGGCTTCGGCCTATTTAGGCGCCGAGAGAGAGCAGAAAGCTCATTATTCACTGAGCTTCCTCTCTCTTCAGCCTCTTCTTCTTCTGTTGCATCAGAGCGATCGGCGTGGGAGCCTTCTCCCTCTGG
Organism: Amorphophallus konjac; assembly: GCA_022559845.1. Lineage (NCBI taxonomy): Eukaryota > Viridiplantae > Streptophyta > Magnoliopsida > Alismatales > Araceae > Amorphophallus > Amorphophallus konjac. The sequence continues at coordinate 33,724,877 of CM040129.1, forward strand.
GATTTTCATTCGGGACTTCGTCCCCTCTTACTGTGGAGTCACCCCCTCTTGGTGGGTGTTCTCCTATTTGACTTCTGGGCATACTCCGGATAAGGGGAGATGCTGTCAAAATTTTCTTGAAATTTTCTTTTCTATTTTCCCTTTCATATTATCTTATTTTTCCCTGATTTTGTGTCTGCAGCCTGCTGAAATGGCTTCTTCTTCCAGCCGTGTCGCTTCCGGCACTGCTGATGTTGACTCTTCTTCCCAGGGCAGGGTGTTCGGTCCTGTTGTGACTTGGAGGAATGTCGGACAGCTGGACCGGGGTCTTGGGAGGATCGCCATAGTCGACGAATCCTCTGACTCCGAAACAGATACAGTATCCTCATCTCGAGTTGTGACCGTCGAGGGAGGACTGGACTTCAATCGCGATGACGGGTATCGCCCGGACTTCCCGAAGGACCGTCACCTTGCACCATTCATCTGCACTTTCAGCGTCTCGGGGAAGAGGGACGTCATGCTGGCTCGGATGGTAGAACGGGCCATGTTGGTGGACCGGGACAGCCTGAAAGGTTCAGTATATCGTGGAGACACCATCTATCTTCGGGGGAGCGGCGCAAGTGGAGCGCCGTCTTGGGGGTAACAGAGCTAGAGGCAGAGCAGAAAATGCTGACACGGGCTCCAGAATTCACACCAGCTAGGTGGGATACCACTGTGGGTCGGGTCAACAGAGAGAAGCCCGGCTATGGTTCATTCTTGGCGCCCATCAAGTGGGGCTATAGGGACGAGCCATTCGTCCTGAACTGCTTGGCTGTCCAGTTCAAATTCCAGCTGGCTGCTTGGTGGTTTGCAGACACGAAAGTGACCGATGCCCATCTCTTCCGTGTAGGAGCGGTAGAATTCACAGAATATGTTCTGAAGGAGTATGCGCCGTTACTGGTCAGGGCCGGGGTGTACCACAGTGTGTATGCATCCCACTTCAGGTATCCCATTTCAAAAGGGTTGTGTTGTGGCATGTTCGAAGTGTTCTGCCCGAAGTTCAACACTTTCTACACAGCGGAGGGCGAAACTTCTCTGGACCTTTGGAGCTTATCACAGTTGTCGGGCCTGCCGATCAGCGGAGAGCCCTATGAGGAGGTCTGCATTCATGACTTCATCAAGGACGAGACAGACGGTGAAGGTGAATATTACTTCGGCTACTCGTACCGGTACTTGATGAAAGCGTACCGCTCCCTCTGTCTGGCGCTGAATAGGGGGTCCTCAAAGGGATATTAGCTCCGGGAGAAAAGCAGCAAATTGAGAGTCCGAGTAGGACACTGGGTTCAGTATTTCTTCGGTGGCCCTCTGAAGTACAGTGAGTTCCCTCATGTAGCTCCTGTTGCGGGTAAGCCCAACAGGCCACCCAAGTTCAAGTCTGAGCTGCCTGCTTCTCTTCGGAGGATCAGCTGTGGGGGACCGAATCCGACTGAGGCGGATCCCCTTACCCATTGTGCTGCTTACCTTACCTTCTGGCTGTGTACTTTTGCCCTCCCGCAGGGAGATGAGACAGTTATTAGGCCGGAGGCAATATACCCGGCTTGTCAGATGGCTTGGGGCATACGGCTTGCAATATGTCCAGCAGCACTCTGCCTGATCTACAAATCCATTGGAGATATTCATAGGCATCGGATCCCACGCTCTTTCCGAACAGTGGGGCCGTTTCATTTCTTCAATGCTTGGGTGTGCAATTTATTCCCAGAGCTAGCTCCCAGGACTCTGCAAACAGTGACATTGTATCCCAGGATGCTGGAGTTTGCTAGTGCTGAACCCGGTCCGGTGTCTCAGCAACTTTTCTCCATCCGAGGCCGACTGGCAAGGGTTCCGATGGATTCAGCGGGGACCATCCACTTTTGGAATTTGGCCGCACATTCATCTCCATTGGTGAATCGTCAGCGTGAGTGTAAGCTCGAGGCAGTGGAGACTTTCACACACTTCATTTCAGGCAACACCGTGACCCGGCCAATCTTGGAGCCTGAACTCATTGACTGGACTTTATCAATTCGCCCCAGCGTCTTAGTATTTAGAAAGGGGGGCGCAGTTTATTTAGAACCCTACTATCCTTTCCGGTTTGGCCGAAATTTCGGTTATGATCAGCACATCTCGCCTTCGGTTGCCCTGTTCCCCTTGGACAGCAGGTCAAAGCATGGCTCGACTGTTGTAGCTGAGGGTCGCTCCTGGTGGGACTATTTTCACCGCCGGGATGCCAATGTCTTCAGAGTGCCGTCGCCGAACCGCGTTCCCCGGGTCACTCCAGAGTATGTGAAATGGTGGAATGCTCGAACGAGCTTTTATCGCAATGCCAGGGTGGCATGCTGGGATGTAGCTGAGCGCACCTTCCTGAGCCAGCAGCCCGGGCCCGTCTTTGATATTGAAGAAGCCCATTTGAAGAGGCTGTTCTCCCAACATCCGAAGGAGGTAGAGGCATATATAGCAGGCAGAAAAGTCACGAAAGAGGAAGCAACTGAGCAGCTGGTGCCTGTGCTTGCTGACATAGATGAAGATACTTTCACACAGAATCTAGAACATTTGTGCCAGATTGGTGGTTCTCGCCTGGAGCTTCAGCAGTACCCGTTCCCCATTGAGGAGCCGCTCTCCAAAGCAGTTTCATGGAAATGCGAGGTGGATCACTTTTGCCCGTGCCGGGTGTTTGTTAACAGAGAGGACAGAACCCCGACATATTATCAACATACGTCTTGGATGTTTGTTTTAATGAGTATCCACGGACTGACCCTTGACAGTCCCATAGCGACTGTCCTGGACAAGCCTTTGTTTGTATCTTTTCATTATGCCGACGTCTGGGGCTTCGACCACCTCGGTTTATATCATTGTATAGCTTCTCACGGGCATGCAGACTTGGCCGACCTAGTCGAGAAGTGCAAGAAGATCGGCGACATCTGCTGGCTCGTTCGGGAGGCTGCATCCCGTAGCAAGGAGGTGGCTTATCAGTATTGGCCTCTCTCGTCTTTTTACAACGGCCGGGCGGGTAAGTCCTCCTCCGTTGACATGTAGATTAGTTTGTTGCTCAGTTCCTTCATAACGGCATGTGCTTCATTTGACAGACCATCCGGATATAAAGCAGCAGGGGCTTTATAGAAAAATCATCTCCCAGGCAGAGAAGCCGGAATATTTTGAGGTTCCTGCACCAGTGCCGACTACTACTCCACTGCCGCCTGGCAAAAAGAGAGCGGCCTCCGCAGTGAAAGTTGCAATAGGCCGAGCGAAGAAAGCTCGGAAAGCTTCTTCCAAGCGGCCTTCGACTGACGCGGCTGAGACTCCCCTGCCCGAGGTGCCATCATTTGAGCAGTTTGCCGCTCGAAAAGAGGCCACTCAGCAAGCAGCTGAAGGTGACATCATTTTCCCCCTGCGGTCTAAAGGAGTGCTCTTTTCATGACGTTTTCATTCTTTTGACGTCTTCTTTGTGTAACCTCAGCTCAAGGAGCGGTTGACACCACATGTGTTGAGGAAACCGCTCTGGAGACAGGAGAGATAGGGCCTTCCGTCATAGCTACGATAGGGATGACTGAGACCACTGAACCCGCAGGGGACAGTCTCTTCGCTGTTGAGGAGGATGTCAGACTTCCTTCTCCTACGCCTGCCAGCGAGGCTGAGGGTGAGCCAGACGACTGTAGTCCTTCAGACTCCTCTTTCTTATTGAGCTTTTCGCCCTGCCTTATGTATATGTTTGTTGTAATGGCAGGAGCGGTCAGCACAGCGATCGAGGCACTCGTCGTGGATGCTCCTTCACAGCTCGCAGTACATAAGACTGTGCTGAAGAAAGGTGCTATCCCACTGCGGCGTGTGATCACCCGCTCGGCGTCCCGTCAGGCGACAGAGGAGGCGGGCCAACCCGAGATCAGCATAGATATTTCTTCCAGTAGCTCTGCCACCCCTTCCGACGAAGAGATTGACCATCATTCTTCAGAAGGTGACGAACAAGTATCTGCGGCAGTCAGCAAAGGGGTAGCGACTCCCTTCATACCGTCAAGCGATTCTTTGATTTTTAGTCCTCCGAGGTTGCCGATGGCATCATCCGAGGGAATGTTGCAGGAGGAATTTGCTGAATTGGACATGGAGGTGGAGATAACCCCTCCTTTTGCTGCTTCATCTTCAGAGTTGGAATCTTCTATTCAGGCGCTTGAAGAGATGGATGCTGCAGTCATAGTAAGTTCTGCCCGCCCCTTTGCAGAGCTGCATATCCCTTTTTCTGTTCTTTTCTGCCACCTTGGTGCTTACATGAATCTTCGTTCCAGGAGCCTGCGGCCGCCATTCATTCCCCAGTATCGACCTCTGGTGCTGTCGTGGTTTCATCGGGGGCTTCGGATATGCTACTGCTGGCCACCATATCTTCTTCAGGGATAGTCACCATACTTCGTCCTGTACAGGTGAGAATACATGCAGCTGCTGGGGTATTATCAACGGAGCCGAGCCTGCCGGGGGAGAGTCTCGCCCTGGTGTCGACAACAGAATTGAGGGCTGAAGCTGACCCGCAAAGGGGTTCTGCCTTTATATCAGCGGCCATAATGACCATTGCACCTGACCCCGCAGCTCCATTCGTGCCAGAGATAGAGTCAGAACCTCCGTCCCTCCCAGCATCTGTGGAGGGAAGTTTTTCAAGGAGCCCGACGGAGCAAGAACATGCCGCCGTGGTATCTGCTACTTCGGCTCTGGTGGCCGTTCCATCTTCTTCTTCTGAGCCGGATATCGGCTTATGGGCTTCCATAGACAGGGAGGTGACCTTCGAGGTGTCTCCGGCAGCTTCCCTGGGCTTTATTTCATCGGAGGAATTTGTCTGGCAGCATTTAGAGATGTTGCGTCAGGTCGTGGAATCTCAGCCGACACTGTCTTACCCCCAGCTGAAGGAAGTGGCTGTGCGACTGACGATCGGGCTGCAGGCATTAGGCGGCCCTTTAGATATCTGGACCCAGCGGGTGTTTTTCTTGCTGAAATTTGTGAACCGCCAAGATTTTCTTGGGAAGATGATGGGCGACCGGCTGGCGGCCCTTAAGCTGCAGAAAGTTGACTGTCAGGCGGAGCTGACGTCTCTGATCTCTGATTTTCAGGAGAGTAGGGCTCAGGTCGAGGCTTCCGCAGCCCAGGCACATATTCTACGTAGCCGACGGGAAGAACTCCGTGCTGAGTTGGCTACCATAGAAGCTGAGATACCACGGCTGGAGGCTGCAGAAGTCCAGGGCATCGAGAAAACTTCTTTACTGGAGGGCCGAGTCGCGTCCTTGGAGACTGAGGTGACTCGCGTTCAGGAGGAAGAAATGTAGCTCCATGAACTAGGGGCGGCTCCTCATGTTGGGCTTATTGACTTTGCAGATATTTTCAGGCGGTCTTAGCTGATCTGCCTTTGTAATTTGTCCCCTCCGAAGGGCTCCTTTTGTATTCACCTCCCCCTTTTTGTAATGAAATAGCAGTTTCTTTTACTATTTTAGGTGTTCATTCTTGCACTTGCATTCTATCACACCTTGTGGCAACTTTGGCGACCTTCTTGGAAATGTACCCATGTCTGTGTCGCAGGAGAGCGTCCACCCTTTCAGAGAAAGGATGGGGGCCTCGCTCCACCGCGTGAAGGGGTTCCAGCGATCGCCAGATTGGTGTAGATGTCTTACCGACAAGGCATGTCAGAAATACGACTGCTGGCTGATGAGAGGTCCATACGGGATAGGCTTTATCATCGGTGGGATGATCGATGGGAGCATGCACCTTATAATGATTCCATTTCTGACCTTGATTTGGAGAAATGCTGGCCGACCTTGTCGATGGTGACAAGGGTCGAAAGGGTAGATGGTCTTACCGATGGTGACAAGGACCGGAAGGGGTAGCGACCGATCTTGCCGATGGTGACAAGGGTCGAATAGGTAGATGGTCTTGCCGATGGTGACAAGGATCGGAAGGGGTAGCGACCGATCTTGCCGATGGTGACAAGGGTCGAAAGGGTAGACGGTCTTGCCGATGGTGACAAGGACCGGAAGGGGTAGCGACCGATCTTGCCGATGGTGACAAGGGTCGAAAGGGTAGACAGTCTTGCCCATGGTGACAAGGACCGGAAGGGGTAGCGACCGATCTTGCCGATGGTGACAAGGGTCGAAAGGGTAGACGGTCTTGCCGATGGTGACAAGGACCGGAAGGGGTAGCGACCGATCTTGCCGATGGTGACAAGGGTCGAAAGGGTAGACGGTCTTGCCGATGGTGACAAGGACCGAAAGGGGTAGCGACCGATCTTACCGATGGTGACAAGGGTCGAAAGGGTAGACGGTCTTACCGATGGGGACAAGGGTCGAAAAGGGTAGACGGTATTGCCGATGATGATAAAAACCGGAAAGGGTAGCGACCGATCTTACCGATGGTGACAAGGGTCGAAAAGGGTTTGTTTAAAGGAAATATATATGTAGATATATAAGGGGGGACATCGGATGCCGACTCTGCTTCGACCTTATAAAGGGCCTTCCGAATAGAGGACGGATCAACACTAATCGTCATTGATTTATAATTTTTTTCTTTCTTCCCTTTTTTTTTATTCACATTACTGACTTAAGCGCCCTTTCGGGTTTTCGCCGAAGCCAGCCCCCTCTTGCTTTTGCCCACGCGCCCTCTCGGGTTTTCACGTGGCGGGGTACCCGATTTTGCCTGCGACGCCCTTTCGGATTTTCGCCACAGCTGGGTTATAGCCATTTTTTGCACTTGTCCTGATATAGGAGCAAGTCTGTTGGGGTATCTCTATTTTTAACCCCATTTTTTCTTTCTTTTTCTCTCTGCTTCTTTTTTTGAATTCGGAATATCGAAGAACTGGACTGTGAGAATGCTGACTGGCCTTGCCGATGATGACAAGGATTGGTCTCTGGTTTAGTTCGTCGACACTGGTTAAATGTCGAAGCAAAGATCATGGTTTGTTAACAAGGACGTAAGATCCGAGTTAGGGGTAGAGGTTGACCGATCTCGTCGATGATGGCGAGGGTCGAACGTGGGTTTGTTCATCAGCATAGGTCATATACCGACGCAAAGGTAAGATTATTAACAAGGACGGAAGGTCCAAGTTAGGGGTAGAGATCGACCGATCTCGCCGATGATGACGAGGATCGAACACGGGTTTGTTAAAGGATCTCCGGTGGGACGTTTGATGATTGTCCCTTTCGGGAGTTTCATCGGATGGAGAACAAAAGAGGAATTTGTGAATTACCACTTTACTGACTCAAGCGCCCTTACGGGTTTTCGCCGAAGCCAGCCCCCTCTTGCTTTTGCCCACGCGCCCTCTCGGGTTTTTACGTGGCGTGGTACCTGATTTTACCTGCGATGCCCTTTCAGGTTTTCGCCACAGCTGAGTTATAGCCATTTTTGCACTTGTCCTAATACAGGAGCAAGTCTGGCGGGGTATCTCTACTTTTAACCCCATTTTTATTTTCTTTTATATATATTTTTTCTCTTTGATATAAAAGGTGGTAGGTCGAAGTGTGATGTCCGACCCTTGGCTGATAGTAGACGGCTGTTGGCCGGAGCACCGGGCCTTGTGCCGAGCAGAATGGTTCATTCGTTAGCGAGGGCTGAATGCTAACGCAAAGGAATGATCTTTTGCCGATTCGAGCGTAAGGCCCGTAATGGCAATAATGTGAGAAGGCCGGCTATGACACGAGGTCTCGAGCCGAAAGGGTTTATTCGTTAGCGAGAAGATAATGCTAACGCGAGGGAGGGATTTCATGCCAGTTCGGACGTAAGGTTCGTAATGGCAATATGGCGTATTCTTTTGAGAGCTTGGCCAGGGCAGAGTGCCATTAAACCAAGGGAAGGTAGCTCGGTAAGGGCGGAGTGTCACTATACCAAGAAAGGTAGCTCGATCAGGGCGGAATGCCACTAGACCAAGGAAGGGTAGCTCAGTGAGGGCGGAATGCCACTAAACCAAGATAAGGGTAGCTCGATCAGGGCGGAATGCCACTAGACCAAGGATAGGGGTAGCTCGATCAGGGCGGAATGCCACTAGACCAAGGAAGGTAGCTTGGCTAGGGCGGAGTGCCACTAGACCAAGGTAAGGGTAGCTCGGGTAGGGCGGAATGCCACTAGACCAAGGATAGGGGTAGCTCGATCAGGGCAGAATGCCACTAGACCGAGGAAGGTAGCTCAGTGCGGGCGGAATGCCACTGGACCAAGGAAATGTAGCTCGATCGGGGCGGAATGCCACTTGACCAAGAAAGGGTAGCTCGATCAGGGCGGGATGCCACTTGACCAAGGAAATGTAGCTCGATCAGGGCGGAATGCCACTTGACCAAGGAAGGGTAGCTCGATCAGGGCGGGATGCCACTTGACCAAGGAAATGTAGCTCGATCAAGGCGGAATGCCACTAGACCAAGATAAGGCAGCTTGATCGTGGCGGAATGCTACTAGACCAAGATAAGGTAGCTCGATCATGGCGGAGTGCCACTAGACTAAGGAAAGGTAGCTCGATCGTGGCGGGATGCCACTGGACCAAGGAAATGTAGCTCGATCAGGGCAAAATGCCACTGGACCAAGGAAATGTAGCTCAATCAGGGCGGAGTGCCACTAGACCAAGATAACGTAACTCGATCGTGGCGGAACGCCACTAGACCAAGATAAGGTAGCTCGATCGTGACGGGATGCCACTGGACCAAGGAAATGTAGCTCGATCAGGGCGGAATGCCACTTGACCAAGGAAGTGTAGCTCGATCAGGGCGGAATGCCACTTGACCAAGGAGGGGGTAGCTTGGCTAGGGCAGAATGCCACTAGACCGAGATAAGATAGCTCATTCGGGGAGCGCCGATTGAACCGTGTGGTATGGCTTTAGGTGCTTCCCATTGAGGGGAGAGAATTGGATGACTACTTTGTGATCCGCAAGGATGTATGCACCCCCTTCATATACTCGGTGGACGACGTATGGTCCGACCCAGTTTTCAATCAACTTCCCCTTGAGGTTGGAAGCCATTACTTCTCTTCTTTTGACCATCACCAGGTCTCCTTTCTTGAATTCTCGACCCTTGACCAGCTTATCAAAAGCACGGGCCATACGGGCTTGATAGAGTTGAATATTCTGTTGCGCCCGAAGGCGCTTCCCTTCAAGCTCGGCGAGCTCTTCTAATCTTCTTTCTATGTTGGCATGTTCGCTGCCCGCCAATCCATGCTGGATAGCAACTCGCAATGAGGGGATCTCCAGCTCAATCGGCACCACGGCCTCTGAGCCATACACAAGGGAGTAGGGTGAGCAGCCGGTAGGGGTCTTGTAGACCGTACGGTAGGCCCAGAGTGCCTCATACATTCTTTCTTCCCAATCTCTTCTGTCAGTCTTGACAATTTTTGCCAGCAGAGTGCACATCGTCTTGTTAAAGGCTTCTGCAAGCCCGTTGGCCTGAGGGTAGTAGGGAGATGATGTTCTCCAATCAATCTTGTATTTGTCAGCTAGCCGATAAACCTTCTGATTTCTGAAGTGGCTGCCGTTGTCGGAGATGATTCGGCTGGGAATCCCGAACCGAAATATTACATTCTGTCGGAAGAATCTCGCAACTAATTCTCCCGTGACTTCTTTTAGTGCTACTGCCTCCGCCCATCTGGAGAAGTAATCTGTAGCTACTAAGATGTATTTGCACCCTGATGAAGATGCTGGTAGTGGCCCCACCACGTCCGTACCCCACTGGGCGAATGGCCAGCTCGGTAAGGTAGGATGTAGAGGCACCGGAGGTCTTCTTGACACATTGGCGTGCTCTTGACATTTCTGACAAGCCTTATTAAACTTGCAGTAATCATCAAATATAGTGGGCCAATAATAACCCAATTTCTTTATTTCGATTTTCATTTTCGGACAGGCCTGGTGTGCCCCGGCTGACCCGGCATGAACTTCTTGCATTACCTGCCTGGCTTCTGCTGGGGATAAGCATCGAAGTAATACCTTCTTTTGGGCATCTGCCATTATTCGGAACAATGTCCCATTCCTCATCTCATAGGAATCTTTGACTCTCAGGAGTTTCATTTTCTGTTCTTTCACTTTCGGAAGCTGTTGGTGTTGGAACCAATGCAGGAGGTACTCCCGCCAGTCGGGCTGCTGGACTGCTTCAGCAACTGCTACTTCATCGGGTTGTTCACCGGCTAGAACTTCTATCATGCTGGGGACCTGCCGCCGGTTAATGAATGTTATATTCAGGCTCGTATCAGGCGGGACCGCCAAGGAACTTGCCAACTTTGCGAGGGCATCGGCTTGAGCATTCTGTCCCCGGTTGATGTGCTTGAGGCTAATGAGGTAGAATCTTGTCATTAGGCGCAGGGCCAGAAGGTAGTAAGGGACGAGCTCCTGCTTTCGTACCTCAAACTCCCCTTCTAATTATTTTATAACCAGCATGGAGTCTCCGAATGCCTCTATCATTTGAATCCCCATGGACAGAGCAATCTGTAGCCCGATTATGAGGGCTTCATATTCTGCTTCATTATTTGTGCAAGGCTTGTTTATTGAGCAGGATGTGTGTACGACTTCCCCTTCAGGAGACTTCAAGACTATGCCTGCTCCTGCGCGGACTCTGGCTGGTCCCGTTGTTGTGGTGTCAATTCTGGAAGCACCATCAAAATACAGCTGCCATAGGGAGGGCCGCACCTGGCTGACCTCTAAAGTTTCATCTTCAGGAAGTTCTGGCTCCAGAGGGCAGTCTTCGGGTACTGGATGTTCAGCAAAGAAGTCTGCAATAGCTTGGCCCTTGACGGCCCTTTGCGGTACATAGGAGATGTCATACTCCATAAGGATCACCGCCCATTTGCCCAAGCGACCTTTGAGGGCCGGTCGAGACATAATGTATCTGAGCGGATCCTCCCTCGAAATCAGCTTAACTTCATGTGACAGCATGTAATGCCGTAGCTTCTTGACCGCGAAGACCAGTGCCAGGCAAATCTTCTCGACGTAGGTGTATTTTTCCTCAGTTCTGACCATTCTTCGACTGAGATAATAGAGGGCTTGTTCTTTTCCTTCTTCATTATTATGGGCTAGCATTGCCCCCAGAGAATTGTGCGTGGCTGCTATGTAGAGGATCAGCGGTTGTCCTTTCACCGGCGCACCCAGCACTGGAGGAGTTTTCAGATAATCTTTCAGTTTGTCAAAGGCTATCTGGCATTCTTCATCCCAGTAGAAGGGGACATCCTTCATCATTAGCTTGCGGAAGGGGTGGCATTGCCTCGACAAGTTGGATATAAACCGCCGGACGTATGCAAGACGGCCCTGAAGGGATCTTAGCTCAGAGAGATTCCTTGGCGAGGGTAACTCCTGAATCGCCTTGATCTTTGCGGGGAATATTTCAATCCCCCGATACCTGACAATGAAACCCAAGAACTTTCCGCTCGAGACTCCGAACGTGCACTTCATAGGGTTCATTTTTAATTCATACTGCCTTAGCCTCTGGAAAATGACTCGGAGGTCTTGCAGATGGTCTTCTTTCTTTTTGGTCTTGATTACCAGGTCGTCTATGTAGCATTCGACCTTATGGTAGAGCAGCTCATCAAATATTCTAGTCATCGCCCGCTGATAAGTTGCGCCGGCGTTCTTTAATCCGAACGGCATTCTTTTGTAGTGATAAATGCCTTTGGGTGTCCGGAAGGCAGTGTGGATCCGGTCATGTTCCGCGATCCATATCTGGTTGTAGCCAGACGACCCATCCATGAATGATAAGGCCTCATGACCAGTGGTTGCATCTATCATGACCTCCGTTATCGGCACTGGAAAGTCATCTTTAGGGCAAGCTTTATTCAGATCCCGGAAATCAACACATATTCGGATCTGTCCATTCTTCTTTTTCACGGGCACAATGTTAGCCAACCACGTGGTATATTGATTTTCCTCGACGAAACCCACATCAATGAGCTTGTCGACCTCTTTGCATATCTGAGTGATGAGCTCTGGCCTCATACGCCTAGGGGGCTGTTTCACCGGCTCTACCCCAGGGTTTATGGTCAGCTCATGCTGTGAGACTAAGGGGCTTAGTCCTGGCATTTCTCTGTAGGTCCAGGCAAAGTAATCCTGGTATTCTTGTAGCAGCTGGATGTACATCCTCTGTTCTTCGGCAGACAGTTGGGCACTGAGGAAGGTTGGTCTAGGGTCATCCTTGTTTCCCAAGTTGACTTCTATCAGTTCATCGACTGTTGCTTGACCTCCGTCTTCTATCTCAGGGGGTGCAGGCTGGAGGTCGACAAAGTCTGGTATATCATCTTCGAGGTCGAGGACCTCGATCCCTTCATCTTGACTTATTTGGGTTCTGCCAAAAATATCTTGTCCGGCTGACAATGGGTGCATGCACTGTTCTGCCAACAAGTTTACCTTCCCAGCAGCTTCAAGGGGCGAGCTGATTGCCTCACTCCCTGCTGAGGAGATTGCAATCACCATGGGCTGGCGATTACTTGTCATCGGGTCAGAGTGGCCTTGTAGCTCTTTGGCAAAGGGTGAAGAGATCTTGGTCCCTTGAGCCATCATGCCCTCAGTGGAGGCAGCCATTTCTCTTCTAGTAGCATTTGTCCCTTGATCAGGCTCGGGGAAAGCTTCCCTGACTGGTTCGAGAAGTGCCGACATCATGAATGGAGGAGAGCTACTGGAGGGAGGCCACTCTGCTTCTTCAACATCTTCAGCTTCACTGTTGCTAGCTGTGTCAAATTTGGCTTGAAGAGCCGCATCTTCCGGGTAGACTTGTTCCCAGCACCGGCAGGGGAACACGGCCTCGGACTCCGGACTTCTTGGCTGGGTCGGTTGAATGCACTCAACTTTTGTCAGGTGCTCATCGATAGCTGTCCCCAGTGGGTTATCTTCCATCGGGTAAAAAGCAAAGATGGTGTCCACCTCGTAGCGCCCACTATAATAGTATTCTTCGAGGGTGAAACCCAGTCCTGGATGCTGAGTGACGCGCCTCATTTTTTTGTCTAGGCTTGGAGGATACCATAGCTTCTGGAATGCTTCTTTCCTCTTGCGAGGTTGGCCGGAAGGGATATGCTGCTTCTGGAACATCTCGGCCATTTGATTTGTTATGAATGTCAGCCCCTGTACAGGCATGGAGGGGTTTTCTATATCTTCAGGCAGATGACAATCAGTGTCTTCCAGTGTAGGGTGTTCTTCAGCTGTATAAAACAGGCTGCTAGGACCATCCATCTGTGCCACCTCCCATGCTTTGAAAGGCTCGACAGTGGTATGGTTGAGGCTGAAAATTGGCTTGGTAAGACCTTCGGGGATCCCGATGTGGTCGCGCTGTTGATCAACCCTGACTTTATTAGTTTCGGGGTAGATGGAGGGAGGTGCTATCCGGCCTACATCCCCGACAACAGTGATGTGCGAAACCACCTTGGGCTCGACATATCCACGCGGCGGCGGAGGGAACCATTCTGTTTTGGAAGTGCCTTTTGCTGTGCTAGAAGAGGCCTTTGCTGCAGGGGCCTTCTGCGACCGTTCTGCATATAGAGGAGCGTCTGCCAAGTGGCATTCGAATACTTCGAACGGGTGGAGATCAGCAAATACTCTCTCCTCCTTCCCATCCAGGCTGTATTTAATGCATTGGTGAAGCGTGGAAGGGACCACCATATTCTCATGTAGCCAAGGGCGGCCAAGCAGCGCCTTGTATGAGGTGCGGGAATCAATGACATGAAATTGCACCTTGGTGACAAAGTCCGCTAGGGTGAGTGTGAACTCTGCTACTCCTAGCGACACTTCGCACTTCTGATTGAAACGGCGATACGCATATCCCCGACCTTCTGCAGGTGCACATTGAAGTAGTGCCTCTCATAGATCCTGTAGGGTAGGATGTTGACAGCTGCCCCGGGGTCCACCAGGATTCTGTTCAGCCCTCTGCCATTTAGATGTCCCCTCATATAGAGAGGTCTGTTATGACTGGCAGTGGGGAGTAACATGTCCTCCTGGGTGAAGGTCATGCTGGCCTCTGGCAGCACCTCAGCTAGGCAGGCTTCATATTGGGCTGGCGTCTGGAGAGCGGCAACGATTGCCTGTCTAGTCTCGTCACTGAGAGAGAGGATTTCCCACCCAGTGAATCTTGCCGGGAGCTTTTTTAGTAGCTTGACCACCCGACTTCCAGCTCGGACATTGGATAGCTTCATTTCATCTGCCCACTTGGGCTTGGAGGAGGTTTGGGCTACGGCCCCTGACGGACCTGCCTCATCAGACTCGGAGGCCATACCCTTTTGCCCGGGGTTACCTCATGGCTGCTCTTCGCTAGCTACTGTCAGCCGAGCTTCTGTCTCTTCTGGCAATCCGGGAGATTGCTGGAGCTGTGGGTGATTGCCCCCGATCATTGGTTCATCCTCCCGGCATGGCATCTTCCCTTTTGACATCTTTATGAATTCTAGAAATGAAGGAGCGGGAGTGCTACCTCCACTTTGGTTATATAATCCTGACGGAGGAGGGATATGAGCTCCCCTGACCTCCGGAGGGGGTATTTTGTAGGGTTGCTCCCCTCTGAAGATAATATTATGGTTGGCGGGTGGCTGACGCCCCCACCTTCGACCCGACCGGGTCGCATGTGCAGCAGTTGTGGCTTCAACCTGGCTTGCCTCAGTGGCGGGTGTGAAGCAAATTTCTTCTTCATCCTCTTCATTGGGCAGATTGAACAGAGCAGAGGGGGTGTTGCAAGAGAGGATCACCCCCGTCGTAGCCTTGCCGGCCTTTCCCTTCTTTCTTTGTCTTCTTTTCTTTTCTTTGGCTGGCGCTTGCCCCCAGAACAGGCTGCCATCCCTGTTTGATGCTTTGTCAGCTTCTTCTTCCTGTTCTAGTGAAAGTTGTTCCAGCTCCTGCCACAGGAGATGGTCCCGTACTAGCAAAGGTTCTAGCCTAGGCTGCACATACTTTTCCAATTCATTTATGTAGTCCTGCAGTCGCTGGGCTTCTAGACTGATCTTCCTGACCACCGGCAACGGAGTCTGCCTCCTCCGATTGTGGGTAGGTATCCGAATGACGGCTGGCGGATTGGTCCATACAGGTGCTACCGCTGGTGAAGGGGGTCGTGGTGTGATGCCACGAATATGTGCCCCCGGTGCCGGGCGAGGCAGACCCATTTTCTTGGCTCTTGCAGGGACTTGCTACCATCCCTCCTGTTCTTTTATTGGTGCCAGAAAGCAGGTTTCATATGTATGCTGAGTACTGGCTTCTGCGGTCTCCTCAGGCAAGGCTTGATACAAAGAGACCATATTGACGGCAGCTCTCCTTACGGGCGCCGCATGTGGTTGTGGAGGGTCAACCTTGTACTCCCCCAATTCTATTTCTTCCTTCTTTACCATGCCTTCGATAATATCCTTGAAAACATAACAGTCTTCGATCGGATGTCCCAACATCTGGTGGTAAGGGCAGAATCTTGGGCTGTCTCTTCTTTTCAGGTCCTCCGGCCTCCTCGGCTCAGGCAGGGTGACCTTATCATACTGGGTAACCTAGTCAAATAGGATCTTGGTCTTCTCCTTTGGGAAAGAGTAGGGCTTCTTCATTTTATCTCAGAGGGATGGGCCTTCTTCGCCGTCTCCGGTCTTGGCAGGCTGAGGAGCAGCTGTCTTCTTGCCTTTATCTTTTTGATGTTCAAATGTCTTGATATCAAGGGCATTTGCTTCTTTCGGTGCCTAGCGTCGTTCTGTTGCCTTGCCCTTTTGTGCAGTAGGGGCATTTGGTGTGGGGGCTGGTTTTGCTAGGAAAGGCTCCACTTCGGCCACAATATTGTTCAGACGCTCGAACGACCGGATTTCCATGCCAATCATCTTTTTAAGCACCTCTCTCCTGAGGTTCTGTTTGCAGATCTGCACAGCGTCCTCCTGGTGCGGGGGCCACTTGCATCTCATTCTGAGGTTCCTCCACCTCTTGATGTAGTCGAGAGCGGTCTCATCTGCCCTCTGTCTTGTTGAATAGAGTTCAGCCACTGTGACCTCCCTCTCTGTAACATGAAATCTTTCTCTGAACTTCCTTTGCATGTCCGACCAGTCGCTGATCGACCCGGTCGGGAGGCTGGAATACCATTCAAATGCGAGCCCTGTGAGTGAGGACCCGAATAACTTCAACAAGTATGACTCATCGGTGGCTAAGTCACCCATGACGGTCATGTAGTAGGCGACATGTTCCTTCGGGGAGCCCTTCCCGTTAAACTTGTCGAACTTCGGCGGCTTGCTAATCCCGGGAGGGAGCCGCTTGGCAGCATGATGCGGCGGGTATGGAACCCTATACGCATCAAATACAACATAGTCACCTTCATCCCTTTCAGCGAGCTTCATCTCGATCATCCTTTCCACCATCATCAGGCTCACGGTGGTAGGGTCGACTGGTTCTGGGTAGAAATGCGCCGGCTGCCAGTAGGGGGTGACCAGGGTGGTCGTCTGTGGAGGAGGATGCAGCAGCAGAGGCGCATGGCGCACCTGTGGCAGCACTGGGGGAGCCAGTGGCTGTGACGGGCGTTGTTGAGTTGTTGCCAAGTTTGGCTCCGCCTGCATAGGCGGGGTGTAGAGTGGTAGGAAGTCGCCTTTGTTGATGACTCCCCTTGATGATTCGGCCTGCACATCGGGCCGCTTGGAGGCAGAGGACTGTTCTGTCCTTTCCGTCAATTGCTTCTTCAGTTGCTCTATTTCTTGGCGGTACCTCTGGAGTATCATCAGCACGGCCGGGTCCATAGTTGCTGTGCTAGGGATGGCTTCTGTCGTCTCGTCAGATACACCCTCAGGCAGGATGTCAAGCAAGACGTCTTCTTCTTCATCTGCCGTTATCACATTTGCTGTGAGAATAACGGCCTTATCATGTTGTTGGAGGCGAGGTAAGGGTTGCCTTCCTTCAGTCACCGCCAGTTTCTGTTTTGCGGCCTCCACTCTTCGAGTGCTCGGCCCCGATCTTTCGGCTAGCCAGGCCAACTCCCGAGGCTCCTCGGGCAACTTTCCATAGCGGCCATCTATTACGGCCATATTGCATGTGAAGATGTGCATCATGTGTTTCCGTCCGCGAACCCTCCTCTTGACATTCTCCGGGAAGGTAAGCCTTTCGAACACAGAGACCCTTTTCTTTTCCTCCCGAAAGGGGGTAATGTCATTAGCTTGATCATCGGAGCCTCCTTCATATCCATTATCATCAACTGATGACGCCATCTTCCAGTTGTCTTCTTCTCCTTCCACTGCCGTTGATGGACAGCGGTCTTCTTCAGCTGCGGCTGCCTGTAGCAGCCGTTGTTGGCCCAAAGAGGGGTTGCCCAACCCCCTAAAATAGCTTCTGACCATATTGGTCATTTCATCTTGCCCTCGGCCCGAGTGCGGGGTCGGAGACATTTGTTGACCTCTCATCGGAGGAATGTGAGTAAACCGAGCCCTCTCGGCAGTCTGCTATAATCTTCTTCCTACAATGGGGATATTGGCTTGTCGGGCGCTGGCCCTAAAGCTTTCTCGGCGTGGCGGATCCACGATTCTCTCTTCCTTCCTTGTGATAAGGTTCCTTTTGTTGTTTTCTTCTGCTCTGGTGGATCTGGGGTGATACTGCACTGGAGCTTCTTGCTGGACAGGCTGGACCTTTTTGGGGACCCAAACCTACTTGAATCTTCTTGGCTTAGGAGCCAACATCCTCTGGCCATGACGGCCGGCTTCTTCTTCTTCGGCCCTTCTTCCAGCAAGAGCCTGGTAGGAGTTGCGGACTGGCACAGTAGGGATTACCCCGGTCCGGGCTCACTCGAGCCTTGCGCCCGTCCAGAAAGACACGGAGGCCACCGACCAGCATAGACTTGCCGGATGTGGAGAGCCGTCTGGTCACAGCAGCATCAGTCTTCCTTCGGGGGTTCCGGTGTCGACGTCTCTCGAAGCTCTTGGCAGGGACGGGGCGGGCCCCGTGAGCAATGTGATGCTCCATGCAGCTGGCGACTTGGGATGGACTTGCAGACGAGTTGTCACAGTGTCGAACCTCCGGGGCCTCGACCTTTTCAGCAGCCTTTTCTTCGACGGTCTCCAGGGACTCCGTCTGCAATATGTCGACGAAGGCTAACCCCAAGAAGTTGGGGAAGCCTACAGCTGGTGGGAAATATCCGAAGACCATGGGTACCGCCAGGTACCCGTGCTCCGCGTGGTCGGCTACTATCGCGGGGCCGAAGCCAACACCAGTGAGTCCGGATGACGTCATCGTTTGCCTGAGACAAACAGACAAACAATCAGCATTCTTGGGGTAAGCCCCCGAAGGTATCCTCTCTTGGCAAAGAGATGAAGGGAGAATTGGTCCCACCGGGCGTGCCAGACTTGTGGGGATGCTTTTTTGTTTAGGTTTATTTTACTGAGCTTATTAGGCGTGCCAGTCACCGGGGTGACGATTTATTGTGCGCTCGACCTGACTCAGTCAGTCGATTATGATATTCGTGTCGGGACCGAAAGTCCGTCATACCATAAAGGCTATGACGTTAATTACGTCCTTCCGGGGAAGGACAACCCTTGATTAGTTGCCAAGAAGGGATGCCTCGGGGGCAAAATGAGATACGACTATTATGCTAACTCCGCTAACGGGATGCGAAACATGCATGGTAAACATACTATACGGGACGCGATAATGATGTTGCAAATCCGGCAGCATGCCCCCTTGTCCGAGGCCATGCCAAAGGGAAATATAGGTCATTCACCCACGAGATGTCGGGATGAAAGCCAAAAGAGAGACGGGAGTAGCCCTGGATCCAAAGGGATTTGAATGTGGCGGGACAGTGTTCGCTACCATATCGTTTGTTGATGTTCCCCTCAAAGGACCATTTGAGGACATGCAGTGGCAGAACTCCGAGGGTCTGTGGGGTGACGGAAGAAACATCGTGTTCGGTATAATGTAGGGAAAAACCCCCATTAATATGTCTCCGTGGACCTGGGTGGAGAACCATAATTCCCTCGTAAGGTGACGAAGGTTAACACGGAAGTTGATAAGAAAGGGACATTTGAGTTTGGACTGCTTTTGGATTTAATGGGACTGTTAAGATAACAGGTTTTGGATGGCACTTGTTAATAAGGTGAAACGGCGCGGATAGGAGTCGGCGCGAGGGGATCCCTGCGCGATGGGCAACCGGCGCGGTTAGAAATATAGGCAGACGGCACGGCAGGGTATACGGCGCGGCAAGGCATACGGTGCGGGAGGGTTCCTGGCGCGCCCTTCACCCGGCGCGGCAAGGCATACGGTGCGGGAGGGTTCCTGGCGCGCCCTTCACCCGGCGCGGGTTTGGCGCCGGAAGGAGGTGGCGCCGGGAGGCAGTGGCGCCGGGAGGAAGTGGCGTCGGTGGCCATTTTGTTGGTTTTTTTCAGATATCATGAGGGGTTCTGATGAATTCAAGGGGATCTTCTGTGTTCAACGGGGATTTCGTGGCAATAATAGGATGAAATAGAAGATGAGGGTGGATTCATTCACCAAGGGGGTCCAAGGAGATCATGTAACTGTAAGATATGTTCCCTGTGGTGGCCAAGATACCATGAGATGACATAGCTCAGCTTCTTGCCACGCAGTTAGGGAGTTAAATGCACAATTCCGATGAAAACATCATACTATGCGATCGAGTAACAGTCTGAACAGATTTTGACAGCACCTCCCTTTATTTTGGGAGCGTGCCAAAAGGTTATAATAGGTCATCCACTCACGAACTATCGGAGTGGAAACCAAAATGAGAGCCGGGCGTAGCGCGAGATCCAAGGGATCTAAATCATATGGGACTTTATCCCCCCTGTTGTGATATCCCCGCTGCAGTCAACGGATAACCTGCAATGGCAGGGCCCCGTGACTTGATGGGGTTGTAGAATGTAGGGGAATGAACCCCTTTAATATGGCTCCCGTGAGAATGGAGGGAAAGGTAGTACGTCTCCATAGGGCAGGGTATGATGAGCAAAGTTGGCATAGCCTGGCGGCATTGGCACACACGCATTGACGTGGCCAGAAGATGTAAAAGTATCAGCGCGAAGAAGGAGTTAGGCCTCGGCGCGAAGAAGGAAACCCAACCGGCGCGGGACTTGCGTCGAGAGGTGCTCGCGCTGGGAGGCTTAGGTGAGGTTTTTGGAAGGGTTTTAAGGCCGGGTTTTGGGCGTTTGAAGAAAAGGGGTTTGTTCAACAATCTGAAGACCGTTTTGGATGATCGTAGAGAGGGTGATTCGGGGTGGAGACACCCTTCCTTCTGGGGCCTCACTAGGAGCAGAACCATTCACGGAAACCTTACGATCCGGATTCATCCCTTCTCGTTTCACAGACAAGAAGCCATGAGATAGGCTGTCTCAGGCTCTCGTTGTAAGTGTAGAGTTGAAAGAATCATACGATGGAAGAACGTTCAACATAAAAAAAAATAGGAACGGTAAAGCATGCGTAGAGGTGCAGCCATCAATATCCATAGCATATAATGCAGAAGCAGAAACAAAGGAATAGTAATGGGGGAGAACCCAACCCATCTGTCATTAACTATTTCATCGGAAAGAAAAAGTGAACATACACGAATTCAACTCGGGAGAAGAAGAAGCATACGCCTACTCTATCCCTGAGGATAGGGTTACATTGGCATTCGGTGCTACAAGAGCAGAGATGCTCGAAAACAGGGATACGGGAACAATACTCAGACAGAGGAGAGAGGGGGAAGAGGAGCTACAGCTGCTCAGGACATCGAACGACACACCCCACCTGGCTTCTTCCTTCGAGCCCCTGTCTCTCTCTTTTCTTTTTCTTCTATGAAGGGCCCTCGAGCTCCCCCTTTCTTTTCCTTTTCTTTCTCTCTTTTCTCTCCCTTGTTGCCTCTCTTTTTTTTCTCTTCTCTTGTCTTCTTTTCTTTCTCTTCTCTTCTCTCTGTTCTCTTATCTTCTTTTCGAAGGGCAGCCTTCTTATAGAGGGACGACCCTCATCCTCTCGGCCTGAGCTTCCCGGCGCGCCAGCGTCCATCTTCCCGACGTGGGCAGCCCTCGGCGCGTCTCATTTTACATTTGGGCTTGGCCCATTTCCCTGTCATTCGGCAGAGGATCCACTTAGTGGACTCCTTTCGACAGTGGGCTTCTTGACATATATATTAAGACTCCATGGGGCTTGTTTAACACCATGCATTCACAAACACGTGCGAGGCACTGTGCATCCCACCTTCGGAGAATCAGAATTATCTGAGCATCCTTTCTTAGCAGACAGATGATTGCCTATATGTTGGTATGGTTTTATCAGCCCGGCTACCGGAATGATAACCGTACTGGACAGCGGCCTAGCCAGGGATGGCTTTAGCCGAACAAAGTGTTAGGAATAGCGGGTCTCTTCTATTCTGATTCTCGGAACTTCCGGGGATGGTACGTGAGCTGTGCCCTCGACTGATCTTCAAAGCTGTGAGTCTGCTTTGGTCTCTTCTGTTATATTTTAGGTGTCAACATCAGCACGCGTCCGAAGTCCCTGACCATGTGTGCACACACTAATTGACTGCACTCGTCAGACCCTCTAGCCGGTTTTCCTCCCGGCCCGGACTCGAGCCGCTATGAAGTCCCGCGATCAATGACACCCAAGATGGGAGGGGTGAATTGGGTGTTTACAAATTTTAAGAAAACTTTAGTCGATTTAAACAAGTGTGAGGAATAGCCACAATGAAGTTCAGATCTAAATAAAAACTATAAGATCTAGCAAGATCTATCACACTCAACTGATCTTTAGTACCGTGGCAGAGGTGGGAATCTGAAGATTCTACTCACGCAAAGTGATATCTTCCTGACAGAGTTTGCCTTGTCGATCCGAACTCACCTTTTGATATACCAAAGATGTAATGTGAAATGATAGATTATGCTAAATCTAACTCAATCAATACAATCAAACTAATCTATGTGTGTGCTTGCACAGAATGTTGATAGGAGAAAAGGATCACACCATACAAGAGACACGATTTTTAGGTGATTCGGATGCAACAACGGCAACCTACGTTCACCCCTCATGATCTGTGAGGATTCTTACACTATCTTGTAAAGGATTACAATATCAAACCACACATACACACTTGTGAGAAGTTCGAAACTCCCACGAAGGTACACAAGCACCTAATCACACAGAAAAGTGAAGAAATAGAAACACACACACACACACACACACACACACACACACACACATACGGATCTATGTAGATCCACACACACGTGTTTAGATATTACAGGAACACACACTTGAAGCTCAAATAGAAATGAAGAAGAAACACAAGATACAAGCTTTAGATTTAAGCTCCCCCTTAGTGGATGAAGAGGATTTTGGATGCAGCTTGATCTCCACATGACTTGGTTTGATTGGCCTCAGATTAAGCTTGAGAAGCTTGGAGATGGATGAAGAACTTCTTGCACGAAACACTGTTCACGGAGCTACAGTAGCAGCACTCTTTCTCCCTTGGCAGCCCCCTTTGATATCCCTTGAGTGATTAGGGTTCCTTTCCCCCAAGAGATGTTTTTATATAACTTGGATGGTCAAGGACAAGCCAAGACACAGATCCACAATTCTAGAGATGTCTGGAGACTTTTGGGATTAAGAAAGCATTGATAGATGCTTCAGCCTCGTGAAGAAAACAAAGTCAACAATGGAGGCTTCGAAGCTGGCGGTCGACCGGGCATATATGGGCGGTCGACCTAACTTTTACAGAATGTAAAATTTGAATGTTAGAAATTCCGGTCGACCGGTCTAGGGGGGGCAGTCGACCGAACTGTGAAAGTTCTATAGATTTTTAAACGCTATTAATTTAGGTCGACCGGCCCATGCCCTTCGCTCGACCGGACTCTGGAAAATCTGCAAAACAGCATAGTTCAGTCCATGAAACATATCCAAATATTGAAGACTTGTGCTTGCAAGATAATCCATATAAGATGAGCTTATTTGGACGTGATTGAGGTGTTTGTTAAGGCATGATAAGGTTGAGCATTTGCTTTGGTGAAAAAGACCCTCAAGGAGGTTTCACCAAGTTATCAACATATTTGTAATGCCGGGGTTTTGTTATCATCAAAATCAACTGGAGAGACTCAACAATCTCCCCCTTTTTGATGATGACAAAACTCTAGATTACATGTACATTGCCATGCCTTTAAGCAAACTTGGAGCTAAGCAAAGTCGATAATCCACAAGGCAAATAAAACAACAAATCTTTTCTTTAGGTGAAACACCACAAATCATTCAACACCTTATTTGCCAAATAGATAGGAAATGCGAAATAAGAGCCAACCATTTGAGATCACATACCAATTACATTCATTCCATCATTTCATTACAAAGTACATTGATGCTTGAGAGAATGCAAGACTTCTAGACATCATGACAAGGCAAATGCAGAACTGACAGACTCACAAGATGACAATGACGTAAGGAGAAAATCTCACAAATGATCATCCATGCAACACACCAGACAGGCATGCATAAACTATGTATATGACCTGCATAACTACTTCTCCCCCTTTGGCATCATCAAAGGAGGGGATATACAAAAAGAGAACCCAAAAGACACAAAACCCAGTGACACAGACTGGAGGAGGAAACTAAAGAACATCCTCAGTGGCCATATGCAGGAGGTTAATTGTTCTTCTGGTGGAGGAGGAGGCACATAGCCAAGGCGCTGCCAAATATCTGCAAGTAGGTGGTCTTGATGCTGAAGGCGGTACTGGATATGGGTAAGGGTTTGATCCCTATCATAGTCACGGCACTGCATGTTCAAGAGAACGCGATTCATAGCATGAAAAGCCTCACGTGAATCTTCATGGCTCTGGGTGAGGGTGGTCATGTTGGTGGAGAGAGTGTGCATCTGAGTAGCTAAGGAGTCCAAAGCTGTGGAGAAGGAGTCTGGACGATGTGGCAGTGATTCCAACATGGTGTCCATGGTTGCTATGTTATCCCCAAAGGTAGAGAGTTGTTCCCCAAAGGCATTCACCCGAGTCTCCAGCCCAGTGAACCACCTGTCAAAAGTCTCATAGTCTACCCAAGAGTGCTATTCGGCCCCCTGAGTAGAAGACTCTCCATGATAGTACTGTGGTGGAGGAGGCATCTCCAGATCCATGTGATGAGGTGACGGTGGAGGAGGCTGGTCCTCATCCTGAACTGGAGGGGGAACATCCCCTTGACCCTGCTGCTGCTCTTGTTCTTGCTCTTTCTCACTGACAGCTTCTTCCGCATAAACTGGTATATCTCGGCGTAGCTCGCCATCGGGACCATAGTAATATTCAAAATCTGAGAAAATTTTATGGTGATTGTAAATATCATCTTGTCTGACTCGAATAAATGTTTCATCACCAAGGTGAGTCCCAGCATATACAAACACTCCTGTCAATTGTGAAGCATAAGACAATGATCTCCTCAGTTGGGTTCGACATGTCCCTATCAAGTCTGTCATGAGCCGACACATGTTTACTAAATTTCCATATATAACATGATAAAACAGAAATTTGTGAACCTCTGTGACTTCATTCCTACTCCCACTCTTTGGATAGATAAGTGAGGTGAACATGTGGTGCAATATCTTCTGCAGTGGTGGAAAATAATTTACATTTAAGGTAATCAAATCACTAACACCACGCACATAGTCACAGTTTGTCATAGCAATAAAAGTGTCTTCAACTGTGCCATGACCAAAAATCATGTCAACACCCCTGGCCGAGACTCCTAAGGCTCGCTGAAAGAGATCGGGTGTAACATTTATCTCAACTTCTTGAACAACTATGTATAGCTCATCATTTCTCTCAATTAAGTTGCCATAAAACTGCTGCACTAGGTTATGATAATACCTAGTGTATCTGGTGACAAAATCACTCCAACCCTCTTGAATCTCAAAAAGTGCACATAAATCGGGTAAGATATCATTCACCTCATCGAAGTCGACCAGTCGAGGGTCGATAATGGGCCTTGGAGGCAAACGAAGTGCACGACGAGGTGCAGGTGCCCACTGTGGGGGATGAGCTGGGGCCTCTCGTCTCTGATCGATGGGTTCCCCTTGGGTAGGACGCCGAGAACTCCGTCGAGGCGGCATCCTAGACCAGAAAACTCACCGGGAGACCCTTGAAGGATCAAGCTCAACCCAGGGGATGAAGAGGAACCAAAAGGGCACTCCTAGGGCTTGGAATGAACTTCTCCACAACCTGGATCCTTGGAGGTAGCTTCACGAACGCACGAATCAGCCGCGGAGATTTCATCCCGAAACCGTGACGAACCGACCGAATCCAATGCGGGTGAAGGAAAGATGATCGAGGGTGTTGGGCTATGGAGGTGGAGATATGTGGTTCTAGGGTTAGGAAAATGTGTTGGAGGAAGAGTGGAAGTGATAGAATGAGAGAATGGGGTGTTAAGTCCCCATATAAGATGGGTCGGTTGCTGGTTCGGCCAGACCGGTTCGTCGGGTTCGGTCGACCGAACCGGGGCTGGTGGTCGATCGAAGTGGTCGACCTAACCCTAAAAGCTCATTTTTCATCCCTTTTTATTTTTTGTTCCTGTTTCTTTTGTTTTGTTTTATATGAGCATCATCAGCAGCTGACTTTCTTAATGGAACCAACATCATGAGGTAGAGAGAAAGAAAAGAGATGAGGCATAAAGAGGATGATCTAGCTCCCCCTCAGAAAGTGCCTCAGATCTGAAGTCATTGGGTCCACATTTATCTAATCAAGGAATATTCATCCTTCGAAAATTTTCAAGGAGGGCTATATGTATAAATACACTCAAGCATGCAGGAATGTAAATACACACAAGGTATCAAAAATAAATTCATACAATATGCATGTTAATCTACCCTTTATGCATGTGAGTTTCCAATTTTTAAATGTAAATGCATCACTCATCCTAGTGCAGACCTAAGTATGTATGCCCTCACCCTTGCACATCCCAAGTTCTCTTCTTATCTTGCTGAATTGATCTTGGTTTAGGGGTTTTTGAAAATATTAGCAAGCTGATTGTGTGTGTCAATGAAGTTCAATTTAAAGACCCATTTTCCTACATGATCTCTCAGAAAATGATGTCGAATATCAATACGCTTTGTCCTACAATGTTGAATATGATTTTTTGACAAACCGATTGCACTGGTATTATCACACATGATTGGAACACATTTCATTTTAACATCTAAATCAAGCAATTGATTTTTGATCTAAAGTACTTGGGCTCCGCAACTCCCGGCGGTTACATATTCAGCCTCGGCCGTTGAGAGAGCAATTGAATGTTGTTTCTTAGAGGCCCATGAAACTAGGCATCCACCAAGAAACTGACAGTACCCACTAGTACTTTTATGATCAACAATGCATCAAGCATAATCCGCATCGGTATATGAAATCAAATCAAATGAGTTGCCAATCGAAAACCACAAGCCAAAGTCTAGTGTGCCAATTAAATACCGAAAAATTCATTTTACAGCCAACAGATGAGACTCTTTAGGACATGACTGAAAAAGAGCACATAGACATACATTGAATTGAATGTCAGGGCGGCATGCTGTGAGATACAGTAGTGATCCGATCATACCTCGAAATAGTATAGGATCTACTGTTTTACCATTTTCATCTTTGTCTAACTTCGTGGTTGTGGCCATCGGAGTTGACAAGGGTTTTGCTTCAGCCATCCCAATTTCTTTAATAGCTCCAGTGTGTACTTAGCTTGATTTATGAAGATGCCTTCGGGCGTTTGCTTCACCTGCAATCCAAGAAAGAAGTTTAGTTCACCCGTTAAGCTCATCTCAAATTCTCCTTGCATAATTTTTACAAATTGATCACATAAGGCATTATTAGTGGCTCCAAAAATAATATCATCCACATATACTTGAACTACTAATATGTCTTTACCTAACTTCCTCGTGAAGAGTGTTTGGTCAACCTTACCTCTTTTGAACCCATTTTCAGTCAAGAATGAAGTGAGCCTTTCATACCATGCCCTTAGAGCTTGCTTCAATCCGTACAAGGCCTTCTGCAACTTGTACACATGCTTTGGATGTTTTGAGTCTTCAAAGCCTGGAGGTTGTTCTACGAAAACATCCTCTTTGATGTACCCATTTAAGAAGGCAGATTTAACATCCATTTGAAATAATTTGAAGTCGAGAGAGCAAGCAAAGGACAATAGAATCCAGACTACTTCCAACCGAGCAACCGATGCAAATGACTCATCAAAATCAATACCCATTTTCTGGCTATACCCTTTGCCTACGAGCCAGACTTTGTTCCTAACAACCAATCCCATGTCACTCAACTTGTTTCTGAAAACTCAACGGGTTCCTATTACGGGTTGATTCTTAGGACGCGGCACGAGAGACCACACTTCGTTTCTTTCGAATTGGTGTAACTCTTCATACATAGCCTGAATCCAGGATTCGTTTTGAAGGGCTTCATGAATATCTTTATGCTCTTCTTGTGAAATAAATGCCATCAAATCCTCTTCTTCTACTTGCCTTAGTGAAGATCTAGTTCTTAGCCCATCGTCAGGATTACCTATGATGTTTTCAGCGGGGTGATCTTTTAAGAACGTGGAGGACTTTGGCAAGTCGGGGTGCGGCACTTGCTGTTCTTGAAGTGTTTCAATTGACGGGTCTTCATCCTTTTCACTCTTACTCGAGGTCCCTTCAGTTGGTTCATCCTTAACCTCAAATGTTCCAACATCATTCAATTGTTTAGGAGCTTCATCTACATCCAAGGTAAAAGAAATTTGATTTATCAGTTTTAATTCAGATTCATCAAAAATGACATGAGGACTTTCTTCTACAACCAAAGTCCTTTTATTGAATAATTGATACGCTCTAGAATTTGATGCATAACCTAGGGATATTTCTTTGTCACTATTTTCATCAAACTTGCCTATGTTGGACTTACCGTTATTCAGGATGAAGCATGGGCACCCAAAGGGTTTAAGATAGGAAATGTTTAGTTTCTTACCCTTGTAGAGCTCATATGGTGTTTTCTTCAAAATAGGCCTTCCTATCGCCCTGTTGATGATATAGCATGCTGTACTTACCGCCTCAGCCCAAAAGTATTTGGGTAGATAGTTCTCACTCAACATGGTTCGTGCCATGTCTATCAAGGTCATGTTTTTCCTCTCCACTACTCCGTTTTATTGAGGCGTCCTGAGTGATGAGAAGTTATGCGTATATCCTAGTTCCTGGCAGAAACTGCTGAAATCATTATTTTCAAATTCACTACCATGATCGCTCTGAATTGTGGTGATGAGGTATCATTTATCATTTTGGATTTCCCTGTAAAATACTTGAAACTCCATCAAGACATCACTTTTATTGGCTAAAAATAACACCCTTATAAATCTAGAGTAATCATCGATAATTAGAAATCCATAATATTTTCCTCCTATGCTGGATGTCCTAGTAAGACCAAAAAGATCAAGGTGGAGCAGTTCTAGAGGCGTAGCGGTAGAAACAATATTTTTTATTTTTGAAAGAGATACGTGTTTGCTTGCCTTTTGTGCAAGCCTCACAGATCTTATCACTTTCAAATTTTAATTTAGGCAGCCCACTTACCAAGTCATGTCTAGACAATTTGGAGATTACTCCAAAACTAGCATGACCTAGTCTTCGGTGCCATAGCCATGTATTGTCATGGTTGTTTGCTACCAAGCACACATCATCACCGGCAACATCATCAAGATCGACAGTATACACATTGTTATTCCTTTTGCCGATAAATCTGATTTGATTAGAGATTTTATTCATGACAAGGCAATGAGTTTCGTCAAAAATAATTTTAAAACCCTTGTCACATAGTTGGCTTATGCTTAAAAGATTGTGGTTTAAACCCTTCACTAAGAGCACATTTTCGATAAGAATTTCAGAATTCTTACCTATGTTGTCAATTCCAATGATCTTACCTTTGTCCTTTCCACCAAAGGCAACCAACCCCCCATCCTTGTCTTGCAGAGTAGAGAGCACTTTATTGTCCCATGTCATATGCCTTGAGCAACCGTTGTCCAGGTACCATTTGCTCCCCCTGGCTTCAAGGCATATCTGCAAAAGATAACATTCTCATGCAATTATTTTTGGTACCCAAACTAATTTGGGTCCATAGGAGTTAGTCCAATTCTACACATATCTTTTCTTTGTCCAAGGAGCATGATTTCTTTGTGTGCTTTGTCTAAACCAACAATTAGAAATAACATGACCAAATCTACCACAGTGAAAGCAGTTGACATTTGAGAATCTTCTTTGATATTTGTGTGGTTTAGATTGAACATGTTGGGGCTTGGTGTGAGAACATGAAGTACAATCATTTTCTTTTTCATGCACGTAAGATATAGTAATCTTATGCTCAAGGGATTTTTTGTTCTAGGGTATGTACTACAATCCTTCTTTTCGGAAGTTAACTTTAACTCCCAACACATTGTCTAGGTTTTATTTCCCTTTAACAAACCTAGAGAGAGTGACCTGCAAGTCAGTCACCTCTTTATTCAAGCTCACATTTTTATTTTCAATTTCTAACATTGAGGATGTCATAATTTCTTTTTCATTCTTGAACTTTTCACAACCTTTTTCAATTTCAGACATTTTACATGATAGCTCTTCTTTGGCTTTTTCACAATCTGAAATTGATTGTAACAATGTTTCTTTTTCCTCAGTTAGTTCAAACCATTCCTGCTCAAGTTTTTTAAATTTAATTGAAGAATCCTCATGTGATAAATCATCAATTTTCTTTTTGAGAGTTTTATTTTCAGATCTGATTTTTCTGTATTTTATATACAACTTTTCATATTCTGATTCCAATTGTTTATTTGAAATAAAATCAGGATCAGATCTTACCTCAACTGAGTCATCCTCATGTGCCATGAGGCACAAACTTTTCACGAGCTCCTCGTCGGACTGTTCGTCCTCTTCGTCGCTCCATGTAGCGACCATGGATTTAGGTTTCTTGAATTTGTCCTTCTTGAACTTTCTCTTCAGTTATAGGCACTCTCCTCTCATGTGTCCAGACATCTTGCACTCATAGCAAATTACATTGTTGGGCTTGCTGGACTCACCCTTGGTTTGAAAGGGCTTCATTTGCCCTTTTCTAAAATTTTCTTGGAAATTCTTCTTTCTTCTCAGAAATTTCTTCACTTGGTGGGTCAGCATAGCCAAGTCTTCTTCTTCATTACTCTCCTCGCTGGACTCCTCTTCTTGGGAGTCGTCATAAGATTGGTTGACTTTCAAGCCCACGGTTTTCTTCTTTTTGGATTCTTCCTCAACTGTTCTCTTCATGTTTATTTCATAGGTCATCAGTGACCCTATGAGCTCGTCCAAAGACAGTGTTGACAGATTCTTTGAATATTCAAGAATCGTGGCTTTTGTGTGTCACACAGGTAGAAGGGATCTCAATATCTTCCTCACAAGTTCAGAGTTAGTATACTCCTTCCCAAGGCCCTTGAGGCCATTGGTAATTTCTGTCAACCTTGCAAGCATTTCTGAGATTGTCTCCTCCAGCTTCATTTTAAACAACTCATAACCCCTGACCAGCATATTTGATTTGGTTTCCTTGACTTCGGAGGTTCCCTCATAAATAAGCCGCAGCTTGTCCCACATTTCCTTGGCTGAGTTGCACATAGAAACACGAAAGTATTCATTAGGATGTATAGCACATTGCATAATATTCATAGCATTAAAGTTCACCGTGGATTTCTTAATATCCTTAGGGTTCCATTCGTCTTCATTTTTAGAGAGCTCATATGGACTCTTGTCCACCACCCTCCAAATCTCGTACTCTTGGGCTCTCAGAAAAATATGAATCCTATTTTTCCAATAGGAGTAATTTGAGCCGTCGAAGTATAGAGGGCGGTGGATTGAGTGACCCTCAAGCATCATCCCCTTATTGGCCATTAATCTGGATCTTTCTCTAGATCGTTAGATCTGAAAAATGTAGAGCCTTAGCTCTGATACCAATTGAAGTCACGCGATCAATGACACCCAAGAGGGGAGGGGTGAATTGGGTGTTTACAAATTTTAAGAAAACTTTAGTCGATTTAAACAAGTGTGAGGAATAGCCACAATGAAGTTCAGATCTAAATAAAAACTATCAGATCTAGCAAGATCTATCACACTCAACTGATTTTTGGTACCGTGGCGGAGGTGGGAATCTGAAGATTCTACTCACGCAAAGCGATATCTTCCTGACATGGTTTACCTTATCGATCCGAACTCACCTTTTGATATACCAGAGATGTAATGTGAAAATGATAGATTATGTTAAATCTAACTCAATCAATACAATCAAACTAATCTATGTGTGTGCTTGCACAGAATGATGATAGGAGAAAAGGATCACACCACACAAGAGACACAATTTTTAGGTGGTTCGGATGCAACAACGGTAACCTACGTCCACCTCTCACGATCTGTGAGGATTCCCACACTATCTTGTAAAGGATTACAAGATCAAACCACACATACATACTCGTGAGAAGTTCAAAACTCCCACGAAGGTGCACAAGCACCTAATCACACAGAAAAGTGAAGAAATAGAAACACACACACACACACACACACACACACACACACACACAGATCTATGTAGATCCACACACACATGTGTTTAGATATTACATGAACACACACTTGAAGCTCAAATAGAAATGAAAGAAGAAACATAAGATAAAAGCTTTAGATTTAAGCTCCCCCTTAGTGGATGAAGAGGATTTTGGATGCAACTTGATCTCCACTTGACTTGGGTTGATTGGCCTCAGATTGAGCTTGAGAAGCTTGGAGATGGATGAAGAACTTCTTGCACGAAACACTGTTCACGGAGCTACAGTAGCATCACTCTTTCTCCCTTGGCAGCCCCCTTTGATCTCCCTTGAGTGATTAGGGTTCCTTTCCCCCAAGAGATGTTTTTATATAACTTGGATGGTCAAGGACAAGCCAAGACACAGATCCACAATTCTAGGGATGTCTGGAGACTTTTGGGATTAAGAAATCATTGATAGATGCTTCAGCCTCGAGGAGAAAATAAAGTCAACAATGGAGGCTTCGAAGCTGGCGGTCGACCGTGCATAGATGGGCGGTCGACCTAACTTTTACAGAATGTAAAATTTGAATGTTGGAAATTCCAGTCGACCGGTCTAGGGGGGCGGTCGACCGAACTGTGAAAGTTATGTAGATTTCTAAACGCTGTTAATTTAGGTCGACCGGCCCATGCCTTTCGGTCGACCGAACTCTGGAAAATCTGCAAAACATCATAGTTCAGTCCATGAAACATACCCAAATATTGAAGACTTGTGCTTGCTATCTTATCCATACAAGATGAGCTTGTTTGGACGTGATCTGGGTGTTTGTTAAGGCATGATAAGGTTGAGCATTTGCTTTGCTGAAAAAGACCCTCAAGGAGGTTTCACCAAGTTATCAACATATTTGTAATCCCGGGGTTTTGTTATCATCAAAATCAACTGGAGAGACTCAACACGCTACAGTAGGAGGCCCTACGGCAAACCAGCCTAAAAACTGTCTCACCTGGGTCTAGCTCTCCACCACTCCCGGTGGGTAGGCATAGACGTGCCCAGGAAAGTTACGGCTAGTGGGGGGTCACTAAACGTGGACACTCTCCGTAGAGAGGAAACACGGAAGGCCACGAACGCACCCATTGCGAGTAACACGGAGTACCAGGTGGCTCGGGGCCACCAGACTCTGGACAGACAACTAGACCTACTAAATCCAATGATCCTTGAGTCACGAGACTCGGGTCAAGACCGTTGCATGGAACGGCTCCATGCCGTCAATCGGCCCTACCCCTAGGGTTAGAAACCACGGTTCGGTATAGCTTTTAAGGCGGCACACAACCGCTGATCTATTTCCTTTTCCAAGGGAAACCTAAGAAAACCCCCAGCCCCAGGCTGGGTTACTGAACATTCAGTTCATAGGCCATACGCATGGCCCACACGGAAACCACCTTCCGAGAAAGCTAATGACGTGCGGGAATACCCCTCCGCACTCTTACCGATACACGGTGACTCGATCAAGCGCAACACGGAAGCTCGGAACACTCAGGGTCACCCGGACCCTCAAAACCTATGGGCATGCTAATCAAGGTAACATGGTACCTCCGGACACCCAAAAACACGGTCACGGTACCCCCGGGGTGTCCGGAACATCCACGGGGCCATAGATCGACCATTGGGTCACAATCGGGTCGACCGGGGGCCAAAACGGGTTGAACCACTGCATTTTGGTCGACCAACCTACATGGGTCGGTCGACCAACCTGCATGGGTCGGTTCACCAACCAGTTCGGTCGACCAAACTGGGCAGATTGCCCAGTTCATGGCGAATGCCGTCGGTCGACCAAACCCAACCGGTCGATCAATCGAAAATGACAGAGAACCCGCCGAACCCACCCTAGGGGTTCGATTCCACGCACCAATCACCCCCGGGTGATGTGGAAACCATTCCCCAACCTCTGGACCACAAAGAGGCGCAATTTAACCCCAAAAACGTGATTAAAACAGTGAATCCGACGCTCACCCTAAAATCATGCAATTTAACCCCAGCATGAAAGAAATCCACTCTCGGCTCGCCTCGGCCTACAAAACGCGGGGAAAATGAAGTGCATGGGCTAGGGAACCATCCCCCTACCTCCGCCGAAGATTTCCCGCGCCGAGGACGTCGTTTCCTCAAAAATGCCTCACGACGTCGCCGGGTTCACGAAACCGCGAACGAGCTCCCCGCGCCTCCACTGCGTCGATCCTTGTCCCATCCTCATGCTCCTCGCCCTCACGCCATCTCCACCTCACCCGCCTCCGCCTCCGTCGGCCGCCAGGAGAAGAGGGGGAGAGAAAGAGAAGAGAGAGAGTGAGAAAGAGAGGGGGTGGGGTGGGGGGTTAAAATCAAAAATCGACTTGGGATTTAAAAATTTGAAAAATATAAAAATAGGAAAAAATTATCCCCACGATTTTTGAAAAACGCACAACGCGCCTGCAACGTCCCAGAGCCCGAAAACACATCGGTTCACCCAACACAGGGTTCCGCAGGCTCGACAGTCAAAAACCCGAGTAAATCAGAAAACACGTTCCGGGACTCACAAAGGCACTCCGAACTCATGGATTCTGAGCCGGAAAAAATGAAAAAAAAATCGGGGTGTTATTGTTCTGAACTTCAGCATGACACCAGTGATGCTTCTTAGTTGCCAACTTGCTAGAGCGAGGATATGTCCCGTGGCTGTGTGTTTGTTTTTACTTGTTAGACTGTACTTGTTGTGGACTTGGACTTTGAACTAAACATTGTATAACTTGTGAATATATGTAAATTTTAGTATATGCACTTTCCTTTCTTCACTTATTTTAGATTCTTATTCGCTTCCTCAATGATAAATCAACCCTTCCGAGTAATGGCTCGTGGGTGGCGAGTAAGGATTCGGGTCGCACGATTACTTTACAGTACTCAGATTTTAAGTTGTTACGGCTGGGGCGGTCCATGGTCGGCATAGAGGGCAGCCAGGTTGTTGCTGGACATGGAGACCGGTAGGCAGCCGATGTTGTTGCTGATGGTGGGCGGCAGGGATGGATCGTCGGCGCGCAAGGTGACTCTAGGCAGACCTGAGCTCTTTCTATGGTTGGGATGGAGGCCATGGTTGGCGCACGGCAATGGCACGGGCCTATGGTGGGAACAAGAAGAGGGCACGACGGTAGCTGGTTCCCTACCGGTGCGACGGTGGATTGGGGGGGGGGAGGCAGAGGGAGAGAGAGTGTGTGCCTAGAGAGAGAGAGAGTGATGAGAGAGAGTATCAAGAGAGAGGGAGAGGGAGAAAAATGGAGGGTAAAATAGAAAATACACAAATTAACGGATAGGGGAAGAAATATTCTTTAACATATTTTATTTTTTGACGGCCGATAATTTGTGAGACTTTTTTATCAATGGACGAAGATTTTGGGACTTTTGGCTAAATAATTGAATTAGGGGATTTTTTTTCGAATTTCAAAAGACTAGAGGTTTAAAATCAAAAATAACTAAAATAAACTAATAAAGTATAAACATTTGGGTATAACATAAACATGATTTTAATTTTATTTTTAGGAAAACCGCTGCTTGCCCATCCGCGGTTGCCCCTGCTCCATGTCCAAGCAGCTTCTCTCTCGTCATCGCCGCTTTTTCTTCCTCTCTTGTCTGGCTTTCATAGCGTAAGTGCTACCTGCTGGGAAGTAGGAACTGCCTCTAAAAGCAGAAGATGATCCCCGAGACAGAGGAGAAGAATGGAGAAAACATTGGAGAAGAAGAAGGACGAGGAGAAGAAGGAGATGGATCAGCAGAAACGGACACCGAAGGAGAAGAAGCTCCCACGCATCTGCCATTCGCCCCGTCTCCCGAGGTTTGCTTTGCCTTGTCCTAGACCTTTCCTGCTGTGATGGAGCTGGTGGTATAGTCCGAAAGGTTGCGACTTTGAGGAGAAACAGCAGCGTGGGTATTTCCTCGGAAGCTGTTTAGTGGGGTTATTGTAGCGCTCCTTCGATGATTTTGGGTTTAGGGATACTTGCACATGTTCTCTTGATAAGGAAAAAAAATTTCCCCCCTTAACATAGTAAAAAGGATCGAACTTGTGTAAACGCCTTTCATCTTCTCTATTGGAATCTGAAATCTGCTGGTTTGTTCATTTCTTACTTATTGTTACTCAAGAATGGAACGTTCTTGGAGCCAGGCCACACTTTCTCCGTGATCTTGTTATCATCATCAGGTGCATCAGCACCATTATCGGCGAGCAGAACCCCAGGAATAACTTATGGCAAAATGCAAGTGCTTTTAGGTTAGTGCCAGGAGAGAGCAACATCGAAGCTTGTAGTCTTGTCCGTGAGTTTCTAGCTGTCTGGTGTTACGTTCCACTGGTTAATGCATCTGCTCTATGCCCACCCATCTAAGAGTAGGATAGGGCTTTCGTGAACTGTTTGGACTATGACTTCGTGTTTCTCATCTCCACGGCCTTGTTCACTCTCCTAGTTCATTTTCCTTGGGAAAGGTAATGGACGCGAATAAATTTGAGCTCTGATGCTATCCCTTGGTGTAGTCTCTCTCTCTTTTCCCTTTCTTAACATGGGTATTCAAACCATGCTTGCAAATTGTCTTGGTGTTTTCTCTTGCCCCATTCAGCTTCCTGGACATTTCATCACTCTCTAAAGCCTAACAGGATTTCTTTCTGCGGCATTGCCTATTATGAAACACAAACATGCGGATTTAACCTTTGTAATTCATTTCACAGATTTGATCTTCTCTGTTCTTTAAACTTTTCAAGGTCTTTTTGGTGATGTTAGTCTATTTGTGCAAGGCTGTATACTGTTCATGACTTTTTGTTTTGCTTTTGAGATGTTTTTTGCTCAATCTGCTTTGTTTCCATAACCGTGTTTGACACATTCATATAGTCATAAGATCAAGCTAGTGCATGCAGAAACATGTAGACCAACAATCTTTACTTCCCATTCTATACTTTCGACAATATTAGATTTTCTTTGTGGCTTTATTATGATGCCCTATTCACAGCTACCCTCAACCCCCACTTCTCCCTCCCTCAGTGCCACCCTCCTGTGCGATCCATATCCTTCAGTGTCACCTTTTTTGTTGGTTTTCTTTCATAGTTGGTGGCAAGATGAAATGACTTGTACAACCTATTTTATC
This sequence comes from Amorphophallus konjac, assembly GCA_022559845.1. Lineage (NCBI taxonomy): Eukaryota > Viridiplantae > Streptophyta > Magnoliopsida > Alismatales > Araceae > Amorphophallus > Amorphophallus konjac. The sequence goes on from CM040129.1 coordinate 33,761,377, forward strand.
TACTTTTTTTTTTTTAAGACCTGGTCCTGAAGCCAGATATTTTGAGAAAGGGACCTTGTTGTATGAAATAAGGCCTTTGGTGTTGAGATATGGATACAAGCAGTCCTGGTTTCCTTGATGTAGAGCTATTAAAATAGCAAATATTAGTCAGGTTGAGGTTTACTCAGAGACCAGAAAAAAAAACTGGGGGAACTTTTTTCAGAAAATGTATTGTGCTTTAATGGGCCTTATGGGGTCTTATTTAAAAGGTTTCAAAGTGTGCACTACTGCTAGGTGTACACCTAGTATTACTCAAGTGAGAAGCATGCGCCAAAATGAACTTTAAACATCGGCCATTAAAGTCAGGCCCTTTGAGGACCGTCACGTCACCAAAAAGAAACAAATACCCTGGACTTCTCTCCTTCAAATAGCTATTCCCAGGAAAAAATTGGCTCTAGTAAGTCCTACAAAAATGTCAAGGGTAAAACATCTGCAAGATTAGCGGAACGTTTAAAAACTCCTTATTTCCTCAAAAAGGAACATACCTAGAAGCTTTTCAATCTTTGCATGAAGAACAAGATGATATCCTTGTCAAAACCAAAAAGGCATGCAGAGGTGAATAAATCAAATGAGCCTAATTATTGCGTGTACCACCGCGTGTTAGGTCATGTGGTCGAGGATTACTATATCTCAAGAATGAGCTCGAGAAAGTAATTTAGAGTGGCGCTATCTCAATGTGAGAACACCTGGTCAGCCCTCCCTAGCCTCATGCTTGGAATAAAACAAACTTGTCTGTCAATGTCATTCACAAAGTCCCTGAAGCAAGACGGGCAGGGACTCTGGTTAACGAACCTGGGCCGGCTCCCCTTAATGGTATCAATGCCTTGGAGACCGAATTATCAAACCGGCGGCAAGAAGTTATGCCAGGGGGCACTCACCCTCAAATATCTGAATGCCTAGCCGTTTGGAAAACCGTCCGAAAAATTAAAAGGGAAGTTAGGCGGCTACAACGCAATCAATAAAAGCTACTGCAACTCGTGAAACATGTTGATAAACAGTTGGCGACACTCTCCCCAATATCATTGGTAAGGGAATCTGTCTCGACACATGCACAAAATTCGGAAGCCATGGAACGTCCTCGAAGATTGGCAGGATGGTTGTCCGAAGAGTCAGCAGACTCATTTGTCGATGAAGCATGTCTAAAACTATACTCTTTCCCTCGTCACAAGATTTTGGAAATATTCCATATATGCCGAAGAGAGGGGTTGATGGAATTCCTTATATTGGAAAATGATCTGTGCATTCGCATAATGCACCAGCATGGTTATTGTCTGTACCATCGAGCAATGGGTCATGCCATGTATGATTGTCAAGTCTTTAAAGACATCGCGGAGGATCTGATTGCCAGTGGGTGGTAGATATAGACGATCGCCTGACAAGTTCCTCGGAACCCTGTGCAGGAGATCAATCGGGTTTCTCTGTGAATGTTGTACATATGTCAACTTCCCGCACGTCTCCTAAGCCAGGGGCAGAGGAGGCTAGTCCTAGTCAAGACCACCCCATACCATGGCGTCCTAACTGGCGACCGCGTCAAGACTTAAAGTCTATGCCCTTCCCAAAAGAAGATACTCGGAGGCTACTCAATATTCTTCTGGGTGGGAGCGAAGTTTCGGTGCGTGACCCTCCAAGAAATCACTTCAAGGCAAGCTTTGGGCGCTCGGGCCAAACTATGCCTACTTCATGTACAAGCAAGGAGGGCTTGGGGGTTTGAAAAGAGATTGAAGATTTCCTTTAACAAGTTAAAAATGGTCCATCGACAAGTGAATTCAGAGAAATGATTAAAGGACTGCTTTGTCAAGTTTCCTAGGTAGAAAATCGGTATCAAGGACGCCCAACGAACTCACTTGATTATCAAGCCGAGTTCAGCGCCTCAATAAGATGCTTAACCCCCATAGCCTTCCCAGAAAGGGGCAAGAGGTCACTTCTCAAACGAAGCTCTAGGCCTAGTAAGTTGAGGAGGGGGGGTGTTTAGTCAACCTTAAGGATCAACCTAAGCTCCCCGGCTAAGCTAGAAAGGCAAGGCCCCAGTTCAGAGTTTCAAGTATCATTTAGAGCAAGTGTAGAGGGATCAAGCCAAGGAAAGCGTTCCTGAGCAAAATCTCAGACAAAGTAAACAACAAAAAGGAAAAAACAAGAAAAAAAGGGGAAGGGAAGCTCGAGAAGAAAAAGCCAAACACAATTCTGGGCAGGGCTAGAAAGACCAGACCAAGAAAGAAAAGTAGCAACCCCAATCGGATCATATCGAACGACACTTCATTCAAGAATAAAATCATATACCAGTTGGCGGTAAAAGTCTACATTGACTGGAGGACCTTAATAGTCTACAGTGTCCAAGTCGATGGAGTGGCTGAAGCATTCAATAAAACTCTTTATAAGTCCCTACCCAAAATAGTCGGCAGCCAAGAAAAAAGAGAGAAAAAAAGAAAAGGAGATTAAGGCGATAAAATATATGAAGCTCTCTAGGCATGCCCAACAGTCTACATGACTCACATCGAGTGCTAGCCCTTCTCTCTGATTAACGGGGCCGTATGTTGCCACAGGAAGTTTATGAAGGAGATGCATACATGGTTGTGAACCACAAAAGAAAAAAATCTTTTCCTTCTATTTCATGACAAACATCTTAAGTTACATGATGCCCTAGAGTATGAGTTCATGCATTGATCATTAAGAGATGTCTCCTTTTCTGGCGAGAAAAAAAAAGAGAGAAAAAAAGAAGAAAAAGAAGGAAAGAAACAAAGAAAGAAAGAGAGAGAGAGAGAGAAGAAGAGAAGAAGAAAAAAAAGAAAGAAAAATAATAAAGAAAAGAAGAAGAAAAAAAGAAGAAAAAAATGAAGAGTAAAAAAACCATTATTATTCATTGCCATGAGCCGTCACCATGGACGTCTCTTTTCCTATGGTTTTTCCCCATTCGGGGCAAGTATATCTCAATATTGAATTTCATCCGTAGTGTTGGCGTACATGTCATTTGGGATATCTTTGGTTTTGACATTCATCTCCCCTTTGGATTGTCAATTCGACTGAATTTCATCCGTGGTGTAGGCATACATGTCATTTGGGACTGTTAACCCTACCTATATTTCTACCTTTGGTTTTGACATTCATGTTTCCTTTGGAATGTCAATTCCACTAAATTTCATCCATAGTGTTGGCATACGTCATTTTGGACTGTCAACCCTACCCATATTTCTACCTTTAGTTTTGACAGTCATGTTCCCTTTGGATTGTCAATTCTACTGAATTTCATCCGTAGGGTTGGCGTACATGTCATTTAGGACTGTTAACCCTACCCATATTTCTACTTTTGGTTTTGACATTCATGTCCCCTTTGGACTGTCAATTCCACTGAATTTCATCTGTAGTGTTGGCATACATGCCATTTTAGACCGTCAACTCTACCCATATTTCTACCTTTGGTTTTGACATTCATGTCCCCTTTGGACTGTCAATTCCACTGAATTTCATCTGTAGTGTTGACCACATGTCATTTGGGACTGTCAACGCTATCCATATTTCTACCTTTGGTATTGACATTCATGTCTTGGACTGTCAATTTCATTGAATTTCATCCGTAGTGTTGGCGTACATGTCATTTGAGACTGTCAACTCTACCCATATTTCTACCTTTGGTTTTGACATTCATGTCCCCTTTGAACGGTCAATTCCACTGAATTTCATATGTAGTGTTGACCACATGTCATTTGGGACTGTCAATCCTATCCATATTTCTACCTTTAGTTTTGACATTCATGTCCCCTTTGGACTGTCAATTTCACTGAATTTCTGATGGGGGACGACCCAAGGAAACGGGGGCGGGTGCCCTAGACTCTAAGACGCACCAGTGTGAATGAGACGCGATCAGCAAAACGAGCGTAAGGAGCCACCCGAAGGCACGACTCAGGCGCGAACTCCTAAGACAACTAAGCCTCAACAAGAAGCTACGCAGCGCTCGGTCGTCCCTTGAAAGGGAAACGCGAGGATCCGACGGTTGAGGAACCACTATCGTCTAGGGAGGTCGATCACACACTCGCAGCCCGGTGGGTAGGCTACGGGAAGGGTAACACTCGCTCTCACAGCGGTAATGAAAGTTGCTGGCTAGGATCCTAACACACGCAGCAGCGACATAAGAACAAATACTAAAGAAGCAAATGCCTAGGTGGAGCAGAAAGCGTACCTCCACGCTACGCGCGTGGGGAAGACATCTCGGCTAGCCCGTCGAGTCCCGATACACAACAATGATCAAATAGTCGTAGAAGTCACAGTTGGTGCCCACTCCACGCAGGGAGGTAATAGGCTACAATATGGAAAATTCCGGGACTCTCGGGGCAGGGTTGACGGGCAGTAATGGCGTTGGGTGCGCAGGTTCCCGACCAGACTGTCCACAGGGCGCGGTGCATTGCGCAGGTCGGCGGCGAAGGCTCCCACTGACTGGTTCGGCGATGAAACGTGGTGCCGTCGGCGGTGGTGTAGCACCCCAAAATGAAATATACACATATATAATATTTAATAGACAAAAGAGTGTAAATAGACTTAAAATGATAAAACCCAAAAACCATAAACCAAACTAGAAGCCCAACAATAAAGCCAAAATCCACCCTTTAAAGGTTAATGGGTCTCACGGTTAGCTAGAAGGGCTTTACGGTTAAGGCCTTAAGGGCATATATATAAATACCATTATAAGAAGGGTTTTGATTAACCCTTATCATTTTGATTAACCCTTATCACGTTCGATACCTATATGGGAGATTAGGGTTTTGAATTAAATTAGGAAAGCGGCTGGGTTTATAGCAGGATTGAACTTATCATAAGAAACTTAAGTCCCACTAGAATTCCATGCACACAGTAGGACTCGTAGAGCTCCAGAGCCCTATAAAAAGGACCCCTGCGAACGATGCAGAAGCATGTTGTTGCTGTTGCTGTTCGTGACTCTGCGACGTGGAGAACTGCAGAGTCTTCTTTTTCCTGTGCCTGCATCCCGTACGTGAAGAAGGAGCGGCTGCTTCCTCTTCGTCCTTCATCCCTGCGTTGCTGCGGCTGTTGCTGATTGCTGCTGCCGTCGCACGAAACTGAGAAGAAGCACGTGGCTTCTTCTGTTCATCGTCGTCTTCCTCTTCTGTCTGTCCAGACACACACACGTAAAGGTAGGTTATCTCAATAATTTAAACCTAAGATGATAGTAAGAGATACTGCATGCATAAAAATATCTGTTACTGTCCCTATATCATGTCTCCATGATCCTGTTCTTAAGTTTTTACGTAGAAACATAGCCTACTGTTTCATGTAAGAATAGCGACCAGGGCAGTAGCCGCTAAGCCGCTATTTAATTAACGTCTGTTTAGAAGGGCGCTGATTTTTGAATTAGCGTCAGTCTTCAGGGCGCTATTTAATTAGCGACCGTCACCCTGACGCTATTTCTTGTAGTGTAATTAATAATTAACACATGTTCAAAATTTAATAACTATGGAACCTGACTGTAATAATTTTGCATGAGCACGTTTTCAGAGTCTCCATAATTTTCTCTATATTTCTATGTACTTAGTTTCCTGAAAGTCCTCGTACACAACAATATATAGGATAAGGGGCTTCCCTCTGACGGGTGCCCCTAAGACTGGGGGAGTCAATAGATACTCCTTGATTTGTTCGAAGGCCTTCTGACAGTCTTTGTCTCATATGAAGGGTGCTCCTTTCTTCATCAATTTGCCGAAAGGTAGGTTTCTTCTTGAGAGGTTAGAAATAAACCGCCTAATATAGGCGAGTCTTCCTTGCAGAAATCTGAGCTCTGTCAAATTTCTAGGCAGAGGCAGTCCTCTTTTGGCCTTGATTTTGTCAGGATCGATTTTTATGTCTCGGTACTTGACGATGAAGCCGAGGAACTTGCCACTAGAGACGCCAAAGGCGCATTTCATCGGATTCATCTTGAGCTGATACTGTCGAAGCCTTTCAAAGACTCGACGCAGGTCGGCCAGATGATCCTCTCGCCTTTTTGTCTTAACGACCAGGTCATCAACATAGCATTCAATGAGGTCATGTTGCATCTCGTCGAAGATCTTGGTCGTTGCCCTTTGATAGATTGCACCTGCGTTCTTCAGGCTAAACGACATCCTTTTATAGTTGAAGATCCCTTTAGGAGATCGGAAAGCCGTATGGTCTTTGTCTTTGGTGGCTATGCGGATCTGATTATAGTCCGACGACCCGTCTATAAAGGACAAGACTTCGTGACCAGTGGTCACGTCCACCATTGTCTCGGTAATCGGGACAGGGAAGTCGTCCTTTGGGCATGCTTTGTTCAAGTCCCTGAAGTCGATGCAGACTCGGACCTGGCCGTTCTTCTTCTTGACGAGGACTATATTAGCGAGCCACACAGGGTACATGCATGCCTCTATGAAGTCCACGTTAAGCATCTTGTCAACCTCAGCATTGACTTTCAATTCCAGCTCGTGGCGCATATGCCTCTGGGCTTGCTTGACTGGCTTGACTGTTGGAAGTATTGCCAGCTCGTGTTCAGTCACAGAAGGGTCGAGCCCAGACATTTCTTTGTAAGTCCAGGCGAAACAATCCCTGAACTCTTTTAGGAGCTATCGGTATGCCTGCCTTTCTTTCTTACTGAGGAGAGCACTTATGAAGGTTGGCTGATAGTCTCCTTTGCTTTCGAGATTGATTTCGATCAACTCGTCCACAGTTGCTTGGCTACCGTCTTCAAGCTCTGGTAGAGCTGGTTGGAGGTCGACGATGTCTCCCTCATCATCAGTATTTGCTTCATAGGCTTCAAACTCTTCGAAGCTCTCTTGCTCCTGGCTTGAAGTCGAAGGACTTGCTTTGTCTTGTTGATGGTTGACAGACTGAGCTGTCCCTCCCTCCGGGAGGTGGTCATTGTTCACTTCTGGCGACAATGTCATTGACGTCTTGCAGGACTCCCTTGCAGAGTCACTGATCCCGGGCTTAACTTCAGTTTGCCCGTGAGGAGGAGGTAGCAGTCCTATATTATTGACTGCGTAGTGGACCTCGAAGTCCCTCTCCTGGTCGTAGCCGAGTCCTCTCGTGTTTTTGTGGGAGAAAGGAGGTTGTCCACGGACTTGCGGAGGATTCCACGGCTGGTGGAAATATGCCGCTTGTGGAGGGTCCTGAGCTTGTGGGATATACTGCTTTTGCACATTTGTCGGATGTGCTTCGGCATATCGTCAATCTCTTGGACTGGCTCTGGTGCAGCGTTGGTGGGAGTATTCTACCCGAAATCATCCTCAGGAGGTCTTGGTGGGACTAAATCACCTTTATAAAAGATGATCGGCTTGTCTCTCTTGCCCTTGTTATTTCTTCTTTTCCGTTGATAGGAAACTGTGAAGGTTCTCAGCTGCTCCACCTCGTGCTCTTCCCTTTGAAATGGGAGTTGAACCCATTTGGGCGGTAAGGAGATGCTTCGGTCAATGACCCGGCTGATGAGGTTGGTTTCAAAGTCAACATTTCGCCTCTCTGGCTTAGTCTGCTTGGAGACGACTTTGAGGCTTAGTCTGTACAATCTTGCCAAGTCTTGGTTGACAGTGAACAACTGCCCTTCCTCAGCTTTATAGTTCACTTTTTGCTTCCCTCTGTCTTTTATAGGCTCGGGGATTGCTAGAGTAGGCTCTCCAAAATATAGGGAAGCATCTGCCAGATGGCACTCGTTGGGGTGGAATAGAGCCTGATCTGCGAAGACAGTATGCTGCTCCCCTCCCTTGGCATATTTAATGCACTGGTGCAGAGTCAAAGGGACAACCCAATTCTCATGAAACCAAGGCCTCCCAAGTAGCACCTTATAAGATGTGTCGACGTTGATAATATAGAATGTCACTTGGGTGACAAAATCGCCCAAGGCTAGCTTGACTTCAACCCGACCAAGCGCCGCCTCGGAATCCTGATTGAATCTCGAAATTTTGATCGCGCTGACTTTTTGTAAGTAAGGTGCCAAGTATAAAGACTTAAAAGTCTTCAGAGGCATGATGTTAATGGCCGCTCCAGCGTCAACCAGGATCCGATTCACGTCATGCCCGTTGATCGTCCCTCGCATATATAAGGGGCGATTGTGGCACGGAGAGGACAACAACATGTCTTTGTCTGTGAAGAAGATGTTGCCTGCAAATGCCTCGTATGCTTGGGCTTGCAATTCTGCAACATGGGCTTAATAGGCCTCCGGGTCTTGAAGTATCTTGACAAGAGCCTCTCTGAGATCTTTGCCCCAAGCGATGGCTTCCCAAATGGTGACATTTGTTGGAAACCGCTTCATATGATGAATGAATTTGCGGTCCGCCCGAGCACGGGTCTTGTCAAATGGCGGGATGATATTCGCTAGAGTCTTCGGTGCCTGGCGAGGCTTCTCCCGCTTAGGGGGACGCTCCTCCCCATTCTGGCCTTCCGCATTTTCTTGGAACAACGGTGCCAGAGACTCCTCCGGAGGTGGCAAAGGCTCATCATGTTGGCCCTCATTAGAAGGATCTGCCTGGCTCGCGGGCTCAACCCTGCTGGAGGGGCCAGCTTGCTCCGATGCCTCCTCGCGCAGTGGCGGCTTGGCGGGCTCCTCTTCTTTATCAGAAGAGGCGATTATGAAAGGGACGCCGCCCGCTTTAGCTTCTAAGCTGGGGCATGAACCTTCTGGGGAGTTGAGGATAAAGGGGATCCCCTGAACTTTGGTCTCCGGGACAGGACCCGACTCCTCCCCTCTGAATAATATGACCCGGTCGAGACTTAGGGGACCTTCGCGTCCACGTCCTCGTCCTCGGCCACGACCTCGGTTGTTTTTCACCGGGCGACGTTGATATGTCGCCATTGGAGCCTTGCTTCCAGTGCTATCAGCCTGAATGCGTCCCGAAGGAGAGTTAATGTTGTCGGGCGGCGGGATTGCCACCATGTTGCAGAGAGCTCTTGCAACATTTCCTCGAGCATCTCCACAGTGAGCTCCTCGTCCTTGTAAAATAAGGAGAGCTCCTCCGGGATTGGAAATTCCTCACCTTCTTCGAGACGGTGAGCCATATCTCGGAGCCACTGAAGAAGCCGGGATTTACGCCCAAACTTGTCCCAGGGATTGTATTTGTCCAAAGTGACGACCCTGGTGGGACGAGAGGGAGTGTACTCCTCCAGCTCATCTATGAGCTTTTGAAGTCGTTGCAAAGGAGTTGGCTTCTTAGGGGCCTCCATAGCTGCTACTTGCTCAGCTTGCTTCTTCAACCTCCTTTTCAAATTCTTCCTGCGATTCTTCTCTTGCTTCTTTTGGCGTGTCGCCTCTTGAGAAGAAAGTGGACTTGATTTTGGAGGTGGGATTGGCTTGCCCCCGAAATTTTGCTTTCTGCTCCGGGCCGGCTCCTTAAGAGCTCTGGTTCCTCGGCTCTTTCTGGGAGTAACTTTAGTCCAGTTGGCCTCCTCCGACTGAACCTGGAAGGTGGCATTGATCGCCTGAGCAATTACCTCAGGCGGCAGCTCCTGGAACTCTGCCAGTACACGGTGGGGCCCTTCGGGGCTTTGCAATTCCACTGATTTTGTTTTGACCGACGCCTTTGCTTATTCAGGCTGTTTAGGTCTTTCTACAATTGACGACCTTGTTGGCTTGACACGAGGTTTTACTTCTGGCTCCCTCGCCTTAGCTTTGCCTTTATTGTCTGGCGGAGGGTTTCCCCCTATGACAATGCCAGGTTGACTCAGTCTGAAAAGGGGTTTGGACCCTCCTCCCGCGGCTTGACCTTTTGGGCTTTGGGCCTTAGGCCCCTCCCACCTGGCCTTGCCTTTGGGGTTTGGCTGAGGATTGCCGCTGCCTGTAGACTTGCCCATTAGGACCTGTTGAGAGGTGGGCTTAGTCTCCTGTGGCTTAGTCTGCTCTTGTTGAGCTTGTCAGAGAATCTTCTTAGCAGCCTCTTTAAGACGCCTCCTCGCCGTAGAGTTCCCCTCCGCATTGATTTCCCCTCTTTGGATGAGGACTTCAATGCAATCTTGAACTTCCGGGCATTCTCGGGTGGGGTGAGACACCCTGGCATGATACTTGCAGTAGCGGGGATGACTCTTGGTCGTCTCATTGTAGTAGGACGGCGGATCATGCGTCAGCACCCGACCCTCTTCCAGGAGTTTATCAAAAATCTTCTCAGTGTCCTCCTTGGGGAAAGAACACTGATGAGAGGGTCGCCACCCCGGATACCACAATGTGGACTTGGGCGGCTGGGAACTGACTCCCTCCTCCTTCGGCTCTGGGAGTTGAAAAGCGACTGAGGCATGTATGACATTAACGGAGAAATGAAAGCTCTCCAGTACATGTGGCTGTGGCTGATCAACTAGGAATTCGCCCATATTGACCTTCCCTCGCCTAATTAAGTCCTCAGCGAGGTCCTTGAATAGCTGGCAGTTGTGGATGATATGGCTTATCACCTCATGGTATGGGCAATAACCCTGATGAAATGCGGCAACTGGTGCCTGCTCACTGGGTGATGGGTTGATCAGTCCCGCTCGCTGACACATGAAGAAGATGTTCAGGGTCTTCTCGCGAGGGAAGGAGTATAACTTCTCTGGCTGCTCGCCTTCAGGTGAATCCTCCTCGCCTTCAGATGAATCCGAGGATTCCTCGAAGAGCCAGCCCCTGAGCGGAGTTCGGGCAGTAGATAGCCTCCCTGCCTCTCGTATGTGAGCTGGAGCTAACCCCCTGGCAAATGGGCCAAAGGGGAAAGTGGCCAACTGCTCGTCGATGCTTTCCAAGAACTGCAGTAGGCGTCTTTGTTCCAGCTGCAATTGCCGGATTTCCCATCGGATCTTCCGGATGGTCCTCCGCAATGCTAAACACTCCGGGAGTGAGGAAGGGGCGGCTCCGCGGCCAGTGTTGGGCTGCTGATTTGAAGGCTCGGCCTTGGAGGCATTGGAGCTCGAAGCCGTCACCACCATGTAGACCATATTAGCCGACCGGTTCGATCGACTCCAAGCATGAGGTTGTGGCGGGTCGACCGCATGGCCCATCATATTTATCAAGCTCTTTTGAATGAGCTCTTCTGCTATGTTCTTGAAGACATAGCAGTCCCCAACGGCGTAACCCATCCTTCGGTGATATACACAATAGGTAGGATCATCTGTTTTATCCACCTTTGAGGGCTTCCGTGGATCCGGTAGGGTGATGAGCTTCTCTTTTATACACAGGTCAAAGAGTATCTTGGTGTGCTCCTTTCTGAAAGAGTAAGGCGTCTTCATGCGCTCTGTTAAGAGAGAAGCGCTCGCCTTGGCATCGGGCTTTTTGCCATTGCCTTTGGATTTTCTTTCCCCCTTGTCTCCATTCGTCGGGGATAAGTCTACTGCATTTACCTCCTTGCCGCTAGCCAGACGGTCTTTGGAGGATTTACCCTTGGCAGAAGCTTGTGCTGGGTGATCAGCGAAGAATATTTCAATCTCCGCCACCACCGTGTTCAATTGGTCGAAGCTTCTGATGTTTGAGCCCAGAAGCTTTTCACTGACTTCCGTCGACAGGCCCCTGCGGTAGATGGTGATCGCGTCTTCGGGCGTCGGAGGATTATTGCAGCGCATGCTGACGTCCCTCCACCGCTTGATGAAGTCCAACGCGGTCTCACCTTTCCTTTGTCAGAGGACACAGAGCTCCGCCAGGGAAACTTTGCGTTCGGCCGTCTGGAAACGGTCGACAAACTTCTTTTGCATATCAGCCCAATCAGGTACTGAATTGGGCTTTAGCCTGGAATACCACCGGAAGGTGGTGCCAGTCAAAGACGTGGCAAAGTACCGCAGCAAATAAGTCTCTTCCAGCGCCAATTCACCCATGGCCGTCACGTAGTAGGCTAGGTGCTCATGTGGCAAACCCTGCCCATTAAACTTCTGGAGCATCGGGGCCTTCGGGCAATCAGGCGGAAGTTTCTTGAATTGGTGGTGGAGGAGATAGGGCACTCTGTACAAATCAACGGCAGCCACACCCTCCCCATATTGGGCAAACTTCACCTCCACGATCCGCTCAATCATCTGCCTTTGTGCCATAAGGCTTTCTATAGCAGGAGTGGCGGATGACCGCGCATTGGTTTCATGTTGCGGGACTTCAAATTCCACCGCCAATGGTAGCTTTGCAGCAGTGACAGAAGCGTTCCCCGTGACTGGAATGGGAGGAGGTTGTTGTTCCATCCCGGTGGGCGCCGCTTGAGGTTACATGAACCTCCTTTTCACGCAATAGCGTTTGCAAGAGGTTTTTAAGCTCTTGGTTTTCACGTCGGAGTTCTTCCAACGTGAGAGTCTGCGCCTCTTTCCCAAGATCTTCTTCGTGTCCGGGGTTGCTGTCCCCATCGACACTATGAACATCTTCTTGGCGTTCTTCTTGTCGCGTCGGCTCGGACTGAGATGTCACAGCAGCCGGTGTCTGCTGTGTTTGCACCAGGATTCGGGAAACGGGCCTCGACCTCCTCAAATACTGAAGAGGCTGGTTCAACTCTCCCGAAGTGTCCTCTGGCTGCTTATCGGCGGAGGTAGTTGAAGTCCCGCGATCAATGACACCCAAGAGGGGGGGGGGGGCTGAATTGGGTGATTCTAAATTTTAAGAAACTTTGACCCGATTTAAAACAGATGTGATAAAGCATAGTTGTCAAGGCGGACGCCTAGGCGCCGCCTAGGCGTCCAGGCGGTTTTGGCAGAGCAAGGCGCCTGTCCTCCTTCTAACAAGCTGAAAAGGCGGCCTGAGCGGTCGCCTCACCCGAAACGCCCAAACCTGCTAACCGTTCCCGCTAACCGTTCCCGCTAACCCGCTAAACGACGATCCGCAACCGCATTTCACCCTGCCCGATGCCCGTTCCCTTCGATTCCCGACTCTCCCCTCGATCCTCCTCCTCTCCCCTCCCAGCCCTAGGTGTCGCCGTGTCGGACGCCTCCGTTGTCGTTGCCGTGCGGTGCGGCCCGTGCCTCCCTCCGTCGTCGTTGCCGTGCGGTCCGTGCCTCGCACCGTCGTTGGCTCGTCGCGTCGTTGCCTTGACCGTGCTTCTCCGGCGTCTCGGCCATCATCCCCGTGAGTCCGCGACGCATCGGCCGACCACATCCTCCACGGCTCCGGCCTCCGGTAAGTCTCACAGGGCCACACGGCCTCCCTCCTCCTCTCTCTATCTCCCCCCCACGGCCTCCCTTCTCACCCGACTCTCCCCCACTGGCCACTGCTGACTGCCTCTCCCCCCCGGCTGTCTGTCACCCGACTCCCCCCCCCCCGAACACCAGTCCGGCACCCTCCTCCTCTTCTTCTTCTCCTTGCACCCTCCTTCAGTCCTTCTCCTTCCTCTCTTCACTGCTTCTTCTTCTCTTGCGGACTTCTTCTCCCTCTCTTCTTTTCTTCTGCTGCGGATTTCTTCTTCCGACTCTCCCCCTCCTTCTTCTCTCCTTCTCTTCAACTTCTTCCCCCTCAGAAGACTCTTCTCTGGCTTTCTCCTCTTCCCCTCCTTCTACTCTTCTCTCCTAGACTTCTTCTCCCTCTCTTCTTTTCTCTCCTCCCCCCTGCGGGCTCCAACTTCCCTTTCTTCTTCTTCTTCCCCTCTCCATTTTCTCCCTCTCACTCCTCTTTCTCTCATCACCGGAGGCACTGTTCTGAACAGGGCACCGATGGCTCTCTTCTCACCCCGTGGCCCTGTGCTATGCTCTCTCTCCCTTCGTTTCACTCTCATCTCCGGCAGCAGCACACACACGTCTCCCTGCTCTCCCTTTTTCACTCTAAAAAAACAGACGGGCCCCAATAGTAACAAATAGTCTCCCCCGCCCCTGCTCTTTCACTCACACACACACAGTCAATAGTCACCCAGTAATCTATAGGGTGTAGCTAAGTTCTGTATGTTCTGATTTTTTTTTTTTGCAGTGGTGATCATGGAAGAGTCTGGTTCAACATGAGGTACAGAAGTGAAGAAGAAGGCCAAATCTAATGATCTTGGGTGGAAGTACGCATATTGGCTAGATGAGCATGATAAAAATAAAATAAAATGTGAGTTATGTGGTTTGATAACAAATGGAGGAATCAAAAGACAGAAGGAGCATTTAATAGGAGGGTTTAGTGATGTGAAGAAATGCCCAAAAACTACAAAGGAGATTGTTGATGAGATGCTGAGTTGGCTAAACAAAAATAAGAAAAGAAAGATGCCATGTTGTGAGAGTACAACTGTAGATGATGATTCTTCTGAGGATGAGACAGTTGAAAGATCAAAGAAGGGCTCCAATATGTCAGTGCCACTGTCAAGTTCAAGTAAAAAGTTGTCAAAGGTTCAATGGATATTTTTGCAAGAATGAGTGCTGAAGATTTTGTAGATGCAAGGAGAGTGGGAAAAGAGTGCAAAGTACGTTGGAGTCTAGAATGAAAAAAGAAGAAAAAAAGATTGTTGAGAAAGCTATAGCAACATGGTTTTATGAAGGTGGAGTGCCTTTTAATGCGGCCAAATTAAGAAGTTTTGAGATAATGTTTGAACTTGTAGGGCGATTTGGATCAGGATTTAAGTCACCTAGTTACCATAAGTTGAGAGTGCCTCTCCTCAGAGAAATGGTAGAGGATACAAAAAATTTGCATGTTGAATATATGCAACATTGGAAGACTTATGGGTGCACTATCATGTGTGATGGGTGGACAGACAAAAGGCAAAGAAAGTTAATCAATTTCTTGATAAATTGTCCTGAAGGCACTTACTTTATGGAATCATTTAATGTTTCTCATCAGAGAGAATATGCAGGATTGTTGTATGAATTGTTGGATAGGATGGTTGAAAGAGTTGGAGAGAGGAATGTTGTGCAAATTGTGACAGATAATGCATCTTATAACATTGCAGCAGGTAGAATGTTGATGGAGAAAAGGAAACAATTATTTTGGACGCCTTGTGCTGCCCATTGTCTTGATCTCATGCTAGAAGACATTGGCAAATTGAAAGCTTATGCAGGTACCATCTCAAAAGCTAAAAAGTTGACAATATATATATACACCCACACTCGTTTGCTTGACCACATGAGGAAGGAGACAAAAGGAAGAGAACTTGTAAGGTTTGGAGTGACAAGATTTGCCACAGCCTTTCTCACGTTGGAAAGGTTGCATGACGATGCCGTAAAGAAAGGTTTACGAAGATTGTTCACTTCAGATGCATGGCATAATAGTGTATGGGCAAAGACAAATAAGGGAAAAAATGTTTCTTCAATTATTTTTCAAGTGAAGTTTTGGCATGCCATTGAAGAGATATTGAGAGCATCTCAACCCATTTTGCAGGTTTTGAGGTTGGTTGATGCAGATGAGAAACCTACAATGGGATACATTTATGCTGCAATGGAACGTGCAAAGAAGCAAATAATTGAGAACTTTGGTTCTAAGGAAACTAAGTATCAACCTGTGTTGAAAATTGTAGAGCGACGTTGGAAGGATCAAATGAATCGTCTCTACATGAAGCAGGATTTTTCTTGAACCCGAAATTATATTATGAAGCTCGTACGAGAGATGGTCCGGCTGCAGTTACAAAATTCTCAAATTCTTTTTTAGTATGTGTTGAAAGGATGGAGCCAAATACTGATATACAAGACAAGATCAATGATCATATGATATTATATATGAATGGAAGTGGTGCTTTTGGAACTTCAATGTCAATCAGAGCTCCTGATAGGAGATTGCCAAGTGAGTAATTTGATTAAATTATTATTTTGTGTATTATAATTTCATGAGGAAGTGTGATTTTAATTAAATTTTCCTTGTTAAATGTTACTCTAGCTGATTGGTGGATGCAATATGGAGATACACCAGAACTCATGAACATTGCTTTGAGGATTTTAGGATTGACTTGCAGTTCTTCTGGTTGTGAACGTAATTGGAGCATATTTGAATTTGTAAGTAGTCTTTTAAAATAAATTTGTAAGAAATCTATTTGTGTTAAATCATTAATCTTATCTTTGTGTTTTTACAGATTCATACAAAAAAGAGGAATAGATTAGAGCATAAAAGACTTAATGATTTAGTTTATGTTCAATACAATCGGCGTCTTCGCGAAAGATTCTTAGAAAGGAAGAAACATCTAGAGAGATATGGTCCAATATGTTTAAGAGATTTAAATTGGGGAAGTGAGTGGATGACTAAAGATGGCGATGATGTAGTTCATGAAGGAGATGACCTTATCTGGGAAATGGTGGATATAGTAATGGGCACATCAGAACAAAGGGCTAGAATAGACACACTCTCAAGAGGAAGCACTTCACATTCTATGGAAGAGGGTGATGATGAACAAGATGAATGGGAGAATGAGGAAGAAGAGAGATGATGATGATGCACCATGGGAGTCAAATGATGAAGGTGGTGATAAAGATGAAGACGAGGATCATGAAACTTCAAATGAGAGAGCACTTGAGGATGCAATGTTTGATTTTAAAATTTAGATGTGTTATTTTTTTGCTAGATATTGTATGACTTTTATGTCTACTATTGTCTATGCTACTTCCTTAATTCCTCGTTTGTTTGTCCAAATATATGTTTGTCCATGTGATGATAATTGGTGATGTTTGTTTCTTTTGGTATAAGCATTATATTACTTGTACGTTGTTTTAAATATGATTTGCAGAGTTTTGGAAGAAATTGGCAAATATCAGGTTAGTATTTGATTCTTCATTCTAAAAGTCTAATTTTTGTTGTTAATTTTATCTCAAAATTCATTTTTTATATGTTATTGCAATGTCATTTCTATTAGTTTTAGTTTTTGTTTTTGTCCATACTATTGTTGTGTTCTATATTTGTAATGATCATGATTAACTTTTTTATAGAAAATTACATATATATTAATGATCACATTTGTTTATGAACTTGACGCCTAAGCACCGCTTAGGCGGGCGCCTAAGCGATTAGGCACTCAAAGGATCCCAAGCTCGCCTTGGTCGCTTTGTCGCCTTGACAACTATGTGATAAAGTAGCAATTAGAAATTCAGATCTGTCAAATTTCAGATTAGATCTATCAAGATCAGTCACTCATGATAACCGATTTGCTAAATCCGAAAGATACAACACGGAGGAGACAATATATACGTACAATCACACAGAATGAAGGTAGAAGAAATGGACCAAACCACACCGCTCAAACCACAAGGCACAAGGATTTTTAAGGTGGTTCGGATGCAACGACGGCAACCTACCTCCACCTCTCACCAAAACCCGGTGAGGCTTCACTGTTGGAAACCAGCACGGGGATGAATCCCCAACACGGAGCCAAGGTGCAATACACACACAGGACGACGCCTGCACACACACGGGGACACGTCCCAACACACACACGGAGACGGAGTCTCCAACACGATCCGACGACCGGATCAACAACACTCACACACGCTGCAACAGACGTAGCACTCTACACTCACAAACACCCGGATCTGGATAGATCCACACACACACGCAGATCTCAAGAGATCCACGCACACACACGGATCTGAACGGAACAACACACACAACCACAGATCTGAGTCGATCCCACACACACACGGATGTTTACAAATCACAAGGAGCATAAACTTGAAGCTCAAAACACTTTAGAAGATGAAACACGAAAGAAAGACTTCTGATTTAGGCTCTCCCTGAGTATATGATGCAGATCTTGAACAAGGCTTGCTTCTCCACTTGATTTGAGGTTGATTGGCTTCAAATTGAACTTGAAAAGTTTGGAGTTGGATGAAGAATTCCTGGACGGAGTACTGTTCACGCAGTGCTTGCAGCATCCTCTTTTCTCTTTTGGTAGCCTCCTTTGATCTCCCTTGAGTGATTAGGGTTTCTTGACCCAAAGAGATGTTTTTATAAGTCTTGGGTTGGTCAAGGGACATGCCAAAACACAGATCCACGAATTTAGGCATGTCCGGTGACTTTGGAACCCAAATGTCCAAAAGAGAAGGCTTGAACACGTTGAACAAAACAAAGTCAACAATTGTTGCTTCGAAGGGTTCGGTCGACCGAAATGTCCGGTCGGTCGATCGAACTCTGAGAACTCTGTAACTTTTCAGTGCCGGGAGAATCGGTCGACTGAACTGGTGCCATCGGTCGATCGAACTCTGTAACATTCCAGAGTTCTGAAACATGGAAACTTTGGTCGACCGAAATGTCTTCATTGGTCGACCGAAGTCTGCTTTGCCTGCAAAAACAACTCATTAGCCCAAGAGATCATATCCATATAATCGGGCTTTGGATTGAGCATATGTATACATAG
Organism: Amorphophallus konjac; assembly: GCA_022559845.1. Classification (NCBI taxonomy): domain Eukaryota; kingdom Viridiplantae; phylum Streptophyta; class Magnoliopsida; order Alismatales; family Araceae; genus Amorphophallus; species Amorphophallus konjac. The sequence goes on from CM040129.1 coordinate 33,779,571, forward strand.
ATTTGAAGTTCATTTGAGCTATTTTTATGCATTCCGAAGACTGTGAATATTTGAGCATTTAACATAACGGAAATTAGCCTTAATCGCGTACGATGCTCGCTCTTGAGTATTTAGGCACGGCACGAGATGGAAACCAACTCCAGGGTTTTCTTATCATCAAAATCACTTGGAGAGACTCAACGGTAGTGTAGCTGGTGAACACTTTGACAGTGTCATTGGTCACCTGTACCACCCGTTTCTTCCTGGGCGGTTGTCTGCCAGGCCTAGGTGCTATCCCTAGTCTGTCAAAAATAGATAGTCGGGATGTGGAGGCTTGGGCTGAGCAATCCTCTTCCGTGTGCGTTGAACTGACCCACGGAGAGGTCGATCGCACCTTTTTGCCGACTCCTCTGCGTTTTTGCCCACGTGGGGGCTGAGTTGTGGACCTTGGGGATGTTGAGGTCTCAGTGTTTGTCGGACTCCTCATTCGTTGTAGATCTGACATGCGGAAGGGCTTCTCCACCCTTGCACGTCTTATGATTCGGGCCTCCTCCTTGGTGACCCATATTTTCTTCAATTGGAGCTGGCGCTCCTCAATTGGGTTGCCCCCTGACCTTGCTCGGGGAGCCAGTGGTTTGGGTCGTTGTATCGGACCCTGACTTGCCACCGGTACGGCGGGCTTCTTCAACTTGACTCCGTCCTCCCGGACTTGCCGAAGAAGCTCGAAGCGGTTGGAGGTGGAGATGGTGGGGATGTGTCGGTCTCGAGATAGAATCAGCTCGCCCCCATTGAGCCGAATGCGAATGTCCCCGACAATCATGGTTTTGCCAGAGCGGGTTGTAGCCGCTGCTAGTTTTGTGCTCTTGCGGCTACGACGTTGCCCCCGTTGAGCAGGACCGACGTGGGTGACGCCTACCGTAGGCACGGCGTCGTGGTGGCGGCGACACTGCCCCCGTTGAGTAGGAGCAGTACCTCTGAGGGTAGCCGCAGTAGAGTTGGTGCCGTTATGGCGACGACGCTGCCCCCGTTCAGCAGGAGCGACGCCAATAGTAATTTGATCGACCGAGAAAACTCGGCCATTTGCTGGGGCAGAAGGCCTGAAATCTTCGGCCGTTGTCATGGCAGCCGAGCGAACTCGGCCAGTTGCTGGGACGAAAGGCTTGACACCCCTGGTCCGTGAAGAGTTGGTCGGGCGGAGCCGATCGGCTACTGAAGTAGAGGGCCTGACACCCCCGACAGTCGGCTTCTTGACCGGGCAGACCCGGCCAGCTGTTGGGGCCGAGGGCCTAACACCCCCGACGGTTGTTGCAGGCGTGGCTGAACTGGCTTCAGCCACAGGTATGACGCCCAGGAAGAAGGGCGAGCCGACGACTGTTGGGAAGTTGCCGAAGACGATGGGGGTAGCCAGGTATCCGAACCTGGCATTGTTGGCGACGACTTGAGGGCCGTAGGTGACGGCGGGCATCGCTGTTGTTGCTGGTGGTGGTGGTGCATAGCACAAATATAGTGGCGTGCAAATGCACAGAGAGCTCTCAAACGAGCAAAGGGTGGGAGCATACTGGTAATTAAATGTTATGAAGGGTGATTAGAGTAAAATTGATAATTAAGTCCTAATTAGTTATTTAAATTTGGGATTTTTGTCTGATTAGGTTTAGTTAGGGTCAATTGAAGCTCAATTAAGCTTCATTGAATAATTTGAAGCTCAATTATGTTGAATTGCATTGTTTTCATTGTACTTACAACTATTTTTCTTTGACTGTCTTAATGCAGCATTATGCTTAGACGTGAACAAAGTCAGGAGCAGCAAGGGCAGGAGGATCCGGGGTGGGCCCACCTCTCCTTAGTTGATGCTGGGGGAAGAAAAGTGAAATGCAATTATTGTGGTAAGGAGATACATGGCGGAATTACTAGAGGAAAATAACATTTGGTAGGGATAAGAGGAGAGGTGAAACAATGTGACAGATGTTTCCGAGAGGTCCGAGAAGAAATGCGCCAATGCCTTCTGGGCAAAAAAGAGAGGATGCAACAAAGGGCTAAAGATGAGGCTGAAATTGCTGAGGAGATTTCGGTTCGGGCAGAAGGGGAAGGAGGGATGATGATGAGGAAGGTATTGAGGATTCAGATCCAGAGTTGACTGAAGCAATGGAGCGTGAACAAGTTGCTCGAAGGAAAGGAAAAGCACTCATAGGTTCAGGGACCTACTTCAGTACAGTTGGTGTAGCACGAGCTGCACGACGTCCTGACACTGGTGTAGCCCCGCAGAGAGGAGGCCCCATGGACAACTATCTGCACAGAAGGTCCCATGTTACACAACTTAAAATCAAGTAAGCATTGAGAGGGGTAAAAAAATCAACAGAAGTTGCAGGGCATGCATTTAAAAGTATCTGTAAATGGTTTTTCCATGCAGGTCTCTCTACACATGTAGCTGAAAGTGAATATTTCCAACCTATGTTGGATGCCATAGTAGATGTTGGCCCTGGCTTGAAGGCCCCGTCACGTCGGGACATATACGGGCGCGGCCTTGAGGGAGAGGTTGAGGAGCTCCATCAGTGGGTTGAAAGCTTCAAGCATATATGGATGGAGAGAGGATGCACCATCATGTGTGATGGCTGGACTGGTACCACGAAGAAGTCCATGATTAATTTTTTAGTCTATTACATCGAAGGTACAATATTTGTTAAATCTGTAGATGCATCAAATTATGAAAAAAATGTCAATTATTTGTTTCATTTGATGGATACGATGGTAGACCAAATTAGAGAGGACAATGTTGTGCAAGTAGTGATTGATAATGAAGCCAGTTATAAGACTGCAGGGAAGAAATTGATGCAGAAGTGCAGACATTTATATTGGCTCCCATATGCAGCACATTGTTTGGATCTGATACTTGAAGACATAGGGAAGGAAAATCATGTGAAGAAGACAATTGATAGGGCACAGAAAATCACCCAGTATATTTATGGCCATCCTAGGATATTGAATATGTTCAGGGAGCATGCAAGTGGGGGGCGAGATATCATCCGTGCAGGGCCAACCAGATTTGCTTCGAATTTCATTTCTTTGGAGTCTTTGCACAGGTATAAGATTGAGCTCAATTCTTTCTACTTTATCCTTATAGATATGATGCATATTTGATTCAAATTTCATTTCTTTGGAGTCTCTGCACAGGTATAAGAATGAGTTGAAAGCTTTCATGTACCACATGCCCTGCGGGAATACATAGACAAGTCTAATGTTGATGCTCAGATGGATTATTTGGATGTCTGCCACATTGTGGAAGACAACAAATTCTGGGACAGGGTCTCATGGTATATGAAAGTAGTCATACCCCTCATGAAGGTCCTAAGAATGGTGGATGACGATGAGAAGAATGATATGGGATATCTATAAGAGGCCATGGACCGTGCCAAATTAGAGTTGCAAGATTCCCTTCCCAGAGAATATGCAAAGTGGTGGAAAATTATTGACCATAGATGGGACAACACATTACACCACGACTTGCATGCAACTGGTGAGTGATTAATTGTATTGATACATTGTTCTTTAGGTTATTTTATATCTAACATTTAGTTAACTATACACAAATGCAGGTTATTTCCTCAACCCTCGATTTATGTACAATGCCAATGCACATGTTGATGGCGAGGTGCTTCAAGGCACTTTAAAAGTCATTGGTCGTTTATCGATGACACTCGAAAAGAGATTTCAGGCCGAAGTAGAGGTTGGCCTTTATTGATTTTATCAATAAGACGTATAGAATTTACTTAAATAGTTATGCTAATCTATTATTTTATCTTTGTAGATGAACTACTATAGAACGAGGACTGAGACGTATTCTGACTCCCAATTACAATATGCTGTGAGAAGAGTGAGCCCATGTATACTTTATCTTTGTGCTTTCTTAACCTCAATATGTATTAGTACATCATGGAGAATTGATCTTTATTTACATCTTACACTTATTTGTTTATGGTTGATGGAACAACTGACTGGTGGATAATGGTGAACAACCGAGATGTGGGCAGTAATGCATTGACTTTCATTGTAATTAGGGTGCTCAGTCAAACAACATCAGCAAGTCAATGTGAAAGAAATTGGAGCACATTCAGTCTCATACACTCAAAGGTTCGCAATCTGCTAAAGGCTGAACGGTTAGAAAAATTAGTTTACTGCCACTACAATATGAGGTTAAGAATAAGGAACATGAAGCTAAGATAACAGCTGAGGGACAAATGCGTCGCAGAGGATGCAACTCTAGAAATTGATGTGGACGCTTTATTTGATGATGATAATCCCTTGCAGTCTTGGGTGGAGACACGAGAGTAGGTTGATGAGCCCGTTTTTTGATGTTGATGATAGAACATGGGCAGAGGACATACTTGATGAAGATGATCCAAGAGATCCAGAATTCATAAGAGCAACAAAGTGGGCCAGAGATACTCATGCGCATCAGAGAAAGGACCCAGCTTTGTTTGTTCATGACACTGAGCAACAGCCTGAGTTTGAGCCAGTTAGACACTCAATATCAGATAGCGGGCCAGTCACTCCTAGAATGGTCAAGCCACCTCCATCCTTAAGAAGAAGTACATCAGTGCATGAGCTAACTGAGAGGACTAGTGCTGTTGCTCGAGAAGACCCGATAATTGAGCAGTTGAAGCAGATTTATGTGAGGTACACACCAAGGGGAAAAAGACTCATGTCAAAGATGACTGAAAAATCACACCAAAAGAGAAACAAGCTTCCTCAAAGGCTAAAAGGCGACTGGTTTCTTGTGGTTATGATGATGATGATGATGATGATGATGATGATCATCATCATCATCATCCCAGTGCAGTTGCAGGTGCTACTACTGATGGTGGCACATATGGTGATACTTCCTCCTTCCACGCAGACACAGGCAGAGGATACAGTCATAGTGAGCGAGGATATGATTCACAGGGCCAATATGGGCATCCATCAGGTTATGGAGGTGGCCAACAAGAAGTAGCAATTTATGGGTAGGGTCATCAGCCAGAATTCCAGTTCTATCCAGTTCCTCTTCTCATCCTCAAGATTCTTATGTTGATTTTGGATTCCAATCAAGCCAATAACCTTACACTCCAAGAGGGATCCAAAGTGGGATGCAGGACTTGGCTACCTCATTGTTTGGTTATAGTAAGTATACAGAATACATGCAACCTTTTTATAGGTATCAACATCAGAAGTTAGACGATGAGGGAGGAGGTTCTTCTAGTTATTATCCATATTAGTGCATCATCATTTAGGTAAGGATCATTTAATTTATGTAACATTTACTGTTTTTAATTAAGTTTATTGTACTGTTTGAATCTACTTCATGCTTAATATGTACTCAAGAATATTAGTTTAACATGTTCAATGCCTACTTCATGCTTATTGCACTTAATCCAATTTCTTTACAGTCAAATGCATGTCTAATGAATTTTTTGATTGTTATGTGATTATTTATATTTTTTCGATTTGTTTCTGATTTTTTAGATTTATTTTGATTTTTTTGAACCTTTTCACTGGGTTTCGACTGGTTTCGGCTGAAATCGAAACCGAGTCGTTTCGGTTTCGGACTCGGCCGAAACCGAGTCCGAAACCGACACTGTCATCCTTGGGTCGAAAGGGGTTTTTGTTTCTATCTTTGTTTTTCTCCCGGGGCAGAGAGTTGTCTGCCACCTTTTGTACGGGGGAGTTTTTGTGGGAGCTCTCCCTCTATATCTGTAACTTCTTATTTTTTCTTTTATATAATCAGTGGTATTATCCACTTTCCAAAAAAAAAGAAAATTACTTGTTTAGCGAAGTGAATACAATGTAGTCTAAGATAATGAGCTTTAATCCTTTGATATGAGGACAGAACCAATCCCAGCTTGTTGATGGCCCCAGGAGTATGTTGAATTTGTTTTTTGTTGTCTATCAAAGGTGGTAATCTGTGCTACTGGTTTCAGTTATAACATTGTTGGCTGGCTGGGGATGTTTATCTTTTACCACCTACTTGCTTTTCTTTGAAGATGCCATGGTTTTTATACTCTTCTATTTACATGGCTGTTCCCCTTAACTATTACTGATGGCTTCATGTGGTCAATATATGGTAATGCCATCTTTCCCCCAAAAGCTATTTTTTTCGTTAATACAAAGGAATAGTTTAATTGATTAACCTAAACAAATGGTGAAATAATTTCTGAAAATATTATATATTTTCATTGAAAATTCTCCACGGAAGATTCCCTTGTTCTTTTTGTCCCATACCTAGAAAATTTTCATTTCTGCTGAAAATGATTAGGAATTGTCCCTCTTTTACAAGCCATTTACGTATGGGTACTTTTTCTTCCGGATTTGTTTTTCCTTAGATGCCATTTACATTCAATCACTATTGCCATCTTCTTAAAGTAAGAGGAAAAGCTGACTATATTGTTACCTTTTATCCTGCAGTATTGTGGCATGTCTACAACAGTAGATCCTAGCTATATCATCTCTCTCATACGTAAACTTTTGCCTTGTAATAAAAAGAAGGATGGTTGCCCCAAAAGTATTCAGAAGGATACTACATCTGTTGAGGAAGCCGGAATAAGTTCTGGAGAAGCATATATTGGAGATGTTTCTGTTTCCACCTTGAGAGATGAAATGCTATCAAAGATTGAACAACTGGGAAAAACTGGCCAAGCTGATGGAATTTCTGAGCAATGTGAATTATCGGTGGTAGAAGATCTTTGGGAAGACTCTGGCTGTATTTTGTGGGACCTTGCTGCAAACAGAGATCATGCCAAGTTCATGGTATGATATTTTAGCAACTTTTTTTCAGCTAAAACAATGTTCTATTCAAGGCTTGGGGTTATCACATAATAGATTAACCTTAAACTCCTCTACTTCTAATTATCTGGAATTTTATGTGTGATCTCTGTTCTTGTCTTCTTTTTTCTCTGAATGCCTTACCCCCTCCATGTTTTCTCCGTTTTCTTTTGATGCAAGCCACCCCCATATTGTCCTTATATCTGGGATCTTAAACTTCTTACAACATAAGCTTTCAAGATCAAGAACATATTAAGATCGATACAATTCTGAAGGAGATTTACTTAGGATAAGATTATGTTTCAAGGATAAAGGTATGTATGCACCTCCTAAATGGGTGTAAATAGTGCATGCTAAATATAACTTATCTGAGAAGGAAAATAACTTCATGTTGCATATATTATTTTTGGATTTGCCGGATGATTGAATAAATTGGTTTTGACTTAAAACAAATTTTGAGAATAAATGTTCTAGCAAGTAACTTGTAATGTAGAGGTCTAACAGAAGGAAAAAAATTGTAACAAGCTAGTATGTTTGTCTCATAGGAAATTGTAACAAACTTCCTTTTATTCCTTAAACTACTTTTGGGTCACCAATTTATATGGCATTTTTAATTAATGAGTGAAGATTTTATGCTGGCATAGAAGATGGAGAAAGAAGAGAGGGAGAGATAGTAGAAAGGAGATGGCACGGAAGAATGGGTGGAGGCTATCTGTCCTGGACCCCCCACCCCCCACCCCCCACCCCCAAGAAGTTTTATTAATTAACCCAATCTCAACAAGGACTAAAACACCCCTGTTACTCATACCAATCAGGAGTATTACACAAAGAATAAAAAATGGTTTAAGTCAAACAGATCCATCTAATGGGTCCAATAGTGAACCTAAGTGTCTAACTGCCTAAGCCTATGTTATCAAAGGCAATCGAGACGGTTGCCTAGGTGAAGAGGCGAGCAAGGATGGCAGTTTCGGTTTCGCCCGGTTTCGGATTGTCCGGTTTTTGCCCGATTTCGGATGTATCGGGCCGAAACGCCCGAAATCGGGCGAAAGCGGAATCGGTTTCGCTTGAAACATAATAAAATAATATTTTTTAAGTTTCAGACCTGTTACAGTGAGCAGGTCCGGTTTCAGATCGTCCAGGTCCGAAATCGATACGTTTTGGCCGAAACTGTCATCTTTGGAGGAGAGGCGAGGCGGCAATGACCTGCCTCGGTGATTGTTCGGTCGCCTTGTAGCTGCCTCGTGCACCTCATAGTGGCCAGGCCCGATTCAACATTTTAAAAGGAGTCTGCCCCCCTTTAATCCTAGCCTGCCCCTCTCCCCTCTCTCTCTCTCTCACACACACACACATACACACAGAGAGAGAGAGAGAGAGAGAGAGAGAGAGAGAGAGAGAGAGAGGGGGGGCTCAACCCTCTTCTCTTTCTCTCTCTCTCTCTCTCACACACACACACACGTAGACTCGACCTCTCTCTCTCTCTTTCTCTCTTTCTCGCACGCACACACATAAAAACATACACACACTTGGCCATTTGCGGAGTGGGGCATGGATATTGTGGGACCATTCCCACCTTCATCCCAAGGCCACAAGTTCATCCTTGTAGTCACAGATTACTTCTCCCGTTGGGCTGAAACTACCCCGCTGCGGGAAGTGATAGGGGAAGTCGTTGCCCGATTTATGAGGCATTATATAATCTATAGATTCGGCACCCGTAGCTGAATTGTGTCGGACAATGGCACGCCATTCAAAAACAAGACTGTGTACGCACTGGGGGCCAAGTTCCACATTGATTGGAGGACATCGTTAGTCTATAATCCTTAAGCTAATGGGCTGGCCGAAGCTTTTAATAAAACTCTTTGCAAATTGTTGGCCAAAATAGTTGATAGCCGCAAAAGGGATTGGGGCGAAAAAGTGCACGAAACCCTATGGGCCTACCGAACTATCTACAAGACACCTACGGGTTGTTCCGCATTCTCCTTGGTCTACGGGGTTGAAGCAATGGTCCTTGTAAAAATTGAACTGGCATCTTATTGCGTTGCTGTCAGTGTAGTCAAGGCGGGCGCCTAGGCGCGGTTGAATGGTTCGGGCGGACTGGCGCTTTTCCAAACACCCAAAAGGCGAACCGGGCGGTCGCCTTAGGCGGGCTGGGCGCCAAGGCGGCCGCCCGGTCGCCTTAAACTCGCGGGTCCGACCCGTTACTTTAGGTTAAAAGCCCCCTCCGGTCAACCGCGTTTGACCGCTCCCCCCGTCCCGACCCGACCTCCCACTCCCCCTCGATCTTCTTCTCCCAGGCGGCAGTCTCCCTGCCCTAGTCGCTCGGCCGCCGGCGTGCGCGTGCTGCCGTCGTCATCGTCGACCACGGCGACGTCTTCCGCGGGCCCCGGCGACGTCCCCTCCTCCCCGGCTGCGACTTCCCCCGCGGGCCCCGGCTGCGACGTCCTCCTCCTCCCTGGCTGCGACCTCCCCCTCCTCCCCGCTGCGACCTCCCCCGCGGGCCCCGGCTGCGACTCCTCCGCGCCTGCAACAACTCCTCCGGTGCTGTCACCGGAGCGCGGAGCCACCGCCGGCGCCCCTATCCTCTCCACCGCCGGTTAGTTCCCCCTGCCCCCTCTCTCTCTCTCTCGGCTCTCCCCCCCGACGCCCCCCTCTCTCTCTCGGCTCTCCCCCCCGACGCCCCTCTCTTTGTCTCCCTCCGCTCTCTCTCTCTCTCACGGTCTCACCGGAGCAACCCCCCGGCCCCTCTCTGTCTCCCTCCTTTCTCTCTCACCGGAGCAACGAGAGGCCCCTCTCTCTGTCTCCCTTCCTTCTCTCTCTCCCTCTCTCCCCTCCGACCCCTCTCTGTCTCCCTTCTCTCTCAACTCTCTCTCAGTCTCTCCCTCTCTGTCTCCCTCCTCCTCTTCCTCCTCTCTCTCTCTCAGTCACTCTCCGCTCTCCCCTTCGACCCCTCTCTCTGTCTCCCTTCTCTCTCTCAATCTCTCCCTCTGTCTCCCACTCTCCCTCCTCCTCTTCCTCCTCTCTCTCTCTCAGTCACTCTCCGCTCTCCCCTCCGCCCCCCTCTCTCTGTCTCCTCTCCTCTCTCTCAGTCACTCTCTGTCTAACAGGGAGTGACTGAGAGAGAGGAGGGAGACAGAGAGAGGGGGCCTCTCTCTGTCTCCCTCCTCTCTCTCCCTCTCTGTCTCCCGACTTCCCCCCTCTCTCTGTCTCCCTCCTCTCTCTCCCTCTCTGTCTCCCGACTTTCCCTCCCGGTCTCCCTCCTCTCCCCGACCCCCATGGTAGATTATAGTTCTTTAGATAAATTTTCTAGATTAATTTTTTAAATTGAAATTAAAATAATTTTTATTATTAATTATTGTTTTGCGTGTAGATCATGGCAGATAATAGTTCCACGGCTGAGACCGAGATAAAATTAAAAGCAAAGTCAAAAGACCCAGGATGGAAGTATGCATATTGGCCTGACATAAATGATAAGAACAAGGTCAAGTGCGATCTTTGTGGCTTGATTACTAATGGGGGCATCAAAAGACAAAAGGAACATTTGATTGGTGGTTTTGGGGATGTGAAAAAATGTCCAAATACTAATAGACAAATTGCCGAAGAGATGCTCAATTGGATGAACAAAAATAAAAAAAGAAAGCCAAATGAGAGTATTCCGATTGAAGGAGATTCTGATGATGAACATGAAGTGGAGAGACATATGGAAAAGTCCCGGCAAGGTTCTACAACATTGGACTCTTCTGCAAAGAGTTCGGGGACGAGCAAACCACCTACAACTAAATCCAAAGGGCCAATTGATGTCTTTGCAAGAATGAGTATAGAAGACTTTGTTGATGCTAGGAGAAGTGGGAAGAAAATTCAATCCACGTTAGAAAATAGATGGAACAAAGAAAACAAAAGGATGGTTGATGAGTATGTTGCCACTTTGTTTTATGAAGGTGGCATACCATTCAATGTAGCCCGTCTAAAATGCTTTGAACATGCAGTGGAGGCTATAGGACGGTTTGGATCAGGGTATAAGCCCCCAAGCTATCACATGTTGAGAGTGTCCCTTTTGAAGGACATGGTGGAGAAGACAAACTTGATGTATGAGGAATATCAAAAGCATTGGAAGACATATGGTTGTACAATAATGTGTGATGGTTGGACCGATAAAAGACAAAGAAAGTTAATCAACTTTCTAGTCAATTGTTCGCAAGGGACTTTTTTTGTTGAGTCAGTTAATACTTCTGATAAGAAGGAAGACGCAGGGTTGTTATATGAGTTGCTTGATAAAATGGTTGAAAGAATTGGAGAAGAAAATGTGGTGCAAATTGTAACTGATAATGCATCATATAATGTAGCAGCTGGTCGTTTGTTGATGGATAAAAGAAAAACATTATTCTGGACACCTTGTGCTGCACATTGTTTGGATCTCATGTTAGAAGATATTGGTAAGTTAAAAGGTTACAAAAGTGTAATTACAAAAGTTAAGAAGTTGACAGCTTATATTTACACTCACACTCGCCTTCTTGAACACATGGGAAAGGAAACCAAGGGTAGAGAATTGGTCAGATGTGGTGTGACTAGATTTGCCATATCATTTCTTACATTGGAGAGATTGAATGATGATGCAATAAAAAGGGCTCTTCGAAGACTATTTAGTTCTGAAGCTTGGTATAAGAGTATTTAGTCATCAACAAATGCAGGGAAGAATGCCTCAAGTATTGTCTTTCAGGTGAGATTTTGGCATGGTGTTGAAGATGTTTTGAGAGCCTCTCAACCAATTTTGCAAGTGTTAAGATTGGTTGATGGAGATGAAAAATCTGCAATGCCTTATATATACGCTGCCATGGAGTATGCAAAAGAGCAAATTGTGCAAAATTTTGGCTCCAAGGTAAATTTACAGTGCTTTAACTTGCTTGTTTTAAAAATTTACCTTGCTTTAAACTCCATCATCCATATATATGCAGGAAGTAAAATTTCAGCCAATTCTGAAGATAGTTGATAAAAAATGGCAAGATCAAATGTACCGTCCTTTACATTTGGCGGGATTTTTCTTAAATCCCAGCTTATATTTCAAGGTTAGAGAGAAAGATGTTAGTTCATGTGGGAAGTTTGAGAGTGATTTTTTTACATGTCTTGAAAGAATGGTGCCAGATTTGGACCTTCAGATTTGGGTGATAAAGTCGCCCAAGGCTAACTTGACCTTAACCCGACCAAGCGCTTCCTTGGAATCCTGGTTGAACCCCAAAATCTTGACCGCACTCACCTTTTGCAGGTAAGGCGTCAAGTACAAAGACTTGAAAGTCTTCAAAGACATAATGTTAATAGCCACTCCGGCATCAACCAGAATTCGATTTACATCGTGCCCATTGATCGTCCCTCGCATGTATAAGGGGCGATTGTGGCACGGAGAGGACAACAACATGTCTTTGTCCGTAAAGGAGATATTTGCTGCAAACGTCTCATATGCTTGGGCTTGCAACTCTGCAACATGGGCTTTATAGGCCCCTGAGTCTTGAAGTATCTTAATAAGAGCCTCCCTCAGATCTTTGCTCTAAGTGATGGCTTCCCAAATGGTGACATTTGTTGGAAACCGCTTCATATGATGAATAATTTTACGGTTTGCCCGAGCACAGGTCTTGTCAAATGGCAGGATAATCTCTGCCAGAGTCTTCGGCGCCCCACGAGGCTTCTCCCGCTTAGAAGGCCGTTCCTCGCTCCAGCCCGCCATATTTTCTTGGAACAGTGGTGCCAGAGATTCCTCGGCGGTGGCAATGATCCATCATGTTCGTCCTCATTAGAAGGACCTGCCTGGCTCGCGGGCTCGACCCTGTCGTAGGGACTTGCCTGCTCCGATGCCTTATCTTGCATTGACGGCTTGGCCGGATCTTCTTTTTCATCGGAAGAGGCGATTATTAAAGGGATGCCACTCTTCTGGGTTCCGGGATAGGGCTTGAACTCTCTGAGGATTCGAGGATGAAGGGGATATCTCTTACTTGAGTTTCTGGGATAGGGCTTGGCTCTTCCCCTCTGAATAATATGACTCGGTCGAGAGTTAGGGGATCTTCACACCCGCGCCCTCGTCCTCGGCTATTTCTCGTCGGGCGATGTTGATATGTCACCATGGGAATCTTGCCCCTAGCGCTATCGGCCATAGTGTCTTGTCCGGAAGGATAGTTAATGTTATTGGGCGGCGGGGTCGCCACCATATTGCAGGAGAGCTCTTGCAGCATTTCCTCGAGCATCTCGACGGTAAGTTCCTCATCCTTGTAAAATATGAAGAGCTCTTCCGAGATTGGGAACTCTTCACCCTCTTCAAGACGGTGGACCATCTTCCGGAGCCACTGAAGAAGCTGGGCTTTATGCCCAAACTTGTCCCAGAGAATATATTTGTCCAGTGTGACGACCCTGGTGGGGCGAGGGGGAGTATACTCCTCCAGCTCATCTATGAGCTTTTGTAGTCGTTGCAAAGGAGTTGGCTCCTTGGGGGCTTCCATAGTTGTCGTTTGCTCAGCTTGCCTTTTCAACCTCCTCTTCAAATTTTTCTTACAATTCTTCTCTTGCTTCTTTTGACGTGCCGCCTCCTGAGAAGAAAGTGGACTTTGTTTCGGAGGTGGGATTGGTTTGCCCCCGGAATTTTACTTTCTGCTTCGGGCAGGCTCCTTAGGAGCATTAGTTCCACGACTCCTTCGGGGAGTAACTTGAGTCCAGTTGGCCTCCTCCGGTTGCACCTGGAAGGTGGCATTGATCGTCTGAGCAATTATTTTCGACGGTAACTCCTGGAACTCTGCCAGGTCACAGTGGGGCCCTTGGGGGCTTTGTAATTCCACCGGTCTTGCTATTGTCTGCGATTTTACCTGTTCGAGCTGTTGAGATATTTCTACAATTGACGACCTTGTTGGCTCGACATGAGGTTTGGCTTCAGGCTCCCTCGCCTTGGCTTTGTCTTTATTGTCCGGCTGTGGGTTTCCCCCTATGACGGTGTCAGGTTGACTCAGCTTGGAAAAGGGTTTGGAACCTCCTCCCACGGCTTGGCTTTTTGGGCTTGGGCCTTAGGCCCCTCGCACGTAGCCTTGCCTTTAGGGTTTGGTTAAGGATTACTGCCCGTAGACTGGCTCGACTGGACCTGCTGAGAGGTGGGCTTAGTCTCCCGTGGCTTGGTCTGCTCTTGTTGAGCTTGCCGGAGAATCTTCTCAGCGACCTCTTTAAGACGTCGCCTCGCCGTTGAATTCCCCTGCGCATCGATCTCCCCTTTTTGGATGAGGACTTCAATGCAATCTCGAGCCTCCGAGCATTCCCCAATGGGGTGGGACACCCTGGCATGATATTTGCAGTAGCGGGGATGGCTCTTGGCCGTCTCATTGTAGTAGGACGGCGGATCACGTGCCATTACTTGACCTTCTTCCAGAAGCTTGTCGAAAATCTTCTCAGTGTCCTTGGGAAAAGAACACTGATGATAGGGTCGCCACCCTAGATACCACAATGTGGCCTGGGGCGGTTGGGAACTGACTCCTTCCTCACTCGGCTCCTGGAGTTGGAAGGCAGCCGAGGCATGTACGACATTGATGGAGAAATTCAAGCTTTCCATTCCATGTGGCTGCGGCGGGTTGACCAAGAAGTCGCCCATATTGATCACTCCTTGCCTAATCAAGTCTTCGGCGAGATCCTTGAAGGCCCGGTAATCATGAATAATATGTCCTATCACCTTGTGGTATGGGTAATAGCCCTGGTGTAATGCGGCGCCTGGTGCCTGCTGACTGGGTGACGCCGGGAGGTTTAATAAGCCTTCTCGCCGACACGCGAAGAAGATTTGCAGAGTCTTCTCGCGAGGGAAAGAGTATAACTTTTCTGGTTCCTCGCTTTCACAGGAATAAGAGGATTCCTTAGAGAGCCAACCCCTGAGCGGAGTCCGAGCAGTGGGTGATACACCTGCCTTCCGTATATGTATTGGAGCTAGCCCCCTGGCAAATGGGCCAAAGGGGAAGGTGGCCAACTGCTCATTAATACTTTTCAAGAATTGTAGCAGACGCCTTTGTTCTAGTTGCAGTTGCCAGATCTCCCCTCGGATCTTCCGAAAAGTCCTCCGCAGCGCTAGGCATTCAGGGAGTGAGGAAGGAGCGGTTGCGCGGCCGACATTGGGCTGTTGATTCGTCGGCCCAGCTTCGGAGGCATTGGAGCTCGAAGCAGTCGCCACCATATAAACCACATTGGCCGACCGGTTCGGTTGACTCTAGACATGGGGCTGTGGCTGATCGACCGCATGCCCCAACATATTTATCAAGCTTTTTTGAATGAGCTCTTCTAGGGATGTCAAAAATACATGCAAACCCGATTACCCGCATTACCCGACCCGTGATGGGTTGGGTAATATCCGAATAAACGGATATGGATTCGGGTTCGGATACATTTAAAATACCCATTTCATATTCGGATAGGGTATGGATTTAGTGCACCTAAACCCGTACCCGATCCGAACCCACTCTTAATAACTTATTGTGCATGTTAGGCCTATGATTTTGACATAAACCCAATCCGTTGCCCGTCTTGTTAAGTTTGTGAGTTTAGACTTCTTACTAAAATCATAAGGATGTTTTTATAAAACATAAAAATTACTTTAGAAAGGAAAGAATTGACCGGATTTTTTTTTTCTAATTCTCATAAATCTCACATTTCTTTGGACGTGAATGTGGACTCATGCTTTATGGACGGATACGGATATCCGCGGATATATCCATACCCGTGACGGATATACCCGTATCCATACCCGCGAAAATAATAGGGTACTATCCGGGTATGGTATTAGTAAAATTTTCACGGATAGAGTATGGTATTGGTCTACCCGAGCCGAACCCGATCCATTGACATCCCTAAGCTCTTCTGCTATGTTTTTGAAAACATAACAGTCCCCGACAGTGTGACCCAACCTTCGGTGATACACACAATAAGTAGGGTCGTCTGTTTTATCCACTTCTGAGGGCTTCCGTGGATCAGGTAGGGTGATGAGCTTTTTTTTCATGCACAGATCAAAGAGCATCTTGGTATGCTCCTTTATGAAGGAATAGGGCGCCTTCATACGCTCTGCTAACAGAGACGCATTCGCCTTGGCATCGGGCTTTTTGCCATTGCCCTTTGATTTTCCTTCCTTCTTTTCTCCATTCGTCGGGGAGAAGTCTACAGCATTTACCGCCTTGCCGCTGGCCAGGCGCTCCTTGGAGGACTTGCCTTTGGCAGAAGCATGTGCCGGGTGATCAGCGAAGAACATTTCAATTTCTGCCACCACAATATTTAGCTGGTCGAAGCTTCTGATGTTTGAGCCCAAAAGCTTTTCACGAACTTCCTCCGCCAGACCCCTGCGGCATACGGTGATCGCGTCTTCGGGCGTTGGAGGATTATTGCAACGCATGCTGACGTCCCCCCATCGCTTGATGAAGTCCAATGCAGTCTCACCTTTTCTTTGTTTGAGGGCACTGAGTTCCGCCAGAGAGACTTTGCGTTCCGTCGTCTGAAAACGGTCGACGAACTTTTTCTGCATATCAGCCCAATCAGCCACAGAATTGGGCTTTAGCCTGGAATATCACTGGAAGGCGGTGCCTGTCAGGGACGTGGCAAAGTACCGCAACAGATATGATTTCTCCAGCGCTAGTTCGCCCATAGCCGTCATGTAGTAGGCCAGGTGTTCATGTGGCGAGCCTTGCCCATTGAACTTTTGGAGTTTTGGGGCTTTTGGGCAATCAGGCGGAAGTTTCTTAAACTGATGGTGAAGGGGATAGGGCACGCTGTACAAGTCAACGGTAGACACACCCTCACCATGTTGAGCAAATTTTGCCTCCACAATTCGCTCGATCATCTGCCTTTGCGCCATGAGACTTTCTGCGGCAGGAGTGGCAGAGGACCGCGCATTGGCCTCATGTTGTGGCAATTCAAATTCCACTGCCATTGGTAGCTTTGCAGTCGTAACAGAGGCGTTGGCCGTGACTGGGACGGGAGGCTGTTGTTCCATCCCAGTGGGCGCCGCTTGCGGTTGAACATGAACCTCCTTTTTACGTAATAATGCTTGCAGGAGGTTCTTAAGTTTTTGATTTTCACGTTGAAGTTCTTCCAACGCGAGGGTCTGCGCTTCTCTTCCAAGATCTTCCTCGTGCCCTGGGTTGCTGTCCCCATCGACACTATGTATGTCTTCTTGATGTTCTTCTTGCCGTGTCGGCTCAGGCTGAGATGTTTCGGCGACCGACGTCTGCTGCATTTGTGCGAGAACCCAGGAGACGGGCCTGGGCCTCCTCAAAGTTTGGAGAGGTTAATTCATTTCTCTCGAGGTGTCCTCCGACTGCTTAACGGCGGAGGTTGTGTAATAGGTGAACACTTTGACAGCGTCATTGGTCACCTGAACCACCCGCTTCTTCCTGGGCAGTTGTCTACTAGGCTTAGTTGCCGTCCCCAATCTATCAAAAACAGACACCCGGGACGTGGAGGCCTGGGCTGAGCAATCCTCGTCCGTGTGCGTTGAGCACTTGAACTGGCCCACAAAGAGGTCGGCCGCACCTTCTTGCCGGTTCCTCGGCGCTTCTGCCCACGTGGGGGCTGAGCTGCGGACCTCGGGGATGTCAAGGTTTCAAAGCTTGCCGGCTCCGCATTTGTTGCAGATCCGACATGCGGAAGGGCCCTTCCGCCCTTGCTTGCTTGATGATTCGGGTCTCCTCCTTGGTGACCCATATTTCAGGCAGAGCTGGCGCTCCTCAATTGGGTTGCCCCTCGACTTTGATCGGGGAGCTAGTGGTTTGGGTCGTTGCATTGGACCCTGGTTTGACACCAGTACGATAGGCTTCTTCAATTTCGCTCCGTTCTCTCAGGCTTGCCGAAGAAGCTCAAAGCGATTGGAGGTGGAGATAGTTAGGATGTGCCTGTCCCGAGGCATAATCAGCTCGTCTTCATTGAGCCGAATGCAAAAATCCCCGACAATTATAGTCTTGTCGGAGCGGGATGTTGCCGCTGTAGGCTTTGTGCCCTTGCGACTATGACGTTGCCCCCGTTGAGCAGGAGCGGCACTGGCGACGCCTGCCATAGGCGTGGCGTCATTGAGGCGGTGACGCTGCCCTCGTTGAGCAAGAGCAGTACCTCTGAGGGTGGCCGCAGTAGAGCTTGTGCCGTCACGGCGACGGCGCTGCCCCCGTTGAGCAGGGGTGACACCAATGGTCACTTGATTGACCGAGAAAACTTGGCTATTTGCTTGAGCAGAAAGCCTGACACCTCCCGCCGTTGTCATAGCAGCTGAGCGGACTCGGTCGGTTGTTGAGACGAAGGGCCTGACACCCTTGGTCAATGAAAAGTTGGTTGGGCAAACCCGACCGGTTGCTGGAGCAGAGGGCCTAACACCCCCGGCAGTTGATCCGTCGACCGAGCGGACTCGGCCAATTGTTGAAGCCGAGGGCGTGTCACCCCCGACGGTTGGCTTGTTGACCGAGCGGACTCGGCCAGTGGCTGGAGCCGAGGGCCTGGCACCCTCAGTAGTTGTTGCGGGCGTGGCTGAACTTCAGCCACAGTAACAACACCCCAAAAGAAGGGCGAGCCGACGACTGGCGGAAAGTTGCTAAAGACGAGCGGAGTCGCCAGGTATCCAAATCTAGCGTGGTTGGCGATGACCTGGGGGCCGTATGTGACGGTTGTCATCGTCCTCTTGCTGTCGTCAGTGGTGGTGCATAACACGAGTGAAGTAGCGTGCAGATGCACAGAAAGCTCTCAAGCGAGCAAAGGAACGCCCTCCTCTTCCCGTCCTGTAAGAGGAAGAGGGGCAATCAGATCCTTAAAGAAGATTTGAGGATCTCTTTGACGGAAAGAAGAAAGGCAGGAAAGGTCCCACCGAGCGTGCAGTCTGTTGGCCACGGAATATAGTTTTAATTGTTCTTTTTGAAAAAAAAACATTTTTTGTTATATATATAAGGGTTGATTCCGTGGGTCCGCATTGTATCAGATGATTTGGGTTCGAGTGTTAGACCTTTCCCCACTGATCGCAGTCAGTGTTGATTTACATCGGCTTAACGCCCGAACGCCTTTGTTTGATTGTTAAAGAAATCTTAAAGTTCTCTACATAGTTTCTGATGCTGAGGGCCTGCTCGCTTGGGTGGCTCACAATTACCACTCATTCACTACTGACAGACTGACAGAACTAGGGTTTCATCAAAGGCCTTAAGTTCAGGCAAGAACCCTAGAATTTAGGAGTATAAATGCAATTCTGTAGAAGCTATAGGCATTTTTGAAGTGTTGGAAGATTTCCTGGGCCACAGGGATACTTTGGTAATTTCGGGTTTCTAGGGGTATTTTGGTAATTTTACCAGGCCAGGGGCGTTTCTAAAATTTCTAGGTCGAAAAAAAAGGTTGGATAAAATCTCTGACTCCCCGAGACACTGAGGCCTTTTTCGAAGAATTTTGGGGGCGACTAGGCCATTTCTAGGTCATGGGGGTATTTTTGGTGATTTTACCAGACTTTATGCAGACCTTGGTCTGAGGTGGCATTCAAAGGTAGGATTGAGTTGACAATGTCCCTAAGCTGAAGGAGAAACGAGGGGCTTTCATAGAAGGCGCACGCGCCTTGATTCGCAAAATGAGGGGTATGTGCATAATTTCCCGAAAGTCGGGGTTTATTTGCAACCTTTCATTGACTGGCTCATAAAAGGACAATTGAGTATGTTTATGATCCATATGAGTACAAGAGTTATCGGCGAGTTGCCGACTGTACATAAGGAGTCTCCGCACTGACGCGGGACGTAGGGGCATAGCCCTAATTACAAAGAGTTGCAGGGTAAAATTGTAAATAACATGACTTGTATTTCTCGCAGTCCCAGGAGGGGCTTTTTCGTAATGCTCCCATTATACGAGTGGAACTACATAATTTAGCCTCCTCGAGTGCGTAAAAAATTACAAACACGGTCCGCAGAGGGGCACAATTACAACATAACTCCCTGGGGGCGTAAATACAAGACCCAGGGATCACCTACCCCTCGAGGGCCAAAATAGCAAATAATACTTCTTGCTTGGATCTCTCGATGCTTGATCTCTTCGTCCCTCCTTGTGTCTGTCCCCTCATCCTTGGCCCAGGGGGCTATTTATAGAAGTGGGAGGACCCAGGTTGTCAAAAACATGGGGATTTGCCTCAATTTTGACGAAAAAATGGGTTTTAACCCCAATTCTGACAAGGTAGGGCCCCAATTCTGACAAGGTAGGGTAGCCACTCCTTTTTTTTCTTTTTCCCATTTTTTCATGGGAACACGGACCCCTGGGAACCGGGAGGGGGGTCATAGGCCGATACTGCCATCTATGCTCCACACAAGCCCAATCATCAATAGCATAAGAGTCCAACTCTTCCCATTTACTTTGTAGGGCAGCAAAGTAGCTTGTCATGGACAAGTTTCCTTGCTTTAGCTCATGCAGTTCCTTTTTTTTTTAAGTGGATGGTACCACAAAGTGCATTAAATGTAATAATAAGGGATATACAAGTGTAAGCAATGTGTTCTCAAAAGATTCTTGTACTAAATACCCTTTGCACTAAGATGGTATGTCACACACTAACCCCCCCTACAAGACAAAAAAATGAGAGTTGTGTGAGTCCACTTTAGAGAGAAGTGAAGCCTAATCTCTTACTCCCTCACATGTGATAGAGACAACCTTATCCATAGCTCTAATTTCCCTTTTGAAGACTTTGTTGTTTCTTTCTCCCCATAAGGCCTATAGAGTGACATGGAGAATAAGTCACCAGATGAGTCTATCACCCTTAAGAGTTCATCCTTTGTGCCAATCCCCAATCAACTACTGCACATTCTCATATAAGTCCGGGGTACACCGAATCCTACTTGTAACCTGTGTCAAAATATCTCGAGAAAAGGGATAGATTGTAAAGAGGTGATCTAGGGTCTCCTCCTCTTCTCCACAAAGGCAGCAAAGTGTGTGGATGCCTGGCAGAAATGGAGTTAGTTTATCACAAGTCAGCAATTGTCCCTGTGAGATCCTCCATATAAGAAGCTTCACTTTGAGGGGATTCTTGGGGGTCTAGGTTTGCAAAGCAAACGGATGTTGCTCTCCTTATTAGAGATAAAGGTATATGCTGATCTGATTGAGAAACTTCCATCTTTATCCCATCACCACCACTGATCGATCTTGCGAGATTCTGAAGCATACTCCAAGAGGAATAAAAGGTCCTTCAGCCGGTCCGTCTCTTCCACCTTAAGATTTCTCGTAAAGGATGGAACCCAAATCCCCCGTAATAGTTGTGACTCAAAAGTTTGGGGTATGGAGGCCAAAGCTGCAGATAAGATTGTAGAAGTTGCGGGAAGGCGTCCTCTAATGTAGACCTATAAACGGAGCGGATAGTGTGATATCCGAATTCCTATCCGATTAATAATCGAATTATCCGATATCCGATTAAATTATCCGCCAGATACTTTATTTGGATAATTTATTGATCAAACGAATACGAATTTGAATTCGGTTCAAATTTTAAACGGATAATTGTCAGGTCTACTTGGAGGAGAGTTGTGCGAGTTGTGCGGGAGCATCGTAAGTTGTTTTTTCAAAAAAAGAAAGGGTGGATGTTTTTATTTTGAGAGAGGTTATCAAAAGATTGGACTTCATCCTAGAAAATAAGAGTACTTACCAAATAGGTGTAAGTGAAGTTCTTATTTCTAAATTTTATTTTGAGAGAAAAAAGAGCTAAAAAAGAGCAACCAAACAACATATTAGGATTTGAGTTACTTATATATAGAATATGTGGATCCTTAGATATTAATCTAAGGCTTCATATTCGGTTCGATAATATGCAACATAGATACCCCAATATCCAAATTCGTATTCGATTAATAGTCGGATTATCCGATATTTGATTAAATTATCTGTCAGATACTTTATTCGAATAATTATCCGATCAAACGAATATCAATTCGAACTCGATTCAAATTTTAAGCGGATAATTGCTAGGCCTACTCTAGTGTATAGTCACCACGTCACCTATCTTTCCAAAATAGGCACTTCTGTCACTGCCCAACCGGACTCGTACACTAGAAAAGATGATGTCCCTCCCTACAAGATACCTTCAAAATGGGTGAAATATTGTGCTAAGAGGCTGGACTCAAATCCCAGTCCCTAGTTCTACCATAGTAGCTCTGCTGAATGACTCGTAACCATGGTCCATTGTCTTCAGAGCCAAACTTTCATAGCCATTTGCACAACAAAGCTTGATTGAAGTCTCTGATATTTTTGATGCCCACTCCTCCCATCTCCTTTCTCTTACACACTCTGCCCCAGTAAATATTGTGCCATCCCTTGCTTTTATCTCCACTTTTATGCTAGAAGAATCTGGATTGGATAGACTCTAGCTTCTTTGCAATTGTCCTTGAGATTCGGAAGATAGAAAAGTAATAGATATGGAGACTATCCAGCACGGATTTGCAGAGCACCATTCTCCCTCTATATGAAAGTAATCTCGCCTTCCACTTTGCAACTCTAGATTCATATCTCTATGCCACATTATGACAATAGCCCTATGTAAGACCCTTGGAGACAGTGGGAGGGCCAAATAAGAGATGAAGAAATCTTCTATATGGCAGCCTAAGATGAACATTGCTCTCCTGAGAGCCCTATCTTCCACATTCACACCCACTATTTGACTCTTGTTGAAATTCACTTTGACGACTGACTTTCTCCAACAACTCTAACATCAATCTAGTGACATATAACTACTTCTTGTCATACTGCAAATGAGTTATGTAGACACTATTTGCTTTGACCTGGAAGCCATAGATCAGCCCATATGTTTTAGCTCTCAGCCACATCCTGCTAAGAATATGTGCAACCAGAACAAAAAGAAGAGGGGACATCGGGTCTCCCTGTTGAAGGCCTCTGTCACTATGGAAAGAAGAACATGGTTGTTCATTGACTAAGATTGCAAATTTGGCTGACGAGACACAAGTACGGATCCATCTAATCTATCTTTCATTAAACCCCATCTTTACAAGCACATAAAATAGGCATTGCTAGTTGACACAGTTATAGGCTTTCTCAAAGTCCAGCTTAAGAACCACCAATCTCGTCCTCAGAGTCTTCATGGCATACAAACATTCATGCGCTACTAAGAAATTTTTTTTATATGTGGCATCCCCTGATAAAAGCCCCTTGGTAGCCATTAACCATTCTGTCAATCACACTGTCAAGTCTCATGGCTAGAAGCTTGGAGATAATTTTGTAAGTCCCATTCAACAAGCTAATGAGTCTGAAATCCAGGAGGCTCTATGCATCTTGCTTCTTGGGGATAAGAACTAAGAGTCTTGTTGATACCCCTGAAATGCGCTCTTCTATTATGGAACTCCCACATTACAAGGAGGAAGCCTGTCTTGATGACGTCCCAACGCTTTTGACAGATGATCAAAGCTAGCTATCTGGCCTAGGTGTTATTGTCACCTGCAAGAGAGAAAACAACTATATGGACCTCCTTCGAGAAGGGATGGGAGAGGGTTTCACTTTCCCTTGGAGAAAGGCAAGGAAGAAGATCATCCTCTATCAAAAGCCTAACCATGTCATCCTCAGTGAAAAGTTTGGTTGGTATCGTTGAAGCCAAGAAAATAAGCAGTGTTCTTGTCACTCTCCTTGAGCTGTTTCTCCATGATTTTTTGTTTCTAGTAGATCTCTTCCCTCACAAGGATCTCATCAAACTCTCATATGAGACTATCCCTGAGATGTCTGTCAGATTCATCCAGTAGCCCAACCTCCTTCAAGCAATGAAGTCCCTCAAGCTGTTCTAAGATTTTGTCTTTAGCCTCTTTACTTGGTAAAGTCTTACCCGCACCCCATACTTTTACACTTGTGCTATATGTTTCAATTTCCCCACAAGTCTAGCTATAGCAGACTGTTTTTGCCTTTGATCAGTCCAAGCCTTTCTAACAATATTCATGAAGTCTGTCTCTCTGAACCAATGTCTTTCTAGTCTGAAGTTAGACCTCCTTGAGTATCTGTAAGAAGTCTTCAACAAGATGGACTTATGATCCAAAACAGGTCTTGCCAAGCAGCAAGATTGCACATGAGGATAGTTGTCCTCCCAAGCAATAGAAACAATGAATCTATCCGGGCGAGAGCATGAAAGATTTGCTCTCATATTGGATCACGTGAATTGGACATTTGGCAAACTAATATCAATTAGTGCAGCATCACCGATGAAGCCAAGAAAATCCTCCATATCTCTTGTTTGAGGGTGATCACCTGTCTTCTCACAGGGTGTAACAACTGCATTCAAGTGTCCACCCACATGCCACAGTCTGTCTTCCTCGACCCCTTCTACCTCAAACTAATTCTAAAGAATCATGATACCTTTTGATCTCCTCTCAGCCGAGGAGGCCACCCCCTTCGATAGTCTAGCTCCTCCAATCTTTCTCTTAATAGACTCCCTATTCCCCTCACACTTCGACTCTTGCAGGTGCAAAATGTCAATTTTGTATCTTCTGACTAATTTCTTCACCACCCTCCTCTTCTCACCCTTGCAAATCCCCCTCACATTCCACTAAACAATCCTTATAGAGGCAAGGGAATATTCCTGCTTCAATCCCCCTCTTGTTCCCTCCTTTACTCTCTCTACCCGCCTTTTTTTGGGACTCCCCTCCTTTTGCATCCCTCGCCATATTAATCAACCACTTCTTTTGTACCTTGTTAAACACCTCCTTGAGATCCCACTCCAGACCTACAAAGGATGTACCCACTCTCTCAACCAGCTCCCTCACTTGCACTTCTGTCAGTCTTTTCAGTTTTCACTACTTCAACCATTCCCTTCACCTCCTCTCTTCCTAATCTACTCATCCCAGAAAGTCCCTCTTCTTCAGACTGCTCCTCCTCCGAGATTCTGGCCTCCCAGTAAGTCTCCAGAATGATAGCATCTCTCTCATGTGTCTTCCTCCGCCTCCGAGGCCTGAGTGACCCCAACCTCTCTGATCTCCTTGGCGTGAGGAAGCAAGCTTTTCCTCTATCCTACTTCTGTGTTGACAAAGTCAGAGCACCGGTCTTCTTTCTCCTCTGGCCCACTAGGTATAGTCGGACCTTGCAGCTCAAGAGGAAAATCTGTCGACTTTAGAAATCGGGATTTGCCACTTTTTTGGATCAAATTCCCTCTTTTGACATCTTCATTTTGCTCTTTTTTTCACTTGGTTTTCTTCTCTCTTTCTTTTGTCTCTTCCTAGTCTTAGACTTTTTCTCCCCTTGGAACTTTCTAGCTAATGACCTGTCGAGGACTCTTGATAGCATACCGGACCTGCGTTTGAATGGGATTAGATTGAAAGCGGCCTAACAAAAATAACAAGGAAAGGTTCGGATAATTTTACTCACTTTTCGCCGTATGGCTAAGTGAGAGTAGTTGGCCACCAGCATCTCCCGAGAACTTCCTCCTTCCCCTTGTGCAGAACACAACACACCCGCCATTTGCAGTTGGGCCAAACAAAGGGGAAGAGGAAGGTTCACACTGCTCGCCGGCAAGACCCGCCAGTCGGCACAAGCAACGGACCCCAACACCAATGCTGGACAGTTTGTCTGCATTTGGGTCGCCTACATGAGTACACTAGAAGGGCTGCAATTGTAACTGTAGGTTGGTTGCCAGAGTGAGTCCACCCTACTCTAGGGCGATTGTAGGTGTCTGTCAATCGTTGGAACTGGCCTCGCCCTCCTGCCGCAGTAGAGGCATTGCCACTACAATTAGGCAGGGAAGAAGGGTGAAATCGGGTCCCCAAGGATCGCTAACCCCGTGACACCCGGATTCAGGTAAGTCACGGGTCGACCTAGCCAGGTCCGATTCGTGGGCCGCTTCCAGCATGACATGGTCTATTCCACCTTGCTAGTCTGGCCCATTAGCTAACACCCGCACGGGCCCACCTCCTGGTCTACAGACCCCTCGGCCTCCTGGCCTAACACCTTGGACGTCGTGATTTGAATTTGAATCGGACGTGGTAGGGCTCCCATGTACCCCCTCCTCCCCACCTTCTTTCTCCTCCCATCCAGGGGTGTGTTGCCCTAGCTTGGTTTGTTGCCGCCCTTGTGTCTCCGGCTTGACACGGACCCTCATGGGGAAGACCTCCCTGCCAATCGACAAGGATATCACTGCTGGTACCATAGTGGGGCTGCATACACCGACAGCGACCCCCGCTGGTACAAAACACAGGCTCCCTATGTCCCTCGTGCTGAAGCTCTGGACCAATAGGGAAGCCCCCTCCTCGTTACAGAGAATTAGAGGGATCCCTACCAAGCTTACTCGGAGCCCAATCTCCCTAGGGTTGGGGAAATTCCTCCTTGCCATGGACCACCGCTGGAGCAGGATGCTATCCCCCACCAGATATCCTACCTCTGCGGCTGCTGTCACGGCATCCAGCCGTTGCCCGATGGCTAGGAAGCCCGGCTTGGTGACCTTGCTGACTTCCCACTAACTACCTCCATCTCTTCGCACATCTAGCATGGCCCCTCTGAGTCCACCCCCCTTCCACTAGAGACACCCAGAGGTAGTGCTGGAGCCAGGCAACCTAGTCATGTAGAGGCTCTATGGGGATCAAACTGACCTCCAAGCAATCGTGATTCCCCTCCACAACATACAAAGGCAGAGACCTATTTTGGACCATGTCCGCAAAGGATTGTCTGAGAAGAGGAGCCCTCTCACCCCTTATGAACTCTGGTCCCACCCTCCCCATTGTCGCCCTGCAGAATCTCTGAAAATGTCCTCTTCTCCGGCAGCGGAAGTAGATGGGTCCTCAGCCTGGAGGCAACCAAGACCTACCCCTAGCCCCTCCCACATCCCTGGCAGCCCCCCTGGTTGACGCTATGCTGGGGAAGGCCAAGCGAGGGCCCCGCCTCTGAGAGGGATGCGGTTTGCTCTGGAAGCGAGCTCCGGCGAACACCCCTCCCTAGCCTGCCATTTTTTGGTCGCATTTGCTCATGCACTTCATTTGTCAATTGATAGAGTTGGACCATGTCTTGTTTCTGACCATACATCTCCTCGACGAGAATCCACACATCCCTAGCTGATTTCTTTCGGAGAATCATTTGTTGAATTCAGCACCAACAAAATTGATTGACCATAACATTACCGCACTGTTTTCAAGGTTCCACTTGTCGTAGCTGGGATCATCCATACTAGGTTTCTCAAGTCTCCCATTTATGCAGCCATGTTTTCCTTGTCCAATGATGTATATCTCAGCTACGGCCGACCACACACTATAGTTGTTTTCGTGCAACTTGACCGGTGTGATTTGCAGGGATAGCTTATCACAGCCGATGGTCGTAAGGAGAGGATCACCCGGCTGTCGGATTTTGGAGGTAGCTTCAGATTGGGTAGACTCCTACGTGGGTGCAGACTCGCTCCAATTTAATGACGGAATGGACTGTGGGGTAACTCCCCCTCTTCGGAAGCCCAAATTACTTGAGCCATGGGCTACCGACCGAACAGGTGGTGTGTGCCACTTGTGTGACCCCGGATAGGTACACAGGTGGCAGACTGTTCACCAACTTCAGCTGGAAACAGGGAAGGCATAGGCGAAGAGAATGAGAGCAGCTAGCCATGGAACCATAGGGCAGGTACTCTTGTTGAACAGGTGGTGTGCGGCCACTCGGGGAAGATGAGGAAGAGGAGGCCATGAACTCAAAGGCCTGGACTCCCCTCTTTCTGTGCACAGGACTTTAAACCATAAGGCCGACCAGAGTCCAGACCCCAACCAGCCTGCGCACAGAACCCACAACACACCAGGACAGGGAGGAGCACCACCCGGCTGCTCCTCATTAGCAACCCGTCGGTCCCTAGAAGGACCGACACTCTGATACCAAGAAGATTTTCACGGTTACATGCTGCTGGCGTGGAAGATGGAGAAGAGAAAGAAGAGAAAGAGAGAGAGGAGGAGGAGGAGGAGGAGGAGGAAGGAGATGGCACAAAAGAGTGGGTGGAGGCTGCCTGTGGTGGCCTCACACTCCCCAAGAAGTTTTATTAATTAACGTAATTTCAATAATGACTAAAACTATAACACCCCTGTTACACACATACTAACTCTCTTTTCGTCTGCATTTTCATAATAAAATCTTTCTGATCGGTGTTTGGTGGTGGAGCGACCCACTCATCCCTTCCTTGAAGGGGTGAGCACACTCCTGCCTCACTGTCAGGTATTGGCTTAAAAAAAAACATACTAATCAGGGGTATTACAGGAAGAAATAATTGAAAAAAGGGGGTTTAAATCAAATGGATCCATCTAATGGATCCGGTAATGAACCTAAGTATCCAACTGCCTAAACCACATGTTTTAAGTGAACCGGACCAATCTTTATGGGTCCGGTAATGGGCCTAAGCTGAACAGAACCCCCGGTCGGGGTTTACCTCCTAGGCTTCTACAAGGAGAAGTATAAAATTATGCTTCCAATATTGTGGACTGAATATTGATAAACAATTGAGACAAGCTTTTTCCCAACATCTATGCAGGTGGACAATTTTCTACTAGATGTGCTCTCAATAAATCTTACCATTTCCAAGTCTGCTCGAGTCACGGTAAGCCTTTATACGCGCTACCTTCTCAAATGGTTTATTTATATTGTTGTTCCATCTGCTTCACTTGATGCTCTTATGCTTACGGTGTGCTATTCTTGTGTGGTGTTAGTAGATGCTATAACCTGATCTGTTCCGGATAAAGTTTAAGCTGGCTTCTTTTGCAATTGAATACTGGGGTAATGCCTTGAGAGAGTGCCAAAAATCTGATTGGATATTTGTTTGAATCATTGAGCTGGCTTCTACTTAACTCTGGTACTAAAAATTCTCCTATGGTTCAGATCTTAGTGAAACCATGATATTCCTGTTATGGTCTGTCACAATGCTTCTATAACATGTATTACACTCTAGTCTGATCTTAAAAAGGTCATTTTCTGGTAGAAAGTTCTCTTTCCATTATTAGTCCTATTATGAGAAAATGTGCCTTTGTAATTGTAGTCTTCTGGGTTTACTTCATCTTGTGCATTGGTAGTGAAAGAAGAGGAAGAAGCAGAAGAAGAAAGAAGAAAGGTGAAGAACTGCGAAGAGGGGTCATCCCGTAACAGCCTTTGCTACATCCCCTTCTACTTTGTTTATTAGGTTAAACAAGAAGATTTTCATCTCTAAACTACCCCTGTTACATACAAGAATGTGCAGGGGTATTTGAGGAAAAGAAACATCGGTTTAAGTTTGAACTCCGCTAGGACAGAGTGCCCCGGGCCAAAGGAAGGGAAATTTTATGAGCCCAGTCCGGCGGGACTGATGGGCAAAGTTTTGAGCTCGGCAAGGGCGGAGTGTCTTATGCCAAGAAAAATGAGATTTTATTGGGCCGACATTGGGCAAGGAGTTCGAACCGACAGTGGTGGGAGAGTCCCGTGAGACAAATATGGCCTCTCTTGGCGTGTTTGAATAGTTGTTGGCTGAATGCCAGAAGA
Organism: Amorphophallus konjac; assembly: GCA_022559845.1. Lineage (NCBI taxonomy): Eukaryota > Viridiplantae > Streptophyta > Magnoliopsida > Alismatales > Araceae > Amorphophallus > Amorphophallus konjac. Next base: position 33,808,764 of record CM040129.1, read on the forward strand.
CAACGAGAATGCGTTGTCCGGGGACATAGGTCCCAGATCAAGGGTAGAGGGTCAGTCCCGGTGGGACAAGTGGGGAGTACCCCCGTAGGATGGGAGGATGGCAAGGCATCATGAATTTCGGTGGGACCAGTGGGAAGTACCTTCACAGGACGAGGCGTCGGTACGGCTTATTCTCTTCGTTCCCTTGCAAGGTTTGTATTTTAATGCGGCGGAGGGCCGAAAGTTAAGGAATGTTTATTTAGTGACCTGGCTGGAAGATCCAGGTTGAGAATGGAGGGGGTACCTCAACGGGCATGGACCCGTATTTGAAACGGGAGGCCTAGTGGCCAATGAGGGCTCTTTAGCGTCGGTGGGACTGTTGATTAACATGGTCTCCCTGGGGATATTCAGTGACAGCTATACATCAGATCAACAACTATCTTCTTTTGTCATTGATTTCTTCAGGAGATCCTCCGAACAACTTTGGCTCGGGCTTTCGGTGTTTACGCCAAGTGTCATCCTCTTGACCCTTTTTCTTAGAAGCTGCGGTTGCAGGGTCTTTCTACCTCCGCAGATGACGTAGTCATTTTATTTTCCCTTGGGCATTCACCATACAATGCTACTAGGGAGCCCTCTGCCTATGGGGGCGGATGGGGAGGCCCTGTTGACCTCATGATTTTCCTTTCTTCTTTTCTTTTGCATTCATTTTTCTTTTTTTTTGTCTCTTTTTTTTCTTCTTTCCTCTCCCTTTTTTTTGAACAGACAACTCGGATGGCGCTGACAGCGCAGTGCAGTGCAGTGCAGAGCCGTTACCCTTCATCCATTTGTTTTTAAACAGACCAAGGCGGGTGCATAGGAGAGCGCTCACCCCCTTAGAGAGGGGATGAGTGGTTCGCTCCACCATACCAATCCCACAATGGTAGTTTCTTATTTGGCACGGACCAAGTCATGAGGGGAGTGATATTTCCCTTGGCAGATGCAACCATCAAGGCCTCCTTCATTTTATTTTATATTTTCTTTTTTTTTTCTTTTTGGAAGGACCCAACCTCTGAGAGATGGCATCTAAGATTCAGTAGGCAGAGCCTTACGTCTATATATGCAAATTTCGTTCGCCCTCTTTTTTGCTCATTTTTTCTCTCTTTTTTTTGGGTGCCTGCCCCCAGAACATGCCCTTTCTTTTCCTTCTTTTTTTTTTTTTTTGCATATTTCGCGTCATTTTCCATTCTTTTCTTTGTTGGCAAGCATCCGCATCCAAGCTACGCGGACACGCTAGATATTGGCTGAAGCCAAATTTGTGAGGAGCAGCTGAGGCGGTGACGCCGCGCTGGTCAGCTCTCTTCCAGATAGGCATTTGGTGAGGGCGCGGTGGGTCCACCTTGTACTCACCCATCCGCAGTTCACCTTTCTTGATCAGGCCTTTAATAACGTCCTTGAACACATAGCAATCCTCAATGAGATGTCCCAACATTTGGTGATAAGGACAGAAGCGTGGATCGTCTTTTCTTTCGGAATCACCTGGTTTCTTCGGCTCCGGAAGCACCACTTTGTCGCATTCACAGGTCCACTCGCTCTAGTCTTATCCTTCGGAAAGGAGTACGGTTTCATCATTTTGCCCCTTAATGCGGGCCCTTGTTTTGCCGGCTCGGCGGAAGAAAGGCTGGCTGCCTCTTTCATTTTCTTCTTCTGTTGCTCGAAGGTTTCAAAATTTGAGGCGCAAATTTCTTCTTGTGCCGGATGTTTGCCAGTTGGTTTATTCTTTTGGCTCGAGGCTGTAGAAGCCGGGCAAAGTTTTGCCAGAATTGCTTCGACATCGGCCACGATGTCACTTAACTGTTCAAAGGTCGTGACTTCAATGTCAATGACCCATCGTAGAATTTCTATTCTCAAATTTTCTTTGCATATTTGAACAGAGTCCCCGTAGCTTGACGGATGCCGACACTTTTCACGGATATTCCTCCACTTTTCTATGTAGTCCATGGCGGACTCATTTTCTTTTTGTTTGGCCGTTTGTAATTCGGCCTCGATGACTTCTTCTTCGACCGTCTACATATTCATTGTTCGCTCCGCCCTTAGCTCCTCCATTGTCGTCGGACCTGCTAGACTCGGGTGTAGGGCAACCAGCTGCATACGCGGCCTCATCAGCACCATTGTCGGAGATGTTTTAGTTCCCCCCTTACTCGCCTAGGGAACTGTGTGTTGGAATGGCTGAGGGAGAATGCCCCCTATATGATCATGTACTATTCGGGGTATGGCTGGCCGTGTTGAAGCTTCAGATGAGCTAGCACTACCTTGTGTTGTCTCGTGTGGAGGCTCTGACGATTGTGGCATAAATGGACTTATATTCATTTCATTTAGCCGCCTTCGCAGCGTTTCGATCTCTTGTTGTTTCTTATGTAATAGTGCCATCGCGGCAGGGTCTTGCCAGGAGGGGCCAGGAGTGCTATCTTCCGCCTCCGGTTTGTATGAGATGTGTGACATCCTGTCATCATAGCCGGATGTGCCCTGTTTCTTCGAGACGAACTTCCTAGGTCTTATGCCTCCGAGTGGAGGAGTAATATAACATTGCGCTGCCTCATAAGCCGGTGAGGGCTGTCTTGATATTTTTCCCTGATCCGGTGGCAGGGTGGGAGGTAGAAGCTTTAGCCGGAGTTGCTCTCTTTGGCATTGTGAGACACGGAAAAAATCTAATCGGTTTTTTTATCGTGGATAAAGATATAGATTTCGTTCTTTTTGAAAAGAAACACCCCCCTCTAAGGATAGAGGGTGATTCCGTGTGTGCGCATTGTATCAAACGATTTGGGTTCGAGTGCTGGACCTCTCCCCACTGACCGGAGTCAGTGTTGATTTACATCGGCCTAACGTCCGAACACCTTTGTTTGATTGTCAAAGAAATCCCCAAATTCTTTTACAGGGTTCTGAGGTTGAGGGCAAACTCTCTTGAAGAGCTCATGACGTCCACTCACTCACCACCGACCAACAGAAACAATTGAATTAGGGCTAGGTCTGAGCAAAACCCTAGGATTTAAGAATGGAAACGTAAATATGCAGAAGCCATAGGCATTTTTGAAGTAGAGAGAAGTTTTCTGGACCCCGAGGGTATTTTGGTAATTTTATCACCCCAGGGGTATTTTGGTAATATTCCCAGGCCAGGGGTATTTCTGAAATTTCTGGGCTGGAATGAAGTAGGATCGGGTCCCTGACTCCCCAAGGCGCTGAGGCTCTTTTTAGAGGGTTTTAGGAGGCTGCTGGGCTATTTTTAGGTTGTAGGGGTATTTTGGTAATTTTACCGTGCCCTACACAGACCGAGTTTTGAGGTAGCACCCGAGGGTCGGACTGAGCTGACGACATTTCGAGACCAAAGGAATGACAAGGGGCTTCATAGAAGGCACACATCTGTCAATTTGGCTGAAGGAGGGGTATGTATGCAATTTTCAGAAGTCGGGGGTTTTCTTATAATTTTTCCACCCAAAGACATACATAGAACAAGCTGAGTGCTTCTATAGTTCAAATGAGTACAAAGGTTGTCGGCGAGTTTGTCGACTGTACAAAAGTCCACCCTAACGCGGGAAGTAGGGACGTAGCCCCAATTACAAAAAGTTGCAGGGTAAAACTGCAAACAACAGGACTTTTATGTTTCTTGGACCCCGGGGAGGACATTTATGTAATTTTCCCATTATTAAGGCAGAAGCATATGACATAGTCGTCCCAGGACTTAGAAACAACAACATGGCCCACTGAGGGGCAAAATTACAAATATACCCTCATAGGGGCACATACACAAGACCCGGGGATTTACCCCTCGCGGGCCAAAACAAACGAACGAAACGCTCCAAGTGTCTTCTGTAGGTTGTTGAGTGTAGTAGATCGTAGATCTCCTCTCTTCTCTTTTTTTTTAGACCTCCGGGGGTCTATTTATAGAAGTGGGGAACCTCCCCGGGAGTGTTCGACCCCGTACGGGTCCAACCGGATGAAAATGACCCCGGGGAGGTCATATTTTCAAATTTTTGCAGTCCGTGCGCGGGAATGGGACCTCCCCGGGACGGTCCGGGACCTCCCCGGGGTCGCGCGCCCCGGGGGGGACCTCCCCGGGGTCGCGGACCCCGGGTGGGTCCCACCCGGGGTCGGGTGACCCCGGACGGGTCCGCCCGCCCAAGGGCGGCCCCGCGCGGGTTTGCCCACCTCCGGGCGGACCCGTCCGGGTGAGGGCGACCCCGTACGGGTCCCTCCGACCCCGTACGGGTTTCTCCGACCCCGGACGGGTTCCTCCGACCCCGTACGGGTCTTCCATCTCTAAGTTGGCCCATTTCTGCTCCAACTAAATAAAAGCGGAGGTGTTTTTGCAAAGCAAAATTTACTTCCAACAAATGCCCCCCACGGAACGTTCGTCAAAGCCGGGGCGGAGGCGGACGGTCCGTGCCTTCTGTAGAACTGCACCTTACTGCTTCGTTGCTTTCCAGAAAGCTGAGGGTTGATGCTGGCTTGTCTCGGAGAGGCTTGTTGTCTCGGAGTTGACGTAGGCCTGCTTCTGCGAGACTTGTTGGCCTAGAGTTGATGGGGGCTTGCTTCCGAGAGACTTATTAGCCCGAAGTTGAGGGGCCTGCTTCTGAGAGACTTGTGGGCCCGGAGTTGATGGGGGCTTGCTTCTGAGAGACTTGTTAGCCCGAAGTTGATGGGGGCTTGCTTCTGAGAGACTTGTTAGCCCGAAGTTGATGGGGGCCTGCTTCTGAGAGACTTGTTGGTCCGGAGTTGACGGGGGCTTGCTTCTTAGAGACTTGTTAGCCCGAAGTTAATGGGGGCTTGCTTCTGAAAGACTTGTTAGCCCGAAGTTGATGGGGGCCTACTTCTGAGAGACTTGTTGGCCCGAAGTTAATGTAGGCCTGTCTCGAAGAGGCGCATCCATCTGAGTCGTCATTGATTGACTGTTGAGCTGTGATAGCTAGAGATTGACACTGGCCGACCCTTGGGGGTGCGTTTGGCCAAAAGTCATTGTGCTGGCTGACCGCTGAGGTATGTCGCCGAAGATGTGCGGGCTAACATCTGAGGTGTAGCCGAACATGTTGATGTGTCGGCTGACCGCTGAGGTATCATTGAAGTGTGTCGGCTGACCACTGAGGTGTGTAGCCGAACATGTCGATGTGTCGGCTGACCGCTGAGGTATGTCGCCGAATGTTAAAGCTGGCTAACCGCTGACTTGTGATAGCCAAGGTTGATGTAGACCAGCCCTTAGGGCATGTTGGTCTGGGTAGATGTCGGCCGTACACGGGCTGAGGCAACTCCTTTATTTGTTTTAGCTTTAGCTAGTAAGGCTTCAAAGCTGCTTCAGAGTTTTCTGGCCCTTGGGATGGAGTGGCCGAATCGTCCTTAACTTGGTGTAGCATTGCCAGATGCATGCATTTGGTCTCCCTCAGGACGCCTGGATGACTGAGCTTGCGTCTTTTGGGGAGGAGTTCGCTCGCCTTCGCGCTATTCAGGAGCGAAGGCGGAGGACTCAGCTGATCATTCAGCAGGAGCAACAGTAGCTTTGCAAACTTCGGGCGGCCCAGGCTGAGGTGGGCGCCCTGGTCGAGGTCGCTTACGAGCACGAGTCGGTGGCCTCCCACAGAGAGGAGGCACTTTTGTGAGGGGTCCAGGGGACCGAGAAAGAGCGCAGTCTTGCGCGTGTTGATGTAGATCCTCTGCCGTAGGCTTGAGGGGCTCCATGAGGAAGCTCTTCAGAGTAAGACTCGCCTTGCCGAGCTGAGGAGGAGCGAGTCTAGTGCTTGAGGGCTTCAGCCACTTATGTATAGGGCCCTCGCACCCCATTTTTGTCTGAGTTATCCCCGAGGGCTCTTCTCGGGCTCCATTAATGATGTTGATGAATAAAGGACAGAGTTTTGCAGTCTTGCTTCTATCCTCTTACATGTATGCTAATCATTTTTTTCTTTTTTTTTGATCACTTTACCAACCCTACCGCTCTTTCGGGTTTTCGCCAGGACTGGCCCCCTTTAGCTTTTTCCAGTGCGCCCTTTCGGGTTTTCACACTGAGGGGTACCCATTTTTGCCTAAGGCGCCCTTTCGGGTTTTCACCTTAGCCGGGTTAAAGCCTTTTTGCCCTTGATTGCTCTTCTAACAGAAACAACCAAGTCCGCTGGGGTCTCAATATTTTTAACCCCGTTTTTTTTTTGACCCTATAATGCCAAAAGGCGAGGAAAAGGTGGCACTCCCGTAGGGACGTGTGTGCCGCAGAGGTGGGACAAGTGGGTAGATTTGATTGTCCGGGTGGGACGAATGAATCAAATCTGTGAGCCGAAAGGCGAAACGGGTTGGTAGACTGAGAGGGCGTACTGAGACCGAACCCAAGAGGATAGAAACGAGCCGAAGGGCGTAATGGGTTGGCAGCCCGAGAGAGCATACTGAGACCGAACCTGGTGGGATAGAAAGGAGCCGAAAGGCATAGTGGGTTGGCAGCCCGAGAGAGCATACTGAGGCCGAACCCGGTGTGACAAGATGGGTGGATTCGACTGTCCTAGTGGGACGCAATTAGCCAAATCCAAAACCGAAGGTTGACCGAGTTAGCAACCCGAAAAGGGTGTGCATATGCCAAGCCTGGTTAGAACAACAAAGGAGTTGGTTTAATAGTCCGAAAGGGACATGAGGGTTAAACCTGGAGGCCGATAGGCGGGATAGGTTGGCAGCCCGAGAGAGTATACATAGGCCAGACCCGAAGCGATGAAAGGGGGGGATTTGACACCCCGGGTGAGACGTACGAGTCCAATCCGTGAGCCGATAGGCAAATAGGGTTGGCAGCCTGAGAGGGCATGCTGATGCCAGACCCGTGGGGACAAAGGAGTAAACTTGACGATCCCGGTGGGATATAGGAGTCAAGTCTAAAGCCAAGAGGCGAGATGGGTTGACAGCCCGAAAGGGGCATGCAAAGGCCAGGCCCAGGAGAAGGAAAATGGTGGATTTGACAGCCCTAGTGGGACGTGAGAGTCAAATCCCAGAGCCGATAGGCGAGATAGGTTGGCAGCCCGAGAGAGCATACTGAGGCCATTCCCGATGGGACAAAGATGGGTTTGACCACCCTAGTGGGATGTGAAAGTCAAACCCGAAAGCCGATAGGCGAGTAGGTGGGTTGGCAGCCCGAGAGGACATGCTGAGGCCAGACCCGGTAGGACATGTGCCAGAAGACACGATGGATTGGTAGCCCGAGAGAGCATACTGAGACCAGATCCCAAAAAAGTAAGATGAGCCGAAAGGCATGATGGGTTGGCAGCCTGAGAAGGCATACTGAGACCAATCCCAAGAAGATAAGATGAGCCGAAAGGCATAATGGGTTGACAGCCCGAGAGGGCGTACTGAGGCCAGAACCCTAGAAAGTAAAATGAGACGAAGGGCATGATGAGCTGGCAGCCCGAGAGAGCATACTGAGGCCAAACCCAGTGAGACAAAAGAGTAAGTGGGTTTAACTGCTCGGAAGAGACACATGAGCTAAACCCGGAAGCCGATAGGCGAAAATGGGTCGGTACCCCGAAAGGGGCATACATAGACCGCACCCGATGGGACAGAGTATGACAACCTTAGAATGTCGGTGGGACTAGGTGTCATAGGATGACATGTAAGGCATAGCCATAGCATCAATATGATGTTTTGGCGAGATGGGATGGAGTCATTGACTTAGAGCCACCCATAGAATAAGCAGAGCGAGGATTTTTTTTTTCACATTACCAACCTCACCGCCCTTTCGGGTTTTCGCCGAGGCTGGCCCCCATTAGCTTTTTCCGGTGCGCCCTTTCGGGTTTTCACACCGAGGGGTTGCCCATTTTTGCCCGAGGCGCCCTTTCGGGTTTTCACCTCTTTTTGCCCTCAGCTAACCGTTGAAGGCTGACTGAGTCCGCTTGGGTATCAGTATTTTTAACCCCACTTTTTTTTTTAAAACCTTCACTGAGGAGAGGTACTGTCCTGTGAGGACTGCTGTGGAAACTCCTGCGGTGGCACATGGTAGAGCTTCATATGCTTGCCGTTAAGAGGAGGGAAGGGATTGTCCCCCTTGTGGTCAAGGACCGTATAGGCCCCTCCTTCGTAGGCCTTCTGGATGACGTAAGGCCCACGCCAATTAGGCTGGAGTTTGTCGCTGGATCTTCCCACGAGAACCTCCTTTTCTTTGACCATGACGAGGTCGCCTTTCTTGAACGCCCTTTGCTTGACCAGCTTATCATAGGCACGTGTCATGCGGGCTTGATACACTTGTAAGTGCTTGTAGGCTTTGAGTCTTCGACCTTCAAGGCTGGACAACTCTTCAAGCCTCCTTTCTATCTCGGATTGGTCTTGGCCTGGCAATCCAGCGTGCACAGCAACACGGTATGATGCCAGCTCGATCTCCACAGGGATCACTGCTTCAGCTCTATAGACCAAAGAGAATGGGGAGCAACCCGTGGGGGTTTTGTAAATAGTCCGGTAGGCCCATAGGGCTTCGTGGACCTTCTCGCCCCAATCCCGTTTGCGGCCACCTACTATCTTGGACAGCAGCTTGCAGAGGGTTTTATTGAAAGTTTCGGCCAATCCGTTGGCTTGGGGATTGTAGACTGATGACGTCCTCCAATCGATATGGAACTTGGCCGCCAAAGCATAAACAGTCTTGTTCTTGAACGGCGTGCCATTATCGGATATAATCCGACTGGGGGTGCCGAATCTGTATATGATATAGTGCCGCACAAAACGAGCAACTATCTCCCCTGTAACTTCCCGTAGCGGAACGGCTTCCGCCCATCTGGAGAAGTAATCAGTGGCAGCGAGTATAACTTGTGCCCCTGGGACGATGGTGGGAATGGTCCCACAATATCCATACCCCACTCTGCAAATGGCCAAGTAGGCGCTGTTGGATGGAGCGGGTTAGGTGGCCGCCGAGGGACTGGGCCAAATGCTTGGCATTGATGGCATGTACGAGCGTATTGATTGCAATCTTCGTACATGGTGGGCCAGTAGAACCCTTTGAGCTTGATGCTATTCTTCATCTTGGCTCCTGCCTGGTGAGCTCCGCATAATCCGGAGTGAACCTCATGCATGACGGTCTTCGCTTCCTTGGGCGAAAGGCACCGCAGGAGGACTGATCGGTCTTTTTCATGGACAAGCCTAAAGAGTAGATCGTCGATCAGCTGGTAGGATGTCGCCCTGCGTAGCAGTTGCACCCTCTGAGCCCGATCAGGAGGGAGCCAGCCGTTCTTTATCTTTATGATCGGCTCACGCCAATCCTCTTCTTCGGGAGCATTCTCCTCTTGAATGTTGTCGACCTCATAAATAGTGAGGCCGGATTCTTCGTCGAGCACACTTGGCATGAGCCTTCGATGTCTGACAGTAATATTTAATTCTCTCTCAGGCGGGAGTTTTAGGGCTGTTGCCAATTTTGCAAGAGCATCAGCCTGGGAGTTGCTGCCTCTAGGGACATGGCCTATTTCAAAATAGGTAGAATTTTCCCTTGAGCCTCATGACGGCTGCATGATAGGGGACGAGCTCCTTTTTACGGACGTCGTAGACGCCCAATACTTGTCGAATGACGAGCTGAGAATCCCCGTACACTTTGATGCACTTGATGTCCATCTCCAGTGCTAATTGAAGCCTAATGATTAGCGCTTCATATTCCGCCTCATTATTAGTCAGGGACTTCATGAGAGCACAAGAATTATGGAGGATGCCACCTTGTGGAGACACAAAGACTACCCCCGCGCCTGAGACATAGTCTGTGAGGCCGCCGGCCCTTTTGATTGTCCGAGAGGCACCATCAAAATATAACTCCCAGAATGAGAGGTCAAGGGTGAGGGCACCCGGCTCCATCTGTGGTGGGACTTTTTCAGAATGCTCTCCAGTTTCTGGAGAAGGTACCAACACCTCTTCATCGGGGAGCTCGAAGTTGAGTGGCGAATCTTCCGGCACAGGGTGCGCTGCTAAGAACTCCGCCATTCCTTGTCCTTTGATCGTCTTGCATGGGACGAAGGTGATGTCGAACTCCATGAGGATAAGTGCCCATTTACCAAGCCTACCAGAGAGGACAGGCTGGCTGAGCAGAAACTTGAGTGGGTCACATTTTGAGATGAGCTCCACCCGATGGGCTAGGAGATAGTGTCTTAGCTTCTTGACAGCAAACACCAGAGCTAGGCACATCTTTTCCATGGGAGCGTACCGATGCTCAGGCCCGATCAATTTTCGGCTGAGGTAGTACAGCGGCTGCTCCTTGCCCTCTTCATTAATCTGGGCTAGGAGAGCCCCCAAAGAGGCATCCATGGCAGCAATATATAAGATAAGGGGCTTCCCTCTGACAGGTGCTCCTAAGACAGGAGGAGTTAGCAAATACTCCTTAATTTGCTCGAAGGCCTTCTGACAGTTTTCGTCCCATATGAAGGGTGCCCCTTTCTTCATCAGTCTGCCGAAAGGTAGGCATCTTCCTGAGAGGTTAGAAATAAACCGCCTAATATAGGCGAGTCTCCCCTGAAGAGATCTGAGCTCTGTCAAGTTCTTGGGCGGAGGTAGTCCTCTTATAGCCTTTATTTTGTCAGGGTCGATTTCTATGCCCCGGTACCTGACAATGAAGCCGAGGAACTTGCCGCTGGAGACGCCGAAGGTGCACTTCATCGGGTTCATCTTGAGTTGAAATTGTCGAAGCCTTTCAAAGACTCGACGCAGGTCAACTAAGTGGTCCTCCCGCTTCTTTGTCTTGACGACCAGATCATCGACATAGCATTCGACAAGGTCATGTAGCATCTCGTCAAAGATCTTGGTCATTGCCCTTTGATAGTTGCGCCGGCATTCTTCAGGCCAAACGGCATCCTTTTGTAGTTGAAGATCCCCTTAGGAGATCGGAAAGCCGTATGGTCTTTGTCTTTGACGGCCATGCGGATTTGATTATAGCCCGACGATCCGTCCATAAAAGACAAGGCTTCGTGACCGGTGGTCATATCAACCATTGTCTCGGTGATCGGGACAGGAAAGTCGTCCTTTGGGCATGCCTTATTCAAATCCCTGAAGTCGATGTAGACTCGGACTTGGCCATTCTTCTTCTTGACGGGGACGATATTGGCGAGCCACACAGGATACATGCAAGGCTCTATAAGTCCACGTTGAGCATTTTGTCAACCTCAGCGTTGACCTTCAGTTCCAGCTCGTGGCGCATACGCCTTTGAGCTTGCTTGACTGGCTTGACTGTTGAAAGTATTGCCAGCTCATGTTCAGCCACAGAAGGGTCGAGCCCGGGCATTTCTTTATAAGTCCAGGCGAAACAATCCCTGAACTCTTCTAAAAGCTGTCGATACGACTGCCTTTCTTCCTCACTGAGGAGGGCACTTATGAAGGTGGGACGATAGTCACTTTTGCTTCCGAGATTGATTTCAATCAATTCGTCCACAGTTGCTTGACCACCGTCTTCAAGCTCCGGTGGAGCTGGTTGGAGGTCGACGAAGTCTCCCTCATCATCAGTGTTGGCTTCATAGACATCAAATTCTTCGAAGCACTCTTGTTCGTGGCTTGAAGCCGAAGAGCTTGCTTTGTTTTGCGGATGGTTAGCAGGCTGGGCCGCTCTTTCCTCTGAAGGGTGACCATTGTCAGCTCCCGATGAAGGTGAGGGTATCAAGGACACATCACCGGACTTCCTTATAGAGTCATCAACCTTGGGCTCAGCTTTTGTGTGCCCGTGATGGAGAGGTAGCAGTCCTATGGTGTTGACTGCAAAGTGGACCTCGAAGTCTGTCTCCTGGTCATAGCGAAGGCCCCTTGTATCTTTGCGGGAGAAGGGAGGTTGCCCACGGACTTGCGGAGGATTCCACAACTGATGGAAGTACGCCGCTCGCGCGGGGTCCAGAGTTTACGGGATGTGCTGCTTTTTACACATTTCCTTGATGTAGTTGGGCATATCATCCATCTCCTGAACTGACTCTGGCGCCACATCGGTGGGCGTATCCCGACCGAAGTCATCTTCAGGGGGGCACGACGGGACTAAATCACCTTTATAAAAGATGACCGGCTTGTCCCCCTTGCTCTTGTTGCGTCTCCTTTTCCGTTGATAGGAGACTGTGAAGGTCTTCAACTGCTCCACCTCATACTCTTCCCGTTGGGACGAGAGCTGGAGGCACTCCCGTCAATGACCCGGCTGATGAGGTTGGCTTCAAAGTCAACACTCCGCCTTTCTGGTTGAGTCGGCTTGGAGGCGGCACTGAGGCTCAGCCTATGCAGCTTTACCATGTCTTGGTTGATAGTGAAGAGCTGCCCTTCTTCGACTTCATGGTTCACCTTTTGTTTCCCCTTATCTTTTAAAGGCTCGGGTATTGTTAAAGTGGGCTTCCCAAAATATAGTGAAGCATCGGCCAGATGGCACTCATTGGGGTGGAACGGAGCCTGGTCTGCGAAGACCGTATGTTGCTCCCCTTCCTTGGCATATTTAATGCACTGATGCAAAGTTGAAGGAACGACCCAATTCTCATGAAGCCAAGGTCTTCCAAGCAACATCTTGTAAGATGTGTCAGAGTTGATGATATAAAATGTCGCTTGGGTGATAAAATCGCCCAAGGCAAGCTTGACTACAACCCGACCAAGCGCTTCCTCGGAACCCTGATTGAATCCCGAGATCTTGACATCGGTCACCTTTTGCAAATAAGGTGCCAAGTATAGAGACTTGAAAGTCTTCAAAGGCATGATGTTGACGGCTGCTCCGGCGTCAACCAAAATGCGATTCACGTCATGCCCATTAATCGTCCCCTTCATATATAAGGGGCGATTATGACACGGAGAGGACAACAACATGTCTTTGTCCGTGAAGGAGATGTTGGCTGTGAGTGCTTCATATGCCTGGGCTTGCAACTCTGCAACATGGGCTTCATATGCCTCTGGATCTTGAAGTATCTTGACAAGAGCCTCTCTGAGGTCTTTACTCCAGGCAATGACTTCCCAAATAGTGACATTTGTTGGGAATCGCTTCATATGATGAATGATTTTGCGGTCTGCCCGAGCACGGGTCTTATCAAATGGCGGGATGATCTCCGCCAGAGTCTTCGGCGCCTGGCGAGGCTTCTCTCGCTTAAAAGGGCGCTCCTCCGTATTCTGGCCTTCCGCATCTTCTTGGAACAGCGGAGCCAAAGATTCCTCTGGAGGTGGCAAAGGTTCCTCAGGCTGGTCTTCATTAGAAGGATCTGCTGGGCCTGCGGGCTCGCCCCCGTTGGAGGGGCCGGCCTGCTCTGACGCCTTCTCGCATTTTGGCGATTTGGCTGGCTCCTCTTCTTCATCGGAGGATGTGATTGTGAAAGGGACGCCACCCGGCTTAGCCGTTGAGGTGGGGCCTGAACCCTCTGAGGGGCTGAGGATGAAAGGGATTCCCCGAACTTGAGTTTCTGGGACAGGACCCGGCTTTTCCCCTCTGAACAGTATGACCCGGTCAAGAGCCAGGGGACCTTCACGTCCACGTCCTCGGCTACGACCTCGGCCATGGCCCCGACCATTTCTTGCCGAGTGGCGCTGATATGTCACCATAGGAGCCTGGCCTCCAGTGCTATCAGCTGTGGGACAGTAAATATTGTCGGGCGGCGGGATCGCCACCATGTTGCAGGAGAGCTCTTGCAGCATTTCCTCGAGCATTTCCACGGTGAGCTCCTCATCTTTGTAGAATAATGAGATCTCCTCTGGGATTGGGAAGTCTTCACCCTCTTCAAGGCGGTGGGCCATTTCCCGGAGCCATTGCAGAAGACGGGCTTTGCGCCCAAGCTTGTCCCAGGGAATATATTCGTCTAGAGTGACGACCCTGGTGGGGCGAGGGGGAGTGTACTCCTCCAGCTCATCTATGAGCTTTTGAAGTCTTTGTAGAGGAGTTGGCTCCTTAGGAGCCTCCATAGCAGCGGCTTGCTCGGCTTGCCTCTTCAATCTCCTCTTCAAATTTTTCCTGCGGTTCTTCTCTTGTTTCTTTTGGCGTGCCGCCTCTTGAGAAGAGAGAGAGGCTTGCTTCGGAAGTGGGACTCGCTTGCCCCCAGAACTTTGCTTCTTGTTCCGGGCTGACTCCTTAGGAGTTTTAGCGCCACAGCTCTTTCTGGAGGTGACCTTGGTCCAATTGGCTTCCTCGGGTTGAACCTGGAAGGTGGCATTGATTGCCTGAGCAATTATTTCAGGAGGCAACTCCTGGAACTCTGCCAGTCCACAGTGGGGTCTCTGGGAGCTTTGTAGTTCCACCGACTTTGCTTGGGCTGGTGGGTTGGCCTGCTTGAGCTGCTGAGGCCTTTCTACAATTGGCGGCCTCGCTGGGCTGACAGAGGCCTTAATTGGGGTCTTTGCGGGCTCAAGAAGTCGAGTCCTCTCCACGACTAACGGTCTTGCTGACTGGACAGGAGCTTTGGCTGAAAGTTCTGACGCCTTGGCTTTGCCTTTGTTATCTGGCCGAGAGTTCTCTCTTATGACGATGCCAGGTTGACTCGACCTGGGACGGGCCTTGGAACTCTCTCCCACGGCTTGACTTCCTGGGTTCTGGACGTTAGCCCCTTTATAGGTGGCCTTGTCTTTAATGAGTAATGGGAATTCATCATTTTCCGCAGGCTTACTTGGTCGGGTTAACCGGGAGAAAGCCTCAGCTTCTCGCCGAACCTGCTGAAGAGTTTCCCTGGCGGCCTCTGCAAGACGCAACCTCGTCATGGAGTTCCCCTGAGTATCGACAACCCGTCTCTGGATGAGGGCTTCAATAAAGTCTTGAACCTCTGGGCATTGTCGAGTGGGGTGATACACCCTTGCATGATACTTGCAATAGCGGGGGTGCCTCTTGGCCGTCTCATTGTAATAAGACGGCGGGTCATGTGTCAGCACCCAGCCATCCTCCAGAAGTTTGTCAAAAATCTTCTCAGTGTCTTCCTTAGGAAAAGAACACTGATGAGATGGTCGCCACCCTGGATACCATAGTGTGGACTTGGGCGATTGGGAACTGGTTCCCTGGGAACTGACTCCCTCCTCCTGCGGCTCGGGGAACTGGAAGGCTGCCGAGGCATGTATGACGTTGACGGAGAAGTGAAGGCTCTCCCGTGTGTGCGGCTGCGGTGGATCGACCAGGAATTCACCCATGTTGACCTTCCCTCGCCTGATTAGGTCCTCGGCGAGGTCCTTGAACGGCTCACAGTTGTGGATAATATGGCCAACAACTTCATGATATGGGCAATAGCCCTGATGAAAAGCAGCACCTGGCGTCTGCTCCACGGGTGATGGGTTAATCAACCCCGCCCGCTGACATGCGAAGAAGATATTGGGAGTTTTCCCCAAAGGGAAGGAGTATAACTTCTCTGGGAGCTCGACTTGAAGTGGAGCCTCCACGTCTTCCGGTGAGTCCTCCTCGTCTTCAGATGAATCCGAGGACTCTTCAGAGAGCCAACCCCTGAGCGGGGCCCGACCCGTGGGTGATACACCCGCCTCCCGTATGTGGGCTGGAGCTAACCCCCTGGCAAATGGGCCAAAAGGGAAAGTGGACAACTGCTGATCAATGCTTTCCAGGAACTGCAGCAGGCGCCTTTGTTCTTGTCGCAGCTGCCGGACTTCCCCTCGGATCTTCCGGATGGTCCTCCGCAGCGCTAAACATTCAGGGAATGAGGAAGGAGCTGTCCCCGGGCCAGTGTGGGACTGTTGATTTGAAGGCCCGGCCTCGGAGGCGTTAGAGCTCGAGACCATCGCCACCATATGAACCACATTAGCCGACCGGTTCGATCGGCTCTAGGCATGAGGTTGAGGTGGGTCGACTGCGTGGCCCAACATATTTACCAAGCCCTTTTGAATGAGTTCTTCTGCTATGTTCTTGAAAAGATAGCAGTCGCCGATGGTGTGACCCAACCTTCGGTGATACACACAATAGGTAGGATCCTCTGTCTTGTCCACCTCTGAGGGCTTCCGCGGATCTGGCAGGGTGATGAGCTGCTCTTTCATGCATAGATCAAAGAGCATTTTAGTATGCTCTTTCCTGAAGGAATACGGCGTCTTCATGTTCTCCGCCAACCGAGACGCGCTTGCCTTGGCATCAGGCTTCTTGCCATTGCCTTTAGACTTTCCTTCCCCTTTATCTCCATTCGTCGGGGAGAAGTCAACGGCATTTATCTCCTTGTCGCTAGCCAGACGGTCTTTGGAGGATTAGCCCTTGGCAGAAGCTTGTGTAGGGTGGTCGGCAAAGAACATCTCAATCTCCGCCACCACCGTATTCAACTGGTCAAAGCTTCTGATGTTGGAGCCCAGAAGCTTTTCACTGACTTCTGCCGAGAGACCCCTGCGGCAGATGGTGATTGCATCTTCAGGCGTCGGGGGGTTATCGCAGCGCATGCTGACGTCCCTCCATCGCTTGATGAAGTCCAATGCTGTTTCACCCTTCTTCTGTCGAAGGGAACAAAGCTCTGCTAGTGAGACTTTGCGTTCGACCATTTGGAAGCGGTCGACAAACTTCTTCTGCATATCAGCCCAATCAGATACTGAGTTGGGCTTTAACCTTGAATACCACTGGAAAGCGGTGCCAGTCAAGGACGTGGCGAAATACCGCAGCAAATATGCCTCTTCCAGGGCTAATTCACCCATGGCCGTCATGTAATAGGCCAGGTGTTCATGCGGAGAACCCTGCCCGTTGAACTTCTGGAGTTTTGGGACTTTCGGACAATCAGGCGGAAGCTTCTTGAATTGATGATGGAGGGGATATGGCACGCTGTACAAATCAACGGTAGCCACACCCTCGCCATGTTGAGCGAACTTCGCTTCCACGATGCGCTCGATCATCCGCTTCTGTGCCATGAGGCTTTCTGCGGCAGGAGTAGCAGATGACCGCGCATTGGCTTCATGCGGCGGGACTTCGAAGTCCACCGCCAGTGGGAGTCTTGCAGCAGTGGCGGAAGCGTTGGCTGCTGCTGGAATGGGAGAAGGCTGCTGATCCGCTCCAGCCGGTGCCGCCTGAGGCGGGGAAGGAACCTCCTTTTCGCGCAAAAGCGACTGTAGCAGGTTCTTGAGCTCTTGGTTTTCCCGTCGAAGCTCGTCCAATGTGGGGGCCCGTGGCTCTTCCCCCAACTCTTCTTCGTGCCGGGAGTGACTGTCCCCATCAACACTGTGGACATCTTCTTGGCGCTCTTCTTGCCGTACCAACTCAGGCTGAGATGTACCGGCGGCCGGCACCTGCTGCGTTTGTGCCAGAATCCGGGAGACCGGCCTTGACCTTCTTAAATATTGGATGGGTTGGTCAAGCTCTCCCGAGGTGTTCTCGGGTTGTTTGTCGCCAGAGGTGGCGTAACAGGTGAACGATAGTGTCATCGGTCACCTGGACCACCCGCTTTTTCTTGGGCGGTTGTCGCTCCGGCTTGGGCGGCCTCCCAAGTCTGTCAAAGACGGACACTCGGGATGTGGATGCTTGAGGGGAGCGATCCTCTTCCGTGTGCGTGGAACTGGCCCACGGGGAAGTCGGCCGCACCTTCTTGCCAGCTCCACGGCGCTTCTGCCCTCGTAGGGGCTGATTTGTAGATCTCGGAGAGACTGAGGCCTCAATGCTTGTCGGACTCCGCATTCGTCGCAGATCCGACATGCGGAAAGGCTCCTCCACCCTCGCGCACCTTATAATTTGGGGCTCCTCCTTGGTGACCCAGATCTTCTTTAGATGGAGCTGGCGCTCCTCCACTTGGTTGGCCCCTGTCCTTGGACGGGGAGCTCGTAGCTTGGGCCGTTGCAGAGGGCCCTGGGTTGCCGCCGGTACGGCAGACTTCTTCTTCTTCGCTCCGTCCCCCCGGACTTGTCGGAGGGGCTCGAAGCCGTTGGAGGTAGAGATAGTCGGGACATGACGATCTTGTGGTATGATCGGCTCGCCTCTATCGAGCCGGATGCGAATATCTCCGACGATTACAGTCTTGCCGGAGCGAGAGACAGCCACTTCGGGCATTGCACCCTTGCGGCTACGGCGTTGCCCCCGTTGAGCAGGGGCGGCGGTGGTGGCGCCCGCCATAGGCATGGCGTCACCCTGAGGGCGGCGGCGTTGCCCCCGTTGAGCAGGGGCAGCACCTCTGAGGGTGGCCGCATTGGAGTTGGGGCCGTTACGGCGATGGCGTTGCCCCCGTTGAGTAGGAGCAACACCGACAGTAATTTGGTTGACCGAGAAAACCCGGTCATTTGTGGAGACAGAGGGCCTGACACCCTTTGTCTGTGAAAAGTTGGCCGGACGAAGCCGGTCGGCTATTGCAATAGAGGGTCTGGCACCCTCAGAAGCTTGCTTGTTGGCTGAGCAGACTCGACCAATTGTTGAAGCCGAGGGCCTGACACCCCCAACGGCTGGCTTGTTCACCGGGCGGACCCGGCCAGTTGAAGCGGAGAGCTTGACGCCCTCTATAGTCGGCTTGTGGACTGGACTGACCCGGCCAGCTGCTGGGGTCGAGGGCCTAACACCCCCGACGGTTGTCTTCGCGACCGGGCGAACCCGATCAGCTGAAGCGGAAGACTTGACGCCTTCAGTAGTCTTCTTGACCGAATGAACCCGGCCAGTAGATGGAGCCGAGGGTCTGACACCCCCGACTGTTGGCTTGTTGACCGGGCGAACCCGGTTAGTTGATAAAGTCGAGGGTCTGACACCCTCAGTGGTCGTCTTCTTAGCCGAGGGAACTCGGCCAGCTACTGGGGCCGAGGGCCTGATGCCCTCGACGGCGGCTGCTACAGGGGTGGCTGAACTGGCTTCAACCACCGGAACCACGCCCAGGAAGAAGGGCGAATCGACGACCGCTGGGAAGTCGCCGAAGACAATCGGAGTTGCCAGGTATCCGAACTTGGCATGGTCGGCAACGAGTTGGGGGCCGTAGGTGACAGCTGCCATCGCTGCTGTTGGTGTTGATGGTGGTGGTGCGTAGCACAAAAGGAGTGGCGTGCGAATGCACAAAGAACTCTCAAATGAACCGAGAGATGTGCCCTCCTCTTCTCGTCCTGGAAGAGGAAAAGGGGCAATTAGAACCTTGAAGAAGGTTTAGAGGACTTTCTTTGACAGAAAGAAGAAAGGCGGGAAAGGTCCCACCGGGCTTGCCAGTCTGTGAGACACGGAAAAAATCTAATCGGTTTTTTTATCGTGGATAAAGATATAGATTTCGTTCTTTTTGAAAAGAAACATCCCCCTCTAAGGATAGAGGGTGATTCCGTGTGTGCGCATTGTATCAGACAATTTGGGTTCGAGTGCTGGACCTCTCCCCACTGACCGGAGTCAGTGTTGATTTACATCGGGCTAACGTCCGAACACCTTTGTTTGACTGTCAAAGAAATCCCCAAATTCTTTTACAGAGTTCTGAGGTTGAGGGCAAACTCTCTTGAAGAGCTCATGACGTCCACTCACTCACCACCGACCAATAGAAACAATTGAATTAGGGCTAGGTCTGAGCAAAACCCTAGGATTTAAGAATGGAAACGCAAATATGCAGAAGCCATAGGCATTTTTGAAGTAGAGAGAAGTTTTCTGGACCCCGAGGGTATTTCGGTAATTTTACCACCCCAGGGGTATTTTGGTAATATTCCCAGGCCAGGGGTATTTCTGAAATTTCTGGGCTGGAATGAAGTAGGATCGGGTCCCTGACTCCCCAAGGCGCTGAGGCTCTTTTTAGAGGGTTTTAGGAGGCTGCTGGGCCATTTTTAGGTTGTAGGGGTATTTTGGTAATTTTACCGTACCCTACACAGACCGAGTTTTGAGGTAGCACCCGAGGGTCGGACTGAGCTGACGACATTTCGAGACCAAAGGAATGACAAGGGGCTTCATATAAGGCACACATCTGTCAATTTGGCTGAAGGAGGGGTATGTATGCAATTTTCAGAAGTCGGGGGGTTTTCTTATAATTTTTCCACCCAAAGACATACATAGAACAAGCTGAGTGCTTCTATAGTTCAAATGAGTACAAAGGTTGTCGGCGAGTTTGTCGACTGTACAAAAGTCCGCCCTAACGCGGGAAGTAGGGACGTAGCCCCAATTACAAAAAGTTGCAGGGTAAAACTGCAAACAACAGGACTTTTATGTTTCTTGGACCCCGGGGAGGACATTTATGTAATTCTCCCATTATTAAGGCAGAAGCATATGACATAGTCGTCCCAGGACTTAGAAACAACAATATGGCCCACTGAGGGGCAAAATTACAAATATACCCTCATAGGGGCACATACACAAGACCCGGGGACTTACCCCTCGCGGGCCAAAACAAACGAACAAAACGCTCCAAGTGTCTTCCGTAGGTTGTTGAGTGTAGTAGATCGTAGATCTCCTCTCTTCTCTTTTTTTTTAGACCTCCGGGGGTCTATTTATAGAAGTGGGGAACCTCCCCGGGAGTGTTTGACCCCGTACGGGTCTAACGGGATGAAAATGACCCCGGGGAGGTCATATTTTCAAAATTTTGCAGTCCGTGCGCGGGAATGGGACCTCCCCGGGGTGGGAGGTCCTCGGGACTGTCCGGGACCTCCCCGGGGTCGCGGACGCCCTCCGGGCGGACCCGTCCGGGTGAGGGCGACCCCGTACGGGTCCCTCCGACCCCGTATGGGTTCCTCCGACCCCGGACGGGTTCCTCCGACCCCGTACGGGTCTTCCATCTCCAAGTTGGCCCATTTCTGCTCCAACTAAATAAAAGCGGAGGTGTTTTTGCAAAGCAAAATTTGCTTCCAACAGGCATAAAGCAAATTTCCTCATTTTCCTGATCAGCGGATTGAGTCACGTCGGACGAGGCTGACAGTATGTTGCAGGTGAGAGCAACATATTTTATTTTAGCCCTTGTATTCTTCCTTTCCTTCCCCCTTATGGCTGGCATCTGCCCCCACAGTGGGTTGCTCAGTGCATTGAACACCCTTGCCTTTTCTTTAGTTCTTTTTGTTAGCCGGTGAGACTCATTGCGTCTTTGAGGGGCATGTTTCTTGAGCTGCATAGGCGGGCTCTTGGGTTGTTCATGCTTATCAGGCTCACTTATAATAGCTTGTGGCCGCTCCATGGCTGAGCTAGCTTCTTCATGTACCTGTGACGGGGGTCTGTTTCTTCTTTTTATTGTTAGTTGACCTCTTGATAGCCATTGGAGAGGCTGTTTGAAGGCGGGTAGAGACTGCAAGAGGCAGAGTAGGCCGGTCCATGGCGCCGGGAATTTGAGTCTCCAGTGCGGGGCGAGAAGCCAGTCTTGTTCTTTTCTTTGTTGCCGACGCTCACCAATTCTCTTGCTCCCTTTCATGCTTCAGGATATAGTCTTCATAGGTGTGCCGGCTGCAAGCCCCTGGCACTTCTTCAGGCGGCTGTCAGCATATGGATATCATGTTGACTGATGCCCCCATAGCAGGCACTTCATGAGGGCGTGGAGGATCGACTCTGTCCTCCCCCATTTGCAGCTCTCCTCTTTTTATTAAGCCTTGGACGATGTCCTTGATATTTGGCAATTTTCAATAGGATGTCCCAGGATTTGATGGTAGGGGCAGAAGTAAGGGTCATATCTTCTCTTGACGTCATCAGGTCTCTTTGGCTTTGGAAGAATGATTTTGCTATATTTGACAGCCCACTTGAACAATGCTCGAGTCCTGTCTCTGGAGAAGGCATAGAGCTTCTTTGCTTCATTCTGCATGGGAGGCCTCTCCTGACGTCCAGCAGGTTCATTGGGAGGAGGATTGTGCACCCATCTGTGCCTTTTCACCCTTAGGCTAACAGCATGGACCGCTTTCAGCATCGGCCGTTTATTAACCTACTTGGCTTGATGACTTGAGTCGGCAGAAACGGAGGGATATCTCGTGAAGAAGCCTTCAACCTCCGTGGCAACGTCATTTAAGCGGTCAAAAGACCGGATCTCCACCCCGATCATCTTTTCTAGAGTCTCTTTCTTCAGATTTTGTTTACATATTTGTATTGCGTCTTCCGGATGCGGAGGACGCCGGCACCTCATGCTGAGATCCCTCCATCTCTTGATATAATCTGCAGTCGTTTCATCATCTTTTTGCCTGGTCGCCAACAGCTCAGCCGCGGTCACCTCTGCCTCGGCGACGTGGAATCTTTCACTGAATTTCTGCTGCATGTCTGGCCAGTCGTTGATAGACCCGGCTGGCAGGTTAGAGTACCATTCAAAGGCAGGTCCTATCAATGAGGACCCAAAGAACTTCAACAGGTATGACTCGTCCGCCGCCAAGTCGCCCATGACTGTTATATAGTGTGCAATGTGTTCTTTTGGGGGGCCCTGCCCGTTGTATTTGTCAAATTTTGGGGGTTTGTTGACACCCGGTGGCAATCTTGCGTCAGTGGTGTGGCCGGAGCTACAACATGGGGTAGCGAAGGCCTTGAAAATAGAGCCTACTGTTGCATTTGGAGAGGCATTGGCCGTAATGGCTGGAGCCGCTGGGGATGATGCTGGGGAGTAGCCCAACTCCGATCTACAAATTGTAGAACAACCGATGAAGGTGCACCCGTGGGGTTGGAACCTTTCCGTGATGGCTCGTCTCGTGCCCCCGATTGCTCGGGGCCATAACGTGCTCAGTCTTTTCATTTAATTGTTTCTTCAGCAATTCTATCTCCTGCTGGTACCTTTACAGTGCCATCAGGACGGAAGGGTCCATAGCTGTTTTATTAATGATGCCCTCGAGTGTGTTGTTGGAGGCACACTCAAATGAAGGAGATGAGAGTACTCCTTCTTCCTCAGACGCCACTATTTTGGCAATGGCAGTAGTGATGTCTTCTTCAGCAACCTGTTTGCCCTTAGCGGCTTGCAACAGCTCAGCAACGACTTTGCCCCGTCTTGTCACTGGGTCTTCTCTTCCAGCATTCCCGACTGGCTCTTCTTGTTCATTTGGCAGGGTGTCGTGTACGCCCATTACCCCTGTCATGTTGCAGGTGAGGATTTGCACTCCTCTTTTGTGCTTTCTAACTCCCCTTCGGGCCTGACTGGGAGAGGTCAACCTTCCAAATATTGCAATTCTTTTAATTCTTTTATGCTGCGGGGGCATTTCAAAGTTTCTGGCCCCGGCACGCTTCTCATCTCCATATGCACCTATGGGTGGCGACTCATCTTTTTCTTCTTCTTCGGCCTTGATGACACGAAGCAATCTTTGCTGGCCCAGGGAGGGTTCTTGAAGTTGTAGAAATATTCTCGGACCATCCCTGTCATATCTTCGTAGCTGTGCTCTGGAGAGATGGTAGGAGGCAGCATCCAGCCTCGGGCAGACGGCACGTAGGACAGCCGCGTCAAACTGGCAGCTTGATTAGAGTCTCTTGAATATTTGAGGATATCGGCCTGTCTTGCACATACCCTGGCGACGGGTGGAGGGGTTACAATCATGACTTCCTCTACATGCATAGTCTTTTTGCCCCCTCTCTTGGGAATATCAGCAGAATTTTTGAAGCCTTGTGAGGCTGGTGCAGGGCCCCAGACCCTCTTGGGAACCCGGGTTTGCTTAAACTTTGGCAAGTCCGGGGTTGGCCTCCCTTGTCTGTTGTCATCAAAATTCACCCTCTGGCTTACTAGCACTTGGAAGATGTTATGGGTGGGGACGGTTGGGATGACCTGGTCCGGTAGAACTTCGGCATCGCGGCCATTGAAGTAGACCCGGATGCCCCCGATCAATGTGGACTTCCCGGATGCTGAAAGTCGGCTTCGGGGAGTAGCAGAGACTCTTCCTCTTCCAAAATTCTTTTTATTGCCCCCAGCGGGCTTCTTCTCGTGTGCCGCAGTTGGGTAGGTAGTATGGTGAACGTGGCAGCTCACGATCACCGGGCTCTTAAGCCAAGTTTTTTTGATCCGATCCTCACTTTGGCAGGTCGCAGCTTTGTTCTTTGTCAGCTTCGCAGGTTCCGAACTTTCCACATCCAGAAGATCCACGAATGCAACTCTCAGGAAGTTGGGGAAGCCAATGACTGGGGGAAAGTTGCCGAAGGTAGTGGGTACGGCAAGGTAACCGTATGCAGCATGGTCGGCCACGATCTGGGGGCCGAAGACAAGTCCAGACAATCCGCTCGCCATTGCTTCGACCTGCAAGGAGAGAAACGAGACGAGCGAATAATTAGCATTTGAAGTAGTTGAGTGGGGGCCCCATGGTCCCTCTATTTTGGCGAAAAGATGAAGGGAGGTTGAGTCCCACCGAGCGTGCCAGCTTGTGGGAATGGGATTTTATTTATATTTTATATTGATTTATTTGGTTTATTTATTAGGGATTTTATTTTAGCGTAGGGCGTGCCAGTCACTGTGTGACGAAGTTATTATGCGCACTGTCCGACTAATCAGACGAAAGTGAGTGATCGTGTCGGGACCCAAAACCCGCCGTACCATAAAGGCTATGGCGTTAATTACATCTCCCCAGAAGAGAGAAAATCCTTGATTAATCACCAAAAATAGAATGACTATGGGGCCGATAGAATATGTGAAAGATGCGATTGTGCATGCAAGCATACGGTATAATAATATTTATTTTTTTCGTCAAACCGGTTCTCGGTACGGGGCGGAATTATGTATTCACGTATGGTGGAAGCCTCCGGCCGGGCATAACCCGAGTTCCCGCTAGTCACCATTTGATATACCAGAGAATCGGATCATGCAGGCATGCAGGGTAGCGGCATTTAAAACTATTGTTTATTATTTATTTGATCATTTATTTGTAATTTCAAGGAAGATTCTGGCAACACCTCCCCTGTCCCGAGGAATATAGGGGAGAGTATAAGAGAATCGTCCACGAAGGGTCAAGACGATCTCTTGAATGACGGTCATGTCCAAACGACAATCCCATACCCTATGATGAGTAGGGAACCCGAGGGCTAGCCCTCTGAGTAATCCCTAGCACTTGCAGGGCTATCGATTAGTTGTTACCTTTTTATTTTGAGACTGTGCATGACATGACGGTGTACACATATGGGCCCATGAGGTGGGCCTAGTGCGACCGTATTCGGGCAGACTCGTGTGATGTCGGGACAATGTATGTCGGGGTACGGCAAATTTGCTATTCGAGAACTGAGGGAACGCGGTCAAATGCCGGTCAAAATGAGTCAAATTTAACGGGCTATTGGCCCGGGACAAGGTCATGCTCTGGCCATAATGGGATGAATCCCAGGGCCCAGACATGACCTGTCGGGGCATCATTAATATTCCCATATCCGGGATCTAGGAAAGGTGAGAGTCCCAGAGCGGACACTGTCATGTTCATTACTCTTTATTTATTCTTGTTATTATTTCAGATGCATGAATGCACTTCTTTTTCTTAAATTCATTGTTCTTATTTTTATTTATATCATCCCTCTCTCATTACTCATTTATTATTTATTTATTCATTTTGTCTTATTTTTTTTATTAGATGCATACATCTTTTATTTCCTTTATTGGCATTTATTTGGTTGTTATTCATTCATCGTTTTATTTGTTGTTTACTTATCACTTGTATTCCTTTTTTTATTATTATTTTATTATTGTCATTTATTTAGCCGTTATTTGTTTATTTTATTTTGTTGTTTTTCTTTAATCTCTCACTTTCACCCCTTTTTTTATCTTTCCTTTTTTTATTGCACATGCGGTGCCGTGCATGTGTGAATGTGAATGAGAGTTTATTTTATTTATTATTTTTTTATATTATTTTTTAGTGCACAGATGTGTAACGTGTATGTACGTGTAACATGTGTTTTTTATGTAGTGGCTGTGTGTGTATGGTTTTGTTTTGTTTTTTTTATGTGACGGGTGTGTATGTTACGTGCATGTGTGTGTGTGTTTGTATTGTAAAAACGGCGGGGGAAAAGTGTGGGATGTAAAACGACGTGGGTTTTTTTCTTTTTTCTCTTTATATATATATATATATATATATATAATGGTAATGGGTGGTGACGTCGGATTGGCACCCCCCCGCCGTTTCACCGTGTTTTGCCCTTTTTTGTTGTTGTTGTTGTTTTTTTAAATTAAGGGGGAAAAGGGCGTGGGTGACGCCGGGTTGGGCATCCCATTGGGGTGCCTGATCCTGCGGCACCCCCGCCGGATCAACGCATGGTGTGTTTTGTTTTGTTTCATTTTAATAAATTTTATTTTTATTTTTTTAAAAAAGAAATGATTATCACTTTGTCATTTATTATTTTTTTATTTTTTGGTTCCCGGTCTCACAATCAGTCAACATGTCCTGCTAAAAATCCGGCAGCATCTTCCCTAGACACGGAGTGTCTGGGGTAAGAAGCGGAGGCTCACCCACGGGGTACCCGGGGCAAGCTCCTAACTGCCGGGAGGCCAAATACGGCGACCGAAGAACCCTAATGGACGGAGACCCCGAGGGCTAGCCTACGAAGGGTTCCGATAACCCATGGGTTATCAACACAATTTTGGCAGCAGAAGACGGGTGTGTCGTCACGACAGCCCGGACCCTATAATAGATGGTAGATCTCTGAGGACTAGCCTACTAGGAGACCCGTATCATCCGAGGGTTAACGATTATCGGGACACTGTACACCGTTAAGGCGGTTAATATTCACTCGGGGAGTGATTGCCTAAAATGGCGTGAGAAATCACCTTAAAACGGCGTGACCTTCAAAGCCTTAAACCGGCGTGACTGTTAACGGTGCGCAAAAAGTTTTGAAATAGTTCGGGAAGGTGGTAAAATGGCATGCCTTTTCCCACGCCGTTTTAAGGGGCAAAAATTCAAAGGAAAGACGTGAAGGGCGCCGGTTTACAAGGCAACAGGGTGAATGGGGGGGTTGAAACGGCGTGGTTGGGCCCATGCAATGCTTATTTATACTACAAGGTGGAGTGAAGTGGCGGTATATACAAGGTGGGCTTTTCATGCATGTGTTTATTCATTTAATGCCCATGCACATTTACTCATATATATATATATGGTGAAGTCTAGCGGCTGGGTGGATGTTGGGTTATTCTAATAGCCAGCTACTGCATGCATACGTCGGTTCCATGCATGTGTTTATTTAATTTATACACCAACGCTATATCCATGTATACTTATTTGCATGTGTAGTGAAAAGGGGGGTTGGGAGCATGTTTACTGCGGGTCTTATGCATGGGTAGAGTGGAGGGTCAAAGTGGCTAGACCGGTGGCATTCAAACATTTATATGCTCAGACTAAACGTGCTGGTGGCTGGGGCAATAAAGAAACTCGATGCATGCACACAACGGGGAAAAGTGGGTGATACGGCGGGGGTTAAACCGGCGTGAGATCCATGCCGCCGTTTCACCTATTAATCCCGTACTGTAGAAAACGAAACAGAGCATCGGAAAAAAACTAAAATTAGTCCGAGAAAAATTTAATTTATCCCTTGTAAACATCGAGAGATTGCATCTTGAGAAACATGGGTGAATCCCTGGCCTCAGAAGGGATATTATGCCACAAAACGAAGCCCATAATCGGGGTAATTCATGACTGTGGGAAAGGGGGTTACAACAACAAAACGCGGCAGTTGCAGACAGGAAGCAGAACGGAAAGCGGAGGCTATATCCCATCTCGGAGGGTACAGATGCCACGCCAATGTTCGCGAGCCACTGACCTCTCACCGGGAAGACGATCGTGAGATGAAGCTAGGGAGTTTCGAAGCTACGACATAAAAAGAAATTTCCTACTGCCTTCTAGATGAGAAATACATAAACCATTCTTTCTTCCCCAAGGTCATTCGAAAGCCACGTCTGGACGCAGACGAGGGGAAGATCGCCGGAGAATCACTAAACGAAGTCTGTGGCCCCGCAGGGCAATTTATTCGGCCTGAAGTATATCCTGGCAGACACAACCCTAGAGAGAGAGCGACAGAAATAAACGAACAAACATACACTTCAGAGAGAAAAAAATGAGAAATATAATAGATCAGCCAATTGACACCAAGAACAATTCTCAGCTCTCGTATTGATTTCCAAAGAGGATATTACATGACGCTGCACTCGAAGGAGCAGAGCAAAAGAAATTACAAGAGAAATTCGAGAAAGACAACGGGGAGGGGAAATGTAGCCCACAAGGGGCCTCACACAATGGGCAAACCCACCTGTAGCAGCCTTCGAAGGTGTCCCTCCCTCTCTCTTCTTCTGCTTCCCTCTCTCTGCTTTCAGAGGCTCTCTCCCTCTATCTTTTCTTCTTCCCCAAGTTTTCTTTTCCGATCCTTTCCCTATCCTGCCCTTTCGATCTCTGATCTTCTCTTTCCCTCTTCTCTTGTTCGCAGCAGCCGCTTTTACAGAGGAGGGGACTCAGCTTGAAATGGCGTGGGATTTTGCGCGCCATATGACCAGCCTTGGAGCCTTTTTGCGCGCCGGTTCAGCGTGGCGCCGGATCAATGTGTGCCACGCTGGTTTAGGGCTTCTTCAACTCATTTCTAGCATCTTTTGGCCCATTTAGCTTGTCTAGGCCCATTTTGTGTTAATTTTTTTCTTTTGTGAGGGTTGGCCAATTGACTGGCTTGTCTTGATGTCCGAGCTTCTACCCGTTCGTTCGGGGATGGTCCCGAGCGTTTTTCTGAGCTCCCGGGTCTCGTTTTAGCAGCTGTTCGTTGGAGCTGAGCATCTTTTCTTTTCTTCTTTTTTTCTTGATCTTCATCTTTTGTTCGGCTTCCGCCGTTCTCTTTCTTATTTTCTTTCTTTGCTTCTCTGTCGGCATATGAGCACTCGGTCAGAGCTTAAGACCTACAGAAGCAAAAGTTAAAAAAAAATTAGGAATATTTTCAGTGTCAACGACTCCTCCAAACCACAGCACAGCCACGAAAGCCAACTGCGACAAGGACCCTTGAAGATGAGAGAAGGCTCTCTCACGAACACTCACCAGGAAGGGAGGATAACACATGAGGCTTTGGACTCCAAGGTCTTCACAGCCCCTTCCCTGGAGCATGAAGAGAAGAAGAAGCAGTGGTAGCAGTCTCACAAATCATCTCCTTCCTGTGCACCAAGTGAGAGAAGATGCAGTGGCAGCAGTCTCACAAACGACAGCTCCTTCCCTGCTGTGATACTATGTAGTTTTCTGGGTTTACTCATCCTGTGCACTGGTAGGGAAATAAGAGGAAGAAGAAGAAGAAGAAAGAAGGGAGAAAGGTGAAGATGAACTGCAAAGGTGGGTCATCCCGTAACTGCCTTTGCTGCGCCCCCTTCTGCTTTGTTTATTAGGTTAAGCAAGAAGATTTACATGTCTAAACTACCCCTGTTGCATAGAAGATCCTGCAGGGGTATTTGAGGAAAAGAAACACAAGTATAAGTTAATTGCATCCACCTTATTGGATCTGGTAATGAACCAGTGTCCTAATGAGGGACCCAACCATCTAATAAACATAAGGAAACATCCAGTAGACTTAATGGGCCCAACGAGACCCGAAACATACAAGAACACCTATTTTCTACAGTAATCAACGATTATCCTTTATCAGAACAAGAGGAGGCTACCTGGAATAAACTGTAAATATAGTATTTCCCGTCAAAGTTGCCAACTTGCTCGTAGAATTTAAATGTATCTGAAGGACCCTAAAATGTCTGCTGCTAAACATGATTACTCTAAGATGGTTTGAAATGCTTTATAGAGATAAAATGTTTTTTACATCTTTGTCATGGTTTATTAATGGCCGATCAGCAATTTGTTCCCGGTCAGACAAGAAATAGCTGAGCAACATTGAAAATGTGTATAGCTTTGACACTGAGAAGGATGATAGTCTAAGATGAATGCGAGGCAAGCGAATGGTGCACATCGAAGTTTCTGCAAGTGGAGTCAATGCATGTGTGCCTTGATGTTTTTAATTGTTTATCTAATTTTAATTCTTATTTTACTAATTATGATTTAATATATTGATGTTTTAATTGTTTATCTCATTTGTACTTTATAGCATGGAGAGTAATAGTAGTTGAGTAGATGGTGTAGTTGTGAACCATCTATTTGTCTATTGGTTAAATACAGTGGTCCTTCTCAATGTAATGAGTTCAAGATATATTAGATTAAGGATTGCTGTCTTGTACACAACACTCAGTGGGAGACACTTTCGTTCAAATGCATTGATCTCCCATGAGTGCATAACTCTCGTGGTCATCTGCTCGTTAGCTTGATTGTAAACTATTCATCATGGTCTGATGCCATTAACATATGACCATTGCAATTCTTTCTTATCAGCAGTGGCAACAACCAGGAACAACACTTTGAGCAAAATGTCAGTAATAAAATTGATCTATACAGCAAGAAAATTGGCAAATGGCCTGCATATCAAAATGGCTACTTTTTTATATTAGCACAATTTGTTAGTAGAACAGATCCCTTTAATTTTCTAGATTTAATCAAGTGAGAGAAAGAGGGGGTTACTTTTTCATGGTTTTAACTTTTGAGGATCAGCAAATTTCAATTATACCAGTATTTATCCATCCACTAAACATAATATGAAGTTGTAAAATCACTCCTCATTCTAATGATGTAGTCCCTGTTTCTGTCATAGCCCCTAGGGACAGAGGATCCTCTCCTTTAAACCCATTTTTCTTGCCTTCGATTGTTTAATAAAATTGACAGTACAAGCAACAAATACTCGAAGAAACGAATATGTATTTGTGAACAGAAGCATGTGTCATTTTCTGTTTTGAGCCTTTCAGGCATATTTTGATCTATAAAACTAATTTAAGGTTCTAGTTAGACTCCTCATTTTTAAGCATGGATGTCTACTTGGCTATTGGTGATTGGGTGACCATTCCCTCAACATTCATGCAAGAGGAATGGAGTGTAAGAGAAAGAGAATGCAGATAGGCTGCCCTCAGGCTGCTTCCTGTTTTCTGTTTTGGATTGAGATTTTTTTTTTCTTGCTAATTTCTCTCCCTCATAATGGACTCTCCATCCTCCTCACACTTGGACTCTTGCAAGCACAGAATGTCTATTTTACATCTTCTGACTAATTCCTTGACCACCCTCCTCTTCTCACCCCCATAAATCCCCCACACATTCTACGAAACAATTCTCATAGGGACTAGGAAATGTTCCCACTCCCATCCCCTCCTGCTCTCTCCTCTTCTCTTCCTTCCCTACCCACCTTCTTTTGGGACTTCCCTCCTTTTGCATTCTTCACCATATTAATCAACCATCTCTTTTGTACCTTGTTAAAGAGAAAGGAAAATTTTTTTTTGTTGCTGTGTGCCTGTGGCGCGCCAAGATTCACGGAGATGAAGAAGTGAAAAGAAATAAGATGGAGAGAAATGAATGGGAACCATCTGATCAACCTGATCAGACAGCCAGGTTTTTGTCGGTGCGTGGAAACTCCCTCACTGGGTGTGCTTGAGACAGGTGAGTTTTCATTTTTCTTTTTTAAGAAATCCTTGGATCTTAATCTAAGGGCTGAAGTCTAGGATACGGCCAGGCCTTACCAACGACCCTGGCTGTATCCTAGCATTTCTGCATATAAAAATGACATGTCCAATTTCTCCAAGTCTCCAAATTTCAGTATGCAAAAGTGAGATGCACTCATTTAATATATGGGAAGCCCTTCACCACCAAGTGGACCTAAGTTGCCCTTCGGCACTCCATCAGTGGCTTTGGATTTTCCACTTCAGTGTTTAATGCATAGCACCTAAAGTAATTGGATGTGATCTTGAATAGTGAATATGACTGATGAAGTAGTGGGAAGTCATGGAAGTCTTTTCTGGAATCGTTGGACAGAATAACGAAGCTAGTTCCTGCAGAGCCATAAATGTTCTGAAAAAGTTATCTGGCTGATTTTCATATTTGGAAACTCCGAACTTGTAGCTCCAAGTATCACTATGTACTCTGCTGTGGTAGGTTGCACTGTACCACCATCCATGTTCCCGAGCTGATCATTCTTAATCTGACTTTGGCCACATACAGAAGAATGCAGATTGAGAACATCTTAAACAGACCATTGCATGTTCATCATGCTATCATAATTTATTTAGTAGGAAAATACCTATCATGTGGGGTTGGAAATGGAACAACAAGTCAGCTGATCAGATCCTGCACTGACTTGATTTGTTGTCATGAATCATCATATAAACAAGTTGGTCACCTCTCTAATGAGTGGTGGTCTGTTCCATTCCTCGAATGATAAGGATAATCACTAAATTAGTAGGCCATTGACTGGACTGAGAATCCCTTAGCTGATCCTTCAAATACTGCCTGGCCATCTATCTTGAGTTCCTGGTCATTCCAAGTAGGTGAAGCGCCAAGCAGCAGACAGGATCACACTTGCTGATTTTGGCCTTATCCTTTGTCCTAAACACATTGTATGCCGAGGGGAATTGAACCTGTGACCTGGTTACCAATGAAGTGCGGAACCGTTCAATCCACTCCTCGAAGTGCAGAACCATCTTGCCTTGTATGGATATGAACTTTGAGAGGGGTGTCCTTTGTAGATATTTTGAACTTAGAGTGCCCCCATTGGATATTTTGAAAGTTTTCTCAAGGAAGGCTAAGTCAGGAATCAGGCTTGGATCAGTGGCTCAAAATCCTATCCGGATTGGCAGGATCGGCTGTTCGGAGCCCTATTTCCAAATGATCCAGCAGATCCAAGTTTTGTTTTCTTTTTAAGGTTTAAACATTTATAAGGAATATGCAGGTGGTTTTCATGTATTTTCACACAGCCCTGAATACTTTACCTTCTCCAGTGGAAACCCTTTTGCAGGAAGACGGAGGATGCGAAAGGAGAGGAGGAGGAGGTGGCAGCGGCATGGGACAGTGTTGCACCCGAAATTGTTCTCGAAATATTTTCGAGAATTTTATGATGCTACAGTTGACGGAAAGATGGCGTATCGTCAACACCGTCAAATTGCAGAGTACCTCCGTGATTTAGGGTCCACCGGCCCGACCATACAATCACAATCGGTGTCGCAGCAATGGAATTTAAGAGGGAAAATATGCGTACAAACCCGTCAAAATAAGCCAAGCAAGTGTATCACACGGCGCAGACGGACGCGAAGAATTCCTCCCCACGCGACGACACACGAACGAACAACAAAACAAGACGCTCCGCTGCTCCCGCACAAGTTTCCACCGATGGATGGCTACCACGCGGCAAGGAACGGACCTCCACGGGCTATAAAAACTCCACCCCGGCTTCTCCTAAACCCAGGTTGACAGAAAGAAGGCAAAACGGCGTCAAGAGGGGCCAAAAGAAGCGCCGGGGGGTCAAATGACCCCTCTCGGGGTGCGGTCGGACCGGAGGAGGGGGGCGCGCAGCCACCCCGTGGGGCCGGGGGGCCACGTGACCCCGCTGGGACCCAGCGGGGTCGCGCGACCCCGCTGGACCCCGCGGGGTCAACCGACTCCGCCCGGTCCCTTTTTTCAAAAAAAAAGGTGCAGAGGGGTCAAAAAATCATTTTGCCACCCCACCTTGACAAAAATAGGGGTTTTTGCACCCCACCCTGACAGAATTGAAGGATTTCTCCACGATTTTGTCAACCTGGGTCCTCCCACCTTCTATAAATAGACCCCCAAGGGTCCAAGTGGAGGGGATCGAGAATCTGGATTTTGAACACTCTATGGCTACAACATCGGCGCAAGGAATTTGTTCTGTTTGTCTCGGCCTATGAGGGGTAAGTCCCCGGGCCTTATGGATATGCCCCTAAGGGGTGTTTTTGTAATTACGTCTCTCAGTGGGTCATGTTTGTAATTATGCCCCTCAGCGGGCCATGTTTTGTAAGTCTTTACGTCCCGGGACGACTAAGTTATATGTTCTGTCCCTACAATGGCGGAATTACAAAAATGTCCTCCCCGGGACCGTAAGAGACAAAAGTTCTGTAATTTGCAGTTTTACCCTGCGATCTTTTGTAATTGGGACTACGTCCCTACCTCCCGCATTAATGCGGACATTTGTACAGTCGACAACTCGCCGACAACCCCTCCACCCATTTGGGCCTTAAATGTGATCTATGACTTCATATGTCTTCTTTATGCATTGACTGGGAAAATTACAAGAGAACCCCCGACTTGTCAAAATTATATATATACCCCTCCTTCGGCCAAATTGACAAATACGAGCCTTCTATGAAGTCCCTTGTCATTCTTTCGGTCCGAGAGTGTTGGCCCAAGAACCTTGTCAGCCTTGTCCGACACTCGGGGTGCCACCTCAACCTAGGTCTACATAGGGTGTGGCAAAATTACCGAACTACCCTTTTGACCCAGAAATGGCTTCAGAGCCCTTAAAACCCTCCAGAAATGGTCTCAATGCCTTGGGAAGTCAGGAACCCAGTCTTATTGCCGTTCCAGCCCAGAAATTTCAGCAATACCCTTGGCCTGGAAAAATTACCAAAATACTCCTGGGTTGATAAAATTACCAAAATGCCCTCGGAGTCCAGAAAATCTTCCTCCACTTTAAAAATGCCTACAGCTTCCCTTAAATCATCTTCATATTCCCAAATCCTAGGGTTTTACCCAAACATGGCCTCAGCTAAAGCCCTAACTTAGTCGTTGTTTCTGTTGGTCGGTGGTGAGTGAGTGGACATTGTGAGCCCTCCAAGAGAGTTTATCCTCAACATCAGAACCCCTATAGAAGACTTTTGGGATTTCTTTGACAGTCAAACAAAGGTGTTCGGACGTTAGGCCGATGTAAATCAACACTGACTACGGTCAGTGGGGAAAGGTCCAGCACTCGAACCCAAATTGTCTGATACGATGCGCACCCACGGAATAACCCTCTCTATGCAGAGGAATGTCTCTTTTCAAAAAGAACATTTATTGTTTATTTTTTCCTACGTGAAAATATTCCGTGCTCACAGACTGGCACGTCCGGTGGGACTTTTCCCGCCTTTCTTCTTTCTGTCAAAGAAAGTCCTCTAAACCTTCTTCAAGGTTCTGATTGCCCCTCTTCCTCTTACAGGACGGGAAGGGGAGGGCACTTCTCTCCGCTCGTTTGAGAGCTCTTTGTGCATTTGCACTTCTCCAGTCGTGCTACGCACCACCACCACCAACAACGCCGTTACCTACGGCCCCGAGATCGTCGCCAACCACGCCAGGTTGTGATACCTGGCGACCCTGCTCGTGTTCGGCGACTTCCCTGCGGTCGTCGGCTCGCCTTTCTTTTTGGGCGTGGTACCCGTGGAGGAGACCAGCACAGCCGCGCCTGCAGCGGCAACTTCTGAGGGTGTCAGCCCCTCCACTACAGCAGCTGGCCGGGTTCGCCCGGTCAACAAGACCACCATCGGGGGTATCAGGCCCTCAACCTCGATAATTGGCCGAGTTCCCTCGGCCAATACGGCGACTATCGGGGGCATCAGATCCTCTGCTTCATCAACTGGCCGGGTCTGCCCGGTCAAGAAGCCAACCGTCGGGGGTGTTAGCCCCTTGGCCCCAGCAGTCGGCCGGGTCCGCCCGGTCAACAAGGCCATCGTCGAGGGTGTCAGGCCCTCAACCTCAACTACTAGCCGAGTCCGCTCGGCTGATAAGCCAACCGTCGGGGGTATTAGGCCCTCAGTCCCAGTTATTGGTCGGGTCCACCCGGTCAACAAGACTACCGTTGGGGGTGTTAGACCCTCAATCTCAGCAGTCGGCCGGGTTCGCCCGGTCAATAAGATAACTAGCTGGGGCGTCAGGCCCTCGGCACCATCAACTAGTCGGGTTCACTCGGCCAAGAAAACAATCACTGAGGGTGTCAGACCCTCTTCTTCATCAACCGGCCGGGCTCGCCGGGTCAAGGAAACCATCCGCGGGGGTGTCAGACCCTCTACTGCAGCATCCGATCGGGTTCATCCGGTGAACTCTTCAACTGTCAAGGGTGTCAAGCCCTTCATCCCAATAATCAGCCGAGCTTCCTCGACTGCCATGTCAACGACAGAAGGTGTCAGGCCTTCCGCCCCAACTATTGACCGAGTTTTCTCGGTCAATAAGGTCACCGCTGGCGTCGCTCCTGCTCAACGGGGGCAATGCCGTCGCCGTAGCGGCACCAAATCTACAGTGGCCGCCCTCAGAGGTACTGCCCCTGCTCAACGGGGGCAGCGTCGTCACCACAACGACGTCGTGCCTACGGCGGAGGTCACCAAGGCTGCTCCTGTTCAACGGGGGCAACGTCGTAGCCGCAAAGGTGCAAAGCCTACAGCGGCCGCATCCCGCTCCTGCAAGACTGTGCTTGTCGGAGATTTCCGCATTCGGCTCGACGGGGGCGAGCCGATTCTGTCTCGGGATCAACATGTCCCGATTATCTCTACCTCCAATCGCTTCGAGCTCCTCCGGCAAGTCCGGGAGGACGGAGTGGAAAAGAAGAAGCCCGTCGTATCCGTAGCTACTCAGGGTCCCCTGCAGCGGTCCAGGCCTCGAGCTAGCCGGGCTTGGACAGGGGGCAACCCACTGGAGGAGCATCAGCTCCACTTGAAGAAAATTTGGGTCACCAAGGAGGAGGCTCGGATTATAAGGCGCACAAGGGCAGAGGAACCCTTCCGCATGTCGGATCTACGGCATGTGCGGAGCCCGACCAGCACTGAGGCCTCAACATCTCCGAGGTCTACAACTCAGCCTCTACGAGGGCAAAGGCGCCGAGGAACTGGTGAGAAGGTGCGGCCGACCTCCCTGTGGGCCAGTTCTACGGTGTAGTGCCCCAGAATTTATACATATATAATTTTTGAATTTTAAAATAATTTTCTGAAAATTATAAAGGCTTAAATAAATTAATGAAGGGGTTATTGGATTAATAAGTCCTTATAAGGCTCAATTTGGCTAATTAGTTGACCTAGCCTATCTAATTATTATCCAAAAGGTTTATGGACCAAGCCCATCAAGTTTGACCCATATTCTAGAAGGGTAATTAGCTTATTCACGTATTTTAAGGATAAATACTATTTATATAAGATAATTATGTGGATAAACGAATAAAAGAGTTCTATTAAATTGAAACTCTATACACGTTGAATGTAACGGTCTATCGGGCGACCGCCACAGCCCTGTAACGCACCAGGCTGGATGCGTTACACTCTGACAGTTTCGTGAAAGAAAGAACGAGCAAAAAGAT
The DNA here is from genome assembly GCA_022559845.1 of Amorphophallus konjac. Lineage (NCBI taxonomy): Eukaryota > Viridiplantae > Streptophyta > Magnoliopsida > Alismatales > Araceae > Amorphophallus > Amorphophallus konjac. Next base: position 33,845,560 of record CM040129.1, read on the forward strand.
TAGAACTTTGGGATCTTATCTACAAGAGATCGACTTGGGAGAGCTTATAACATTACTAAGGACTCTTAGGGATTAGGTTCTGGCAAATTAAGGACTCTAGAATCGATCTAATCTTTAAACCTAGCCAAAACCCTATAAATAGGACCTAGTTTTGAACTGAGCGACCTTACTTTTGGCTCGTGAAGAATCAAGGTAAGGAGATATAATTTCAGGTAAGTTCTTTAGAATATTTTGTTTAGTATACATTATACTAATAGTTCTCCAAATTTCGTGCTAGGAGATAAAGCAACCAAGGAGATAGAAGCTTCCAAAGTTGCTGATTCAACCTTAGCAACCCAGGAATCTGAACGTAAGTCCCCTGAAATTAGGACGTCTAAACGAGGTAATTAGAGTTTAATCCTTTAAAACTTTTTGTTCCTAATAGTTTCATCATCTTACCCTCAAAATTTCACATCCTTAGGTCAAGAGGTTGAGGAAATAGAGCAGATTGAAGTACACGACCGTCACACTGCTTGAGTATTTTAACCCAAGGTGGACCAAGGGTTGATATTCCAAGATTCCTAGATGGACTATTAATGATCTAGAACTTATCATGTTGATCAAGAAACCTAAAATAATGAATGGAAAATAAAGAATGTACCGTTATGCTGCCGATTTATTTCTATAAGCATAACCTTGCTCAAGTCATTCTTGATTTCTCATGATTCTTATTAAAGTATTCATTCATTGAATTATTGTTATCATGAGCTTATTGAACTTATTACATTCTTGGCCATATTTTTTTGTTACATGCGTGGAAAAAACTTGATTTATACTTGAAGATGCGATCGAGCACTGATTGTGTTCAAAGGTTCTATGCTAGTCCCCTCGGCTGATTGTCGGAAACATACTATTATAAACCATGGGGTATGATGCTACTAGCGTCGCATTGCGCTGGGAGTACTTTCTCTATAAATAAGTAAAAATCCACAATACGACATGACATGACATTCTTGTACATGACTTTCTTGCTTGATATTCCACAGAAATTCACGAAGTACTTGCTCATCAGCAAAAGATAATAGAGTGATGATTATGTGGCTTGCTAGTACATTCTCGATACATTCTTGTTCATGAAAGGCCAATATCATGTTCTTGTTACATTCTTGCTAGTTCGTACTTGCTCTCATTCTAACTTACTTGATCGTCTTGTTACTTTGGTTTAATCGCGTGATTGATCGCATTCGCATGATTTTTACCTTATTCTTTAGAGTTAAATTGTTAATTACTTTAATAGTGTTTTCATGTTGATGCGAAGATACCTACTGGGCAAGTGTGCTCATTACCTATTTCCAATCTTTTCAGGAGATGGAAGTGATTCGAATTCGGATTCTGGTTATACAAGTAGCGGGTCCGAGAGCGAATGAAAGTATTGTCAAGATGAGAGTGAAGACTCAGGAAGTCTAAATTGTTTAGATTGAGTCTATGTAATTTTCCTATTTCTTGAGTCTAGTACATAATGGAAATTGAATTAGTGGTTGTACTTGATTATTATGAAATAAAGTTGGAGTTTGAGTAAATATTGTGCAATTGCATTTATGTGTGTGATTGTCTTGCGCTCTGATCATTCTTGCTTGCAAGAGGCTTACCATGCCGGCTGTTCGCGCTCCCCGAGTTAGTCTTCCGCTGTAATAAAGGCTCGGGGCGCGACATGCGCACACGGAGGAGGATCGTTCCCCTCAAGCTTTTACATCCTGAGTGTCTGTCTTTGACGGACTCGGGAGGCCACCCAAGCCGGATCGACAACCACCTAGGAAGAAATGGGTGGTCCAGGTGACCAATGACACTGTCAAAGTGTTCACCTGTTACGCCACTTCCGGCGACAAACAGCCCGAGGACACCTCGGGAGAACTCAACCAACCTATCCAATATTTGAGGAGGTCAAGGCCGGTCTCCCGGATTCTAGCGCAGACGCAACAGGCGCTGGCTGCTGGGACATCTCAGTCTGAGCCGGCACGGCAAGAAGAGTGTCAGGAGGACGTCCATAGCATCGACGGGGATAGCAACCCCGCACATGAAGATCTTGGGAGAGTGGTTCAAACTCTCACGCTGGAAGAGCTTCGGCATGAAAACCAAGAGTTGAAGAGCCTCCTGCAATCATTACTGCGCGAAAAGGAGGTTCATGCTCCGCCCCCGGCGGTACCTGCTGGGATGGAACAACAGCATCCTCCCATTCCAGCCGCGGCCAACGCCTCCGCCACTGCTGCAAAATTACCATTGATGGTGGAGTTTGAAGTGCCGCAATATGAAGCCAATGTGCGGTCGTCTGTGAACCCTGCTGCAGAAAGCCTCATGGCGCAGAAGCAGATGATCGAGCGTATTGTGGAGGCGAAGTTTGCTTAACATGGCGAGGGTGTGGCTATCGTTCATTTGTATAGCGTGCCATATCCCCTCCATCATCAATTCAAGAAGCTTCCACCTGATTGCCCGAAGGCCCCGAAACTCCATAAGTTCAATGTCAGGGCTCTCCACATGAACACCTGGCCTATTACATGACGGCCATGGGTGAATTGGCGCTGGAAGAGGCATATTTGCTGCGGTACTTTGCCACGTCATTGACTGGCACCGCCTTCCAGTGGTACTCCAGACTTAAGCCCAACTCGGTAGCTGATTGGGCTGATATGCAAAAGAAGTTCGTCGACCGCTTCCAAATGGTCGAACGTAAAATCTCCCTGGCAGAGCTCTGTGCTCTCCGGCAGAAGAAAGGTGAGACTGCACTGGACTTCATCAAGCGATGGAGGGACGTCACATGCGCTGCGATAATCCTCCGACGCCTGAGGACGCCATCACTATCTGCCGCATGGGTCTCTCGACAGAAGTCAGTGAAAAGCTCCTGGGCTCCAACATCAGAAGCTTTGACCAACTGAATACGGTGGTAGCCGAGATTGAAATGTTCTTTGCTGATCACCCTGTCCAAGCTTCTGCAAAAGGCAAGTCCTCCAAAGACCGTCTGGCTAGCGGCAATGAGGTAAATGCTGTCGACTTCTCCCCGACCAATGGAGAAAAAGGGGAAGGATAATCCAAGGGCAATGGCAAGAAGCCTGATGCCAAGGCAAGCGCGTCTCGGTTGGCGGAGAACATGAAGACGCCGTATTCCTTCAGGAAAGAGCATACTAAAATGCTCTTTGATCTCTGCATGAAAGAGCAGCTCATCACCCTGTCGGATCCGCGGAAGCCCGCGGAGGCGGATAAGACAGAGGATCTTACCTATTGTGTGTATCATCGAAGGTTGGGTCATACTATCGGGGACTGCTATGTCTTCAAGAATATAGCAGAAGAGCTCATTCAAAAGGGCTTAGTAAATATGTTGGGCCATGCGGTCGACCCGCCTCAGCCCCATGCCTGGAGCCGATTGAACCGGTCGGCTAATGTGGTCCATATGGTGGCGATGGCTTCAAGCTCCAATGCCTCCGAGGCCGGGCCTTCAAATCAGCAATCCGACGCCGGCCCTAGAGCCGCTCGGAGCTCCTTCACTCCCTGAATGTTTGGCATTGCGGAGGACTATTCGGAAAATCCGAGCAGAAATCGACAATTGCAATTTGAACAGAGGCGTCTACTGCAGTTTCTAGAGAGCATTGATCATCAGTTGTCCACCTTCCCCTTTGGCCCATTTGCTAGGGGGTTAGCTCCAGCTCACATACGGGAGGCGGGTGTATCACCCGCTGGCCGGGCTCCGCTCTGGGGTTGGCTTTCTGAAGAGTCCTCAGATTCATCCGAGGACGAGGAGGACTCACCGGAAGGCGAGGAGGCTCCACTTCAAGTCGAGCTCCCAGAAAAGCTATACTCCTTCCCTTGGGAGAAGACTTCAAACATCTTCTTCGCATGTCAGCGGGCGGGACTGATTAGCCCGTCACCCGTGGAGCAGACACCAGGTGCTGCATTTCGTCAGGGCTACTGCCCACACCATGAGGTTGTTGGTCATATCATCGTCAACTGTGAGCCGTTTAAGGACATTGCTGAAGACTTAATCAGGCAAGGAAAGGTTAAAATGGGTGAATTCCTGGTCGATCCACCTCAGTCGCATGTGCAAGAGAGTCTTCATCTCTCTGTCAATGTCATACATGCCTCAGCAGCTTTTCAATTCCCGGAGCCACAGGAGGAGGGAGTCAGTGCCCAGGGAGTCAGTTCTCAGCCACCATAATCTACACTGTGGTACCCAGGGTGGCGACCCTCTCATCAGTGTTCTTTCCCCTAAGGAGGACACTGAGAAGATTTTCGACAAGCTCCTGGAAGATGGTCTGGTGCTGACGCATGATCCGCCGTCTTACTACAATGAGACGGCCAAGAGTCACCCCCGCTACTGTAAGTACCATGCCAGGGTGTCTCATCCCACCTTGGCAATGCCTGGAAGTCCAAGACTGCATTGAAGTCCTCATTCAAAGAGGAGAGATCGATGCGCAGGGGAACTCTATGACGAGGCGGCGTCTTGAAGAGGCCGCTAAGAAGATTCTCCGGCAAGTCCGACAGGAGCAGGCCAAGCTACGTGGGATCAGACCCACCTCTCAGCAAGTCCAACCGGACAGGTCTTCGGGCAGTGGTGATCCTCAACCAAACCTCAAAGGCAAGGCTAAGTACGAGGGTCCTAGGGCCCGGAGTTCAAAAAGCCAAGCCGGATGGGAAGGTTCCAAACCTTTGTCCAGGCCGGGCCAACCCGGCATCGTCATAAGGGGAAACCCTCCGCCAGACGATAAAGGCAAGGCCAAGGTGAGGGAGCCTCAGGCCAAAGTTTCTGTCGAGCCAATAAGGTCGTCAATTGAAGAAAGACCTAAACAGCTCGAACAAGCAAAGCCGCCAGTCAAAGCAAAATCGGTGCAGTTGCAACGCCCCCAAGGCCCCTACTGTGGACTGGCAGAGTTCCAAGAGTTGCCTCCTGAAATAATTGCTCAGGCAATCAATGCCACCTTCCAGGTTCAGCCGGAGGAGGCCAACTGGACTAAGGTCGCATCCAGAAAGAGCCGCGGCACTAGGGCTCTTAAGGAGCCAGCCCGGAGCAGAAAGCAAAATGCTGGGGGCAAACAAGTCTCACTTCCAAAGCAAAGTCCTCTTTCTTCTCAAGAGGCAGCACGCCAAAAGAAGCAAGAGAAGAATCACAGGAAGAATTTGAAGAGGAGGTTGAAGAAGCAAGTCGAGCAAGCAGCTGCTATGGAGGCCCCTAAGGAGCCAACTCCTCTACAAAGACTACAAAAGCTCATAGATGAGCTGGAGGAGTACACTCCCCCTCGTCCCACCAGGGTCGTCACTCTAGACGAATATATTCCTGGGACAAGCTTGGGCGCAAAGGCCCGCCTCTGCAATGGCTCCGGGAAATGGCCCACTGGCTCGAAGAAGGGGAAGACTTCCCAATCCCGGAGGAGCTCTCCTTATTCTACAAAGATGAGGAGCTCACTGTTGAGATGCTCGAGGAAATGCTGCAAGAGCTCTCCTGCAACATGGTGGCGATTCCGCCGCCCGACAACATTTATTCTCCGTCGGCTGATGACACGGGAGGCAAGGCTTCTATGGCAACATATCAACGTCGCTCGGCAAGAAATGGCCGGGGATGTGGCCGAGTTCGTGGCCGAGGACGTGGACGTGAAGGCCCCCTGGCCCTCGACCGGGTCATAATATTCAGAGGGGAGAAGCCGGGTCCTGTCCCAGAAACTCAAGTTCGGGGAATCCCTTTCATCCCCAGCCCCTCAGAGGGTTCAGGCTCTATCTCAGCGACTAAGCCGGGTGGCGTCGCTTTTATGATCACATCCTTCGATGAGGAAGAGGAGCCAGCCAAGTCGCCAAAGTGCGAGAAGGCGTCAAAGCAGGCCGGCCCCTCCAACAGGGACGAGCCCGCGAGCCAGGCCGGTCCTTCTAATGAAGACCAGCACGACGAGCCTTTGCCACCTCCGGAAGAGTCTTTGGCTCCGCTGTTCCAAGAAGATGCGGAAGGCCAGAAGGTGGAGGAGCGCCCTTCTAAGCGAGAGAAGCCCCGCCAGGCATCGAAGACTCTGGCGGAGATCATCCCGCCATTTGACAAGACCCGTGCTCGGGCGGACCGTAAGATCATTCATCATATGAAGCGGTTCCCAACAAATGTCACTATCTGGGAAGCCATCGCTTGGAGCAAAGATCTCAGAGAGGCTCTTGTCAAGATACTCCAAGACCCGGAGGCCTATGAAGCCCATGTTGCAAAACTGCAGGCTCAGGCATATGAGGCACTCACAACCAACATTTCCTTCACGGACGAAGACATGTTGCTGTCCTCTCCGTGCCACAATCGCCCCTTATATATGAGGGGGATGATCAATGGGCATGATGTCAATCGCATCCTGGTTGACGCCGGAGCGGCCGTCAACATCATGCCTTTGAAGACTTTCAAGTCTCTATATTTGACACCTTATTTACAAAAGGTGACTGCGGTCAAGATCTCGGGATTCAATCAGGGTTCCGAGGAGGCGCTTGGTAGGGTTGAGGTCAAACTAGCCTTGGCCGATTTTGTCACCCGAGCGACATTCTATATTATCAACTCCGACACATCGTACAAGGTACTGCTTGGGAGGCCCTGGCTCCACGAGAATTGGGTCGTCCCATCGACTCTGCATCAGTGCATTAAATATGCCAAGGAAGGGGAGCAACATACCGTCTTTGCAGATCAAACTCCGTTCCACCCCAATGAGTGTCATCTGGCCGATGCTTCGCTATATTTTGGGAAGCTCACTCTAGCAAACCCCGAGCCTATAAAAGACAAAGGGAAGCAAAAGGTGGACCATGAAGTCGAGGAAGGGCTGCTCTTCACTGTTAACCCAGACATGGTAAAGCTGCACAGGCTGAGCCTCAGTGCCGCCTCCAAGCCAACTCAACCAAAGAGGGGGAGTGTTGACTTCGAAGCCAACCTCATCAGCCGGGTCATTGACCGAGCACCTCCTTGCCTCCCAAGTGCCTTCAACTCTCGTCCCAACGGGAAGAGTATGAGGTGGAGCAGTTGAAGACCTTCACAGTCTCCTATCAACGGAGAAGGAGACGCAACAAGGGCAAGGGGGACAAGCCGATCATCTTTTACAAAGGTGATTTAGTCCCACCGTGCCCTCATGAAGATGATTTTGGCTGGGATATTCCCGTCGATGTGGAGCCAGAGCCAGTCCAGGAGATGGATGATATGCCTAAATACATGAAGGAAATGTGTAAAAAGCAGCACATCCTGCAGGCTCTGGACCCTGCGCGAGCAGCATATTTCCACCAGCTATGCAATCCTCCGCAAGTCCGTGGGCAGCCTCCCTTCTCCCGCAAAGACACGCGGGGGCTTGGCTATGATCAGGAAAGGGACTTCGAAGTCCACTTTGCAGTCAATGCTATAGGACTGCTACCTCCTCATCACGGGCAAGCTGAAGTTGAGCCCAAGATCGGCGACTCTGTAAGGGAGTCTGGTGAGGCGTCGCTGACAACGTCACCCGCAACAGAAGTCAACAATGACAACCCCTTAGAGGGAGAAGCAACCCAGTCTGCTAATCATCAACAAGACGGAGCAGGCCCTTCGACTTCAAGCCACGAGCAAGAGAGCTTCGAAGAATTTGAAGTCTACGAAGCAAACACTGATGATGAGGGAGACTTCGTCGACCTCCAACCAGCTCCACCGAAGCTTGAAGACGGTGGTCAGGCAACTGTGGACGAGTTGATTGAGATCAATCTCGGAAGCAAAAGTGACCACCGTCCCACCTTCATAACTGCTCTCCTCAGCGAGGAAGAAAGGCAGTCGTATCGACAGCTCCTAGAAGAGTTCAGGGATTGTTTCGCCTGGACTTATAAAGAAATGCCCGGGCTCGACCCTTCTGTGGCTGAACACGAGCTGGAAATACTTTCAACAGTCAAGCCAGTCAAGCAAGCTCAAAGGCGTATGCGCCACGAGCTGGAGCTAAAGGTCAATGCTGAGGTTGACAAGATGCTCAATGTGGACTTCATAGAGCCTTGCATGTACCCTGTGTGGCTCGCTAATATAGTCCCCGTCAAGAAGAAGAACGGCCAAGTCCGAGTCTGCATCGACTTCAGGGATTTGAACAAAGCATGCCCAAAGGATGACTTCCCTGTCCCAATCACCGAGACAATGGTTGATATGACCACTGGTCACGAAACCCTGTCTTTCATGGACGGGTCGTCGGGCTATAATCAAATCCGCATGGCCATCAAAGACAAAGACCATACGGCTTTCCGATCTCCTAAGGGGATCTTCAACTACAAAAGGATGTCGTTTGGTCTGAAGAATGCCGGCGCAACCTATCAAAGGACAATGACCAAGATCTTCAACGAGATGCTACATGACCTTGTCGAATGCTATGTCGATGATCTGGTCGTCAAGACGAAGAAGCGGGAGGATCACTTAGCTGACCTGCGTCGAGTCTTTGAAAGGCTTCGACAATTTCAACTCAAGATGAACCCAATGAAATATGCCTTCGGTGTCTCCAGCGGCAAGTTCCTAGGCTTCATTGTCAGGTACCGAGGCATAGAAATCGATCCTGACAAAATCAAGGCCATAAGAGGACTGCCTCCGCCTAAGAACTTGACAGAGCTCAGATCTCTTCAAGGAAGACTCGCCTATATTAGGCGGTTCATTTCTAATCTCTCAGGAAGATGTCTACCTTTCGGCAAATTGATGAAGAAGGGAGCACCCTTCATATGGGACGAAGACTGTCAGAAAGCCTTCGAGCAAATCAAGGAGTACTTACTGACTCCTCCTGTCCTAGGGGCACCCGTCAGAGGGAAGCCCCTTATTCTCTATATTGCTGCCATGGATGCCTCTTTGGGGGCTCTGCTAGCCCAGATTAATGAAGAGGGCAAGGAGCAGCCACTGTACTACCTCAGTCGAAAGCTGGTCGGGCCTGAGCACCGGTATGCTCCTATGGAAAAAGTGTGCCTGGCTTTAGTATTTAGTGTCAAGAAGCTAAGGCACTACCTGCTAGCTCATAGAGTGGAGCTCATCTCAAAATGTGATCCACTCAAATTCCTGCTCGGTAAGCCCGTCCTCTCCGGTAGGCTCGGCAAGTGGGCACTTATCATTATGGAGTTTGACATCACCTTCGTCCCACGCAAGGCGATCAAGGGGCAAGGAATGGCGGAGTTCTTAGCTGGGCACCCCGTGCCAGAAGATTCGCCACTCAACTTCGAGCTGCCCGATGAAGAGGTGTGTGAGACACGGAAAAAATCTAAGGAATACTCTTATCGTAGATAAAAGGTAGATTTTCGTTCTTTTTTGAAAAAGAAACATCCCCCCCCATCTGGGTAGAGGGTGATCCCGTGTATGCGCGTCGTATCAGACGATTTGGGTTCGAGTGCTGGACCTTTCCCCACTGACCGGAGTCAGTGTTGATTATATCGGCCTAACGTCCGAACACCTTTGTTTAACTGTCAAAGAGGTCCCAAAAGACTTCTACAAAGGTTCTGATGTGGAGGGCAAGCTCACTCGAGAGACTCTCCATGACCACTCATTTTACCACCAACACATAGAAACAACTAGATTAGGGCTAGGTCTGAGCAAAACCCTAAGATTTAGGCATAGAGGCGCAAATATGCGGAAGCCATAGGCATTTTTAAAGCAAGGGAAGTTTTCTGGACCCGGGGGTATTTTGGTAATTTTACCAACCCAGGGTATTTTGGTAATTTTCCAGGCCAGGGACATTTATGAAATTTTCTGGGCTGGAGTGGAAGTGAAACTGGATCTCTAACTCCCCAAGGCATTGAGGCTCTTTCTGGAGGGTTTCGAGGGCTCTGAGGCCATGTTTAGGTTACAGGGGTATTTTGGTAATTTTTCCAGACCCTAGACCTAGGTTTGGTATAATACCCGAGTGCTGGACTGAGCTGACAACACTTCCGGACTGAAGGAATGACAAGGGGCTTCATGGAAGGCACACATTTGTCAATTCGGCCGAAGGAGGGGTATATACACAATTTTCCAAAGTCGGGGGGTTTTCTTATAATTTTCCCACCCGAGGTTACATATAAAACATGCTGAATGCTTTTATAATTCCATGTGAGTACAAGGGTTGTCGGCGAGTCGTCGACTGTACAAACGTCCGCCTTGGAGCGGGAGATAGGGACGTAGTCCCAATTACAAAAGATTGCAGGGTATAACTGCAAATTACAGGACTTCGGTCTTTTACAATCCCGGGAAGGATATTTTTGTAATTTTGCCATTATAGGGGGCAGAAATACAAGACTTAGTCGTCCCGAGACGTAAAGACTTACAAACATGGCCCGCTGAGGGGCATAATTTTGAAACAAAGCCCGCTGAGGGGCATAAACGTAAATATACCCCGTAGGGGCATAAATACAAGACCCGGGGACTTACCCCACACGGGCCAAGACAAACGAACAAATGCTTCAAGTGTCTTCCGTAGGTTGTCACTTGTGTCTCCGTAGTATCCTCTTTTGGACCTCTGGGGGTCTATTTATAGAAGTGGGAACCTCCCCGGGAGTGTTCGACCCCGTACGGGTCCAACGGGATGAAAATGACCCCGGGGAGGTTCCATTTTCAAATTTTTTTAGTCCGTGCGCGGGAATGGAACCTCCCCGGGGTGGAGAGTCCCCGGGACGGTCCTGGACCGTCCCGGGGTCGCGGACGCCCGGGGGGAACCCGCCCGGGGTCGCAGCTCTCCGGGGGGGGACCTCCCCGGGGTCGCAACCCCCCCCCCCCGGGGACCTGCCCGGGGTCGCGGACCCCCGGGGGGACCTCCCCGGGGTCGCGCGCTCCCGGGGGGAACCTCCCCGGGGTCGCGGCCCCCGGGGGGGACCTGCCCGGGGTCGCGGCCCCCGGGGGGGGACCTGCCTGGGGTCGCGACCCCCCGGGGGGACCTCCCCGGGGTTGCGACCCCCCGGGCAGGACCTGCCCGGGGTCGCGGACCCCGGGTGGGTCCCTCCCGGGGTCGGGCGACCCCGGACGGGTCCGCCCGCCCAAGGGCGGCCCCGTGCGGGTTTGCCCACCTCCGGGCGGACCCGTCCGGGTGAGGGCGACCCCGTACGGGTCCCTCCGACCCCGGACGGGTTCCTCCGACCCCGTACGGGTCTTCCATCTCCAAGTTAGCCCATTTCTGCTTCAACTAAATAAAAGCGGAGGTATTTTTGCAAAGCAAAATTTGCTGCCAACAAATGCCCCCCACGGAACGTTCGTCAAAGCCGGGGCGGAGGCGGACGGTCCGTGCCCTCTGTAGAGCTGCACCTTACTGCTTCATTGCTTTCCAGAAAGCTGAGGGTTGATGCTGGCTTGCCTCGGAGAGGCTTGTTGTCCCGGAGTTGACGTAGGCCTGCTTCTGAGAGACTTGTTGGCCTAGAGTTGATGGGGGCTTGCTTCTGAGAGACTTGTTAGCCCGAAGTTGATGGGGGCCTGCTTCTGAGAGACTTGTTGGCCCGAGTTGACGTAGGCCTGCTTCTGAGAGCCTTGTTGGCCTAGAGTTGATGGGGGCCTGCTTCTGAGAGACTTGTTGGCCCGAGTTGATGGGGGCTTGCTTCTGAGAGACTTATTAACCCAAAGTTGATGGGGGCCTGCTTCTGAGAGACTTGTTAGCCCGAAGTTGATGTAGGCCTATCTCGAAGAGGCGCATCCATCTGAGTCGTCGTTGATTGACTATTGAGCTGTGATAGCTGGAGACTGACACTGGCCGACCCTTGGGGGTGCGTTTGGCCAAAAGTCATGGTGCTGGCTGACCACTAAGATGCCACTGAAGACGTGTCGGCTAACCGCTGAGGTGTGTAGCCGCAAGTTAAAGCTGGCTAACTGCTAAGGTGTCGCCAAAGTGTGCCGACTAACATCTGAGGTGTAGCCGAACATGTTGATGTGTCGGCTGACCGCTGAGGTATGTCGCCGAATGTAGAAGGTGGCTAATTGCTGACTTGTGATAGCCAAGGTTGATGTAGACCAGCCCTTAGGGCATGTTGGTCTGGATAGATGTCGGCCGTACACGGGCTGAGGCAACTCCTTTCTTTGCTTTAGCTTCAGCTAGTGAGGCTTCAAAGCTGCTTCAGAGTTTTCTGACCCTTGGGATGGAGTGGCCGAATGGTCCTCAACTTGGTGTAGCATTGCCAGATGCATGCATTTGTTCTCCCTCGGGACGCCTGGATGACTGAGCTTGCGTCTTTATGGGAGGAGTTTGTCCACCTTCGCGCTATTTAGAAAGCGGAGGCGGAGGACTCAGCTGACGATTCAGCAAGAGGAGGAGCAACTTTGTAGACTTCGGAGAGCCCAGGCTGAGGTGGGCGCCCAAGTCAAGGCCACTTACGAGCGCGAGCAGATGGCCTCCCAGAGTGTGGAGGCACTTTTGTGAGAGGTCCAGGGGACCGAAGAGTAGTGCAGTCTTGCCGATGTAGATTCTGCCATAGGCTTGAGGGGCTCCATGAGGAAGCTCTTCAGAGTAAGACTCGCCTTGCCGAGCTGAGGAGGAGCGAGTCTAGTGCTTGATAAGCCTTTTCTTCTTTTTTTTTTTTACTTTACCAGCCCTACCGCCCTTTCGGGTTTTCGCCAGGACTGGCCCCCTTTAGCTTTTTCCAGTGCGCCCTTTCGGGTTTTCACACTGAGGGGTACCCATTTTTGCCTAAGGCGCCCTTTCGGGTTTTCACCTTAGCCGGGTTAAAGCCTTTTTGCCCTTAATTGCTCTTCTAACAGAAACAACCAAGTCCGCTGGGGTCTCAATATTTTTAACCCCGTTTTTTCTTTCTTTCTTTTTTTGTCCTATAATGCCAAAAGGCGAGGAAAAGGTGGCACTCGCGTAGGGACGTGTGTGCCGCAGATGTGGGACAAGTGGGTAGATTTGATTGTTCGGGTGGGACGAATGAATCAAATCTGTAAGCCGAAAGGCGAAACGGGTTGGTAGCCTGAGAGGGCGTACTGAGACCAAACCCGAGAGAATAGAAACGAGCCGAAAGGCGTAATGGGTTGGCAGCCTGAGAGAGCATACTGAGGCCAAACCCGGTGAGATCAAAAGGTGTAATGGGTTGGCAGCCCGAGAGAGCATACTGAAGCCAAGCCCGGTATGACAAGATGGGTGGATTCGACTGTCCTAGTGGGACGTAATTAGCCCAATCCAAAGCTGAAGGTTGACCGAGTTAGCAACCCGAAAAGGGTGTGCATATGCCAAGCCCGGCTAGAACAACAAAGGAGTTGGTTTAACAGTCCGAAAGGGACATGCGGGTTAAACCTAGAGGCCGATAGGCGGGATGGTTGGCAGCCCGAAAGAGCATACATAGGCCAGACCCGAAACGACGGCAGGAAGGGATTCGACAGCCCAGGTGGGACGTATAAGTCAAATCCGTGAGCCGATAGGCAAATAGGGTTGGCAGCCTGAGAGGGCATGCTGAGGCCAAGCCCGTGGGGACAAAGGAGTACACTTGACGATCCCGGTGGGATATATGTGTCAAGTCTAAAGCCAAGAGGCGAGATGGGTTGACAGCCCGAAAGGGGCATGCAGAGGCCAGACCCAGAAGAAGAAACAGGGCGGCCTTGACAGCCCTAGTGGGACGTGAGAGTCAAATCCGAAGGTCGAAAGGCGAGATAGGTTGGCAGCCCGAGAGAGCATACTGAGGCCATTCCCGATGGGACATGTGCCAGAAGACACGATGGATTGGTAGCCCGAGAGAGCATACTGAGACCAGATCCCAAGAAGAGAAGATGAGCCGAAAGGCATGATGGGTTGGCAGCCCGAGAGGGCGTGCTGAGACCAATCCCAAGGAGGTTAGATGAGCCGAAAGGCATGAAGGGTTGGCAGCCCGAGAGAACATACTGAGGCCATTCCCTAGAATGAAAGAGGAGCCGAAAGGCATGATGGGTTGGCAGCCCGAAAGAGCATACTGAGGCCATTCCCTAGAATGAAACAGGAGCCGAAAGGCATGAAAAGTTGGCAGCCCGAGAGAGCATACTGAGGCCAGTCCCAGTGGGACAAGATAGTAAACGGGTTTAACTGCTCAGAAGAGACATATGAGCTGAACCCAGAAGCCGATAGGCGGAATGGGTCGGCAGCCCGGAAGAGGCGTACATAGGCCGAGCCCGATGGGACAAAGTATGACACCGTCAGAATGCCAGTGGGACTAGGTGTCATAGAACGACATGTAAGGCGTAGCCATGGCATCAATATGATTTTTTTTTTTTCGAGATGGGGTGGAGTCATTGACTTAGAGCCACCCATAGAATAGACAGAGAGAGGATTTTTTTTTTCACATTACCAACCTCACCGCCCTTTCGGGTTTTCGCCGAGGCTGGCCCCCTTTAGCTTTTTCCGGTGCGCCCTTTCGGGTTTTCACACCGAGGGGTTGCCCATTTTTGCCCGAGGCGCCCTTTCGGGTTTTCACCTCGACCGGGTCTGTGGCCTTTTTACCCTCAGCCAACCGTTGAAGGCTGACTGAGTCCGCCGGGGTATCAGTATTTTTAACCCCTTTTCTTTTTTTTGTTTTTTTTTTTGAACCTTCACTGAGGAGAGGTATTGTCCTGTGAGGACTGCTGCAGAAACTCTTGCGGTGGCGCATGGTAGAGCTTCATATGCTTGCCGTTGAGAGGAGGGAAGGGATTGTCTCCCTTGTGGTCAAGGACCGTATAGGCCCCTCCTTCGTAGACCTTCTGGATGACGTAAGGCCCACGCCAATTGGGCTGGAGTTTGCCGCTGGATCTTCCCGCGAGAACCTCCTTTTCTTTGACCATGACAAGGTCACCTTTCTTGAACGCCCGTTGCTTGACTAGCTTATCATAGGCACGTGTCATGCGGGCTTGATACACTTGTAAGTGTTTATAGGCTTTGAGTCTTTGACCTTCCAAGTTGGACAATTCCTCGAGCCTTCTTTCAATTTCAGATTGGTCTTGACCTGGCAATCCGGCGTGCACAGCAACACGGTAAGATGCTAGCTCGATCTCCACAGGGATCACTGCTTCAGCTCCGTAGACCAGAGAGAAAGGGGAACATCCCGTAGGGGTTTTGTAAATAGTCCGGTAGGCCCATAGGGCTTCGTGGACCTTCTCGCCCCAATCCCGTTTGCGGCCACCTACTATCTTGGACAGCAGCTTGCAGAGGGTTTTGTTGAAGGCCTCGGCCAACCCGTTGGCCTGGGGATTGTAGATCGACGACGCTCTCCAATCAATATGGAACTTGGCCGCCAGAGCATA
The DNA here is from genome assembly GCA_022559845.1 of Amorphophallus konjac. Taxonomy (NCBI): domain Eukaryota; kingdom Viridiplantae; phylum Streptophyta; class Magnoliopsida; order Alismatales; family Araceae; genus Amorphophallus; species Amorphophallus konjac. Next base: position 33,860,696 of record CM040129.1, read on the forward strand.
AACAGTCTTGTTCTTGAATGGCGTGCCATTGTCGGATATAATCCGACTGGGGGTGCCGAATCTGTATATGATATAGTGCCGCACAAAACGAGCAACTATCTCCCCCGTAACTTCCCGTAGCGGAATGGCTTCCGCCCACCTGGAGAAGTAATCAGTGGCAGCGAGTATAAACTTGTGCCCCTGGGACGATGGTGGGAATGGTCCCACAATATCCATACCCCACTCTGCAAATGGCCAAGTAGGCGCTGTTGGATGGAGCGGGTTAGGTGGCCGCCGAGGGACTGGGCCAAATGCTTGGCATTGATGGCATGTACGAGCGTATTGATTGCAATCTTCGTACATGGTGGGCCAGTAGAACCCTTTGAGCTTGATGCTATTCTTCATCTTGGCTCCTGCCTGGTGAGCTCCGCATAATCCGGAGTGAACCTCATGCATGACAGTCTTGGCCTCCTTGGATGAAAGACAACGGAGGAGGACCGATCGGTCCTTTTCATGGACGAGCCTGAAGAGCAGATCGTCAATCAGCTGGTAGGATGTCGCCCTGCGTAGCAGTTGCACCCTCTGAGCCCGATCGGGAGGGAGCCAACCGTTCTTCATCTTTATAATTGGCTCGCGCCAATCTTCTTCTTCAGGAGCATTGTCCTCTTGAATGTTGTCGACTTCGTAAACAGTGAGGCCGGATTCTTCGTCGAGCACACTTGGCATGAGCCTTCGGTGTCTGACTGTAATATTCAATTCTCCCTCAGGCGGGAGTTTTAGGGCTGCTGCCAACTTTGCAAGAGCATCAGCCTGGGAGTTGCTGCCTCTGGGGACATGGCCTATTTCAAATAGATAAAATTTTTCCTTGAGCCTCATGACGGCTGCATGGTAGGGGACGAGCTCCTTTTTACGGACATCATAGACGCCCAGTACTTGTCGGATGACGAGCTGAGAATCCCCGTACACTTTGATGCACTTGATATCTATCTCCAGTGCCAGTTGAAGCCCAATAATTAGTGCTTCATACTCTGCCTCATTATTAGTCAATGACTTCATGAGAGCGCAAGAGTTGTGGAGGATACCGTCTTGTGGAGACACAAAGACTACCCCCGCACCCGAGACATAGTCCGTAAGGCCGCCGGCTCTTTTGATTGTCCGAGAGGCACCATCAAAATATAACTCCCAGTATGGGAGGTCAAGGGTGAGGACGCCTGGCTCCATCTCAGAAGACTCCCCGATTTCTTGAGAAGGCACTAACACCTCTTCGTCGGGTAGCTCAAAGTTGAGTGGCGAATCTTCTGGCACGGGGTGCGCTGCTAAGAACTCCGCTATTCCTTGTCCTTTGATCGCCTTGCGTGGGACGAAGGTGATGTCGAACTCCATGAGGATAAGCGCCCATTTGCCGAGTCTACCAGAGAGGACAGGCTGGCATAACAGAAATTTGAGTGGGTTGCATTTTGAAATGAGCTCCACCCGATGGGCTAGGAGATAGTGCCTCAGCTTCTTGACAGCAAACACCAGAGTTAGGCACATCTTTTCCATGGGAGCGTACCGATGCTCAGGCCCGATCAGTTTTCGGCTGAGGTAATACAGTGGCTGCTCCTTGCCCTCTTCATTGATCTGGGCTAGGAGAGCTCCCAAAGAGGCATCCATGGCAGCAATATATAAGATAAGGGGTTTCCCTCTGACGGGTGCCCCTAAGACTGGAGGAGTCAGCAGATACTCCTTGATTTGCTCGAAGGTCTTCTGACAGTCTTCGTCCCATATGAAGGGTGCTCCTTTCTTCATCAATTTGCCGAAAGGTAGGCATCTTCCTGAGAGGTTAGAAATAAACCGCCTAATATAGGCAAGTCTCCCCTGAAGAGATCTGAGCTCTGTCAAGTTCTTGGGCGGAGGTAGTCCTCTTATAGCCTTGATTTTGTCAGGGTCAATTTCTATGCCTCGATACCTGACAATGAAGCCGAGGAACTTGCCGCTGGAGACGCCGAAGGCACACTTCATCGGGTTCATCTTGAGTTGAATTGTCGAGCCTTTCAAAGACTCGACGCAGGTCAGCTAAGTGACCCTCCCGCTTCTTTGTCTTGACGACCAGATCATCAACATAGCATTCGACAAGGTCATGTAGCATCTCGTCGAAGATCTTGGTCATTGCCCTTTGATAGGTTGCGCCGGCATTCTTCAGACCGAACGACATCCTTTTATAGTTGAAGATCCCCTTAGGAGATCGGAAAGCCGTATGGCCTTTGTCTTTGACGGCCATGCGGATTTGATTATAACCCGACGACCCGTCCATAAAAGACAAGGCTTCGTGACCAGTGGTCATATCAACCATTGTCTCAGTGATTGGGACAGGGAAGTCATCCTTTGGGCATGCCTTATTCAAATCCCTGAAGTCGATGCAGACTCGGACTTGGCCGTTCTTCTTCTTGACAGGGACTATGTTAGCGAGCCATACAGGGTACATGCAAGGCTCTATGAAGTCCACATTGAGCATTTTGTCAACCTCAGCATTGACCTTCAGCTCCAGCTCGTGGCGCATACGCCTTTGGGCTTGCTTGACTGGCTTGACTGTTGAAAGTATTGCCAGCTCATGTTCAGCCACAGAAGGGTCGAGCCCGGGCATTTCTTTATAAGTCCAGGCGAAACAATCCCTGAACTCTTCTAAAAGCTGTCGATACGACTGCCTTTCTTCCTCACTGAGGAGAGCACTTATGAAGGTGGGACGATAGTCACTTTTGCTTCCAAGATTGATTTCGATCAACTCGTCCACAGTTGCTTGACCACCGTCTTCAAGCTCCGGTGGAGCTGGTTGGAGGTCGACGAAGTCTCCCTCGTCATCAGTGTTGGCTTCATAGACATCAAATTCTTCGAAGCACTTTTGCTCGTGGCTTGAAGCCGAAGAGCTTGCCTCATCTTGCTGATGGTTAGCAGGCTGAGCTGCTCCTTCCTCTGAGGGGTGGTCATTGTCGACTCCTGATGAAGGTGATGGTGTCGTAGACACATCAGCGGACTCCCTCACAGAGTCATCAGCCTTAGGCTCAGCTTCAGCTTGCCCATTAGGGAGAGGTAGCAGTCCTATGGTGTTGACTGCAAAGTGGACCTCGAAGTCCTTCTCCTGGTCATAGCCAAGGCCCCTTGTATCTTTACGGGAGAAGGGAGGCTGCCCGCGGACTTGTGGAGGATTCCATAGTTGATGAAAATATGCCGCTCGAGCAGAGTCCAGAGTTTGCGGGATGTGTTGCTTTTTGCACATTTCCTTGATATACTCTGGCATATCGTCCATCTCCTGGACTGGCTCTGGCACCACATCGGCGGGAGTATCCCAGCCGAAGTCATCTTTAGGAGGACACGGTGGGACTAAATCACCTTTGTAAAAGATGATCGGTTTGACCTCCTTGCCCTTGTTGCGTTTCCTTCTCCGTTGATAGGAGACTATAAAGGTCTTCAACTGCTCTACCTCCTGTTCTTCCCATTGGGACACGAGTTGAAGGCACTTAGGCGGTAAGGAGATACTCCCATCAATGACCCGGCTGATAAGGTTGGCTTCAAAGTCCATACTCCGCCTTTCTGGTTGGGTCGGCTTGGAGGCAGCACTGAGGCTCAGCCTATGCAGCTTTACCAGATCTTGATTGACAGTGAAGAGCTGCCCTTCCTCGACTTCAAGGTCCATTTTTTGCTTCCCCTTGTTCTTTATAGGCTCAGGGATTGCTAGAGTAGGCTTCCCGAAATACAGAGAAGCATCAGCCAGATGGCACTCATTGGGATGGAACAGGGCTTGATCTGCGAAGACCGTATGTTGCTCCCCTTCCTTAGCATATTTAATGCACTGATGCAACGTTGAAGGAACGACCCAATTCTCATGAAGCCAAGGTCTTCCAAGCAGCATCTTGTAAGATGTGTCGGAGTTGATGATATAAAATGTCGCTTGGGTGATAAAATCGCCCAAGGCAAGCTTGACTACAACCCGACCAAGCGCTTCCTCGGAACCCTGATTGAATCCCGAGATCTTGACATCAGTCACCTTTTGTAAATAAGGTGCCAAGTATAGAGACTTGAAAGTCTTCAGAGGCATGATGTTGACAGCTGCTCCGGCATCTACCAGGATGCGATTCACATCATGTCCATTAATCGTCCCTTTCATATATAAGGGGCGATTATGACACCGAGAGGACATCAACATGTCTTTGTCCGTGAAGGTGATATTTGCTGTGAGTGCTTCATATGCTTGAGCTTGCAACTCTGCAACATGGGCTTCATACGCCTCTGGATCTTGAAGTATCTTGACAAGAGCCTCTCTGAGGTCTTTGCTCCAGGCAATGGCTTCCCAAATAGTGACATTTGTTGGGAACCGCTTCATATGATGAATAATTTTGCGGTCTGCCCTGGCACGGGTCTTGTCAAATGGCGGAATGATTTCCGCCAAGGCCTTCGGCACCTGGCGAGACTTCTCCCGTTTAGGAGGGCGCTCCTCCGTATTCTGGCCTTCCGCATCTTCCTGGAATAGCGGAGCCAAAGACTCTTCTGGAGGTGGCAAAGGTTCTTCAGGCTGGTCTTCATTAGAAGGACCTGCTGGACTTACGGGCTCGACCCTGTTGGAGGGGCCGGCTTGCTCTGACGCCTCCTCGCGCTTTGGCGACTTGGCTGGCTCCTCTTCTTCATCGGAGGAGGTGATTGCGAAAGGGACACCACCCGGCTTAGCCGTTGAAGTGGGGCCTGAACCCTCTGAGGGGCTGAGGATGAAAGGGATTCCCCGAACTTGAGTTTCCGGGACAGGACCCGGTTTCTCCCCTCTGAATATTATGACCCGGTCAAGAGTCGGGAGACCTTCACGTCCACGTCCTCGGCCACGACCTCGGCCACGTCCCCGGCCATTTCTCGCCGAGCGGCGCCGATATGTCGCCATAGGCGCCTGGCCTCCAGCGCTATCAGCCGTGGGACAATCAATATTGTCGGGTGGCGGAATCGCCACCATGTTGCAAGAGAGCTCTTGCAGCATTTCCTCGAGCATCTCGACAGTGAGCTCCTCATCTTTGTAGAATAAGGAGAGCTCCTCCGGGATTGGGAAGTCTTCACCTTCTTCAAGACGGTGAACCATTTCTCAGAGCCATTGTAGAAGACGAGCTTTGCGCCCAAGCTTGTCCCAGGGAATATATTCGTCTAGAGTGACGACCCTGGTGGGATGAGGGGGAGTGTACTCCTCCAGCTCATCTATGAGCTTTTGAAGTCTTTGTACAGGAGTTAGCTCCTTAGGAGCCTCCATAGCAGCGGCTTGCTCGGCTTGCTTCTTCAACCTCCTCTTCAAGTTATTCCTGCGATTCTTCTCCTGCTTCTTTTGGCGTGTTGCCTCTTGAGAAGAGAGAGGAGTTTGCTTTGGCAGTGGGACTCGCTTGCCCCCAGAATTTTGCTTCTTGCTCTGGGCTGGCTCCTTAGGAACCTTAGTGCCACGACTTTTTCTGGGGGCAATCTTGGTCCAATTGACCTCCTCCGGCTGAGCTTGGAAGGTGGCATTGATTGCCTGAGCAATTATTTCAGGAGGCAACTCCTGGAACTCTGCCAGTCCACAGTAGGGCCTCTGGGAGCTTTGTAGTTCCACCGACTTTGTTTGGTCTGGTGGGTTGGCTTGCTTGAGCTGCTGAGGCCTTTCTACAATTGGCGGCCTTGCTGAGCTGACAGAGGCCTTAGCCGGGATCTTTGCGGGCTCAAGGGGTTGAGTCCTTTCCCCGACTAATGGCCTTGCTGACTTGGCAGGAGCTTTGGCTGAAGGCTCTGACGCCTTGGCTTTGCCTTTGTTGTCTGGCCGAGAGTTCTCTCTTAGGACGATGCCGGGCTGATTCGACCTGGGACGGACCTTGGAACTCTCTCCCGCAACTTGGCTTCTTGGGTTCTGGACCTTAGGCCCTTTATAGGTGGCCGTGGCCTTGCCTTTAGTGAGTAATGGGAATTCATCATTTTCCGTAGGCTCGCTTGGCCGGACTAATCGGGAGAAAGCTTCAGTTTCTCGTCGGGCCGGCTGGAGTGTCTCTCTGGCGGCCTCTGCAAGGCGTAACCTTGTCATGGAATTCCCCTGATGATCGACAACCCCTCTCTGGATGAGGGCTTCAATGAAGTCTTGAACCTCTGGGCATTGCCGAGTGGGGTGAGACACCCTTGCATGATACTTGCAATAGCGGGGGTGTATCTTGGCTGTCTCATTGTAATAAGACGGTGGGTCATGTGTCAGCACCCAGTCATCCTCTAGAAGTTTATCAAAAATCTTCTCAGTGTCTTCCTTAGGAAAAGAACACTGATGAGAGGGTCGCCACCCTGGATACCAGAGTGTGGACTTGGGCGATTGGGAACTGGCTCCCTGGGAACTAACTCCCTCCTCCTGCGGCTCGGGGAACTGGAAGGCTGCTGCAGCATGAATGACGTTGACGGAGAAGTGAAGACTCCTTCGTGCATGTGGCTGCGGTGGGTCGACTAGAAATTCGCCCATATCCACCTTCCCTCGCTTGATTAAGTCTTCGGCGAGGTCCTTGAATGGCTCACAGTTGTGGATAACATGGCCAACAACTTCATGATATGGGCAATAGCCCTGATGAAAAGCAGCGCCTGGCGTCTGCTCCAGAGGTGACGGGCTAATCAATCCCGCCCGTTGACATGCGAAGAAGATATTGGGAGTTTTCTCGCAAGGGAAGGAGTATAACTTCTCTGGGAGCTCGACTTGAAGTGGAGCCTCCACATCTTCCGGTGAGTCCTCCTCGTCTTCAGATGAATCTGGGGATTCTTCAGAGAGCCAACCTCTGAGCGGAGCCCGACCCGTGGGTGATACACCCGCCTCCCGTATGTGGGCTGGAGCTAACCCCCTGGCAAATGGGCCAAAAGGGAAGGTGGACAACTGCTGATCAATGCTCTCTAGGAGCTGCAGCAAGCGCCTTTGTTCCCGTCGTAGCTGTCGGACTTCCCCTCGGATCTTCCGGATAGTCCTCCGCAGCGCCAAACATTCTGGGAATGGAGGAGGAGTGGCTTTGGGGCCACCATTGGGCTGTCGACTTGAGGGCCCGGCTTCGGAGGCATTGGAGCTTGAAGCCATCGCCACCATATGGACCACGTTAGCCGACCGGTTCGATCGGCTCCAGGGATGAGGCTGGGGTGGGTCGACTGCATGGCCCAGCATATTTACCAGGCCCTTTTGAATGAGCTCTTCTGCTATATTCTTGAAAACATAGCAATCCCCGACCGTGTGACCCAACCTCCGGTGATACACACAATAGGTTGGATCATCTGTCTTATCCACCTCCGCGGGCTTTCGCGGGTCCGGCAGAGTGACGAGCTGCTCCTTCATACATAGATCAAAGAGCATCTTAGTATGCTCCTTTCTGAAGGAATAAGGCGTCTTCATGTTCTCCGCTAAGAAAGACACATTTGTCTTATCACCAGACTTCTTGCCTTTCCCTTTGGACTTTCCTTCCCCTTTATCTCCATTCGTCGGGGAGAAGTCCACGGCATTCACCTCCTTACCGCTAGCCAGACGGTCTTTGGAGGGTTTGCCTTTTGTAGAGGTTTGTACAGGGTGATCAGCGAAGAACATCTCAATCTCCGCCACCACCGTGTTGAGTTGGTCGAAGCCTCTGATATTGGAGCCTAGAAGCTTTTCACTGACTTCTGCCGAGAGACCCCTGCGGCAGATAGTGATTGCATCTTCAGGCGTCGGAGGGTTATCGCAGCGCATGCTGACGTCCCTCCATCGCTTGATGAAGTCCAATGCTGTTTCACCCTTCTTCTGTCGAAGGGAACAAAGCTCTGCTAGGGAGACCTTGCGTTCGACCATTTGGAAACGGTCGACAAACTTCTTCTGCATATCAGCCCAATCAGATACTGAGTTGGGCTTTAACCTTGAATACCATTGGAAGGCGGTGCCAGTCAAAGACGTGGCAAAATACCGCAGCAAGTATGCCTCTTCTAAGGCTAATTCACCCATGGCCGTCATGTAATAGGCCAGGTGTTCATGCGGAGAACCCTGCCCGTTGAATTTCTGGAGCTTCGGGGCTTTAGGGCAATCCGGTGGAAGCTTCTTGAATTGGTGATGGAGGGGATAAGGCACGCTGTACAAATCAACGGTAGCCACCCCCTCGCCATGTTGAGCAAACTTCGCTTCCACGATGTGCTCGATCATCTGCTTCTGCGCCATGAGGCTTTCTGCGGCAGGAGTAGCAGATGACCGCGCATTGGCTTCATGCGGCGGGACTTCAAAGTCCACCGCCAGTGGGAGTCTTGCAGCGGTGACAGAGGCATTGGCTGCTGCTGGAATGGGAGAAGGCTGCTGATCCGCTCCAGCCGGTGCCGCCTGAGGCGGGGAAGGAACCTCCTTTTCGCGTAAAAGCGACTGTAGCAGGTTCTTGAGCTCTTGGTTTTCCCGTTGGAGCTCGTCCAGCGTGGGGGCCCGTGGTTCCTCCCCCAGCTCTTCTTCGCGCCTGGAGTGACTGTCCCCATCAATACTGTGGACGTCTTCCTGGCGTTCTTCTTGCCGCGCCGGCTCAGGCTGAGAGGTACCGGCGGCCGGCACCTGTTGAATTTGTGCCAGGCCCCGGGATTCGGACCTTGACCTCCTCGTATATTGAAGAGGCTGATTGAGTTCCCCCGAGGTGCCTTCAGGCTGTTTTTCGCCGGAGGTGGCGTAACAGGTGAACACTTTGACAGTGTCATCGGTCACCTGGACCACCCGCTTTTTCTTGGGCGGTTGTCGCTCCGGCTTGGGCGGCCTCCCAAGTCTGTCGAAGACAGACATTCGGGATGTGACTGCTTGAGGTGAGCGATCCTCCTCCGTGTGCGTGGAACTGGCCCACGGGGAAGTCGGCCGCACCTTCTTGCCAGCTCCGCGGCGCTTCTGCCCCCGTAGGGGCTGATTTGTAAATTACGGAGAAACTGAGGCCTCAGTGCTTGTCGGACTCCGCACTCGTCGAAGATCCGACATGCGAAAAGGCTCCTCCGCCCTCGCGCGCCTTATAATTCGGGCCTCCTCTTTGGTGACCCAGATCTTCTTCAAATGGAGCTGATGCTCCTCAGTTGGGTTGCCCCCTGTCCTTGGACGGGGAGCTCGTGGCCTGGGCCTTTGCAAAACGCGCGGAGTTGCCGTAGGTACGGCAAACTTCTCCTTCTTCGCTCCTTTCTCCCGGACTTGCCGGAGGGGCTCGAAGCGGTTGGAGGTAGAGATAGTCGGGACATGACGATCCCGTGGCATAATCGGCTCACCTCCATCGAGTCGGATGCGGATGTCTCCGACAATCACAGTCTTGCCGGAGCGCGAGACAGCCGCTTCGGGCCTTGCACCCTTGCGGCTTCGGCGTTGCCCCCATTGAGCAGGTACAGCACCTCTGAGGGTAGTGTAGATCTATTTAAAAATCTACTTAAGGAATATATCAAAGACAAGGCATGCAATAATCAATAATGGAGAGAAAAATGTGCACGAGGTGCACAAGGGGAGTGTGTGTGATCGCCAGAGACGCGAACGCCTCAAAAGATATAACAATTAATGAAGGGGAGAGATCGCGAAGAATACCTTGAAAGTGCGGGGATGTGAGTGCTCCTTTTCTCTTCAAGATCGGCCGGCCGATGAAGAGAGTCTTTCAATCAATTACCCTTGTAAGAAAGACAACAACACCAATAAAGATATGCATTAGAACATGGTGTGTAGTATCAAATCCTAAATAAAGATGAGCATGAAATCATGGTGAAGAACACACCTTAAGGGGATTGCCCTTAAACCCCTATGCAAAGAGGGTGTGGGGAGCTATGATGAATGCATGAATGTGAAATGAAAATGTAAAATATGAGTAAGGGGGAAAGAGTGCAAGAGTTGCACTTAGGGGAGATCTCAACGTAGTTGAGTTGAAGTTTAATAACAAAAGGATGAATATGCATGCAGATGAACAATGATAATAAAAGAAGAAGATAAAGGACAAAGGAAGCCTGTTGCTTTTGGCTTTGAATGCTCGATGGGGAGAACACTTCAAAAGGGATGACGAAATTAAGCATAAGAGGAGTTCCTCCTTCAGCCAGCGGCAGCAGCAACCTGTGAAGAAAGAAGAAGAAAAAAAAAAAACAAAACAAAACAAACAAAACAAAACCGCAGAAGAAGAGAACAAAGAAGAAGAAGAAGAACCGAGGGAGGGAGAAAAAAAAATGGGCGGCTAACCTATTAACCGAGGCCAAAAACCTCTAGTAATAAGATAGAAAAAGGAGATAAGAAGGGAAGAGACCAAAATAGGGAAGAGATCAGAACGGGCAAGAGCCCAAATAGGGGAGGATTAAGCTGGGTAAGAGCCCAAACGAAGCAGGAGTCTCTCTGGGAAAGGCTGCGTTCGTTCGGAGCACAAAAGTGAAACACGACTTGGTTCAGGGCGTCAATTGTTGAATTGACGACTTTCGCAGAGGGCGTTTCTTAACAACACGTCTTATATGAGGGCGTTAATTCAAAAATCAAATTTTAGAATTTATTTGAAAAATTGTAAAACACGTCTGTGTCAAAGGCGTTAATTAAAACACGCCCTAACAAAAGACGTTAATTCAAAATATTCAAAATAGGGCCATTTTTCATTTCTCAATATTATTTTCCCATTTTTTAGGTGAAGGTGCATCTCGTCGCCCTGATTCCAACGACTATTTTTGCGAATTTTTCTGACACCCGGAAGGCCACCAAATCACCTCTGGAAGGGGTTGAAAAATAATAATAAAATATTACATTTGAAAGACACGCCCTCACTTGAGGCGTGAATTCATTTTTTTTAATTTTTTTATTCAAAATAACGCCTTATGCTAAGTCGTTAATTCCTGAAAAATTCCGAAAAATTCCCAGAAAAATCCAGAAAAATAGGAATTTGATAGAAATGACGCCCTGACAATATGTCGTTAATTTTTTTAGAAACGCCCAAGCCTAAGTCGTTATTTAAAAGACGCCCCAAGCCAAGTCGTTAATTCAGAAAAATAGGGAAAAATGCCCAGAAAATCCAGAAAAATCCAGAAAAAATCTAGAAAAATCCAGAAAAATAGGAGAAAATAGAAAAAAATAAGGAAAGGGTGAAAAAAGGAAGAAACCCAAGAAAAGTGAGAAAAACCACTCAAATAGAACTAATTTGAGGGTCAAATTGGGCATTACAAGGTAATATGAGATGTACTCATAATAACGTCAATTTTGGCGTGTCTACAGCTGTCCCGCCTTGGCGTCTGCTTTGCAAGGGAGCAGAGCAAACTGAAAAGTAGATGCCAAGGTGTGATGAGACACGCAATCAACATTACTTGATGAGAATTGAAATCAGAAGCACGAGATGAAGTAATCTCGGGAAATCCAACGAAATCAGCGATGTTTGGATAAAGGGGGAGGTGTGCACGCGGTGCACGAAGGAGATAAAATAAAATGATCAACTTCCAGCGCGGTGGAAGTACCTCAGGTCACAAACCTGCAAGTTTCACCATTGGGGAGCGGTTACCAGCCAGTGGACGTGCTGCAGCCAAGGTGGATCAAGGGGAAAATGATTAAAATAAGATGATAGAAATCCAAACAAGGAGCTTTCGAGAAAATGACCCAAAACAGCGTCAAAACGAACTGAGGACACAATTCGGCATGGAATATCTCATATCAAAGATCAAGATCAATTTGGCTCCCAAACAGCTCATCAGAATGATTTTTTCAACAGTTGATTCAAAGTCCTACATGAATGCATGCTGGGTTTAAAGGGAAAATGAAAACAAATGAAAATATAATATAATCAAGGATAATATTGTTAAACTGCCCAGACTGGGTCAAGAAACCGATTCTGCGAGCTGATACTAAGCCGAAGCCCGTTTATCCGCGCACCAACTCGCAAAAGGGAACCATCGTCCCCGGTCTTGGACGGCTCGACGGCCTATCCGTATGACTAAGACTCCTCTGGAATCATCATTGTTTTTGATGAAGGGGAACTCAAATCCCAGATTTACCAAAGCCACAAGGTCCTTGATATAATCTAATAGCGTATTAACATATAGTAAAATGCATACAGGGAGATTGTGATAGCAATGGGCACATGGGGGAACTGAGAAATGAGCTGCCGTCACCGTGGGGGCTTGAATAATGATGATGCCCATTCGGTGGGACCATGAGCTTCTTATCCTGCGCTCAAAGATTCATCAGCCAAGATATAAAACATATAACAAGCAATGAATAAGGCCTTTAAGCATAGCATAGCAAACATAGCCATGAATAACACATAGTAGGGCAAAGCATGGATAACATGAATAGCAAGGCATTGCAAAGCATCATTATTTGTTATATTGTCATGAGGAGACAATCTGGCTAATCAAAATTGGAGCTGAATGATTGAAAATCGAGAAAATGCCCAGGGAGATATGAGGAATTGATAATCAAATGCCCAGCGGCAAGTCATGAAAAATGTCGGGAAGAATCAATGGATTGATAACAATGAGTGAAAGGGGACTCATCCCGTGCTCCTGGTCCTTGCAAAGTTTGTTGTTCCTGCAAAAGGCACCATCAGAAAATACAATGCAAAATTTTTGGAGTTTTGAAATATGCAAATTTTTATGAGTTTTGAAAAAGATATTCAAATTTTTATGAGTTTTGATCAATATGCAAATTTTTGAGGGTTTTGGAAAATATTCAAATTTTTATGAAGTTTTGAGAAAGGAATATTCAAATTTTTATGGATTTTGGACAAGAAATATTCAAATTTTTATGAAGTTTTGAGAAAGGAATATTCAAATTTTTGTTTGATTTTGGTTATATTCAAAATTTTTTGGATTTTGGTTTAGACATAGCTAATGCAGCATCCAAGGGTGTTTTAAACCATTAACTAGGGGTCCTCGTTCCTTCCCCTTTTGCTTAAAACTGCCCAAAGCTGGGCGTGCATTGCAAGGTGGCGTCCTATAACCGACTGCCTTTGATCAACGGTGCCCCTACCAAGGCCATACCCGAGAAACATTCGGTCTTGGAGGGAGAAGAGAAGAATAATTGGAGATAAGCTTTATGCAGGATGAGAGATATCAAGACTTGAATTCCTTCCAAGGTGTTAACCCTCAAAGAGGTAGTCTGTTGCGCTGGGGCTTTGTGCCTTTGATTTTTAGACCCTTGACATGCATACGACCAGGGTTTTCCTTGCGGGGACTTTGCCACTCTTGACATGCCATAATTCATAATTTTGAATTTATTGAAATTTTGACTTGATTTTCATAATAACCCTTTTGGCTAGATATATATCATAAAACTCATATGAAAACTCATATTAATTTTGGGTCAAGACTGCCCCTATTTGAGACTCCTCTCGTATTGGGATTACCAAGGTTGGTCATCTTATCCGTCAACCTCTTGCCCCTGCATACGGCCGAGTGAAGAAGAGAAAAAGACTTTCAGATACACTCATGGCATGGCCAAAGTAGGGACGATGTTTTACCAAAGGAGCCGGCTAAGGACGCCGTGAAGTGTGTGGAATGCCCAACCGAGGGTTACTTTTAAACAAGCGGGGAGAGAATGTTGAATTCCCAATGCTGGGTTCTTTATCAACCAAAGGTGCTGCATAGCAAGCCTAAAGACTCTTTTGAGAGTGATTTAATTAAACAAAAGTCTAAGATAAAGGTTTAAAACACCACTCTTAATCTCGTTAAGAAGCACTTGATTTTGAAAATCATGCGTGAAGTAATGAGAAAATGATATCATTAAAATGCATACTTACGCCAATATGTTACCTTGCGACCTTTGTAGAAGCAGCTGCCGCGAGAAGCGATCTTGATCATCAGGGGATTTGTCCTCTTTGGCAGTCAAAAGGATTGGAAGCAAAAGATTTTGGGAGTGGCTTAACAAGAATGAGTGGTGTTCAAACCAGACTCAGACGAATAAGGAGAAAAGGAAGAGAGGCGAGGGCTAGAACTCCCTCACTAAGGTGTGGAGACCCTGATCACATGAAAGGTCTACAGAAGGAGAGGAGAATTAGAAGGAGGAGTGAGGACTAAAGCCTCGAAAGCAATGGGAGAAAGGGCAGATGCCCAAGGCAGTGGATGCGGAAGAAGTTGGGTCGGACCCGGAATTAGGAGGAATCAGAAGGAGAAATTGGTAGATAGAAAGAGGCGGATCTAGAGGGTCCGGAGGCGGTGGAGGAGAATCCTGATAAGAGGAATCATCCGGAGGCTCCGGAGGGATGACAAAAGAAGGGACGCGATGCCCTGGGGAGAAATAGGGAAAAAGATGATGAAAAAGGTGACGGAACAGGAAGAAGAGAATAAAAGATATGAAGTCCCGGAGGAGCAAGAAGATGAATCGAAAGAAATATAGAAGGTCCGGAGGTTCCGGAGGAATGAAATCAGGAGGGTCGCGATGCCCTGGGAGATGATAGAGAGAATGAGACGGAGAATCCGGAGGTTCCGGAGGAAGCAAATGGAAAGGGGCGCGATGCCCGAGGAAAAGATGGAGAGAATCCGGAGGTTCCGGAGGAGTGAAACCAGGAAGGAGAAGGTGGAAAGGGGCGCGATGCCCGAGGGGAAAGTCCGGAGGTTCCGGAGGAAGCAAATAAAGAAGGTGGAGAGGGGCGTCGTGCCCAAAGGGAAAATCCGGAGGTTCCGGAGGAATAAGGTGGAAAGGGGCGCGATGCCCTGGGAGAAAGTCCGGAGGTTCCGGAGGAATAGAATCAGAAAGGGCGAGATGCCCAAAGAGGAGGGATAAAATTCCTGGAGGTTCCAGGGAAATGGCAGGAAGGGGGACGCGATGCCCCAAGGGGAGTGGATAAAAGGATGAATATGAATGAGATGGGAAATGCGGAATATCCGGCGGTGCCGGAAGGTGAGGAAGATACGGGTTTGGAAACCCGGGAAGCAGGAGGTGCAAATGCATGTAATGGGATGGATGCGATGAATGCATGAAATGCAAAGAATATGAAGAATGTGAAGGGCGAGAGGATGAGATCCTCCTCCTATCCCTGGGAATGGCCCATGAAGAAGAAGTGATAGAGATGGATGAATAGAAAGTGGAACAAATAAGGGATGGTCCCTTAGCATCAAGGTAACTGCCCCTCCATGGCGGTGAACATGTACGAGAAATAGCCCCTGCCGAGACTTCAATGGTGAATGTCAACTCCCTTGGAGAGTGCAAAGTAATGGTGTGAGGGAGTTGTAAAGTTGAGCTCAGAAGCATCATGTTGCCCGGGGGTTCAAGATTTGGAAGTTGGAACAGAGGGTGCCCTGCCCGGCCCTTACACAGCATCAGTGCTTGGCATGACGGTGACTTGGCCTCTTCAATCATGCTTGGCACAATAACCCGGATTGGCATCCGGCAAATGAATTCTTGAATCTTGAATGGCACAGTCGTGGCCAAAGTCTTCTTGCCCGGCTCTTGCTTATCTTCGGCACAAGTAGCTGCAGAAGCACGCCCCTTCCGAGTAACAAAGGGAGGTGAGGCGGAGGCGGAAGGCTCCGTGGATGGTGGAGTTATAATGGAAGGTGTTGGCGTAAGTGGAGGCGGAGGTTCAAACACATCGAGTTTCTCCCTTTGCTTGCAAGCGGTCGGGATTGGCTCGGGTGCAAAAAGTGGTGGATCCTGCTCAGAATTAACCATAGGTAAAGGCGAAAGGCTATGTGATGGAGGTATGGGTTTTGGGGTTAAAGGCATAATGGAGGGTAATGGTGGTGAAATTGGGTAAGTGGAGGCCGAGGTGGAGGCTAATGGGAGGCTGATTAGGGAAGGTTTAATGATGGGTTCGACGGAGGCTAATGGTGTGGAGGTAGATGGCTTAACGGGTGGAGGTTTAATGGTGGAAGGCTTGGGGGAAGCCAGTGTTGCGGGGGTTAATGGTGTAATAGGAGGAGGTGTAATGTATGCGGTGTCAAGGATAGGAGGAGACTTACAATGTGCCGGTGTGGGTGATTGAAGTATCGACCCATCATCGTAACACCAACTAGTCTCATAAATAGGGATTGGATCGGGGATGGTTTCATCCTGAGCAGGAGGTTCATCGAATGAAAGTGGAGGGAGCGGGAAATTAAGGAAACTCGGAAGGGGTGCCTGCGGAGCTTCATCATCATCGTACGCTGCCTCAGATTTTTCAATTGCCGGCTCTTCCTCGCTTGGAATGCCGAAGTCATAATCATCCATCCTGTCTTTCCATTCATTCTCCATCTTTGTAATTTCGTCTAAAGCGGCATGGAGAGGATTGACTGGAGTAGGAGGAGCCGTGACCCTCTTTATTTGTTCCTCCATCAAAGTAATCTTATCGAGCAGAGTTTGCTGGAGGGGTGTAACATGAACAACAGGAGGTTGGCAGGGCCTTGAAGGAGGAGGGGCCGCATAAAAAGGCCGTGGAGGGGAGTTGACGGGATGACCCGTAAAAGAACCCGGACGGGCCGGATTGCAAGGAGTAAAAGGGCCTCGGGGCCGTGATGGAGGAGGAATAGAAGGAGGCGGGTGTCGGACCACCCGAGTAGAATGAATAGGGGGAGATGGGTAATGGGCTACCCGAATATGATTGGAAGGAGGAGGTGGGTGATGGGCCACCCGTGTAGAATTGGAGGGAGATGGGTGATGGGTCACCCGAATAGAATTGGAAGGAGGTAGGTGATGGGCCACCCGTATAGAATTGGAAAGAGGGGGAGATGCATGAGATGTACCCTCAACGGCAGCCTTAAGGGCTTGGATCTGTTGAGGGGTAAGATGATCTAATGCATGGATGATTCGAGAGACCTTCTCGTCATTGGGAGGAGACGGTCCCGAGGGAATAGTGGCCTGAAATTGAGTAGGTGGACCATGAGAATGGACATTGCCCATGGGTTGGGTATGACCATGAGAATAAGGACGTGGTCCCTTGAAAGAATGGTGAGAATGCTGATTAACATGTTGAAATTGAGGATATGAAGTGCTAGGTTGTGCATCCTCATGAATTGAATTGAACATGTTTCTATCATGGTAAGCCATTATATAATCAAAAATTCTCAATAATTATGCAAATAAGCACACAAGTTGGAATGGTTACCGTGATTTTTGATTGTTTTAAACCTTGGTGAATTAATGATTTTTAGCAAAGTTTTGAATGATTCACACAAGGGGGGGGGAGCCTAGTTTCAAATGAGATTTGAACTCCAATGCCAACTAAGAACCCTCTCTCACCACGTATAGGCCGACTAACTCGGGACTTCAAAAGGGTACAACCTGCCCGGCGTCCGTGAGGGAATCCACGGGTGCGGGGACTTATGGAGGCTTGGTTTAGGAATTTCCAATCCAAAGAGACGGAATGCTCAATGGAGGGTCGTTCCTTCACCAAGGGGGTGTGTGGCTCCTAGTATGTGGAGAGAGGAGGTCTCCCAAACCAATGCAAAATGAATGAATGAATGAATGCAAGATATAAGCAAAAATATGATACAGTGATAAACAAAGGGGTTCGGTGAAAACACAGGAATAAGACGCCCTGGGGCAGGGCGCTACCAATCAAAAGACGCCCTTTGGCAGGGCGTGAATCACTGTGGGAGGCCCACAGGCAAGGTAAAACACGCCTTGATGAGAGGCGCTACCAATAAAAGAGACGCCCTGGGGCAGGGCGTTAATTATCAACGATGCACAACCAAATAAAGAGACGCCCAGGGGTGGGGGCGTCAAATCATGAAAACGCGCCCTGATGAGAGGCGCTACTAAATAAAGAAACGCCCTGTGGGAGGGCGTGAATTATTTCAAACTCCCACGGCCAGCAGAGTGGAAACACTCACAGTCACAGAGGCAATCATCACATATGATTATCAAGATAAAAACATGCTCATCAAAATTTTAACTAAGTGGAGATTTTAAAACAAATCTATTCAATTGACAAATCACTTAGGGGAAAGTGCAAAGCACAATGGAGGGTGCCCGAGGGGCACAAAGGAAAGGGTACCGAGGGTACCAATGGGAAAGGGCACACTTGGGTGCCAAAGGGAAAGGGGTAATCAAATGAAAAACAAAAAGGGTCCCACCGTGATCGCCAATTTGTAGATCTATTTAAAAATCCACTTAAGGAATATATCAAAGACAAGGCATGCAATAATCAATAATGGAGAGAAAAATGTGCACGAGGTGCACAAGGGGAGTGTGTGTGATCGCCAGAGACGCGAACGCCTCAAAAGATATAACAATTAATGAAGGGGAGAGATCGCGAAGAATACCTTGAAAGTGCGGGGATGTGAGTGCTCCTTTTCTCTTCAAGATCGGCCGGCCGATGAAGAGAGTCTTTCAATCAATTACCCTTGTAAGAAAGACAACAACACCAATAAAGATATGCATTAGAACATGGTGTGTAGTATCAAATCCTAAATAAAGATGAGCATGAAATCATGGTGAAGAACACACCTTAAGGGGATTGCCCTTAAACCCCTATGCAAAGAGGGTGTGGGGAGCTATGATGAATGCATGAATGTGAAATGAAAATGTAAAATATGAGTAAGGGGGAAAGAGTGCAAGAGTTGCACTTAGGGGAGATCTCAACGTAGTTGAGTTGAAGTTTAATAACAAAAGGATGAATATGCATGCAGATGAACAATGATAATAAAAGAAGAAGATAAAGGACAAAGGAAGCCTGTTGCTTTTGGCTTTGAATGCTCGATGGGGAGAACACTTCAAAAGGGATGACGAAATTAAGCATAAGAGGAGTTCCTCCTTCAGCCAGCGGCAGCAGCAACCTGTGAAGAAAGAAGAAGAAAAAAAAAAAAACAAAACAAAACAAACAAAACAAAACCGCAGAAGAAGAGAACAAAGAAGAAGAAGAAGAACCGAGGGAGGGAGAAAAAAAAATGGGCGGCTAACCTATTAACCGAGGCCAAAAACCTCTAGTAATAAGATAGAAAAAGGAGATAAGAAGGGAAGAGACCAAAATAGGGAAGAGATCAGAACGGGCAAGAGCCCAAATAGGGGAGGATTAAGCTGGGTAAGAGCCCAAACGAAGCAGGAGTCTCTCTGGGAAAGGCTGCGTTCGTTCGGAGCACAAAAGTGAAACACGACTTGGTTCAGGGCGTCAATTGTTGAATTGACGACCTTCGCAGAGGGCGTTTCTTAACAACACGTCTTATATGAGGGCGTTAATTCAAAAATCAAATTTTAGAATTTATTTGAAAAATTGTAAAACACGTCTGTGTCAAAGGCGTTAATTAAAACACGCCCTAACAAAAGACGTTAATTCAAAATATTCAAAATAGGGCCATTTTTCATTTCTCAATATTATTTTCCCATTTTTTAGGTGAAGGTGCATCTCGTCGCCCTGATTCCAACGACTATTTTTGCGAATTTTTCTGACACCCGGAAGGCCACCAAATCACCTCTGGAAGGGGTTAAAAAATAATAATAAAATATTACATTTGAAAGACACGCCCTCACTTGAGGCGTGAATTCATTTTTTTTAATTTTTTTATTCAAAATAACGCCTTATGCTAAGTCGTTAATTCCCGAAAAATTCCGAAAAATTCTCAGAAAAATCCAGAAAAATAGGAATTTGATAGAAATGACGCCCTGACAATATGTCGTTAATTTTTTTAGAAACGCCCAAGCCTAAGTCGTTATTTAAAAGACGCCCCAAGCCAAGTCGTTAATTCAGAAAAATAGGGAAAAATGCCCAGAAAATCCAGAAAAATCCAGAAAAAATCTAGAAAAATCCAGAAAAATAGGAGAAAATAGAAAAAAATAAGGAAAGGGTGAAAAAAAGGAAGAAACCCAAGAAAAGTGAGAAAAACCACTCAAATAGAACTAATTTGAGGGTCAAATTGGGCATTACAAGGTAATATGAGATGTACTCATAATAACGTCAATTTTGGCGTGTCTACAGGTAGCTGCAGTAGGTTTGGCGCCATTGCGGCGGCGACGTTGTCCCCGTTGAGCAGGGGCAGCGTCGGCAGTGATTTGATTGACCGAGAAGACTCGGCCAACAGCTGGGGCAGAAGGCCTGACACCTTCGGCCATTGACAGAGCAGCCAATGGAACTCGGCTGGTTGTTGGGATGAAGGGCTTGACACCCTTAACAGTTGGCGAATTGACCGGATGGACCCGGCCGGTTGATGTAGCCAAGGGCCTGACGACCCCGACAGTCGCGTTGTTGACCGAGCGAACCCGGCCGGCTGTTGCAACAGAGGGTCTGACACCCCCAGTGATTGACTTCTTGGCCAGGTGAACCCGACCGATCGACGAAACCGAAGGCCTGACGCCTTCAGAAGCTAGCTTGTTGGCCGAACATACTCGACCAATTGTCGAAGCCGAGGGCCTGGCACCCCCGACGGCTGGCTTGTTGGCCGGGCGAGCCCGACCGGGAATGGCGGAGAGCTTGCCTCCTTCAATAGTTGGCTTCTGGACTAGACTGACCCGGCCAGCAATTGAAGTCGAAGACCTGGCGCCTCCAACAGTTGTCTTCTTGACCGGGCGGACCCGGCCAGTTGAAGGGGCCGAAGGCTTGACACCTCCGACAGCTGTCTTCTTGACCTGGCGGACCCGGCCAGTCGAAGCAACAAAGGGCCTAACACCCTCAGTGATGGTCTTCTTGACCGGACTGACCCGGCCAGTTGTTGGAGCCGAAGGCTTGATGCCCCCGACAGCTGTTTGAAGCGTGGCTGAACTGGCTTCAGCCACCGGTACCACGCCCAAGAAGAAGGGCGAGCCGACGACAGGTGGGAAGTCGCCGAAGACCAGCGGGGTCGCCAGGAATCCGAGCCTGGCATGGTTGGCAACGATCTCGGGGCCGTAGGTAACGGCTGCCATCGCTGCTGCTGGTGTTGGTGGTGGTGGTGGTGCGTAGCACGAAAGGAGTGGCGTGCAGATGCACAAAGAGCTCTCAATTAAACGGAGAGAGGTGCGCCCTCCTCTTCCCGTCCTGTAAGAGGAAGAGGGGCAATCAGAACCTTGAAGAAGGTTTTAGAGACTTTCTTCGACAGAAAGAAGAAAGGCGGGAAAAGTCCCACCGGGCGTGCCAGTCTGTTGGACACGGAAAAAATCTAAGGAATACTCTTATCGTAGATAAAAGGTAGATTTTCGTTCTTTTTGAAAAGAAACACTCCTCTGCGTAGAGAGGGTTCCGTGGGTGCGCATAGTATCAGACGATTTGGGTTCGAGTGCTGGACCTTTCCCCACTGACCGGAGTCAGTGTTGATTTACATCGGCCTAACGTCCGAACACCTTTGTTTAACTGTCAAAGAGGTCCCAAAAGACTTCTACAGAGGTTCTGATGTGGAGGGCAAGCTCACTCGAGAGACTCTCCATGACCACTCATTTTACCACCAACACATAGAAACAACTAGATTAGGGCTAGGTCTGAGCAAAACCCTAAGATTTAAGCATAGAGGCGCAAATATGCGGAAGCCATAGGCATTTTTAAAGCAAGGGAAGTTTTCTGGACTCCGGGGGTATTTTGGTAATTTTACCAACCTAGGGGTATTTTGGTAATTTTCCAGGCCAGGGACATTTATGAAATTTTTTGGGCTGGAGTGGAAGTGAAACTGGATCTCTAACTCCCCAAGGCATTGAGGCTCTTTCTGGAGGGTTTCGAGGGCTCTGAGGTCATGTTTAGGTTACAGGGGTATTTTGGTAATTTTACCAGACCCTAGACCTAGGTTTGGTATAATACCCGAGTGCTGGACTGAGTTGACAACACTTC
Source organism: Amorphophallus konjac (assembly GCA_022559845.1). NCBI lineage: Eukaryota > Viridiplantae > Streptophyta > Magnoliopsida > Alismatales > Araceae > Amorphophallus > Amorphophallus konjac. The sequence goes on from CM040129.1 coordinate 33,882,280, forward strand.
CGGACTGAAGGAATGACAAGGGGCTTCATGGAAGGCACACATTTGTCAATTCGGCCGAAGGAGGGGTATATACACAATTTTCCAAAGTCGGGGGGTTTTCTTATAATTTCCCCACCCGAGGTTACATATAAAACATGCTGAATGCTTTTATAATTCCATGTGAGTACAAGGGTTGTCGGCGAGTCGTCGACTGTACAAACGTCCGCCTTGGAGCGGGAGATAGGGACGTAGTCCCAATTACAAAAGATTGCAGGGTATAACTGCAAATTACAGGACTTCGGTCTTTTACAATCCCGGGAAGGATATTTTTGTAATTTCGCCATTATAGGGGGCAGAAATACAAGACCTAGTCGTCCCGAGACGTAAAGACTTACAAACATGGCCCGCTGAGGGGCATAATTTAGAAACAAAGCCCGCTGAGGGGCATAAACGTAAATATACCCCGTAGGGGCATAAATACAAGACCCGGGGACTTACCCCACACGGGCCAAGACAAACGAACAAATGCTTCAAGTGTCTTCCGTAGGTTGTCACTTGTGTCTCCGTAGTATCCTCTTTTGGATCTCTGGGGGTCTATTTATAGAAGTGGGAACCTCCCCGGGATTGTTCGACCCCGTACGGGTCCAACGGGATGAAAATGATCCCGGGGAGGTTCCATTTTCAAATTTTTTTAGTCCGTGCGTGGGAATGGAACCTCCCCGGGGTGGAGAGTCCCCGGGACGGTCCTGGACCGTCCCGGGGTCGCGGACGCCCGGGGGGAACCCGCCCGGGGTCGCAACTCTCCGGGGGGGACCTCCCTGGGGTCGCGACCCCCCCCCCCGGGGGCCTGCCCGGGGTCGCGGACCCCCGGGGGGACCTCCCCGGGGTCGCGCGCTCCCGGGGGGAGCCTCCCCGGGGTCGCGGCCCCCGGGGGGGACCTGCCCGGGGTCGCGGCCCCCGGGGGGGGGCCTGCCCGGAGTCGCGGCCCCCCGGGGCGACCTCCCCGGGGTTGCGACCCCCCGGACAGGACCTGCCCGGGGTCGCGGACCCCGGGTGGGTCCCTCCCGGGGTCGGGCGACCCCGGACGGGTCCGCCCGCCCAAGGGCGGCCCCGTGCGGGTTTGCCCACCTCCGGGCGGACCCGTCCGGGTGAGGGCGACCTCGTACGGGTCCCTCCGACCCCGGACGGGTTCCTCCGACCCCGTACGGGTCTTCCATCTCCAAGTTAGCCCATTTCTGCTTCAACTAAATAAAAGCGGAGGTATTTTTGCAAAGCAAAATTTGCTGCCAACAGCAGCGCACCCCGTGCCGGAAGATTCGCCACTCAACTCCGAGCTGCCCGATGAAGAGGTGTTAGTACCTTCTCAAGAAATGGGGGAACAGTCTGAAAAAGTCCCACCACAGATGGAGCCAGGCGTCCTCACCCTTGACCTCCCACATTGGGAGTTATATTTTGATGGTGCTTCTCGGACAATCAAAAGGGCCGACAGTCTCATAGACTATGTCTCAGGCCCGGGGGTAGTCTTTGTGTCCTCACAAGGCGGCATCCTCCACAACTCTTGCGCTCTCATGAAGTCGCTGACTAATAATGAGGCGGAGTATGAAGCGCTGATCATTGGGCTTCAACTGGCACTGGAGATGAACGTCAAGTGCATCAAAGTCTACGAGGATTCTCAGCTTGTCATCCGACAGGTACTGGGCGTCTACGATGTCCGGAAGAAGGAGCTCATCCCTTACCATGCAGCCGTCATGAGGCTCAGAGAAAAATTCTACCTATTTGAAATAGGCCATGTCCCCAGAGGCAGCAACTCCCAGGCTGATACTCTTGCAAAGTTGGCAGCGGCCTTAAAGCTCCCGCCTGAGGGAGAATTAAATATCACTGTCAGACACCGAAGGCTCATGCCAAGCGTGCTTGATGAAGAATCCGGCCTCACGGTCTACGAGGTCGACAACATTCAAGAGGAGAATGCTCCCGAAGATCAAGATTGGCGTGAGCTGATCATAAAGATAAAGAATGGCTGGCTCCCCCCCCGATCGGGCTCAGAGAGTGCAACTGCTACGCAGGGCAACATCCTACCCGCTAATTGACGGCATGCTCTTCAGGTTCGTCCATGAAAAGGACCTATCGGTCCTCCTACGTTGCCTTTCATCCAAGGAAGCAAAGACCGTCATACACGAAGTCCACTCCGGATTGTGCGGAGCGCATCAAGCAGGAGCTAAGATGAAGAATAGCATCAAGCTCAAGGGGTTCTATTGGCCCACTATGTACGAAGATTGCAACCAATATGCTCGTACATGCCACCGATGCCAAGCATTCGGCCCAGTCCCTCGGCGACCGCCTAACCCACTCCATCCGACAGCGCCTACTTGGCCATTTGCAGAGTGGGACATGGATATCGTGGGACCATTCCCACCATCATCTCAAGGCCATAAGTTCATACTGGCCGCCATCGATTACTTCTCCAGATGGGCAGAAGCCGTCCCGCTACGGGAAGTTACAGGAGAGATAGTTGCCCGCTTTGTGAGGCACTATATCATATACAGATTCGGCACCCCTAGTCGGATTATATCCGATATTGGCACGCCTTTCAGGAACAAGACCATTTATGCTTTGGCATCTAAGTTCCATATTGATTGGAGGATGTCGTCAGTCTACGATCTCCAAGCCAACGGGTTGGCCGAGGCCTTCAACAAAATCCTCTGCAAGTTGCTGTCCAAGATAGTAGGTGGCTGCAAGCGAGATTGGGGCGAAAAGGTCCACGAAGTCCTATGGGCCTACCGGACCATTTACAAAACCCCCACGGGTTGCTCCCCCTTCTCTTTGGTCTATGGAGCCGAAGCGGTGGTCCCTGTGGAGAACGAGCTAGCGTCTTACTGCGTTGCTGTGCACGCCGGATTGCCAGGCCAAGACTAGTCCGAGATAGAAAGGAGGCTTGAAGAGTTGTCCAAACTTGAAGGTGAAAGACTCAAAGCCTACAAGCATTTACAAGTGTATCAAGCCCACATGACACGTGCTTATGATAAGCTGGTCAAGCAAAGGGCGTTCAAGAAAGGTGACCTAGTCATGGTCAAAGAAAAGGAGGTCCTCGCGGGAAGATCCAGCGGCAAACTCCAGCCCAATTGGCGAGGATCTTATGTCATTCAGAAGGTCTATGAAGGAGGGGCCTATACGGTCGTTGACCACAAGGGAGATAATCCTTTCCCTCCTCTCAACGGCAAGCATATGAAGTTCTATCATGCAGTTTCTACAGCAGTCCTCACAGGACATTATCTCTCCTCAGTGAAGGTTCAAGTTCAAAAAAAAGGGGGGGTGTTAAAAATACTGATACCCCCGCGGACTCAGTCAGCCTTCAACGGTTGGCTGAGGGCAAAAAAGGCCATAGACCCGGTCGAGGTGAAAACCCGAAAGGGCGCCTCGGGCAAAAATGGGCAACCCCTCGGTGTGAAAACCCGAAAGGGTCCACCAAAAAAAGCTAAAGGGGGCCAGCCTCCGCGAAAATTCGAAAGGGCGGTGAGGTTGGTAATGTGAAAAAAAAAATCCTCTCTCTGCTTATTCTATGGGTGACTCTAAGTCAATGACTCTCCCCCATCATGACCAAAACATCATATTGATGCCATGGCTACGCCTCCCACGTCATCCTGCAACACATAGTCCCACCGGCGTTATGACATTGTCATACTCTGTCCCATCGGGATTACCCATGTCTTGCACTCCTCAGGTATGGATCCCGTGTCTCTCCGGGCTATCCAATCTGTCCTTCATATGTCTCCTTGGGTTCGGTCTGTGCATGCCCCTTTTGGGCTGCCGACCCATTTCGCCTATTGGCTTCCGGGTTTAGCTCACATGTCTCTTTCGGACAGTTAAACCCACTTACTCTTTTGTCCCGCTGGGTTTGGCCTCAGTATGCTCTCTCGAGGTGCCAACCCATCACGCCGTTCGGCTCATTTTTCCTTCTGGGATTGGCCTCAGTATGCTCTCTCGGGCTGCCAACCCATCACGCCTTTAGGCTCATTTTTCCTTTTGGGATTGGCCTCAGTATGCTCTCTCGGGGTGCCAACCCATCACGCCGTTCGGCTCATTTTTCCTTCTGGGATTGGCCTCAGTATGCCCTCTCGGGCTACCAACCCGTCATGCCTTTCGGCTCATTTTGCGTTCTTGGGATTGGCGTCAGCATGCCCTCTCGGGCTGCCAACCCATCATGTCTTCTGACACATGTCCCACCGGGTCTGGCCTTAGCATGCCCGCTCGGGCTGCCAACCCATCTCACCTATCGGCTTTCGGGTTTGACTCTCATGTTCCATTAGGGCGGTCAAATCCGTCATTTCCTTCTTCTGGGTCTGACCTCTGTATACTCCTTTCGGGCTGTCAACCCATCTCGCCTCTTGGCCTTAGACTTGACTCATATGGCCCACCAGGGTCGCCAAGTCTATTCCTTTGTCCCCACGGGCTTGACCTCTGCATGCCCTTGTCGGGGCTGCCAACCCTATTTGCCTATTGGCTCACGGATTTGATTCATACGTCTCACCTGGGCTGTCAAATCCATCCTTTCATCCTTTCGGGTCTGGCCTATGTATGCTCTCCCCGGCTGCCAACCCATCCCGCCTATCGGCCTCCAAGTTTAACCCGCATGTCCCTTTCGGACTGTTAAACCTACTCCTTTGCTACCCCAACCGGGCTTGCCACATACACCACCCCTCTTGGGTTGCCGACCCGTTCAACTTTCGGCTTTTGGATTTGGCTGATGGCGTCCCACTAGGGCTGTCAAATCCACCCACCTTGCCCCACTGATGCAGCATACACGTCCCTATGGGAGTGCCACTTTCTCCTTGCCTTTTGGCATTATAGGTAAAAAAAAATGGGGTTAAAAATATTGATACCTCAGCGGACTTGAATGTTTCTGTTAGGGAAGCAATCGAGTGCAAGAAGGCTTTAACCCGGCTAAGGTGAAAACCCGAAAGGGCGCCTTAGGCAAAAATGGGTACCCCTCAGTGTGAAAACCCGCAAGGGCGCACTGGAAAAAGCTAAAGGGGGCCAGTCCTGGCGAAAACCCGAAAGGGCGGTAGGGCTAGTAAAGTGATAAAAAAAACAAAAAAAAACAAAAAAATGCATGCACAAAGGATGGAAGCAAAGATCTCAAGTTCTGTCCTTTATTCATCAATGTCATTAATGGTGCCCGAGACAAGCCCTCGGGGGTAACTCAAACAAAAAATGGAGCATGGAGGCCCTATGTATAAGAGGGTGCTGAATCTCATCAAGCACTGGACTCGCTCCCTCGAAACTTTGCAAGGCGAGTCTCGCCCTGGAAAGCCTCCTCCTGAAGCTCCTCAAGCCTACGGCGGAAGGTCGCCAACTCCGCCTCTGTGCTGCGACACTCCACCTCAGCCTTCTGAAGCTCCCTCTGAAGCTCCTCTACTCGAAGGAAAGCCCTCTGGTTGCGCTTTTCAGCGCCCTCGATCTGGAGGCCGACCTCCACCTGGGCTGCCCGGAGTCCGTGCAGCTGCTCCTCTTGCTCCTGGATCTGCAACTGTGCTCTCCGTCTCCGCTCCTGGACGACGTGGAGGCGAGCGAACTCGCTCCATAGTACGGTCAGCCTCGTCGCCCATGCATCACGAGGAAGGCCCAACGCTTGGTAGCTCCCGGTGAATACCTCCAGGTTACCCCTCAAAGCTTCTATAGTGGGGCAGCGGGTCGACCTGGATCAACTGATCAAGACTCTGCAGAAGCTGGTCAGCCATGGTGGCATTCAATGCCACCCTAAGTGCAGGAGCCTCAGGCCACTCAACTCCAAGAGCAGGGAAGTTTGCAGGCACCTCCAGAGCTTCTCCCTCGGGAGCTGTAAAAAAAGGGGGGGTAGAATAAGTGCTTGGTCACCAACAAAAAGGGGACATGTACATGTAGCCGTGAAAGGCATTGTATACTAGTATACCTGAGGTTGCCGCCGGTATAGGCCTCTCATCAATGGCCGAGGAGGAATCATTGCCAGAAGCTGATGTAGGTTTACTAGGCAGGGTATTTGTGACCCGAGCCTCTGCAGATCAAGTAACAACATGTAAGTGCCTATCTATGAAATGGCACACAGGCAATGCCAGACTCCAGAGAGCAGCTATATACCTGTCTCAACAGCATCCCCTCTTTCAGCTATGTTGGGAAGAGCAGACTTTATATCAGGGACCTTTTGGGAGCAAGATTGCTCCTCTGGAAACTTCTCTTGCATGGAGGCTCCAGCCATCGACTCCACAGAAGGAGAAGCTACATGACAAATATGAGAGAAGGGTCAGTACCATAAATAAAATACAGACACCACTTAGGTTATTCATTGGCAGATGCAAGGAATACCTATAGGTTGGGTGTTTGTTGGCAGGGTATTCTGCCCTGAACCTTGCAAGCCCTCTGGCGCGCCCTGGGAAACTTTCCCTGTCGGGGCTGCCCCACCAGGGCGGGATGTATCATCTTCAGCAGCCTGGCCTGTCACTGTTCACATAGCAAACACACCAGTCAGCTTGGCAAGGACAGTTGCAAAGTAATAAAGAGGTCTATCATTAGCCTGCAAGATCCCTTACTTGAAGGGTCAATTACACTCTCCTCGACAATATCAACATCAGAGGAAGTCCCTGGTGGAGGATCTTTCGGCGCCATGGTATCAGTGCCCGTCGCCCCCATGGCCTTTGTGCCCGTCATGGCATCGCCATTAGTCAGAAGATCCATAAATGAGCCAGACTCCATAAGCCGTGAGAATTCCTCCATGGATCCAGCCAAGTCCACTCCTGCTCGACAAAGAATTATGTAAGCCGAGCAAATCTTTATAAGAAAGAGTCGACTGAGGATGGGAAGATGCTGCGACACTCACCATCAGCACCCGCTAGCTCTCCCTCTTCCAGAGAGTCACTCTCGCCTGGAGGAGAACTCGAGGTCCCGGCGCCCGAAGTAGAGCTCGAGCTCCCTTTAGAGGGAGGGTCCGAGGCTGTAGAAGACCCACTCCCAGAAGTGGACCCACTCCCAGAAGTGGATCCGGCCCCGGAAGAAGAGCCGACATCGCCTCCCGTTGTCGGTCCAGGAGGAATAACATCAGGAACACCTGTATAGCCAAGAGAAACACTTAAGAGTTTGTGATGCTCAATTCTTCATGTATCAATGGAGGGACAAGGCTGAGTATGTTACCTGGAGCCTGGTCAGCCATGGTCTCTGCTGCAAGAGGCGAGGGAGAATTAGTCGTCACTGGCGTGTAATTGTCTGTGCGAGAAATTAGTTCTTCAAAGCTGAAGGTAACATTCGGCGCAGAGTTATCCAGCGGCATGTCATCTCTCACCGGAGGAGGAGAGAAGCTCGCATCGACCCTAGTTTCTGGAGGAGCTGTATTTAACAGAGCAGAAATGTGTTTATAACACTGCATATATGCTTAAAAAAATGGCAAGTATCTAAATGAATTACTTACTGGATACGGCCTCAATTGCTGGGGATTCGTCTTCAAGTCGAGGACGGGACGATGACCTCACGTCCCCCTCCCCAGGACCCTCAGCGTGGGGCCTCTTTGAGGCAGTGACATCTCTCCCCGTCTCAGTATCGGGAGGACCCTCTGAAGGCCTGACGCCAGCTACTCTAGTAGCCCCACCTGTAATTGTCAAAGGAATATGTCAAAGTACGTATTCCGAAGGATGAAGACACGTATGCCTGTCAAAGCTAGCGAAGAGCATGATTACCTGTAGCCTCTATCGGCCTTACGGGTTTTAATATGATCTGCTCCGGCTTTACTCGGAGGACATGTGCAACTGCCTTTACAGTGTCGAATATGGCAAGAGGAGTCGTCGCCATCTCAAGGACAGAAAGGTACTCCAGAGGACTTGCACAGCCCACGGCGTTAATTACATGGGCTCTCCACTCAGCAAAGGTGCTGCCTCCGAGCGCTTCGTCTGGTATCGGCTGGGGCAGCTGGGACTTCCTCCTCACTCCACAAGATACTTGCAAGTCCTCCCACCAAGAATAGGCCTTTGAGGGGCCTGGGACTGCTCCTGTGGTGGCAGAAGAAGAAACTCTCGAAGCTGTTGCTGGCTTGCTTTTCAAGGGCTTCAGTGCCCCATTATTGGCTCCTGTCGACCGAGGCCGTCCAGTCTTTCTCTCGCCATTGCTCCTCAATGTCGCTCACAACCCGGGCGACGCCTGAAAAATGGGACTTGATGAAGGCTGGATCCACAAGCAAAGGAGGCAGATCCTCCCTCCTCAAACGCTGCTCCTCAGCTGCTCGGATGGCGTCACGATGCTCTCGAAAGACATTGCTGGCTTTGAACCACCAGCGGGCATAGTAGATGTCAAAAGAGCCCCGACGCTCCTGCTCTGGGACGGGGTACCCCTGTCCCACTTCACGACAGAGAAAGTCCTGCCAGGCTGTCGCTACCAAATGTACGTCTCTGTGCCTGTATAGCCGGAGAGTCAAAGAAAACTCTGCACCTGAAGGGATGCCCTGATCATACCCGAAGTTCTTAGCGAACCGGTGCGGGTAATAGGGCTCAAGTATCGCCGTGCTGGAGCGGCGGTGCACAAGAACACTGGGACGGATGCTGACAACCCACTCTGCCGGGCCATGTGGGGAGAGCAGAGCATGGGTAGAAACTCGGCTGACAACAGCATCTCCCTCCTGCCCCACATACGGACGGTGAAGGTAGGAGAAATAGTCAAGGGCTATGCCCTCTCCTCTCCTTACTGGAACAAAAGACAAGGCCCGCCGGGCCCCCACAAGCTGAGTCACTGAGTCCTGTGATGGCTGCCCTATGAACCAGAAGATCAATGGCGCCGCTGGATTTTCAACTGGAGCCCTCCAGGACAACTCTGGAAACAATAACCCCGCCCAGGCACTCAAATAATGAGTGGGCAGCAGAATGCTTTTCTTCCTCGGTGATGAGTGGGAAGATAGAGCCCCGAGCAAATGGAAAATATTCGCCAAGGCTGCTGGCGCGATGGCGAGCCGTTGTCCGCAAGCAAGCAAACAGGTCGGGTATATCACCTTCGGCCTCAAAACCCCCTCCTCCCCATGGGGGATCACAAAACTGGCCAACCAGTAGGCCAAATAAGCTGCCAGATATGTGATGGGATGTAGCTTCCGAGAGTTCCATCCCTGCGTCGGTGCAGGCAAGTGGCGAGGATGAGGGGGAACGTCCACTCTGACTTCCCTGCACTCCTCCCAGGTGGTACCGGACTGCGCGAACTCCTCGTAGAAGCAAAAAGGGCCACTATAAAAATGGCTCACCCACGCATTCAAAGTCACCCGTGGCGTGCGAGGAGTCCGATCTGTGCCAACTCAGGATAAATCCCTCCAAGTCTTCATCAAAAATCTGAAGCAGTGTGGCAGGGTGTACCGCCCTGCGCCGTTAGTGGAGCTGAGGTGCAGATCATCTAGTGACAGCTCCTCGTATGACCTCCCGCAGATCGGAAGGCCAGAAATCCTCTGGAAAGCCCAGAGGTCCAAAGAGGTCTCTCCTCCAGCCGTGACGAAAGTGTTCCACCTGCGGTTGAACCTCTCTACTAAAGCCTGTAGCAGGCCTGTGTAACAGGGGTAGGAATATAGGGCAGCCGTCACTGCATGACGAATCTCTACCCTATCCAACACCAACCGGTAGACAGTAAGAACGCCCCAAAGCCACTCTGTCGCCCCCCGGTGATAGCTGTGAGACGGCACAACAGACCACTTCCGTACCAGCTGGGAGTCTTCAATGACAAAATCCTCTCAACCATGCAGTCATGGACATACTCCTCCTGTGCGAAGCTCGCCCCGGTCGGTGTCAAGAAAAGGCCATCCACAACTTGATCCATGGTCTTGTGCTGCCCATGCATGTGCCAAGCTGCTGGAGATAGTGGTGCAGTCTGAACAGTCAGACTCTCGTACCGCTGAAAAGAGCTCAGACTCTGTTGATCCGGATACTGTCTCTGTCGAGTGAAGCCCTCCGGGTCGCTCGGATAAGTCAGAGAGCACAATCCTTGCATGCTATCTCTCCCCGCTAAAATAGCCCTCTCAAGGCGGCGGCGCTCCTCAGGAAGCGAGGGATCATCGGCCTCCATGCCGATAGGTGCAAAACCCTGGAGAAAACAGTAGAGGTGGCGATCCAAGGGGTAATGGCGCGGATAGCCCCCTGTGCGGTCATATGTATAAAGACCATCCCGTCTCGTAATCCGGGATACGTCCACAAGACCCTCCGTCTCTCCAGCGCTCTCAGTCGGGCCCTCAGCGACCCATAAATAGCCGAAGTCGAGCTGATTGAAGTCACCATCTTCAATGACACGGGGAGGGAAAGGTGGCATCCGTCGGTCCGTGCGTTCAACTCGGCATTCGTCAGCACCCCTGACTCTCGACCTCCTCGACCGGCTCCCATCTCCACTGTTGCGAGCCATGCCTGAAAGCAAAAAGGAGAGGAAAAAGGGAGGAGTGTCAGATCAAAATCTTACAGGGCAGCAATATGAATATTAAATGCAGTCCCACAAAGTCCAAAGTTTATGCACGGGACACATCAATATATTTCCCTTCAAAGGGCACGGGCCATCCGCCCCCGCCTCCGGCCGTGACGGACGTCCCGTGGGGGGCATTTGTTGCACCCGAAATTGTTCTCGAAATATTTTCGGGAATTTTATGATGCTACAGTCGACGGAAAGATGGCGTATCGTCAACACCGTCAAATTGCAGAGTACCTCCGTGATTTAGGATTCGCCGGCCCGACCATACATTCACAATCGGCGTCGCATCAATGGAATTTAAGAGGGAAAATATGCGTACAAACCCGTCAAAATAAGCCGAGCAAGTGTATCACACGGCGCAGACGGACGCGAAGAATTCCTCCCCACGCAGAGGTGTCAAAAACTCATTTTGCCACCCCAGCTTGACAGAAATTGGGGTTTTTGCACCCCACCCTGACAGAATTGAAGGATTTCTCCGCGGTTTTGTCAACCTAGGTCCTCCCACCTTCTATAAATAGACCCCCAAGGGTCCAAGTGGAGGGGGTCGAGAATCTAGATTTTGAACACTCTACGGCTACAACATCGGCACAAGGAATTTGTTCTGTTTGTCTCGGCCTGTGAGGGGTAAGTCTCCGGGCCTTATGGATATGCCCCTTAGGGGTGTTTTTGTAATTACGTCCCTCAGTGGGCCATGTTTGTAATTATACCTCTCAGCGGGCCATGTTTTGTAAGTCTTTACGTCCCGGGACGACTAAGTTATATGGTTATGTCCCTACAATAGCGGAATTACAAAAATGTCCTCCCCGGGACCGTAAGAGACAAAAGTCCTGTAATTTGCAGTTTTACCCTACGATCTTTTGTAATTGGGACTACGTCCCTACCTCCCGCGTTAACGCGGACATTTGTACAGTCGACAACTCGCCGACAACCCCTCCACCCATTTGGGCCTTAAATGTGATCTTTTGTCATATGTCTTCTTTATGCATTGACTGGGAAAATTACAAGAGAACCCCCGACTTGTCAAAATTGCATATATACCCCTCCTTCGGCCAAATTGACAAATACGAGCCTTCTATGAAGTCCCTTGTCATTCTTTCGGTCCGAGAGTGTTGCCCCAAAACCTTGTCAGCCTTATCCGACACTCGGGGTGCCACCTCAACCTAAGTCTACATAGGGTGTGGCAAAATTACGGAACTACCCTTTTGACCCAGAAATTGCTTCAGAGCCCTTAAAATTCTCCAGAAATGACCTCAATGCCTTGGGAAGTCAGGAACACAGTCTTACTGCCGTTCCAGCCCAGAAATTTCAACAATACCCTTGGCCTGGAAAAATTACCAAAATACCCTTGGGTTGATCAAATTACCAAAATGCCCTCGGGGTCCAGAAAATCTTCTTTCACTTCAAAAATGCTTACGGCTTCCCCCAAATCATCTTCATATTCCCAAATCCTAGGGTTTTGCCCAAACATGGCCTCAGCTAAAGCCCTAACTTAGTCGTTGTTTCTGTTGGTCGGTGGAGAGTGAGTGGACATTGTGAGCCCTCCAAGAGAGTTTGTCCTCAACATCAGAACCCCTATAGAAGACTTTTGGGATTTCTTTGACAATCAAACAAAGGTGTTCGGACGTTAGGCCGATGTAAATCAACACTGACTACGGTCAGTGGGGAAAGGTCCAGCACTCGAACCCAAATCGTCTGATACGATGCGCACCCACGGAATAACCCTCTCTATGCAGAGGAATGTCTCTTTTCAAAAAGAACATTTATTGTTTATTTTTTCCTACATGAAAATATTCCGTGCTCACAGACAGACTCATCTTCGATGGCAGTGGCATTGGACAGCCCCAGTGGCATGGGGCGGTGTCACAGTGGGTGGTGACATCCAGCATTGTAGCAACAGGTATGCCCAATCTGGCCTCTTTGTCCTTCTTCTGCTGTCCGGGAAGTGGCTGGGGAAGGACCTTGCTGGGATCGGGCTGCATAGGCCAATCTCAGCATGGGATTGGCTGATCTGGGCCGATCCTAGGTCAACCCCATTGATCCCACTGATCCCCATTGAGAATCGGGCATCGTGGGGTCAGATTGGTTTGAACCAAAGCCAATCGGATCAGCCAATCTGATTGATTCTTCCTTCCTTGAGTTTTCTAACCATTTTTAGTAATTTTCCCTAAAAAAACAGTGCAGTGCATGCCGGTGGCAAATGTCGTAGTGATTGTGCCACAAAATGTTCATTATGCAGTTTATCTATGAAAATGTAGATCACTTGATGGTTAACTGCTGGGTAAGCAAGGAAGTCTGTAATATTAACAGATGCTTGACAGTTCCATCTTCAGTTCTAAACAGTATGAATGTGGCCATTTTTCTGCAGCCTCAAAGCAGGTGAGGAGAGCTACCAGACAGAGTGATGGTTCTTTATTTGATCCACCTGCTCATTATAGGTACATATGGCTGGAGAGAAATGAAGGTGTCTTCCAAAGAAGTAGGGTGTATGTTGAGAATATTTGTAAATGTGTCATATCACTCTTGTACAATTGGCTGGCAAAAATGTTCAGAGAATAGTGGCAAAATATACTTATGGATGTAAGGAAGGAAGGATCGGGGATCAGGCACAGGTTGTTCAGCCAGGGGCCGATATGGGTTGTCTCATCTAATCTTGATCAATGCAGCCGATCCTTTCTTGGCCTGGCCCATCTTTTTGCATTTTAAAAATTAAAAAATACACAAAATATGAGTAAAGTAAAAACGGCTTATACATACGGAAGAGATTCTATGGCAGAGTAACAGGATCCTTTCCAATGCTCATTGATCTTGAATCTTGGAAATTATCTAACCAAGACAGAAGTGATCAGTCTTGGAAGGGATCTATATTTTCTGACCCAAACATCATCCTCTAGATCAATTTCGCGATTAGTGAGTCATTGTTGTGGACAACAAAAAGAGAGAGAGAGCATGTAGAGAGATCACACCTGGAGAGATTGTTTTGTGCTCCATGAGAGTAGAGCAGGAAAGAGGAGGCTAGTGAGTAAAGTGGTGAAGAGGTCAGAGAGTAGGACGGTTGTGGATGGGGTTAAGAATGGCCAAAATGTGGGTTATTCTTTGCCCCCAAGGTCTTCTCCGCTCCAAATTAGCTGTTGGAGGCCAGCTAACAATGGTTAGCCTTGGTCTCCAACAGCTAGTTTGGCTAGCCACTGGAGGCCCAATGGCTATTTAGGATCATGGTTGGTCGATCGAGATCAGGTTGGAATGGGTAGAATGAGATCAGATTGGAGGATCCAGGCTGATCCAATCTAATTTTGCCATCCTTGGATTGATGTAATATCACAGGTCCATCTCTGTTAGTGCGAGAACAAATCTTCGTGTCATATTGGTAGAGACAGCTCACCTTTGGACTTGGTTGTACCATCTCTACTCTCTATATTTATCAAATAAAATCGGTGGTACAACCCACCTATTTCTCAGAAAAAAAAAAACTTGACTCCGGACATGCACACAAAATCAGTAATGTGCCAGTGACCAGATCAGGGATTGCTGCTTTTTTCAACTCAGATTTTCCTGGTCAACTTTTCTCGGGTAGCCTTCTTAACAAGTCATGCAAATTGATTGGGCCTGCCTGCTTTCACAAAATGATCTTTTGGAAAGCTCATTCCCATAATTCCATTACTTACTAGGTATTGAACCTTAAAAAAATGAAAAGAATGATTGACATGAGAGAAACCTACCCGGACCGGGTAGGTGGAGACCTACCCTGGCCAGGTAGGTCCTCTCTCTCTCTCTCTCTCTAATATTAAAAAAAAAGGAAAAAGAAAGAGAGAAACCTATTCAGACTGGGTAGGTGGGGACCTACCCGAACCAAGTAGGCGGGGACCTACCCGGACCGAGGGGACCTACTTGGATTGGGTAGGCCATCCCTCTCTCTCTCTCTCTCTCCTACCTCTCTCTCTCCCCTTTGGACCTACCCGGACCGGGTGGGGGGGAACCTACCCGGACCGGGTAGGCTATCCCATGGACCTACCGGACCGGGTAGGCTCCCCTCAACCCTATAAATACTCCCATGAGGTCTCATCTGAGGACACACCCAAAGAGAGGTCCGAGGGAGCCTCCACCGAGGAGCGGCTGAAGACTTGTGACTTGTTTTTCTTCTAATATCCCAAGCAGGGGTGTGTTTGCAAATATGCCCCTGTAATTGTGGTTATGTCCCTTGTGTAATTTCTGTGGGGGAGGAAGGATCAAGTGGGAGAAGCAATCTCCAGAGATGTCTTGTGCCTTGTTTGTTCTTTGAATAGCCTAACAAGGGTATGTTGCATATATGCCCTTGTGCTTGCACATATACCCTTGTGAATATGCCCTTGTAATTTATGGGGGAAGAATATTGTAATTGTCTGAAATAAGCAGAAATTACAAATAAACCCTGTATTTTATGAAAAAGCCCTAGTCCGTTCAGCAATTACCAAAATGCCCCTGTTCAGTCCAGAAAATACCAAAATGCCCATGTTCATCTAGAAATTAGCAAAATGCCCTTGGCCTGTCTAGAAATTACTCAAAAGCCCTTGTCTTGGTTGAAATTACATGAAAGCCCCCCGTTCATTCCAGAAATTGCACAAAGCTCTTGTTCAGTCTAGGAATTACAAAATTACCTTTTCTTGTTTTAGTAAGGGTTCCTTCCATGGCCATACGTATCCAAATTCACACCTTTTGCATGACTTGGTAGAGTGAGACCATGTCACTTACCTGAAGCGGTATGCACTCTTTTGAACTCTACTTAAGGCTAACCATCTAAATCCACTTGCCTTTTCATGGCCAAGAATTGTCATACCCAAAAATCCAAAACTATTCAGAAATTGCAAATATACTCAGAAAGGAGATGAAATTGCAAATATGCCCATAAAGTGGATGAAATTACAAGTATACCCAGAAGGAGGATGAAATTGCAAATACACCTAGAAAAGGGATAATGATGCGGGACAAGTCTCCAAATGGGCCGATTGCACTAAATTGGGTTGCTGGGCCTACTATTGGACCTTTTTCCCCCTGTTTTTTTGCTTTTTTTGATTGTTTCTTCTTTATGTCACTTTTTTTTCTTTCAAGAAATCACTTGCCCTTTTTCTTTCTTTTTTTTCCTATTTTTTTGTCTCAGGATAACTTACGAAAGAGACAGATAGAAAGACGAGAAGGAAGAGAGAGAGAGAGAGGGGGAGAGAGAGAGAGAGAAGAGCAGGGGAGGGATAAGAGTCGAGAGATCGAGAGGGAGAGGAAAGACTGGGACGCCGGTGGGGCCTAGGCGACGTCGACGGCGGCGACGACCGGAGTGAGGCCGGCGACGGGGTGGAGTGGGCGGCGGGATGGCAACTGCGGCTGGCTGCTCGTGACGGAGGTTGTGAGACCGCCATCGATCTTGCAGGCGAACAATGGTGAGGCCTCCCAGAGGCAGTCACGGCGTAGTCGGAGGTGCAGGAACGACACCGGCGCGGGCGGCGTTCACCGAAACGGCCGAAACCGGCGAGAGCAGCAACGGTGGTGGTGGTGGAGGTGCTGAGCGCGTGCGATGGGGAGGAAACAAGGGATGAATGAGAGAGATGGCAAGAGGGCAAGAGAGATGGGGGAGAGGAAGGGGCTGAGCAGGCGGCCCTGCGTAGCTGCGATGGCGGAGTAGGGGAACCGACGGCGGTTGGGAGCGGCAGGGCTCGCAGGTGATGAAGCCTGGTGGTCACGACGGCCACGACGGTGGCAGCTGATGCTGTTGTTGCTGCGCTGGCGTTGAGGAGGGTGGAAGTCGCTGGTGGTCTTCCTTGGGCGGCGGCGGCATGTTCGCAAGACGGTTGCGCAGAGGGTAAGGTGGAAAGGGAAGAAGAAGGTGACAGTATGGGGAAGAGGAAGACACATGGGAGGAAGAAGAAGACGATGGGGGAGGGAGAAGGAGACGGGCGTGGATAAGAAGGGGTTTCGCACCCCGGGGCTTTACACCCTACGAATTAGGGCATCATACCCAACAGAGAGAAGAATTGGCGGCTCCCCTTTAAAATTTCATTCATCTTCATTACCCTAAAATTTGAGATTACACATATATTTATAGAGGTGGAACCCTAATGGTTCTCCTTTTAGACCTAATGACCAAAATATCTTTAATACCTAAAATAGTGCAAAAATCGCACTAAAAATGACAGAAAAATAAAAAGACACAATATTAGCTCCAAATGAGCCCAATAAACCCTAAAAAATTAAAATTTAATCCCACCAAATTACTACTACTAAATTAGACTCAAATAAAATAAAAATACATAATAAAAACTATAAATGACGCCAATACAACTTTTGATCTCCTGAAGTCTCGAGTCTCGCTCCGTGTTATTCTCCCCTGGTTCGAAAAAACTTGTCCTCGAGTTTTGAAGTGCCGAAGTATCCACTCAACAACCAGGGAAGCGACAAATCCATGCATCGCGAATAACTCCATAGAGATAGCCAAATTGAGAAGTTGGAGCGGACACGCTAAGTGTGCCTCAAAATCACACAATATCGTATCAGAGATGCACTGATCTCTAATAAAATCCACATTTGTAATAGGAAGAGGGCAGCATGGAATATCCTAGAACTCGAACATGTGCTCAGATAGTAAGTTAAAACCTGCGTCAATCACGAGTGTCTGATCCTATGAAACAATGTCAGCAGCTATCAATGATGGGCCTATCTCAAACACATCATCACATATCAAATGAGGTCCAGACTGGACGAACAAGTCATGATCCCAAGCAACATCAAATTTAGGCTCTACACATACATGGTCATCATGAGCAATGGTCGCCAACTCTAGTGACTCTCTACCTATCACACTCTTCTCTGGAAGCACTGCCTTGGCACTGGCAGAAATAGACTTGGGAAAACAAAGTTTACCCTTTAAATGTGGTGCTTGGATAGTACAACTAGACTAATTAGGGTCTATAGTTACATGTCGTTCTTCCATCCACTCGTGTCCCAAAGTAATGTAGGATCTCGATGAAACAATACTGCACCATTCTCCATCGAAATATTTAAAAGGTTTTAATGTGCTATTACATTTGACATGTCTGTGGAACTCCACAAAAGTTCTGTCACCCTCAACAACAATCTCTCCAGTTTCCAATAGTAAATCAATAATGGATTGAGAAATATAGTTATTTTGACACGGCTCATCTAAGATTACTCTTGTTCGCTTCTCATTCGACAAAGAGACAATGAAACTGAATTGCATTTGGACGAGTATAGAAATTACGTAGGACCCCAATTTAATAGAATAAATTGGTTGCCAAAGCTCTGATACCAAAATTGATGTGGGACAAGTCTCCAAATGGGCCGATTACACTAAATTGGGTTGCTGGGCCTACTATTGGGTTTTTTTTCCTATTTTTTTCCTTCTTTTTTTATGCTCTCCTCTTTCTGTCACTTTTTTTTCTTTAAGGAAATCACTTGCCCTTTTTCCTTCTTTTTTTTCCTCTATTTTTTTTTGTCTCATGAGAACTTACGGAAGAGAGAGAGAGAGAGAGGAGCAAGGGAGGGATTGCAGTCGAGAGATCGAGAGGGAGAGGAGCAGCGATCGCCAACAGAAAGATCGGGACACCGATGGGGCCTGGATGCTGGCGACGTCGACAGCTGCGACGACCGGAGTGAGGCTGGCCACGGGGTAGAGTGGGCGGCGGGATGGCAGTGCCATCGTTACTTAATATAGGAATTAGGGTTTAATTAAGATTCTAGGCCCAATTACTTAAGTTTTAGCCCATTTAACCCGATTAGAATTTAGGGATTTGAGACATTACGAATTTGAGGGATTTATTCTCTCTTTTAAGCCCAATTAAACTTTTAATATTAGCTCAATTTACTATTACAATTATTGTAAATTTTATTTTAGTTTATTACAATTACAATTACTCTTATTTTATTCAAGAGATTATATTTATTTATTTACGTAATGGTTGCTACACAGAGGGTAAGGTGGAAAGGGAAGAAGAAGAAGGTGACAATAGGGGGAAGAGGAAGACGCCTGGGAGGAAGAAGACGACAATGGGGGAGGGAGAAAGAGATGGGCATGGATAGGAAGGGGCTTCGCACCCTGGGGATTCACACCCCATGAATTAGGGCATCGCACCTCACAGATAAAAGAACTGGAGGCTCGGCTCCCCTTCAAATTTTCATTCATCTTTGTTACCCTCAAATTTGAGATTACACATGTATTTATAGAGGTGAAACCATAGTTGCTGGAAAACGCTCGCGGAAGTGGGAAACACGTTTCCTGAGAAACACGTTCAGGAAACGAATTCGATGCGTTTGGGAAACGCATGAGAAAAGTCCCCTTGTTTCCCATATGTATTTTATGTCCCCTTGTTTCCCATATGTATTTTATGGGTATTTTAATCATTTTAGGAAGGTATGTTAGTAACTTAATGGTATTTTAATCATTTTAAAAATACATGAGATACACTTGAAGAGCTAAACCTTCCTAAAATGATTAAAATCCTCTTTGTTTCCTATACTTATATCGTTTCTCACTAAATTTTAGAGCCTCGTTTCACGTTTTGTTTCTCGCTTTTGTTTCCTATGTTGGTAACTATGGGTGGAACCCTAATGGTCCTCTTTAGACCCAATGACCAAAATATCCCTAATACTTAAAATAGTCAGAAAAAAACAAAAAGACACACTATTAGCTTCAAATGAGCCCAACAAACCTTGAAAAATTAAAATTTAATCCTAGCAAATTACTACTACTAAATTAGACTCAAATAAAATAAAAATACATAATAAAAATAAAAATAAAAATGATGCTAATACGACTTTGATTGTCTGAAGTCTCGAGTCTCGCTCCGCGTTAGATAAAATTGCAAATATGCCTAGAAAGGAGATGGAATTGCAAGTATATTCAGAAAGGAGATAAAATTACAAACATACCCAGAAAGGGAGTGAAATTGCAAGTATACTCAGAAAGGGAAAAAAATTACAAATATACCCTGGGCAGTCAAGAAATGATAGATAAGTCCAGGGGAATCGAGAAATTGCAGGAATATTCTGGGAAGTCAAGAAATGACAGAGAAGTCCAAGAAAGCCAGAAAATTGCAACTATACCCTAAAAAGTCAAGAAATGACAGATGAGTCCAGCAGAATCAACAAATTACAAAAATACCTTGGGAAGTTAGGAAATAACAGAAATGCCCAAGAAAGTCAAGAAATGACAGAAATGCCCCCTAGAAAGTCCAGAAATGATGGAAGCACCCAAAAAAGTCAAGAAATGACAAACACACTCTGGAAAGTCAAGAAATAATAGAAATACCTAGAGAAGTCATGAAATTGTAGATATACCCAAGAAGTGTTAAAACTACAAAAATACCCTGGAAGGGTCAGAAACTGTATAAATACTCAGGAAGGGTCAAAAACTACAAAGGTACTCAGGAAGGGTCAAAAGCTGTAGAAATACCATGAAGGGTCAAAAACTACATAAATACCCAGGATGGGGTAGAAATTGCATAAATACCCAAAAATGGTCCGATCATGATGAAATTCATATGCAACGGTTAGATGTTGACCAAAAGCACCCAAGAAAGTCAAGAAATAACAAACACACTCTGGAAAGTAAAGAAATAACAGAAATACCTAGAGAAGTCATGAAATTGTAGATATACCCAAGAAATGTTAAAACTACAGAAATATCCTGGAAGGGTCAGAAACTGTATAAATACTCAGGAAGGGTAAAAAACTACAAAAGTACTCAGGAATGGTCAAAAGCTGTAGAAATACCCATGAAGGGTCAAAAACTACATAAATACTTAGGATGGGGTAGAAATTGCATAAATACCCAAAAAGGGTCCGATCATAATGAAATTCATATGCAACGGTTAGATGTTGACCAAAAGCAAATTCAACGGTCCAATCATGGTCTGGAGCAAATCCAACTGTCCGATTGTGGACAGAAAAATTCAACCGTCCGATTGTGGACAGAAGCAAATTCAACGGTCCGCTCACGGTCAAAAACAAATTCAATAGTTCGATCATGGACCAAAGCCACTTCAATGCTATGATCGTTGACAGAAGCAAATCAAGAGATCCTATTGTAAGCAGAAGTCTATTAAACGGTCGGATTGTGATCGGATGTAGACCTTAATTACATAATCGGGGTCAAATGTAAAGATCTTAAAAGACCAATTGTAATCTAAGTTCCATGTATTCAAAGAATGAAAATCTTCAAATTTCTTGCAAGAGTATGTCTTTAATGAATGATCAACAAGATCATTTCCCTTTAGACAAAACCCATCATATCACAACAGATATTGATAGAGCCCAAAGATTTTCTTTGGCAACTAATCAAAGGTGTTTGAACTTTACGTTGATGTAAATTAACACCAACTACCGTCGGTGGCGAAAAGGTCCATCACACGAACCTTAAATCGTTTGATAAACCAAACTCGTTGGATTAATAATACACATGCTATTTAATTAGCTATAAATGTGCATCTTTGTTCAATAAATGAACACACCATAAATTTTCTATTAATTTCGTGTGTTGAAACACTAGGTTCCCAGTATATTTTTGTCTCGTCTTATTCTTCAACATTGCACTACTGCACCTTTTTTCCCATTTCCTTCTGTTTTGATGATTTCCACATTGGCAGAGGATTTTTTGAAGCACTTTCTTAAAATAGAAAAATTTTGAGGATTGACTTCGTTGCCTGGGCTGTGTAATATTTCTGTCTTATTAAATTCTGAATCCTAGCCAGAGATTAATGTTTGCCTCCCAAAAGCAAATTCAATAGTTCCTGACATGACAAGCTCCCAAACAGTGATGGAGCTACATTGTGGGTTAGGGGGGCCATTGCCCCTCCTAATGTTCAAGTTTTCCTTTGGCCAATTTTTCCCTGTTGGTGCTGGCCCCCTTCATTTGCAGTTTCATGCATATAGACAATTGCCAATAACATGAATATTAACAATATAGATATTTTCTTTCGATGAGTAAAATGTTATCCCTCTCTTCTCTTAGCAATATTTTCTTTCTTTCTGGTGTTCATAGTATATATATATATTCTTTTAAAAAAGAAATGAACTATTGAAATATGCATTTTTCTTAATTATTAACTTGATCTCTCCCCACCCCCAATCTAAATTTCTGGCTATGTCCCTGCTCCCGAAGACAACTACTCTGGATTGTGCTGGTATCTTAAATGGATTCAAGAGTTTCTATAGTTAGTACAGTGTTGTCCTGGATTTGTTTTAAGGTGCCAAATCAATGACTGAATTTAGGCTGTCTATTTATATTCACAAAGAGCAATATGTCAGTGGAGCTTCTTCTTGTTCTTGATGTCAACTTTTCTTACTACATCCATTTGTTGCTGACTCATGAATGAAAATGTACCTGCGGAACTTTTCATGTTCTTGATAACATCTTTGATTAAAGATTTCTTTAAAGTTCTTGCATTCTTTTGTTCTGAAGATGTACTGATACTCCAGTGAGATTTATTAACGTGTCTATGTTGTAGGAGATTTGCCTTGGTATCATTGGGAACCTGGCTTGTCATGATGTTCTTAGCAGTGCCATTGTTTCTACTTCTGGTTTGGTTGAAACTATTGTCGAGCAATTAACCCTTAGTGACACTGCCTGCCTATATGAAATGTGCCGGTAATGATTTGTAAGATGCTTTCATTTATGGGCAGTGTACTCTTCAGTATTTTATAGCACAACTGCAAAATAGCAGGTCCTTATTTCATATGGCAAGGTGGCATGTTGCATTTTCTTTTGCCATTGGGAATATCATACTTCCATTAGTTTGATCATTCAATGGGTGATTCCAGATTGATCCCATGCTCGATATTGTGGAATTCTGCATTCTAATTAACATTGAAATATTAGAGTACATGATCCCATACTGGCTCCTATCCCATACCTATGCTTCTCTATCTTGTCTTGCAAATCTTACATTCTATGTGCAAATTTCATGCCAATAGTGTGTTCTTGTACTGAATGGAGCTCGTTGATTGAGTGTCCACTTGTTTAAATGAGCACGTACAACTTATCTCTAGTGCTCCTAGTGGAGGACAGGAATAATATGTTGAGAAAGTAAAGAATGTCTTTTTATCCTGCAGATCCAGAATGAAAATAAACAAAGTTGATAGATACAGAAAAAAAACTTAAAGCTCCTTGGTCTATTCCTCTTCCCTCACCCTCACTCCTGTATGTGCACCTTCATTGTGCAGAACCTATCAGATTTTTGGGTGAATTCTTGAACTGGGTTCTTCAGAAAAATAAAAGATGGATACCAGTCTTGGGTTAAGGTTAGAGTGCCAATGGGCTTGTCTCAGGCTTGCTGGGCCAACCTAAGCCCAAGTCCTGCCCAAGACTTGAATGCAGCCTCAGTGTGGCCCAAGCGTGTGACATGCTTCTAAGATTGTGCTGGGACTCTGCCCAATTGCTTCATGTATAGCCCAAATATGGCATTGCCCTACCTGTGTTAATGTTTTAACTTTTAAATATTATTTTTCTCTAAAAGTACATGAAAGCAAGGGCCTAAGATGGCCCAAACCATAATTACCAAGATGAGAAATGAAAGTGGAAGTGAAGTATGAAGCAAAAGTAAGAAACGCTTCACTTGGTAACATTTTGGATTCAAATTAAGTTGAAATGAGAAACAAATGTGAGAAATGGGAAGTGAAATGTGATAGATTTTAAGGTGTGAGAGTCTCTGGGTATCTATGATCCAAATCCTTGATCTCTCCTTGAAACTCAAAAGAATGTACTACTTGATAGCATGGTGCTACTCTAATTACTGTGACTTAATCTTTTTACTGAATAGTGAATAAAAAGGACTGTCAGGCCTACTCTTATGGCCTGGCCCCTGCCTGTGGGCTATATGGGCTAAAAGATCTGGCCTAGTCCCATCCCACAAGCCTAACAGGTTGGCCCAGGCCTGGACCCCTAGTGGGTCAAACCTGGCCTGCTGACAGTGCAGACAGCTCATTGGCACCCTTACAGGGAATGCTAGAATAGATATCATATAGGAAGAAAGAATCTGATCAGATTGGTTTTAGGACCAACCGATCCAACCCCGACCCCTCGATCCCGATTCTCATACTGAGTCGGCGGGAGCGGGTGAATCGGGCAGAGATTGGACTAGATCGGCTGATCTCTGTGCAGGATCGGCTGATCTGGACTGATTTCATGGTTTAAAAAGAAAAAAAAACAAAGAGAGGAAGAAGAAGAAGAAGAGAGAAGAAGAGTGATCAAGGAAGAAAAATGAAATGGGGGTGGGGGGGAGACAAACAGACTCACCTGCAACTGCGCTGATGTCCCCAACACCATTGCCGCTCCTACTGCTGCTGCGGCTGAAGCCGCAGCCGTTGCTGCTTCCTCAGAGGGGAGGAGCTGCTGCCTCAGTTCTGCATAAACTCTGAAACTTTTGAGAAGACAAGTGGGGGATTAAATTTGTAGACAAGCCCTTCCACATTGATAAAAAAAACATTTAACCTTCTCTTTTTTAAAAACTGTGAAATTGTTGGATCGGTTGTGGATCAGGCTCAGATCGCCTGATCCGGCCGATGCAGTTTGGATCTGGGCTGGGCGATCTGATCCTGATCCCCGATTTTTCAAACCTTGGATATCATATTTCTACTTAAAAATCAAGGTAGAAAAAGTGATGCAAAATGCACTCCAACTCTTGTACAACACATGGTAAACTGGGGGGATGAATTAGGAATACTAAGTGGAAGGCAGCTACACCCATTAATGTTAGAATTTATATCAGATCTCTAGTTAAAAACCGAAGTTTTTTGAAGACAGGTGCAACCAATGCTTCTAAACTTGTAATGGAACTTAGAGAAATATTGAGTGGACAAAGTTTGAACGAATGTAGCGGATTGCAAAAAATAAACATGAGATCTCTGGTTTTCTTCAGAAAAAACTGAGGAACAATAAAAAAAACTGCTATGTAATTTGCATATTTGGAATTGTGCATACTGTTTTACTCTTGCCCCTGGCAAGAAAGGACATCAGGATAGCATACTTTGCAAAAGAGATCAGAACCAAAGACATGGGAAGTCAAAAGAAATGCAACAACTAGGTCTTTAGTCTTGATAGTGTGAGGTTTTGTCATTCAGAACTGCAAATACATATAATATTGACCAGGCAAAGAGACTACTGATTTTGCATCCTTCTAATACCCATTTGCTACATCAAAACATCATCTTTGTAGCAAAATTTGATAGAATTCTCTTTCTACTTTCAGCTACGTTGTTTGGCTGATGGATGTAAGTATGATTCACAAAACTTGGCAACTTTAGTTAAGGGCATTCAGTCTAAATATTCTGCATATCCTTCCCAAGCTGCATCTGTTTACTTTGCTATATATTAGATAACTACTGATGGAACTTCCATCTTGGCTTTCACCACTGTGATATCACATTAAAACAGATAGTAGCATAGCCAAATAAAGTTGTAAATACTAGAATCTCATTGAGGACTAGAAGCTGAATTGCTCAACAGGAAAAGAAACTGTTTCTTTCAATTCTAATGGCCTTGTGATGACATCAGAGATGTAGGGCTCATATCCTTGTTGAAATTAACTGAGATGACAGAACAAGAAACTTAGAAAGAGAAGGTTGGTCAAGACATTTGTGTGCTTTGATAGAGACATTGGAGTGGGTTGGAGCAGCAGTTTCCTGCAAATGCTCGTTGAAGTGAGTTCTTGGCTTCTTGCAACATCAAATGACATTGGAGACAACACCGACAAATGGATCTTTTCTCTTTGCCATAGAGTTCAAGTAGAAAGTTATCCATTAGTATGAATCTTTGAGGTCCATTGCTACCAAAATGATGGATTAATGACTTAGCGGTCTAAGAATAAAAGGGGTAATTGATGGACTGATTGATAGCAACCAATCAGCCTTTGTTCAGGGGAGATGGATTCTAGACAACTATATAGCAGCATATGAGTGTATCCATGAGCAGAAAATAAAGAACAAGAGCTGTGTGGTGTTTAAGATTGATTTTGAGAAGGCCTATGATAGAGTGAATTGGAACTGCTTGTTCAATGTACTTCACTTGATGGGCTTCAGCGATAAATGGATTAATTGGGTCAGATTTTGTGTCCAAACTGCAGGATTTTCGGTATTAATTAATGGTACACCATGTGGTTATTTTGGGAGCTCAAGAGGTCTTAGACAAGGAGATCCATTGTCACCTCTGCTCTTTGTGTTGCTTGGACAGGTGCTCAGTGGTATGTGGAAGAGGGCTGCAGCAGCACAACTCATTGAAGGAGTCAATGCGGGTAGAGCTGCGGTAGAGGTAACTCATTTACAATATGCGGATGATACAGTCCTCTTCTCATCGGTGAGGGAAGACAGGCTTATCAACCTAAGGATTTTGCTTAGCTTGTTGGAGGCTGTTACTGGGCTGAAAATAAATTTCTCGAAGAGTGAGGTAGTAGGAGTCAATGTTAGTGCAGATAAGAGGGTACTTATTGGTCAAATATTAGGGGTGAGATGGGGAACATTCCCAATTAAATACCTTGTTTTCCCTCTTTCAGATGTAACCATCAGGTTTAAGGATGGACTGGTTTAATTAAAAGAGTGGAGGACAGAATTGCTTCTTGGAAAAGGAGACTCCTCTCAATGGGGGGCGGATGGATTCTATGAAAGGTGGTACTTACCAGCTTGCCAATGTATTACTTATCAATTTTCAGGATTCCAAAGGCTGTTTGTAAAAAAATTGAAGCAATGAGAGCTGCCTTTTTCTGGAAAGGTCGAGGGCTTGAGGAGAGAGGCCATCACCCTATTGCTTGGAAACATGTGCGTAGATCTAAGGTGGAAGGTGGAGTTGAGTTGGGATCTGACCTTTAAGCACAATTAATGATGCATTGCTGATGAAATGGCTATGGAAATTAGACATGGAGGAGGGCACCTTATGGAATAACATTGTCAGAAATAAATATCTGCAAAATGTAGGGGGGCGTTATATAGAGCAGGATTATAGACTCCCTCTATCTCCAATCTGGAGTATATTAACTCTGGCAGAATTTTATAGGTGTTCTACTTGATTCAGGTCGAGGATGGTGTGAAAACCAGATTCTGGGAAGACACTTGGATGAACAATGGGTCTCCTCATTATTTATTCTCAAATCTGTATGGTATAGCAGTCACAAGGGATATTAATATCAATTCAGTGTTTTCTTCTTCTGTGAATCAGTCTCAATGGACCGTGCACTTTCGAAGGAATCTTACTGATGTGGAAGCCAATGAGTTTATTCAACTTTCTGCCTTACTTGATAAGATAAACTTAAGTGTGGAAAGAGGGACAGTAGGACCTGGAGATGCAGAAATCTGGTGCATTCTCAGTTAAATCAGCAACTAAAATGCTTTTGCAAGGCGGGCAGAGTGTGGCTTGGTACAAACATGTCTGGAATAGGAGGTTGCTCATCAAGATTAGACTATTCTTAATTTCTTATGGAAGATTGCTTGGAACAGGATTTCAACTTCAGACAGGATCTACAGGTTCAGGCCAGACATTAAGCAATGGTGTATCTTCGGTGGATATTTTAAGCAGACAGCTGATCACTTGTTTTTCAAATGTGGTATCATTAATACTGTGTGGCTTCAACTATGCAAGAGCTTAGATATTAAGTGGCTGAACTGCAGCAATCTACATGTCTTATTGGGGGACTGGGACAAGTGCCTTTCAGAGGAGGGTGAGAGGGATATATGGAGGTTTTGCCTACCAGCTATGCTGTGGTCAATTTGGAGAGAAAGGAACCTCAGAATTTTCAGAGAGGAGTTTAATCATCCATCTTCCATTAGAAACAACTGCATCAAACGTATGATTGTCTGGTATGTCAGTGCATATGGGTCTGAAATTGAGTGGTCAAGTATCCTTCAAAAGATGAGGGACGGGGTGAGTTTTTTTTTGTAATCTGTTTTTTTAGGGAGTTGGTTTGTAGCCGTTCGGGGAGAGCTCTGATTTCTACCATCTTGGTAGAATCTGTTTGTCTTCCATTTCCTTTTCATATCTTATTTTGTATCTTTTTAATTTTCTTTATGCTTAATGAATTGTGGCCTGTTGGTCACCTTCCAAAAAAAGAATCAGCCTGTGCCAATGTTTAATGTGTCCTTTTTATTGACATATTTTCTTTTTGATTCTTCTTAAAAGGTTGCATAACGAGTAGTGAGTATGAGAAAATATGAAAATTTGGTGAGATTAGTATCAACTGTCTTTTCATAGTTTTAACAGTAATTGGCATCACTTTTCAGGTTGCTAACTGTTAGTCTTCAAGGTAAAGGCTTTGCTCCCTGGGTTGAAGCATTGTGCCCTGAGTATATTCTACAACGAATTCTTTGGATTGCAGAAAATACATTAAATTCCAAGTTACTAGAGAAGGTAAGAGTAACATGCCATGAACATTAACTCATGAAATCTAATGTATCGTTTTCAAGGACATTGAAGATTCTGTTACATTAAACTTAATAGGGAAAATGCAATCAGATGCATTTTGGAGAACTGTCCTGATGATGGTGTAAGCCACCAATGTGATGCCTGAACGAGATAGAATTATAATATGTCAATCAAGATAAGCCTCATGGTTGTTAGCCTATTATCTCTACTCTGATTGAAACCTGAATATCGAGCCATTCCATTCAATTATATGTCAACTTTCACAGTAGCATGGCAATTGCCTGCTTTTGCATTTTGTTTGGAGGAGTAACTTGTTATGTGGATCTTTTCTTTTTAATATCCATTAACCCAAAAAAGGACTAAAATTAGTACCATTGGCTTAGAACATGAATAGACGAAAGAGTATGTCTGGATCTCCTTGGGTGGATATTTCTCCGCCAGCCTCTTGATATTGGTCTGTTGGTAGCCTTGGTAACAGGAAAAAAAGAAAGAGGAAGGAGAGCAGGGACCCCTTCTTTCTAGTTTAAGATTCTGCAATGTTAGGCTCATAGGTTGCCATTGTGAGAAAAACCCACTAACTGGATTACAAAGCAATTGGAAGACTGTTATGTAGCAGTCTTATAGCACTGGTCACTAATATGATGGTGTCCATGAAGTAAAGCAGATGAGCCAGGGTAAAGTATGGGGATGGCTGTCATGCTGCGATATGCTATTTAACACATCTGCTTATGGCTTCAAATTTCAATAATTAAGACAAAGACAGAGTATAGGGATGAGAAGGGAGGATGAAGGGAATACGATGGGACTCTGGGAAATCCTCCTCTTTGTCAGTGGGGGTGAGAAGTCAGCTACCGGTGACCATCAGTTTGGAGGGGACCCAATACACATGCTACACTTCTCAATCAATAAACTGAAATGTCAAGGGCATTTGTTTTACAGGCAAAGGAGGTAATTGACTATAGTATATGATATCTTAATTATGGGAAGATGAGATGGGTATAGGTGGAATGGCATGTGTGAATACCCTAAATAGGTCATTGTGAGGTGGGATGATTTGAGAAAAAAAAGTGTCTTGTTTTAGTTGAGGCTTGGGTGCTGGATGGCACGAAGGAAACCATAGTTATCACAGCATCCAAGACATCCACGGCAACCAAAGTGGTGGCCCACCACCTTACTGTTTACTTCCTTAGGCAATGAGAGGCACCTAGGCACAAGGTTGGCAGTCTCGGTTTCGGACTCGGTTTCGGCCGAGTCCGAAACCGATACGAATCGGTATCGGTTTCGGTTTCGGCCGAAACTGTCCGAAACCCAGTCAAAAGCTTTAAAAATTTGAAAATGGACCTAAAAATTCATAAACAAATAGATATAAAGTTAATAATCACATAAAAAGGCTTTTTAATTCATTAGACATGCATTTGATTGTAAAGAAATTAGATTAAGTGCAATAAACATGAAGTAGACATTGAAATTCAAACATTGAACATGTTAAACTATTATTCTTGAGTACATACTAAGCATAAAGTAGGTTCAAGCATTACAATAAACCTAATTAGGCACAGTAAATGTTACGGAAATTAAATGATCTTTACCTAAATGAAGAGGCACTAATATGGGTAATAACTAGAACCTTCTCCCTCATCGTCTGGCTTTTCATGTTCATACCCATAAGAAGGATGCATGTATGGTCTATATTCACTATAACTAAACAATGAGGTAGCCAAGTCCTGCATCCCTCTTTGGATTCCTCTTGGAGTGTTTGGTTGACTTGATCCAAATCCAGTATCAGCATAAGAATCTTGAGGAAGAGAAGAGGAACTGGCCGGATGGAACTAGAATGCTGGTTCATAACCCCAGGACCCATAAATCGCTGCCTCCTGTTGGCCACCTCCATAACCTGATGGATGCCCATTTTGAGTATGTGAATCATATCCTTGCTCACCCTGACTGTATCCTCTGCCTGTGTCTGCGTGGAAGGAGGAAGGACCACCAGCATCCCCACCGCCAGTAGTAGCACCTGTAGCACCTGCAGGCTCCAGTCGCCTTTTGGCCTTTGGGGATGCTTTTTCCTGTGCCGGTGTGCTTTCTTCTTGCACCTTTGACTTGAATCCTGTTCCCCTTGGCGTGTGCCTCAAATAAATCTGCTTCAACTGCTCAATTGCCGGGTCGTCTCGAGCAGCAACATTTGTTCTCATAGTTTGCCCATGCACTGATGTACTTCTTCTTAAGGATGTAGGTGCCTTGCCCATTCTAGGAGTGACTGGCCTGCTATCTGAGTCTGAGTGTCTAGCTGGCTGAAAATCATGCTGCTCCTCAGTGTCATCAACAACCCCAGGTGGGTCCCTTCTTTAGTGCGCATGAGTATCTCTGGCCCTCTTTGATTTTCTTCTGAATTCGGGATCTCTTGGTTCATCTTCATCTAGTATGCCCTCTGCCCATCTTCTATCATCATCATCAAAAATAGGCTCATCAATCTGCTCTCGTGTCTCCACCCAAGACTGCAACGGATTCTCATCATCAAATAGGGCATCCACATCAATTTCTGCACTCCCATCCTCAGCGACGCGTTTGTCCCTCAACATTTGTCTTATCTTCATGTTCTTTATTCTCAGTCTCATATTGTAATGACAGTAAACCAATTTTTCTAACAGTTCAGCCTTTAGCCGATTACGAACCTTCGAGTGTATAAGGCTGAACGTGCTCCAATTTCTTTCACATTGGCTTGCCGATGTTGTTTGACTGAGCACTCTAATTGCAATGAAAGTGGTGAGGACACGCGCCACGCTTCACGACGGAGTACACGGATCTCGCCGGCATCCCTTTGGCTCGGTGATCACTTGGCGGACGAGCAGAGTTATCTTTAGTTATTTATGCTTTAGGCCATGCTGGGCCTTGGTTTAGTCCCTGCGTGGACACTTTATTTATTATTGTGGACCTTTGTAGGCCAATTGGGGCCAATTAGGCTTCCATTAGGTGATGTTAGGCTTATTAGTTAGGCAAGAGGGTTAGTGGGCCACCTTGTGGTCCACCCTTCTTGGCCCATTTGGGCTGACCACCTTCCCACATGGTTGGCCCATTGGGATTTGCGCCCCCCCCCCCCCTTGTGGATTAGGGTTTTGGGCGCCCCCCCTTCATCTCTTCCAAGAGGAAGAGGTGGCAGCCGCCCCCACTCCTACTTTGTAGGAGTGGAGTGCGCCCCCCCCCTTTTCCTTCCCCTTTCGGTCACCCCCCCTCCCTCCTTTGGCCGCCCCCATCCCCCAATCCACTCCTAGATTCTAGGAGTGGTGCGCACCCCTTTCCCCCCTAGCCCATTGCGCATTCCCCCTTTCCCTTGTGGCTAGGGTTTCAAACCTAGCATTTCCCCTCCCCATATAAAAGATCTCTTGTATTTTCTTTAGGGAATTAATGAATACATGAAATATTTTGATTGAGCAGCCATTGGCGCAGCCACCCCTTGGAGAGGGCGACCCTCTCTTCCTCCTCTGCTCCTGCGACGGGAGCAACCCCGGGGTGCGACTCCCCATCCCCTCGGTGCGACGCCGAGGTTCTTCCTCCCTTCTACTTCGTCTCCGGTTCGAGTTCGCGTGTTCCAGATTTGGCCCCGAGTTGCAGCGGCGTCCCCATCCGGTGCGGGTCGAATCCGAGCCCCTCCTTTTTTTGGTGGATACTTCTACGAGTCGGCAGCGCGTGGGCTTTGGTTTCGCCTCGATCCGAGGTCGGCACCACCCGTGGCGAGTTTTCTCGTGAGCTAGCGCAGGAGCCTCCCTCTCTGCGCGCCCAGATCCACCCTCCTTCTTGCGAAAATCCCACAGGACGGACAACTCCGAGTTTGGAGCTGATTTCTTCAGGGTTTGTACCTCTCGTCGTCCTCTTTCCAACGCCGCCAACCTCGTCTCGTTCCGACGTCCGAGCTGTTCGTGGCGTCCGTTCCCGTGAGGTCGCGCAGGTCTGCCCAGTCCACCCGGTGCCAGGACAACCGGCGACTTCCAAAGTTCACAGCGTCCAACCACGACCAGATCTGATCGAGCTCTTTGGTCCGGACCTGCTGCTCTGCGTCCCCGACGTCCTCCCACAAGCGGGGCCTCGTTCGCCTACCGGAGCAGCGAGTTACCATTTTCCCCGCTCGACAGCGCAGTTCTGGGAGCAGATTCCTTGTCCCCACTTGCAGGTGCGGCCACGGCTTCCACGGACGGAATCTGAGCACGCCTTTTGGCCGAGGCTTCCTCCTGCGACCTAACTACGCGCCCTCGCTGACGGCGCCCCAATCGGACTCCGGATCCATTCGTGGGAACGTTTACCACCGAGTCGCGCGTTGCTGCGATTCTGCCGATCGTCATCCGGACCCTCCTCGTGGCCAACCCTTCACCGAGTGCTGCCCGTCAGCCCGTGTATCGGCCGCCCCGAATGGAATTGTTGTAGCCTGTTATCTCCCTGCGAGGAGTGGGCACCATTGCTGGCTTGTACCTATTCTTTCATTGTGTGTATCGGGGTTGTTGGTCTCGGCCGGGGTTCCTTCCCCACGCCTAGGCGTGGAGGTACGTGCGACGCTCCCCCCTTGGCATTTTGCTTTACTAGTATGTGATCTTATATGCCGCGTGAGAGCGTAGGGATCCTAGCTAGCATTCAACACCGCGAGATCGTGAGTGAGAGTATCCCATTCCGTGGCCCTAGTCGAGCACCGAGCTCGGACTAGACTCCTATAGTTGCGCGTCGGCTCCTTTGCCGCTTTGATCCACTCGCTTCCCTCATAGGGACGACCGTGGACTTGGGTTTCTTGTTGAGAGACGCCTCTCTTCGGAGGAATAGTACGGAGGTCGATCACTCGGCTTGCCTTGTCACGTGTGAGTGCTGGCCGCACTTGGTCTTCATCATAGGTTTAGTCCATTTGTCAGTTCCGTCCCGCGTCAAATTTGGTATCAGAGCTTAGGGAACCAGTTTGTTCTAACAAATTGGGGTCTTAGGTCATTCGAGTCTTTAGGTTGTCTAGGGTGCAATTGAGGCCTTAGAGTTATCTAGGTTGCATTGAGTCTCTTAGTTCATCTAGGTAACCCACCATTGCATTGTAATGTTAGGTTTGTGTCTAGTTAGAGTTTTGTCCTTGTCTCGTTGAGTCTTGCATGTCCAGCTCCGCGCCAACCCCATGGTGGTTCCTCGAGCCCACATGTCAGATTAGTCATCCCTATTGGCCCGATTCGATGCTCTTATGGTACGACCCCTAAGTGTCGCCCCTACCACTCAGTCGTCGGGAGACCCGATCCCTATACCGATGACCGAGTCATTCCAGCGCCCTGTCATGTCCACTGCCATCCTACCTAATGGGATGCATACGGAGATCGACTTCATCAGTAGGGTGTCGTCTAACTGTGTCTCACAAGACATTATTGAGTCACTCTCTAAGACTGGGGAGATTGTTCTCCGTGATGGTTTAGCTTTTATCGAGTTTCAACGGTGGTTTGGCCCCGTTAAATATTTCGATGGCGCTTGGTGCAAGATCAGCACACTTGCTGGTCCATGCATCATTTTAGGGCGAACTTGGTTGGAGGAAAGAAGTGCGACCATCGACCTGGATAGGAGGACCTGCACCTTACACCCATCTCACCTTCCCGGTGAGTTTGTCTTCCATGACGGCGTTACGCCGACCACCTCCATGTCATCACCTGGGTTTGTTCCAGTGAGTTACGAGGCTGAACAGGAGTTGATTGAGGAGTACCTAACTGAGGTTGAGGAGTTAGGGAGTGATCCCCTCCACATCATAGAGGACTCCGTTTCCCCTCCCGAGAGAGAGGCTTCACCCTTAGACCCTCATATAGAGACATTCTTACCTTCCGAGGGTGAACTGGTCATTGGTGAGTCTTTAGCTAGCTGGTTAAGGGAGGGTCCACTTCTAGATGTCTCCATTCCTTGCTATACACCCATGGGACCAGCCCTCCCAATAATACCCCTTAACTCCTTTCACACCACTTTTCGGTCCTTCTGCTTTCTTGAAAATGTGAAGGACTTCCTTAGGAGTTTAGATTATCAATGGGAGTTGACTTATATGTTGACCTTAGGGTCTGACCAACCCTATAGTCATAGCTTTACACTCCCTGCTTTGGGGTCTATTACCTCGGTCTACACCATAGGACATATCACATCCGAGGTCCTTTTATTATTTCCCATACCCGTGGAGGTTGATTTTGTCCCCGCTTATGGTTTCACGGTCCCGAGGGAGGAACCTTGCCTTCCTTGCCTTCCTCATGAGCCTCTTGCCCCATACATGAGAGTGCCTGAAGGTGATTATCTGCACCTGGGCGAATGTCGCACATGGGCAAGTATAGTGAAGGGACCTGTCGGGAGGGGTCATCATTTCTTTGACCCTTTCGATCCCCTCCCTAGTGAGCCTCTCGACCCATATTCTTTTCCCCACCTTGTCGAGGAGGTCCACTATCATACACCACCTAGGCCTTCTAGTCAACACCTCACCTTACCGGCATCCAGATGCCCGAGCTTAGGAGGCCAGGGACACATGTCTCTTCCCCATGTTTCTTCATGTCCACCATCATATAGGGGTTTGTCTCATATAGGGAATGTCATGAGTGAGTTTGGGCAATTTAGTCCCCATGAGTCTACCACATTCCGTAGGACACCCATGCATGATAGATACAACTTTGGTTGTCCTGGTCCTCCCCGTGTTGTCCAATCATGTAGGAGTCATAGGCATGCTAGGTCTGTGTTTGGATGTCCAGGACCACCACTGCATTCACATAGGTATGAGTCAACACAGCTAGTTCGGAGTCTACATCATCATCACCCCCTCGAGGCCAGCAACGCACGTTATAAGGAATTAGCTGACGCGCATCGACGCACCCGTGAGTTCCAAGTGGGAGAGTACGTCATGATCAGGGTTAGACCTGAACGGTTCCCTTCGGGGGCCGTGAAGAAACTCCAGGACCGCGGTGCCGGACCCTTTCGAGTCTTGAAGCGAATTGGGTCGAATGCGTATGAGATTGAGCTGCCAGACGACTATGGGATCTGTTCGACGTTCAATGTTTCAGATCTGGTGGCATATCGGGATCCCGCGGTGATTCCCAGTGAGCTTTTTGGGCCTACCCCTCCTGTTGAGAGCATTACACCTTCTGAGCGTCCACCTCCTCCAGCCCCGTTACAGACACGCGAGCATATAGATTGCATACTGGATGAGCAGGTGACCACGACCAGGAGCGGAGCCTACCAGCGCTTCCTAGTGCGTTGGAGAGGGCGCCCTGCGACAGACGACGCCTGGATCACACGTGGAGAGCTGGAGAGGATCGACCCGGACCTGCTGGAGCGCTACTTGAGCGACCGTGACCCTTACTCGACGGGGTCGAGTTCTTCCCACCCGGGGAGAATTGGTGAGGACACGCGCCACGCTTCACGACGGAGTACACGGATCTCGCCGGCATCCCTTTGGCTCGGTGATCACTTGGCGGACGAGCAGAGTTATCTTTAGTTATTTATGCTTTAGGCCATGCTGGGCCTTGGTTTAGTCCCTGCGTGGACACTTTATTTATTATTGTGGACCTTTGTAGGCCAATTGGGGCCAATTAGGCTTCCATTAGGTGATGTTAGGCTTATTAGTTAGGCAAGAGGGTTAGTGGGCCACCTTGTGGTCCACCCTTCTTGGCCCATTTGGGCTGACCACCTTCCCACATGGTTGGCCCATTGGGATTTGCGCCCCCCCCCTTGTGGATTAGGGTTTTGGGCGCCCCCCCTTCATCTCTTCCAAGAGGAAGAGGTGGCAGCCGCCCCCACTCCTACTTTGTAGGAGTGGAGTGCGCCCCCCCCCCTTTTCCTTCCCCTTTCGGTCACCCCCCCTCCCTCCTTTGGCCGCCCCCATCCCCCAATCCACTCCTAGATTCTAGGAGTGGTGCGCACCCCTTTCCCCCCTAGCCCATTGCGCATTCCCCCTTTCCCTTGTGGCTAGGGTTTCAAACCTAGCATTTCCCCTCCCCATATAAAAGATCTCTTGTATTTTCTTTAGGGAATTAATGAATACATGAAATATTTTGATTGAGCAGCCATTGGCGCAGCCACCCCTTGGAGAGGGCGACCCTCTCTTCCTCCTCTGCTCCTGCGACGGGAGCAACCCGGGGTGCGACTCCCCATCCCCTCGGTGCGACGCCGAGGTTCTTCCTCCCTTCTACTT
Source organism: Amorphophallus konjac (assembly GCA_022559845.1). Lineage (NCBI taxonomy): Eukaryota > Viridiplantae > Streptophyta > Magnoliopsida > Alismatales > Araceae > Amorphophallus > Amorphophallus konjac. Next base: position 33,918,237 of record CM040129.1, read on the forward strand.
CGTCTCCGGTTCGAGTTCGCGTGTTCCAGATTTGGCCCCGAGTTGCAGCGGCGTCCCCATCCGGTGCGGGTCGAATCCGAGCCCCTCCTTTTTTTGGTGGATACTTCTACGAGTCGGCAGCGCGTGGGCTTTGGTTTCGCCTCGATCCGAGGTCGGCACCACCCGTGGCGAGTTTTCTCGTGAGCTAGCGCAGGAGCCTCCCTCTCTGCGCGCCCAGATCCACCCTCCTTCTTGCGAAAATCCCACAGGACGGACAACTCCGAGTTTGGAGCTGATTTCTTCAGGGTTTGTACCTCTCGTCGTCCTCTTTCCAACGCCGCCAACCTCGTCTCGTTCCGACGTCCGAGCTGTTCGTGGCGTCCGTTCCCGTGAGGTCGCGCAGGTCTGCCCAGTCCACCCGGTGCCAGGACAACCGGCGACTTCCAAAGTTCACAGCGTCCAACCACGACCAGATCTGATCGAGCTCTTTGGTCCGGACCTGCTGCTCTGCGTCCCCGACGTCCTCCCACAAGCGGGGCCTCGTTCGCCTACCGGAGCAGCGAGTTACCATTTTCCCCGCTCGACAGCGCAGTTCTGGGAGCAGATTCCTTGTCCCCACTTGCAGGTGCGGCCACGGCTTCCACGGACGGAATCTGAGCACGCCTTTTGGCCGAGGCTTCCTCCTGCGACCTAACTACGCGCCCTCGCTGACGGCGCCCCAATCGGACTCCGGATCCATTCGTGGGAACGTTTACCACCGAGTCGCGCGTTGCTGCGATTCTGCCGATCGTCATCCGGACCCTCCTCGTGGCCAACCCTTCACCGAGTGCTGCCCGTCAGCCCGTGTATCGGCCGCCCCGAATGGAATTGTTGTAGCCTGTTATCTCCCTGCGAGGAGTGGGCACCATTGCTGGCTTGTACCTATTCTTTCATTGTGTGTATCGGGGTTGTTGGTCTCGGCCGGGGTTCCTTCCCCACGCCTAGGCGTGGAGGTACGTGCGACGCTCCCCCCTTGGCATTTTGCTTTACTAGTATGTGATCTTATATGCCGCGTGAGAGCGTAGGGATCCTAGCTAGCATTCAACACCGCGAGATCGTGAGTGAGAGTATCCCATTCCGTGGCCCTAGTCGAGCACCGAGCTCGGACTAGACTCCTATAGTTGCGCGTCGGCTCCTTTGCCGCTTTGATCCACTCGCTTCCCTCATAGGGACGACCGTGGACTTGGGTTTCTTGTTGAGAGACGCCTCTCTTCGGAGGAATAGTACGGAGGTCGATCACTCGGCTTGCCTTGTCACGTGTGAGTGCTGGCCGCACTTGGTCTTCATCATAGGTTTAGTCCATTTGTCAGTTCCGTCTCGCGTCAGAAAGCCAATGCATTACTGCCCACATCTCGGTTGTTCACCATTATCCACCAGTCAGCTGTTCCACCAACCATAAACAAATGCATATAAGTTGTAGAAATATATATTCAGGTTAAGAAATCAAATGACTAAAATATACCTGGGCTCACTCTTCCCACAGCGTATTGCAATTGGAAGTCAGCATATGTCCCAGTCCTCATTCTATAATTGTTCATCTACAAACATAAAGTAATACATTAACATAACTACTTAAATAAATTCTATACCTGTTATTGATAAAATCAAATAAAGGTCAACCTCTACTTCTGCCTGAAGTCTCTTTTCTGGATTCCTCGATAAACGACCAATGACTTTTAAAGTCCCTTGGAGCACCTCGCCATCAACATGTGCATCGTCATCGTACATAAATCGAGGGTTGAGGAAATAACCTGCATTTGTGTATAATTAACTAAATGTTATATATAAAATAACATATAGGCATTACCCCACTTTCAGTACAATTAATCACTCACCAGCTGTATGCAAGTCGTGGTGTAATGTGTTGTCTCATCTCTGGTCAATAATTTTCCACCATTTTGCATAATGTCTGGGAAGGGAATGCTGCAACTCTAACTTGGCACGGTCCATGGCCTCGTACAGATAGCCCATATTATTCTTCTCATCGCCATCCACCATTCTTAGGACCTTCACGGTGTGACTACTTTCAAGTACCGTGACACCCTGTCCCAGAATTTGTTGTCGTCCACGACGTAGCAGACATCCAAATAATCCATCTGAGCATCAACATTGCCCTTGTCGATGTATTCCCGCAGGGCATTGTGGTACATGAAAGCTTTCAGCTTATTCTTGTACCTGTGCAAATAAATGAAATTTGAAGCTGCATCAACTGTTACATATCAGTAAGGATAAAGTTAATAGAATTGAGATCAATCTTATACCTGTGCAAAGACTTCAAAGAAATAAAATTGGAAGCAAATCTGGTTGGGTCTGCACGGATGATATCTCGCCCTCCACTGGCATGCGCCCTGAACATATTCAATATCCTAGGATGGCCATAGATATACTGTGACTTTTTGTGCCTTGTCAATTATCTTCTTCACATGCTTTTCCTTCTCTATGTCTTCAAGCATCAGATCCAGACAATGTGCTGCACATGGGAGCCAATATAAATGACTGCGCTTCTGCATCAATTTCTTCCCTGCAGTCTTGTAACTGGTTTCATTATCAGTCACCACTTGCACAACATTCTCCTCTCCAATTTGTTCTACCATGCCATCCATCAAATGAAACAAATAATTTGCATTCTTTTCATAATCTGATGCATCAACTGATTTCACAAATATTGTACCTTCGATGCAATAAACCAAAAAGTTTATCATGGACTTCTTCGTGGTACCAGTCCAACTATCACACATGATGGTGCATCCTCTCTCCACCCATATATGCTTGAAGCTTTCAACCCACTGATGGAGCTCCTCAACCTCTCCCTCAAGGCCACGCCCGTATATGTCTCGACGTGAGGGGTCCTTCAAGCCAAAGTTAGCATCTGCTATGGCATCTAGCATAGGTTGGAAATATTCGCTTTCAGCTGCATGTGCAGGGACACTTGCATGAAAAAATCATTTGCAGATACTTTTAAATGCATGCCCTGCAACTTCTGCTGATTTTTTGACCCCTCTCAATGCAGTGGGATCCGGTCTAAACCCCCCAAGTGAGGGTTTGGTCCAGTCCAAACCTCTATATGGAGGGATTGGGGAGGGCGGCCTCTATAAATAGCCTCCTACTTATCATTTAATCCACGTGGAGGAAGGGAAAGCGATGTTTCCCACGTGTGTTTGATGCTTTTGGGTTTGGTTTGTGGCTCCCCACGCCATTTATTGCGTGGAAGGGCTCCATTTTCTGAAGTTTAGTCTTTCCTCGTCTACCTTATTCACTATGTGGGTTACAAAACATTAATCCCCCGCGGAATTTATTTGTTTTGTGGGTACTTTTCTCATTCCGCATACCCGATGGAATTTTCTCGGGACCCATAGGTATTGCCTGACATTGAGACGACACGGACTCTTGTGTCTTCTCGTGTCTGCCACTAGATTTAAATTTCCTTTTCCCCTTCATTGTTTTGAGGGAAAAATAAATTGGTTCAAAAATGCCCCCCACGGGACATCCGTCAGAGCCGACGGCGTCGACGGGTGCCACGTGTTGCTTGTGTCTCTCTACTTCCCTTTGTTTTTGCTTCTGACTTTGCTTGTCAACAAAATAAATACGTTCATTCATTCAATTCTTCCGATACAACGAGATCTTCTATGTTATTTGTGAGGTCATTCGTAGACCTTTATTATGTCTTTCTGCTCCCACCATTGGCTTCTTTTGATGTGATGAATTCTTCTTTTTGCCCTTGCACTGATATTGTTTACTAACCCTAAATTGAAAATTGTCTTGTAGTAAACTTCCGTCATGGCTCGCTTCGGGAGAGACCCAAAGTTACGGTAGCTGGCCCAAGGCTCTGAGGATCGCCATGTCAAACAAAAAAACAAACTGATACCAGCATTTGGGCGGCCTACTATAACAGTCGAGAATCTTAATTTAGTGGACCGCGGGTTTTCATGGATCGCTGAAGGATTGATTGGCGAGGCGAGCCCGACCGAGGGCATGGTTGATTTGGTGAGGATCTCTAAAGAGAACGGTTTCTACAAGTATATGACTGTTCTGAGGAATATCCTCTGCACTATTCATTGGATCATCATCTTTGTTCTTTCGTCCCGACTTATATTCCTTACAACATGGAAGTCGACGACTTGGATCTTCTAGCTGAGCAGTGTCGTCTTGAGTGGGCGATTTTGTTCGAGAGGGACAACATGCATGGGACATGCACTTCATCTTTGCCAATCACAATTCCCCGACCGGAAGCTCTTGGGCTTTTTCAGCAGCTTTGAGACATTCTAAATTCGTACTTCACCTTTGCACTCAGCTGCCTGGAATATGTATGGCCAACACAAGCGCAACAATTTTACAGTTGATAGAATGGTGTTATCACCCTCCGGGACACAATTTGCTGAAAATGGCTATGCTCAAGAGTGTTTCCTAGACCGGATATTAGGGTTTAAAGCCCCCAGCTAGTATGGAAAATGGTATGTGATTCCTTCACATAGCTTCTGCCCAGGGACCACTGAGTGGGTAAGCGGCGTTCTTCACTATTATGGCAAAGTCCTTGAGTTGGTGGGGATTAGGTTGCCGTGACAACAGCTTTATATTGTTACCCCGAAACTATAGGTATTTTGCAAGGCTTGATTGGGTAGTTTAATCCCCACTGGAATGCATTTGCCACCGCTCAGGGCGAGACCGCCTTGGACCTAGGGCCTTTCACAGAACTTTTGGTCTGCCGATCTGTGGTCTGGCGTATGAAGAAGTCTGCTTGGATGACTTGCATCGCAGTCACACCTATGGTGATGGCAAATATCATCTTGCTTATTGTCACAGATTTTTTATGAAAGTTTTATAGGTAAAGTTGATATGGAAGTTAAAGATTAGGATATTGATTTCTGTACCCTGACATGACAGTTTTGGGAGGATCCCTTCAATAGGACCTGCAAAGAAAGACATTTGTATACAAGAAAGTTCAAATCATACAAGCAATATTGACATGAAAAATATAACTCAAGCAATAGTAAATGCTTACCCAGTGAGTCCTCTGACTCCAAAGAAGCATGTAGGGCCAAGCTCTGGGCAAAGTCAGAAAGACAAGACCCAGCTAAAGAACTCCAAACCAAGCTCCAAACAAGGTAAAAAAGGTGACATTAAGTGGAGCAATCCAAGTTTGACTCCAGGAAAAGTCAAAAGGGCGAGACCAAGGCAAAGTCCCCTAAGTTAAGCCCCAGACAAACCAAGGAACAAGTAGGCAAGAAGCCCAAAGCAGTACCAACATCTCAAAACTCTGGTCTTTATATGATCGAGTTTCAAGAACTGTCACCTGAAATAGTCAAACAGGCGATTAATGTCACCTGCCAAATGCATAAAAAAGAGGCTGATTGGGTTAATGTGATTCCAAAGAAGCATGGTCACCCTAAATCCCCTAAAAGAAAATCCCAATTCAACAACTCCAATTCTGGAGGCACCTCCCAGGCAGAAACTCCTCTGATTGGACTAGGGTAAGCTAAAGGCCGTAGAAGAACGAGAAAAAGAATCTAAAAGAAGGCTGAGGAAGCAAGCATCCTCTCTAGTGTGACTGTCTGATGCGGGACGGTGTACTCAAACAAGTCCGACTAGGCGACTAATGAGATCAGCAAATGCGTTGCAATTGTACGACAAATAACCCGACGTGTACTCGAACGCCAAGAGATGAATTACGCTAAATAACAGTAGCTACGCGCTAAGAAACCGTCCCTCGCAGCGAGAAACGTCGAACTGATCGGTATGTAGAACTACCACGGCATAGGGTATCAATCATGCGCAATTAACATAATCAAATTGGTATACCTCAGGATAGGATAACACTCACAAACTCACATCCGACAGCAATATAAAATATCGGGCTAGGCAACCTAAATCACTCACGGCGGCAAATATGACATAGATACTAAGTAAGCAAATTAAGTGAGCGAGCTTTTCGCACTAACCTACTCACTGAAGAGCGAGGCACGTGAATGGCATTCTCGCGATCTCGACCGTAGTTGCTCAATGTCGACGTCAAATTAAACCTGCACTGAAATAACTTGTGGACCTTCAAATGAGGTTCTTTACTGATCTTTGCCCGTTTTGTTTCTTTTTTCTGCTGTCTTTTTTTTGTATTTCAACTTCTCGCTCTTTTTTCTGCCTTTTCTTCCATCTCTTTTTTTGTTGTTGTTTTCACGTGAACTCACGTAAATAGAGAGAGAGAGAGAGAGAGAAGCAGAACGAGGGAGGGGGGGTTACGGAGAGAGGAACAGAGGGTGAGGGGAGGGGCAGCAGCTTCGGCCGTCGGGGGGGGGGAGGCGGGGGTCTGGCGAGGAGCGGGAGCTGAGGCGTCCGGGGGAGGGGGAAGTCACGCCAGCCGGTGCGGAGGCCGGGTAGGCCGATGCAGGAGGTCGCGACGGACGGGCTGCGACTGGTCGCGGCGGTGCGGTTATGGTTGACGAGGCCGCGGGTGTGGCCAGCGACGGAGGGCGGCCGCGGCGGGTCTCTGCTATGGGGTGGTGCTGTGGGGGGGAGGCCCACGGGGGCGGCGTCCACGATGGTGGGGGCCGCTGCAGGGAGGCCACGAGCGGGGAGAAGACCAGTGGGGTAGGCCCCGCGAAGGAGACCGACGACGCCGATGGCGGCGACTGCGGCGGAAGGCAGGGCTTCTTGCGGCGGCGGTCGCAGGGCGGGAGGCGTCATGCCTGCGGGGGCTCACTGGGCCGGCGGGGACGATGGCCACGACGGTGGTGGAGGAGGTAGCCGACGGCAGCGGTCGGCGGGCGGGTCCCGCCGTCTCTGCAGCAGGATGTAGGAGGTCGCGAGTTAGCCCCGGGGGGGGGGGGGGGCTTCTCTGCTGCGGGCGGTGGGGGAGTACGTGGGCTCGACTGTCGCAGGGGGGGGACTTCAAACGTGAACAACGCAGGGAAAAGGGAAGAGGAGGAAGATGATGGGAGGGACTTGCGTGGGGTGTGGGGGTCGCGTGGGGGTGCGACTGCGACACGGGGGGGGGGGGGGGAACAGGAGAAAGCAACGTAGAGGGTAAGGGGGAAAGACACAATAAATGAACAGGAGAAAGAGTATACGAGGAAGTGAATAGATGGGACAAGGGGAGAAGAGGGAGGCTTCATGCCTAGGGCTTCGCGCCCCTCCAGCTCCCTTCATGGGAGGAAGACAATGGCGGCTCTTTTATCCAATTTGTATATTTCTTTCTTTTCATCCTTGCCCAAAATGGGGGAACTACAAGAGTATTTATACTAGAAGAAAACCCTAGTGGTCTCCTCACATGACTAAATACCAAAATGTCCTTGAGATCTAAAATAGTGCTAAAATCGCACCTGAAAATACACAATAAATTGAAAATACATCAAATGGGCCCCAAATGGGCTTCTCTCAAATAAATGCCAAATAATCAAAAGAAAAATACATCAATGTGCTATGTGTCATCATCAAGTCATAGGGATGTCGAGGTCGCTGCTGGTGGTCTCCGACGGCGGTAAACGCGAGTCGAGTCGAATCGGATCCGTGCTCGGGTGTCCTCACCAATCCTCTCCGCCTGGGAGGAACTCGACCCTGTCGAGTAAGGGTCCTGGCCGCTCTGGTATCGCTCCAAGAGGTCGGGGTCAATCTGTTGTAGCTCCTCGCGCGTGATCCACGTGTCCTCAGTAGGTGGCTGATCTCTCCAACGAACCAGGTAGCGTTGGAAAGCTCCGCTCCGTGAGGTAACAATCTGCTCATCCAGTATCTGGTCAATCTGCTCGTGCCGTACTGTAACTGGGGCCGCTGGTGGGCACTCATGGGTGGGATCACTCGCAAGGGGAGGAGAAGGCTCGAAAGGATCACTGGAATCACTGCCGGGTCCCGATAAGGCACCAGATCTGAGACATTAAATGTGTGACTGATACCATAATCTGGTGGTAGATCTACGACATACGCATTGGGCCCGACACGTTTCAACACTTTGAATGGACCCGCTCCCCGAGCTTGTAGCTTCTTTATGGTTCCCGAGGGAAACCGCTCAGGTCTGACCCTGATCATCACGTAATCACCCTCCTGGAACTCCTGTGACCGACGGTGTGCATCTGCCGACTTCTTGTAATTTGCATTGCTGACCTCAATGTGATGACGAATGCTATCATGTAGACTCCTAATATGCTCAGCTAGCGACATAGGGACAAGATCTATGGGCCTCCTAGGTCTATAGCCAGTGACTATCTCGAAGGGACTCATGCTAGTAGACCTATTGACCGAGTTGTTGTATGCAAACTCTACTAATGGTAAGATCAGATCCCAGCCTCGCTCATGCTCTCCATCTAGACATCGCAAGAGGTCACCCAGACTCCTATTAACTACCTCAGTCTGCCCATCGGTCTGGGGATGATAAGCTGTGGAGAACTTGAGCATGGTGCCTAAGAGATGCCATAGGGTCTTCCAAAAATAGCTCACAAATTGCGCATCCCTGTCCGAGATAATAGTCTTGGGTAGCCCATACAGACAGACAATCTCAGCTAGAAACAGACGGGCTACCTTCGACGCATCGGAGGTCCTGGCACAGGGCATAAAGTGGGCCATCTTGGAGAACCTGTCGACCACCACCATGATGGAGTCGTGCCGACGGACCTTACGTGGCAACCCTAAGACAAAATCCATGCTAACATCCTGCCACGGACGATCTGGCACAGGGAGAGGAGTGTACAAATCAGTATTTTGCGTCCGTTGCTTAGCCATGGCGCAAATGCGGCATTGGGCCACGATGTGGGCCACATGTTTCTTCAGGCTGGGCCAGAAGAATCGATACTCCACCAACTCAATGGTCTTGTTCCGGCCAAAGTGGCCGGCGAGACCTCCCGCATGAACCTCCCAAATCAAAAACTCACAAACAGAGGTCCGCGGAACACACAATCTATCCCCTCGAAATAGATAACCCTCCTGAAGGATGCAATCACTGTACTCTCTAGAGGGTCCTAGCTGGAGCATAGTGTGAATCGGACCAAAATCCGGGCAATCGGGGTACTCCTCTCGGAGCCTCTCAAATCCCGTAACCTCTGTGTGGACCATGGATAAGAGCAAGGATCGACGACTCAGGGCATCTGCCACACGATTCTCCATGACCGCCCGATGCCCGAGGGCAAATGTATAGGCCTGAAGGTACTCTACCCACCGACTGTGTCGGGGGTTGAGCTTCTTCTGCGCATGGAGAAATCTGAGGGCCTCATGGTCCGAATACAACACAAACTCATGCGGCAATAGATAGTGTCTCCAATACCTCAAAGCCTACACTACCGCATAAAACTCCTTGTCATAAGTGGAGTACTTCAGCTTTGCATCATTCAGTTTCTCGCTGAAGTAAGCAATAGGGTGGCCCTCTTGGCTCAACACCCCCCCTATGTCAACACCAAAAGCATCACATGAAACCTCAAACACCCTCGAAAAATCCGGCAGTCGAAGTACAGGTGCCTGAGTCATCCGCTCCTTGATGTCACGAAAGGCCGAAGCAGCGGCCTTCGTCCAAATAAAGGCTCCCTTCCGAATGCAGTCTGTAATAGTTGCCGTAATGGTGCTGAACCCGCGTATGAATCGACGGTAGAAAGTGGCTAAGCCATGGAAGCTGCGCACATCATGGATTGTTTGCGGCTTAGGCCACTCTACAATCGCCCTGATCTTCTCCAGGTCAGCTGAGACACCCTCATGTGAAACGATAAACCCCAAGAAAGTAACATGATCGGCTAAGAAGGCGCATTTCTTGAGGTTGCCATATAAACTCTCATGACGAAGGGTGAGGCACACTTGGCGTAGGTGACCCACTTGATCCTCCTTAGTGCGGCTGTATATAAGAATGTCATCAAAATATACGACCAGGAACACACCAATGAATGGTCACAACACCTGGGTCATCAGCCGCATAAAAGTACTAGGGGCGTTGGATAGCCCGAAGGGCATGACCAACCACTCATAAAGCCTGTCCTTCGTCTTGAAGGCTGTCTTCCATTCATCTCCGGGCCAGATCCTGACCTGATGATAGCCACTCCTCAGGTCAATCTTTGAGAATACTGTGGCTCCCGCCATCATATCCAACATGTCATCCAAGCGGGGAATGGGAAAATGATATTTCACAGTAATGCGATTAATCGCACGGCCATCCACGCACATCCTCCAAGTGCCATCTTTCTTTGGAGCTAACAGTGCGGAACGGCGCAGGGGCTCAAGCTCTCCCTCATGGAGCCCCTCCTCAGATACTCCTCCACTTGCCTCTGTAACTCGGCATGCTCAGTCGGGTTCATGCGATAGTGCGGCAGGTTGGGTAACGTAGACCCCGAAACCAAATCAATAGCGTGCTGGATATCACGCATCGGAGGTAATCCATCCGGAAGGTCCTCGGGGAAGATGTCTGCAAACTCGTGGAGGAGTGAGGCAATCTCAACGGATGCTCGCTCGAAGCCTCCTCAACGATCACATCGGTAACCTCTCTCCCCATCAAGATATAGATGGTGTCACACTCGGGAGCTCCTGCTCAAACTCCCGAGCGGTGATCAACTGAAGGGTCCTGGAAGATGGGGTACCTAGGATAGAGGCACGAGGTGTAGGGGTGCTGCTAGACGGGGAAACTCTAGGAACGGCAGTGGGACCCTGCAGCGTAGTACCGGGTACAATACTGGTGCGTGATTGAGATGCACCATCAGCAGCCATAGCACGGCGCGTGGTGCCCCCCAGTGGGGTAGTAGGAGCTTCTGGTCGGGAGGGGTGTAAGGTGATGCGCTGACCGCCATGCTCGAAGACACAAGTGTTCGACCGACCATAGAGGGTCGCATCCACATCAAATATCCAAGGCCTGCCCAAGATAATACTCCCGACCTCCATAGGCAAGACATCGCACCAAATCTGGTCCTCATATGAGTGGAAATGTATCGGTACGAGACATCTCGACCAAACTGGAATAGAAGTAGCATCCACCCAGGACACCTGGTAAGGGTGAGGGTGATCCACATGTGTCAGTCTGAGGCGCGTAACGGTCCCGGTGGAGATTGCATTAATACAACTCCCACTATCAATGATGACCTTGCACACCTTACCACCTAGGCGGCTGTAGGTGTGGAAGATCGTGGTACGACGCCAGTCGTCGCTCTCCCTCGGCTGGGCCAGAATGCAACGAACGACCCCAAGCCTGTCATCACTCGGCACATCCTCGGTGCCCACCTCTCGAATGCAACCGACTGATCCCTCATCTAGCTGAAACTCCTCAGCCATGTCAACCCCAGCCTCATAACTCACCTCTGCTAGGACTGGTGGAGGCTCCTCATGATCAGCACTCTCAATGGCTAGGGCCCTCGTAGGACAAGAGGAGGCATAGTGATCAAACCCCTGACAACGATAACAGCGGCTACGGGAACCGCCGTTCTGGGGCAAACCTCCCACGATAGGGGCCTTCCCCTTATCATCTCGCCTGACATGTGGTGTAGTAGTATGAGGGCGAGTCGGAGGGGCAGGTAAGGCTGGCACAGGCTCTCTCACGGGAAAAGGACGTGGGCGAGGGGGAAGATCCTGGCGAGGGGCCTCAAGGTGTCTGAAGGATGGACCCCTCTGGGATGGCATAGGCACAACACGTTGCTCGAAGGTGCGCTGATACGGGGGCGTCGCTCGAAGAGGAGGATCACTCTCTAACTCGAACTGCTCCATCTCACGTACTACCTGGTAGGCATGATCAATGGTCATCACACGCTGACGGAACAGCTCATGCTGATAAATCTGACGAAGTCCCCTCCGAAATCGGGAAAGGGTCAACGCGCCCTTCTCACGAGCTCCACACCTCAATAGAAGCTCGTCAAACTCATCGATATACTCCGACACAGATCGGGTACCCTGAGTGATGCTCTGCCATCTGTCAATCAACTGGTGTCGGTACGTCACGGGGACGTACTTCTCCCCGAGCCTCGCCTTCATCTCCTCCCATGAGTCGATAGGCTCCTCAAATCGCTGCGCAAGACGATGCTCAAGGTTCGTCCAATAAGTCAGGGCACGACCTCGCAACATCGTCTTGGCGAAGAAGGCTCGCCTAGGGTCGGACATCCCCATCCAATCAAAATAGCGGTTCATCCTGGCTTCCCAGTCAAGATAAACCTGTGGCTCCAAGGAACCATCAAAGCTGGGAGCCTCGATGCGGGCGTTCCGAATATCCTGGTCTCGGTCTCGGGGTGCCCTCCGCTCATGGACAAAGTCTAAATCACGCCTCCTATCAAACCTCCTGTACCCCCGAGTAGCGGGGGCCCTAGGAGTCTCACCCACGTCCTCCTCAAAAGACTCTCCATCAAAATCCTCAACTCGACCATGCCGGTCATCAGCGGGGGCAACCCTAGGGGGCGGGTGCCGAGACACTGCCTGGGGATGTGGGCGCTGCGGCTGGGGGCGATCTACTGGCCGGTCGCGCCCCTAATCTCGGATGGCTCCCTCTAGAGCTGTGATGCGACCAACCATCCCCTGGACGGTATGGTCAGACTCCGTGACCCTATCCTCTATGCCTGCCAGTCCCTCGATGAGGCGCCGATCCAACATCTGTATATCAGCCCTGAGCTGGGACACTAACTCGGTCAAGTCAAGACCTCCTTGAGGGTCCACATGTGTGCCTGACACACTCGGGTGTGAACCTGACATCGACGCTGACAAGAGATACTCAGCACCGCTACGTGTGGGCATAAAACACAAATGTGGCTAAACTACGATGCACTGACACACTATGATGCGAAATTGATGCATTTTTTTTTAAACGATGCAAATGAAGTAACAATAAATGCAAGACATGGAATGACAAAGTGGTGAGACCGTAGACTGTCGACCTAGGCTTTGATATCAAAACTGATGCGGGACGGTGTACTCAAACGAGTCCGACTAGGCGACTAATGAGATCAGCAAATGCGTTGCAATTGTTCGACAAATAACCCGACGTGTACTCGAACGCCAAGAGATGAATTACGCTAAATAACAGTAGCTACGCTCTAAGAAACCGTCCCTCGCAGCGAGAAACATCGAACCGATCGGTAGGTAGAACTACCACGGCCTAGGGTATCAATCATGCTCAATTAACATAATCAAATCGGTATACCTCAGGATAGGATAACACTCACAAACTCACATCCGGCAGCAATATAAAATATCGGGCTAGGCAACCTAAATCACTCACGGCGGCAAATATGACATAGATACTAAATAAGCAAATTAAGTGAGCGAGCTTTTCGCACTAACCTACTCACTGAAGAGCGAGGCACGTGAATGGCATTCTCGCGATCTCGACCGTAGCTGCTCAATGTCGACGTCAAATTAAACCTGCACTGAAATAACTTGTGGACCTTCAAATGAGGTTCTTTACTGATCTCTGCCCGTTTTGTTTCTTTTTTCTGCTGTCTTTCTTTTTTTTTGTATTTCAACTTCTCGCTCTTTTTTCTGCCTTTTCTTCCATTTCTTTTTTTGTTGTTGTTTTCACGTGAACTCACGTAAACAGAGAGAGAGAGAGAGAAGCAGAACGAGGGAGGGGGGGTTATGGAGAGAGGAACAGAGGGTGAGGGGAGGGGCAGCAGCTCCGGCTGTCGGGGGGGGGGGGGGGAGACGGGGGTCCGACGAGGAGCGGGAGCTGAGACGTCCGGGGGAGGGGGAAGTCACGCCAGCCGGTGCGGAGGCCGGGTAGGCCGATGCAGGAGGTCGCGACGGACGGGCCGCGGCTGGTCACGGCGGTGGGGGGGGGTTACGGAGAGAGAGAGAGAGAGAGAGAGAGAGAGAGAGAGAGAGAGAGAGAGAGAGAAGCAGAACGAGGGAGGGGGGGTTACGGAGAGAGGAACAGAGGGTGAGGGGAGGGGCAGCAGCTCCGGCTGTCGGGGGGGGGGGGGGAGGTGGGGGTCCGGCGAGGAGCGGGAGCTGAGGCGTCCGGGGGAGGGGGAAGTCACGCCAGCCGGTGCGGAGGCTGGGTAGGCCGATGCAGGAGGTCGCGACGGACCGGCCGCGGTTGGTCGCGGCGGTGCGGTTATGGTTGACGAGGCCGCGGGTGTGGCTAGCGACGGAGGGCGGCCGCGGCGGGTCTCTGCTGTGGGGTGGTGCTGTGGGAGGGAGGCCCACGGGGACGGGGTCCACGACTGTATGGGCCGCTGCAGGGAGGCCGCGAGCGGGGAGAAGACCAGTGGGGTAGGCCCCGCGAAGGAGACCGACGACGTCGATGGCGGTGACTGCGGCGGAAGGCAGGGCTTCCTGCGGTGGCAGTCGCAGGGCGGGAGGTGTCACGCGTGCGGGGGCTTACGGGGCCGGCGGGGACGATGGCGATGACGGTGGCGGAGGAGGTCACCGACGGCAGCGGTCGGCGGGCGGGTCCCGTCGTCTCTGCAACAGGTGGTAGGAGGTTGCGAGTTCGCCCGGGGGGGAGGGGCTTTTCTGATGCGGGCGGTGGGGGAGTACGTGGGCTCGACTGCCGCAGGGGGGGGACTTCAAACGCGAACAGCGCGGGGAAAAGGGGAGAGGAGGAAGATGATGGGAGGGACTTGCGTGGGGTGTGGGGGTCGCGTGGGGGTGCGACTGCGACACGGGAGGGGAAACTGGAGAAAGCAACGTGGACGGTAAGGGGGAAATGCACAATAAATGAACAGGAGAAAGAGTATATGAGGAAGTGAATAGATGGGACAAGGGGAGAGGAGGGAGCTTTACGCCTAGGGCTTCGCGCCCCTCCAGCTCCCTTCACGGGAGGAAGACAATGCGGCTCTTTTCTCCAATTTCTATATTTCTTTCTTTTCATCCTTGCCCAAAAAGGGGGAACTACAAGAGTATTTATACTAGAAGAAAACCCTAGTGGTCTCCTCACTTGACTAAATACCAAAATGTCCCTGAGACCTAAAACAGTGTTAAAATCGCACTCGAAAATACACAATAAATAGAAAATACATTAAATGGGCCCCAAATGGGCCTCTCTCTCAAATAAATGCCAAATAATTAAAAGAAAAATACATCAATGTGCTATCTGTCATCATCAAGCCATAGGGATGCCGAGGTCGCTGCTGGTGGTCTCCGACTGCGGTAAACGCGAGTCGGGTCGAATCGGATCCGTGCTTGGGTGTCCTCACCACTGTCATGCTAGGGTGTCTCACTCTATCAGGGAATGCCAAGAAATCCAAGACTGCATTGAAACCCTTATGCAAAAGGAAGAGATCGATGCCCAAAGAAGCTCTGTGAAATAGAGAAACCGCAGACAGACAATCGAGAAGTTATTAAGTCAAAGTCACCTCGCAGAAATTTTGCGCAAGGAGGATCCTGTCTTCTACGAGCTGAAGTGGCCAATGCTCCGACTTCAATCCCTAACCGACCCAAATATATCGGGCAAAGCATCAAGTAATGCTCGACGCAAATGCCGGGCAAAGCCAGAAAAACAAGTCTCAGCAGGAAAATCTCAAATCAAATATCGAGCAAAGTCAGAAAGACAAGTTTTAGAAGTAAGAACGCCAAACGAAGCTCTAGGCGAAACTAGAAAGGCAAGTCCAAGGAAGAGAGCGACAAAAGACTCTGTTGTTCAAAAACCCGCTGATGTATCGGGGAAATCCATGCAACAGATGTAACGAAAAAAGGTGGGGATGAAGAACAAAAGAGTTTTAGTGCCCAAAACAAAATAAAAGAGGGAAAGAAAAGAAAGAAGAATTTAAAAAAAAGAAGAGAAAAGAATAAGAAGAAACAAAAAAAACTCCTATTGTAACCCTCAATATTATCTGCTGATGCATTTTGTGATGAAACTCTGCCTTAGGGTCTACTTGGTGGAGCGGGTCCATGTCATTTCTCTGGAGTGGCGTGTGCTCTCCTGAGTTCTCTCCTAGGGGCTATCAAATTCAGAAATATTTGGTTCAACCAAATAGGCACTAGAAGCCAGATGGCTCAATGCAAAATGCCTGATAAAACTGGACGTCGGCCCAGACTGCAATGACAAACACTGCCCAGAATTGGTGATAACACCCTACAATAATGGAGTTCTAGAGCAATGTATAATGTCTTTGAGTTCCACTCCTAGACTGTCGTCATCTTCAACCGAATTCTCTATCATGTCATCAGGACTCAGGGGGAAATAAACAAATCCAACAATATTCTACGCCATATCATGAAGACTGAGGAGAGCGACGGAAGTGCTAAAATGCACGGGCCGCCTGTCGTCACCTTCGGCTCCGACGGACGTCTCGTGGGGGGGCATTTGTTGAACCCTGAAATTTGCTGGAAAAAAAAAAGGGAACAAATCCCCCTCCGCCCCTCTCTTGCGAACAGCAGGAAGATTGGAGGGGGGGGGGGGCTCTGGTCAGGCATCACCGAGGGACAGCCTCCGGTCGCGTGGTTCCGGGGGGGGACCCCTCCGGTTGCCTGCAGACCGGAGGGACCCCTCCGCTCCTACAAATCCGGTCCTCCTTTGTTCCTGCGTAACACAAACAAAAAAAGAAGAAGAAGAAGAAGAAGAGAAGGGGGGAGGAGGGGGTCCATATCTTGACTTGAACTTCCACTTGAGGGGGGTAATCCCCCAGAGCTCCACCACCTCCGCTCCACCACCTCCGATCCACCTTTCAACCCCTATAAAAGGGAGGGAGCGGCCAAAAAAAAAGAAGAGAAGAAGACTCCAAGGAACAAGACTCCGAGAGGAGGAAGGGAGAAGTCTCCAAGAAGAAGGAAGAGACTCCAAGAAGGAGAGAACAAGAAGAAAAAGGGAGAAACTTGCGCAAAAGGAGCACTTGGAGCTCCTCAAGGCCTTGAAGGCTCGAAGGAAGAGATGTTTTGTTGTTAAAAAAACTCACAAGGGGATATATTGCATGCATGCCCCTATCACTAGGGATGTTACCCTTGTGGTGAAGCAAGGTTGTTGAGATGATGGAGAAATCAAATGAATTTTAGAAATAGCATAAAATCATGAAGAAACTTCGGAAATTGTAGAAAAATCCCTTGAAAGATAGAAATTATAGAAATACCCCCGATGATGGAAAAATTACAGAAATACCCCGGTGGTGGGAAAATTGCATAAATACTCCCGGTGGTGAAAAAATTACATAAATATCCCCGATAATGAAAAAATTACAGAAATACCCTCAATGGAGGGAAAATTGCATAAATATTCTCAGTAGCAGAAAAATTACAGAAATATCCCCGATAGCAGGAAAATCGCATAAATATCCCCAGTAGCAAAAAATTGTAGAAATACTCCCGATGGCGAAAAATTACAGAAATACCCCCAATGGCAGAAAAATTACAGAAATACCCCGATGGTGGGAAAATTATAGAAATGCCCTCGATGGTGGAAAATTGTAGAAATATCCCCCGATGGTGGGAAAAATATAGAAAAATCCTGAAATGTCAGAAATTGCAGAAGTACCCCCATTTGTGGGAAAGTTGTATGAAAATCCTCGATTTAATCTAGAAACTACACAAAGTGCATAGCCTGTTCAGAAATCACCAAAGAATGCCGTTGTGTTGGTTTACGCCGTTTGCACGACTCGGTGGAGTGGGATCAGGCCCCTTCCCTAAAGTGGTGTGGACTCTCCTGAGTTTGGCTTATGGCTAGCCATGTAAACCCATATATCTTTTCATGGTCAAGATCCATCGTGTCTGGAAACTTAGAATTGGGTAAAATTGCAAGTAAATCTTGATAAATCAATAAATGGCAGATAAGCCCAAGTCAAGAGGTGACTGGGCTATCTTCGGAAAATCAAGAAATGAAGATGAGGAATGTCCAAGAAGTCGAATGACAGGGTTGTTTCCGAGAAGTCAAGAAATGAAGACGAGGAATACCCAAGAAGTCGAATGACGGGGTTATCTCTAAGAACTCAAGAAATAAAGACGAGGAATGCCCAAGAAGTCGAACGACGGGATTATTTCCGAGAAGTCAATGAAGACGAGGAATGCCCAAGAAGTTGAATGATGAGGTTGTTTTTTGAGAAGTCAAGAAATGAAGACGAGGAATGTCCAGGAAGTCAAATGACGGGATTATTTCCTAGAAGTCAAGAAATGAAGACGAGGAATGCCTAGGAAGTCAAATGACATGGTTATTTCCGAGAAGTCAAGAAATGAAGTCAGGAGCGCCTAAGAAGTCAAATGACGGGGTTATTTCTGAGAACTCGAGAATTTAAGACGAGGAATACCCAAGAAGTCGAATGACAGGGTTATCTCTGAAAAGTCAAGAAACCGCAGTAGTCTCGAGAAACGCTAAAAAATTACAGAAATACTCCAAAAGGGAAAGAAATTGCAGAAATGCCCAAAAAGGGGTAGAAAAGGCAGAAATGCCTGGGGTCTTTTTGAAACAGCAAGAATACCCCTATATTTGGAAAAATATATAGAAACACTCGGGAAGGGCTAGAAGCTACAAATATACCCTCGCCTTATGCGGAAGTGCCCTTCATGGACATTAAGCCAAATTAAGGGGCCGATCACAATCAAAAGAGCGGTCATGACCATGAAGCAACTCCGACGGTTCAATAATGATCATCTTGGCAATCTGACGGACCGATTGTGATGAAATTTGAAATCAATGGTCGGATGGCGATCTAAAGCAAATCCAATGGTCAGACCTCAACTGCATCTAACTTCAATGACCTGATCAGGACGAAAGCAAATTCAAAGATCCAAATGTGGACTGAAGTAAATTCAAAGGCTCTGGTTGCAACCGGATATAATCTCGAAGACCCGATTATATAGTCGGGACCATATGTAAAGGTCTTGAAAGACTGATTGTAATTCAAATTACATGTGTTTAAGAAAATAAAGTCTTCAAATTTCTTTGAAAGAGTATGTACCGGTCATGGGCGATCATCAAGATCATTAATGTCACAATGCATAGAGACCAAAGGCATTCTTCGATAGTTAATCAAAGGTGTTCGGACTTGTCCGATGTAAACTAACACCGACTCTGATCGGTGGGGAAAAGTCTAGTACACTAACCCTAAATCGTCTGATAAACTCAAAAACACGGAATTAACAAATATGCCAAAATATACGCATATCTATCCAACGAAATGGATATTCGGAAATTCCGTGTGTAAGCAAAAGCTTTCCATCTTGTGGCAAATTTTTGCGCAGCCATGGTTTGCTGACTTTGTTTGATGTGAACTGACATGAGCCTGACTCAAATCAACTCAGGCTAGCTCGCAGCGACCCTTAAGCGACTTGTGCTAGTCGTGTCGGGATGCATCGAGTCACAAAGTGAGAGTTGCAGGGAAATGCATCGAGTGCAAAGTGGTCTTGACGACTTGGGCGATCCCATGCATATCTGGGTTTAGTTCGCCCATATATGATATGAGTTACTCGAGTAGGTCCGAGTCAACAAACTATGGTTGTAGGTCCTTTAGAGGGTAGGCGTGGCAAAAGTAGAATGAAACTATTCATTCTCATTATGATTGAATACTTCTCTTAGTGGGTGGAGGTTGAAGCATTCAATGGAAATCAAGGCAAGTGCCATGTAACTCAATTGTCACCGGTAGTGGCTACAATTTATCTCACGAGCTCCAAGCCTTGCGCCAAAGTTAATCGAGCTACTTATTTATAAATCCCTTCCTTACAAGGTAACAAATTGACGCTCGAATAAAACATCTCATCAAAATCCTTGAGGAAACTTGTAATTCTCATAAGCACTTGACCTAAACGGCCTGATGAAGCTATATGGACATATGGCACTTCACTACATACACCCATAGGGCAAGCTCCTTATGCATTAACTTATAGAGTGGATGTAGTAGTGTCATATGAGATCCTCGTCACATCCTTGGGGATTTAATTGGATGAGGAGTTGAGCATGGATGAATGTCATAAGGCTCTACTAGCCTTAGTTGGAACTCTTGGATGAGAAGGGGTTAATAACGGCCAACCATGTACTCATATCAAAAGAGAATTTCTCATTTTTAAGGAAAGAAAAGTGACTAAGAAGAAGTTCAAAGTGATGGTCATTAAAAGAAGGTTCACCTAAGTTGGATATCCAAGACACAAACTCGAAGGAAAGTTGGAAAGTCCCTTTGCTAAGGAGGTTTAATGGCTACCATTTCATGAACATTGATGAGGATGAAGTAGCTCATCTATAGAACGGAGTCCTGGAGAGGTACCACCAGAGGTTAGATAGCCAACCATTCACAGCATACTGACAGCCTATGGTGAAAGCTAAGGTTTGTAGCTTATTTCTTTCAGAGTTAGGGGTGAACCTAGCAAGCAGTACACAAACTCTATGGCTGTTAATGGTAGTGGTATCGTCCACAGGAGAGATTGCCCCTTTCTTCTACTTTCTCGGCCAGAATAACAAGCGTCCCATGATTGCTAGGTTGAAGCCAACTAACATCACGTATTCACCATGATGGATGCTGACCCAATAAAGTATGAGTGATTGGGTTATTGTAAGATCAGGAGAGGTGCATATTTTTGGAGAGGCTGTGTCACGTCCCGTGATATGTAACGGAATTAAGTCGGGAACGTGAACAGCCGGAAAATAAAGCCTCAAGCAAGAATGATAATCTGAGCGCTAATCATTCACACATAAGAAGAGTGAACACATTGCAATGTGCTCAAAATTCCAACTTTATTAAATCATAATAATCAAGTTTATACAAGACACTTGACTTGACTCTTTTAACTCTAGACTCAAGAAAACAAAAGATGATATAACATGATCAACTTCACCGCCTATTACAGTGAAGGCATCTAATTACAATATGACTCTCAAACTATCTAGGGCTTCTCTTGATCTTCACTCGCTCTCGCCCTCGGATCCGTCATTCGAGTAATCCGAATCCGATCCACTAGAGTTTCCTGAAAAGATTGGAAAAAGTAGGGAATGAGCACACTAGCCCAGTAGGTATCTTCGTATCAACATGAAGGCAAGTTTAAGTAATTAGCAATTTAGCTCTAGAAGGTAAAATAAAGGAAAATGCGATAAAACATGCGAATAAAACCAAGTAACACTAGTAACAAGGCATGAACAAGATATGGGAACATGATCAAGCAAGATTGAAATATAGATGTAAGTCTGGCCATTCATGTAACGAGAATGTACTTTTCATAACCATATAGGCTATGCACTAGAAAGTCATGTAACGGGAATGTATAATTTCATGATGAGTCTCGTGATTTTCCCCTCTTTATAAAAAAAAGTACTCCCGGCGCAATGCGATGTCAGTGTTCATCATACCCCATGGTTTACAGTATGTTTCCGGCCATCCGCCGAGGGGGCTAGTGTCGAGTCTTTGGACACTGTCCGTGCCTGCTCTTACATCTTCACGTTATAAATCAAGCTACTTCCACGAGAAATAATAAAGTTTGGCCAATAATGTAAAGTTCAAACAATAGTTCATGACAACAATATCAAGGTAAGAACATACCAAAATGATTCATGAGAGTTTAAGGTCGAATTAATGACAATGTCATGCTACGGAAGAAATCCTGCAGCATAACGGTACATTCATTTATTTCCATAGTTCATTAATAACTTAATGTATGAGATGTTGGGTTCCAGATAATCAGAGGACCATCTAGAAACAGAGTAGACACAACCCTTGGGTCAAACCCCGGGTTAGACATCAATTAGATAAAAAACGGTCATGTCAGGACTGTTTTATTGAGAAGGCGGTCAAGTGAAGACCGTTTTCTTGAAGTAGCGGTCGGGTCAAGACCGCCTTAAGGATGAGTCGACGCATGAAGAAGGAATAGGTCGACGCAGTGAAACTGTAGGCAAGACACAGTCACGCCAGAACCGTCTTCATGAAATAGCGGTCTCTGGAAGGCCGCGTTCAGGGCAGTTCACAGAAAACGCAAGTTTCACGAAGTTATTTCTAGACCATTGGGTTTTAAGGGTACAACCAGCCCGACGTCCTAGTGGGAATCCCAGGCTCGCGGGGACTTACGGAGGCCTTGAAACAAGATCACTTAGTCCGACGGAAGGAATATCCGACGGAGAGGGTCACAAGTCCAAGAGAGTGTGCCTAGCAAGTGCGTGTGTAACTAATAACAACGTATCGGGATACATGCTATGTACTTAAGAAAGGCATGGAGGTGAGAATGAATTATGTAAAACAACGATCAAACATCAATGTAACGATTTTCACAAATCATATGAAAATAACTTTAATACAAGACTATATTGTTTTGGCATGAAACTATCATAAGATTAAAATAAGTTCTAAAACATGATATGGCATGAAATCTACCATGATTGATGCATAATATAACCAAAATCATGAATATAGCGACATAACTAGGAATAGGGCTTAATTACCTAGGCTTAGCATATATTTATAAAGGTTGATCTACATTCTGTTTAGGATAAACAGAAAACATAACGCGGTCTATGGAGAACCACCTCTTGCAAATAGCGGTCTATCTGGAACCGCCTCTTGACAGTAGCGGTCTCTGATGAACCGCCTTCTGTCTGCAACAGACAGACGGTAAAAATCCGATGCGCAGGGCTATCTAGGGCCATAAATGCATAGAAACTAAAGGGAACAGAGAGATAAGATATGGTAACATGTCTAACATGAAGAAAATACATGAAAAGGCATGGATTGGGCTAAGAATTCTTCTCTTTTAATTAAGGTGTAGGGATAGCATGCAGTAAGAACCTGATTGCGCAGTCATGAGAAAACATAAAATTCTCAACGTATAAAGCATGAAATCAAGCAAGGTTAGAGGGCTTTTATTCTTAACTTGATGTTTAAGCTGTTTAGGAGATAACCTACCTCCGGGATAGACTTTAGACTTCGAATTCCTTGCTGGAAGAACACCCCAGTTCCTGCGCGTCCTGCGTGGAAACTGCAACTTCCAGTCCTTCTATCTCCTTAACCTCTTGACCTAAATTCACGAGATTTGGAGAGAAGTTAGGAGACACAAAGGGGAACAAATAACTCTAAAGGCTAGATATGAAATTACCTCTGCTAAGGTCCCTAAGCTTCGAGTCTTTGCTGGACGGACACGCTTGTTCCTGTGCGTTCTGCAGAGAAACAGCAACTTGCTGGTCCTCTAACTCCTCAACGGCTTGAACTCCTAACATGAAATTTGGAGGGGAGTTAGATAATACTAAAGGGAACGAAAAATTCTAAAAGACTAACATGAAACAACATCACCTTACCGTCGAACCACGCGAGCCAAAATGAGGGTTCACGCAGGTCGATCCTGGGCCCTATTTATAGGGTTTGGCCTAGGGCTGAAAGATGAGATCAAATAGGAGTCCTATAGGACATCCATTTGATCCCCCAAGAGTCTTAGATGGGTTTACATGCCAGAAGACTTCGATCCTAGGCGATTGGGATGGGAAAAATCCAAGCTTTTCACGCCTCTCAAAATCTCGTTTTCGGAAGCAGAACGCGGTGTTGTCTGGACCGTCTCTTGAAAGACGCGGTCGCGCGATAGACCGCCTTCTGGTGGATTTTTCGAAAATTTTGGATTTTTCTATTTATCTGCTATTTATCCCCTAATTAGTCTATATATCCAATTTAAATCCGAAAATAGCCCTAATTACGTCTCTATAAATGGGCTTGGACCTAAAAATCTAAAATTTGGGTTTATGGGTCTAGCTTAGGTGGGCTTAACCCTTTGGTTAATATAGGGCTTTTAAGTAAATTTAATTACCCATAATTCATTTAATTAGCCCATTAAGTCTTTTAAATGTTTAAATACTTCTATTTAATTTCAAAAAAATCTCAGAAATTTCTGTGGTGTTACAGGCTGAAAACAGTCTATGTTCACTTGGAATATTCTTTCCTTTTGATTTCATTTTATGACATGTGGTAACTTAAAAAAAAATACATGATTGGCAGTTGTGCACCCACATTTGAGAAAAACAATGTTTTAAAACCTGACCCAGACTTTGACTTGATTAGGTTAGTGGGTCACCGGTCCATGATTTAGCCGTTTGGGTTGACCCGTGACCCGTAAGACTAGAACCACTAATATCAATATTATATATCATCATAGAATTTTAATATACCTTAAGTTAGAAATATGAAAGATACACTTTAACATATATTGTAAAAATAAAAAAATGCATTAAACAACCACTTAGATAGTCTAAAAAAGGAACAAAAAATATATTAAATAAATACTATATATGACCATTTATCAACTACGATTAGCATCTCACAAGACACAAGTTTCATGGTGCGTGAAGTCAAATTTTTTCTTCATCTAAATTTCCATCTATCATTGGGCCTTCATCTCCCTCTATGAATATTCTCGGGCCTTCATCTTCTTCCTTCTGATGTTCTACAAACTGCACGTACTTATTAAAGAAGAAACTAGAACTAGAAAGGCTAGAAGTTGGAAGGTTAGAGCCCAATCTTTTCAACTTCTAAAAGTTGTGTTAATCCTTAATTAACCAATAAATGATTAGGCCAAAAGGTTAAATTAAAATTAAAACTTAAACTAGTGATAAAATTTTAAAAAATAGGAAATATGTCTCCGACTTGGCTGAGTCGCATTAGTTTTATCGGGTTGGGCCGGGTTAACCGGGTTGAACCGGTAGGTCTTGAGCGGTCTAGGCATTTGTTTTAACCCGATTTTGAGACCGGGTGGAGGGTTGACGGGTTGGACTGGCTGGGCCAGGCTGAGTTTTAAAACACTGGTGAAAAATTTGCTAGATTCCTAGAACTGTTACCAAGTTGGCATAGAAAATTGAAAAATGGGGGGCACAAATTCATAGCATCATCATCATTTTCATAAGCTCTATCCGATCAAATTGCTTTATGAAAACCTTACACGTTATTTTGGCTTTCCACATTCATATCTTGTCTAACTTCTTATATAACTGTGTGGTTGTGCTGTAGTGGAACTGGAATTTGTTGTCATTTTTTTGGTTTATTCTCTTGCAGATCATGAACATTCTATTTTAACTGTGTCTAATACTACATTTTATATTGGCAGGTCTTGGAGTTACTACTAGCCATAATCTGTCATGAAGAAATAGCGAACATCCTTCTTCCATCTTTAATGAAGTCAGGCTTGCCAGATCTTTTGGTGGGTCTCTTGTCATGTGAGATGAGCAAACAAACAGACGACAAGCTAGAAAGGTATCATAAATAATATAAAATGAATAAGCAAAATGTATCTTTGATTGCTGCTAATTGGCATCACCTGCCCTAAAGGCAGTTAGGAGATAGCAGGGGTTACCTTCGACATGATGGTCCTGATTCCTGACCTGATCGGTTGCCAGATAGATGTAGTCAGTGATCACCTTAAAATATTGATAAACAAAATAGCAAAGTTAGAGATGCTCCAAAGTCCTGTAGAATGAACAAAGAACATACATTTAATACATTGTCCTTTTGTACACTCAAATATTCTTCATCTTAGCGAAGGACAATCTGCATGCACCTGTAAAAGGAAACAAATAGTTTTGTTTTGAATGTGGTTGGTACCACTGTATTATATTAAAGTAAAAAGTGAAGGGATATACAAGTGTAAAAACTTTGTGACCCGAAAGATCCCTATACAAATAATTGCTACATCAAGGCGATGCTAAGCCCCCATACAAAGAAAAAAAAGGAGTTGTGCAAATCCACATTACAAAGATTCAATGCCCCCTCCCTCACTCTTTCTAAAATGAAAGAAATGATCCTGTCAGTCATAGTCACTTCTCTCCTAAAGATCCTCCAATTCTTCTCTCCCCGTAAGGCCCAAAGGGTGGCATGGAGAATGATCCACCAGATGTGCCTATCACCCCTGAGCAACCGACCCCTATGCCAATGCTGGATGAAGTGGTACACATTACTTTGCAAGGTGGAAACCCCTGGGAATCTTCTCAACACCTTTGTCCACACCTCCTTCGAGAAAGAGCATTCTATAAAGACATGGTCCACTGTCTCCTCCTCATCCCCGCATAGGACACACACCATGGGAATCCCTATCATAAAAGTGCCCAATCTATCGCAAGTGGGAAGCCGGCCATGTGAAATTTTCCATATAAGCAGCTTTACTTTCAACGGGCTTCTAGGTGTCCATATGTAGGGTGCTAATCCATGCTTTCTCCTCCATCAGAAATTAAGTTGTATGTTGAGGTGACTAAAAATCTCACTTCCTTATCCCACCGCCACCACCAAGTATCAATGTTGTGTATGTCTGGGGCAAAATCAATTAGTAAAGATAGCCGATCCTCCAGTTGTTCTATCTCCTCCATCCTTATGTTTCTTCTAAAAGAGGGGGACCACATCCCTCTTGAAAGTTGTGAGTCAAACACCTGGGATACTGATGCATCCGGAGTAGTAGTAATGGCATACAACTGCGGGAAAGATTCATGTAGGATATAGTCACCACACCATCTCTCTCTCTAGAAAAGGCACCTTTGCCCATTACCCAAGCAGACGCTTATACTCACCCAGAAGATGTTTGAACATTGTAGAATGCTCCTCTAAATAGGAGAGGTATTGTATTGGAAGGCCGGGGTGAGCTCCTCCTCTGATAGTACTTTTGTCAGATAACTTGTAACAACAGTCCATTATCTGCAGTGAACATCTTCCACAGTCATTTACATAGCAAAGCCTGATTGAAGTCCCTCATGCTTTTGATGCCTAGACCTCCCATCTTCTTCTTTTTACATATTCTACCTCAAGCTATGTCATATCACCCCCTACTTTTTTCTCCACTATCATGCCAGAATAACCTAACTTGAATGGAATCAATCTTCTTAGCAACTACCTTCGGGATCTAAAAGATGGACAAGGAGTAGATGTGTAGGCTATTCAACACCTATTTGCAAAGCACCGGTCCTCCCCATATCAGAGAAGCCTAGCCTTCCATCCTGCCAATCTAGATTCATCCCTCTGGATCACCTTGTGCCAATCCCTATAGTGTGTGGCTACTGGTCACAGAATATTTTCTTTTGTTCTCACGTGGTGAGAGATGGGTATAATTTTCTTGGCATTTTCAAAGAAAATGGAAATCTATGCCGGTGCACATATGAGGTTATTTAGATAGCCTATGCATGGTTCATTCTGTGGGTTTGGTTTGATCAGGCGATGTAAGTTCGGGTGCAGGACCTTTCCTCACTGACCGCAGTTAGTGTTGATTTACATTGGCATAATATAGCTCTTGAGGCTTTTGTAGCTCTTTGGGCCTTCTCTCAGCTGATGACTTCACTTGCCTAGCAAGGAGTTGAGGTTTGGCTTTAGGCTCCTCAAACTTGGCCTTGCCCTTGTTGCTTGGCTGGGGATTCCCACTTGTGATGGTGCAAAATTGACTCGGGCGGGCGGCGGGCTTAGAGTCTCCTTCCTTGGCTTGGCCTTTTTGGCCCAACGCCTTAGGCCCATCAGACTTAGCCTTGCCTTTGGGGTTTGACTATTGGCTTTCGCCCGCGGACTCGCTTGTTTAAGTCTACCTGGAGGTGGTCTCAGAGCCTTCCCCTTTGGCCGGGACCTTCTGATTCTGTTGGAGAATTTTCTCGGCAGCCTATCTGAGGCGTTGCCTTGCCGTCGGATTCCCATGAGCGCCGATGCCCCCTCATTGGATGAGGGGCCTGATACATTCCTTGACCTCTCGGCATTCCCCAGTGGGGCGAGACACCTTAGCATGATACTTGTAGTAGAGGGGGTGACTCTTTGCCATATCATTGTAGTATGATGGTGGGTCATGCACCGTCTTTTAGGAGACTGTCGAATATCTTTTCAGTGTCTTCCTTAGAGAAGGAACACTGATGAGAGGGACACCACCCTAGATACCACAATGTGGGTTTAGCCTTACCAGAATCGACCTCTTCTTTTCTTGACTTGGGGAGTGTAAAGGAGGCTGGTGTGTGTATCATAATGACGGAGAAGTTTGACTCTCTCCGCACATGTGGTTGTGGCGGGCAGACCAAATGGTTGCCTATATCAAGCACTCCCCGCTTGATTAGGTCTTTCGCAGCATCCTTGAAGGCATGGCAATCCTGGATGAGATGGTCTATTGTTCGATGATACAAACAATAGCCCTACTACAACATGGTGTTTGTTATCTCCTCAGTTTCTGACTTTAGGAGATTTAGTAACCCTTTACAATGGCACACGTGAAAGATCTCCAGAGTTTTGTGATGAGGGAAAGAGTATAACTTTTCGGACTCCTCGTCCTCTGAGAAATCTGACGATTCTTCTGAAAGCCATCCTCTCAGCCTTGGACGCATCGGTGCGGATGATGATGCCTCTGCCCCTTGCAAGTATGCGGAAGCAGGTTCTCTAGGGAACGGCCCGAAGGGGAAAGCGGCCAACTGGTCGTCGACACTCTTCAGGAACTGCAATAGCTATCGTTGTTCCCGTCATAGTTGCCAGACCTCTGTTCTGATTGTTTGCATGATCCTTCGCACTGCTGGGCATTCATGCATCAGAAGGGGGAAGGATCAAGAGTTGGCTCCGAGCCGCCGATTTGATGACCTGGCCTCTGGTACATTTGAATTGGAGGTAGTTGCCACCATGTAAACCACGTTGACCGACCGGTTCGATCGGCTCTAGACATGAGGCTGTGACGGGTCGACCGCGTGGCCCAATATATTTATCAGGCCCTTCTGGATTAGCTCTTCCGCTATGTTTTTGAAAACATAACAGTCTTCAACAGTATGACACTATGACCTAACCTCCGGTGATACACGCAGTAGTTAGGGTCATCCGTCTTGTCCACCTCCGCGGGCTTTCGCAAATCAGGTAGGGTGATGAGCTTTTCCTTCGTGCACAAATCAAAGAGCATCTTTGTATGCTCTTTTCTAAAAGAGTAAGGCGCCTTCATATGCTCCGCTAATACAACGGCTGCTGCCTTGGTGTCGGGCTTTTTGCCATTGCTCTTTGATTTTCCTTCTCCCTTGTCTTCATTCGTTGGGGAGAAGTCCACTGAATTCACCTCCTTGCTGTTGGCCGGGCAATCCTTGGGGGATTTGCCTTTGGCAGAGATATGTGCTGGGTGATCGGCGAAGAACATTTCAATCTCCGCTATCACCGTTTTCAGTTAGTCTAAGCTTCTGATATTTGACCCTAGAAGCTTCTCACTGACTTCCTCCCTTGAGCGTTTGCGGCATTGTGGGGATGAGATTTTTATTAAATTCTTCATGTTTATTTATTTGGTTTTATTTATTAGGGGCTTCATTTTAGCGTAGGGCGTGTCAGTCACATATGTGACAAATTTATTGTGCGCTCGATTTGACTTGGTCAGACGAATATGAAGTCCGTGTCGGGACCGGAAGTCCGTCATATCATAAAGGCTATGACGTTAATTACATCCTCCGGGAAGGAGGAAAACCCTTGATTAATTGCCAAGATAAAGAACCGCCGGGGTTGGAACAGATGCGAAAACGTAAGCAGATTGAAGGATAGGATTTGCACACACATTCAAGCATGTAAATGCAATCGTATTATTAACCCGACCTCCGGTACGCGACGAAGAACATAGGTCCGAAGATCGCCATCACGCGTAGTGAGAGCTTCCAATTAGACCTAATCTGATTTTTCGCAAATCACCATTTGATATATCGGGAGGCCAAGACAAAGGTAGGCATACCGAAGATGATAAACGCATATATCCGTATATGTGTATATAAGTGTAAATTCATGAGCAAGCTTGGAGGCAGCAAACCCAAAAGAGAATTATAAATGCAATCACCACCATTCTCATTACTCATTCACGGGATGGCCATGCTCATTATTAATTAGCGGGCCGATGACGACCCTCAACTCCTAAGTGGGAAGCCAAGCAGTGGAAGCAGACTGAAGCAGGAAGTTGACACCTGAGACTTAGAGTTGACTCCTCGGGAAGTACAGCCATGAGGAAGGACATGGAAGTAGGGTTGCATGCTAATCCGGCGTGGGGTAGAAGAGAGCTTAATCCGGAGCGGTGGTGTATATGTGGTTCTATTCCGGCGTGGGGCAGAAGAGGGCTTAATCCGGCGCGGTGGTGTATATGGGGTTCTATTCCGGCGTAGGGCAGAAGAGGGCTTAATCCGGCGCGGGGCAGGAAGGGCGCGTCGAATTAGGCCTCACACTGTTTCAATGTGATTTGGGAATTCTGGGTTTTGAGAGAGAGGTTAACCCGGCGCACCGGTTTGGGCGCCGGATTCGGCCATGCTGTATTAGGCGATGAGTTCTTCTGAAATCTACTGGAACAGAGCAAACCTTCTTCCAACAGAGCTTTGTGGCTCAATTCAAACTTTGTTAATCACAAAATTTTTATTAAGATAGGAGTTGATTGATTCAGTTCTGTGCGAGGTTCATACTCAAGCACAAATCGTCCCAGTTCGAGGCAGATCAGCCAAGTGTTTGTTGACATAGTTATGATAGCTTAATTGTTCCTTAATCATTAACAAGATTAACATACAAGTTTGAGAGAAAAATTGGGCAACACCTCCCCATATCCCGGAGGGTCACGGGGGAAAAGTGGAGACTGACCGACCGGATGCCCAGGGTGAACTCCTAAATGCCGGGAGGCCAACACGGCGACCGGCGAACTCAAATGGACGGAAACCCCGAGGGCTAGCCTACGAGGGGCACTGATGCTCCGTGGGTTATCAAGAGATCCAAAGAATGGCTCAGATAGGTTAGAGATCCCGAGGACTAGCCTACGAGGGGTTCCATAAACCCATGGCCACCACGATTCCTCAGGGAACGTGGATTTGGTTTAATGTTGGATCGATAGATCCGTTTATGTTTGCCCTGGTGGCCCTTCAGATCTCACGTCACGAGGACGGGTCCTGTGGGCTTTTGGCGATTCAGAAGAAAGCTAGCGACAGAACATCTGACGAGGAATGTTCCCCCTCCCAAGCTAGCAAATCGAGATTAGTGTAAGAAAGATGATGCTCATGGTAACGCCCTTATATCACCCATATAACAGAGAAGGGGGAGAAGGGTTATACAGACAGACCCTCACCCGACCCCTCTTAGGGTAGAGAAACACGATAATAAGCCATCCGATAGTCAGTAAATTGATAATAAACTGAACGCAGGGAAATTAATTGGTCAGCATTTTGGGGGGTTGATTATGGATGCACAGGTTGCGGCGCTTGCAAAGAGGGACGGCATGCAGGCGTGGTTGTAAGAGGCAAATGCTTGAACAGTTAATAAGTACCATATATTAGGACAGTTGTGATATTTAGAGCACGATACTCGAATTGTGGGAGCGGCTATACCTCACCCAACTCATGATCGTGAGCGGGGAGTGATGAGGGAGCCAGCTCCAACGTTGAGCAACGAAGCCTACATGACCCTGAAGGATGGGATAAGCGCAGACCATTCAATGCGATCGACCACCGAAGAGACCCCGAGGAGGGGAATGACTTTTATGTAGCCCTTGGACGACCTAGGGCGTATCCCTTGTCGAGGGATAGAATCAAACGGCGATACACGGGTAGTATAAAGAGAAAATGCGACAGAGAAGAAGGGGAACACCAAGGTATGCAGAGGCACTCACACCCAAAACGCCATTCGATTGGATAAGAAAAGTAGAAACAACATATACATGAACCTGGTCCGGCGTTGTCGCTCGGCCAGAGGCAGTAGAAGCAACAATCATAAAGAGAAGAGATCAAAGAGAGGGATGGGACCCTAGACTCAGATCATCGCCCCTTTACATGATAAATCGTCGAAGACTTGGGGAAGAGGAGAGACGGGAAGGCACTCAGGCTCTCACGAACCCACCTCTGCTTCTCTAGGCGAGAACAAAGTATCGGAAATGAGGCCCTTTCTCTTCTCTCTTGAGGGGCTTTCTTCTGCAGAAGGTCGGGACGGCGGCCGCTCTGGGGGCTGTCTCACACGGGCAGGTTTCTTCTCCAGAAGACTTCTTCGAAAAACCTTCCTCTCTCCCTCTTTTTCTTCGGATTGGCCCCTTTATATAGAGCTATAACCGTTGGGCTTTTAATTCGACGTGGCGAGCAGCACGCCGGATTTGGCCGCGTCGGAATCAGGGGTGCCGGGTGGAAGCAAGCGCGCCGGTATTGGCGACATCGGGTGAAGGCGAGCGCGCCGGATTTGGCGGCGCCGGGTGGAGGCGAGCGTGCCGGATTTGGCAGCGCCGGGTGGGGGCGAGCGTGCCGTTTTAACACTTCTCTTTGACTTTTGTTCGAATCGAGTCCATTTGTGAATTTCGGACCGGCTTTAGGGGCTGTCTTGAGCCCGTATTACTTCGACCTTGCTGGATTATCATGAGAAAATACCTTGCAGGCCGTCGGACCCTTGAATAATAACTTCTGGCATGACCCGAACCCTCAATTCGGCCACCCAAGTTTTCTGCTGACATGACCCTCGACATTGTGATCGGTGCTACCAGGTCAGCTCTGTGCATATGTGTGGCATTCTCGTCGAGTGGGTGACCACTCGGAGCATTTTTGTCTTGACTGGGCAGCTTTTCGGCCACTTATGAACCTTTCCGGTGAGAAGACGTACCCGATTCGGATTACTCGGGTTTTCCGCTGACATGGCCGTCGACACTTTGTTCTGAGGAGCCAGGGACATCTCTTCACCTCGGGAGGGTTTCTGATCAGGTGGGGAACCACCAGGTGTATTCCCGTCCTGATTGGACGGAGTATGGGGTTTGTTAGGCACAACCGAGTCGATGCCGACTTGTTGGGTTTGTTGATTTCGGCAGGCCGGACGCATAGTTGTTAAGGTGGACGCCTAGGCGGCGCCTAGGCGTCCGGGCAGTTTTGGCAGTGCAAGGCGCCTGCCCGCCTTATAACAAGACGAAAAGGCGGCCTGAGCGGTCGCCTTACCGGTTCCCCGCTAACCCGCTAATCGTTCCCAGCTAACCCCGCTAACCCGCCCGATCCGCGACCCGCTACTAACCCGCCCAACCCCCTCGGCTCGATCCTCCCTCGATCCCCCTCGGCTTCTCCGCTCCTCCTCTCCCCTCCCAGCCCTAGGTGTCGCCGTGGCGGACGCCTCCGTCGTGCGGTGCGGCCGGTGTCTCCTTCCGTCGTCGTTGCCGTGCGGCCCGTGCGTGGTCGGCAGCAGCACAGTCTCGGCCGTCGTCGTTGCTGTGCGGCCCTCCGGTAAGTCTCACAGGGCACACACGCCGTACACGGCCTCCCTCCTCTTCTCTCTGTCTCCCCCCCACGGCCTCCGTCGTCGTTGCCGTGCGGTGCGGCCGGCCACATCCTCCACGGCTCCGGCCTCCGGTAAGTCTCACAGGGCACACAGGGCCTCCGCCTCCGGCCGGTGTCTCCCCCCATGTCATCTCCGCCTCCGGTAAGTCCCACAGGGCCTCCGGCCCTCCGCCTCCGGCCCCCCTCCTCCTCACTCTGTCTGTCTCCCCCTGCCTCTCCCCCCGGCCCCTCTGTCACCCGAGCCCGACTCTCCCCCCCCCGGAACACCAGTCCCTCTCTTGCACCCTCGGCCCTCCTTCTCCTTCCTCTCTTCACTGCTTCTTCTTCTCCTCCGGACTCCTTCTCCCTCTCGCTCGAACCCTCTCACCTGCCCTTGCTCTCTCTCTCTCTCACCAG
Source organism: Amorphophallus konjac (assembly GCA_022559845.1). Lineage (NCBI taxonomy): Eukaryota > Viridiplantae > Streptophyta > Magnoliopsida > Alismatales > Araceae > Amorphophallus > Amorphophallus konjac. The sequence continues at coordinate 33,951,616 of CM040129.1, forward strand.
TCCGGCTCTTTCTCCCTTCATCTAGTCTCCCCCGCCCCTGCTTTCTCTCTCTCTCACACGCACAGTCAATAGTCACACAGTAATCTATAGGGTGTAGCTAAGTTCTGTATGTTCTGATTTTTTTTTTTTTGCAGTATTCATCATGGAAGAGTCTGGTTCCACAGGAGGTACAGAAGTGAAGAAGAAGGCCAAATCTAATGATCCTGGGTGGAAGTACGCATATTGGCCAGATGAGCATGATAAAAACAAAATAAAATGTGAGTTATGTGGTTTGATAATAAATGAAGGAATCAAAAGACAGAAGGAGTATTTAATAGGAGGGTTTAGTGATGTGAAGAAATGGCCCAAAACTACAAAGGAGATTGTTGATGAGATGCTTAGTTGGCTAAACAAAAATAAGAAAAGAAAGATGTCATGTTGTGAGAGTACAACCGTAGATGATGATTCTTCTGAGGATGAGACAGTTGAAAGATCAAAGAAGGGCTCCAATGTGACAGTGCCACTGTCAAGTTCAAGTAAAAAGGTTGTCAAAGGTTCAATGGATGTTTTTGCAAGAATGAGTGGTGAAGATTTTGTAGATGCAAGGAGTAGGAAAAGAGTGCAAAGTACGTTAGAGTCTAGAATGAAAAAAGAAGAAAAAAAGATTGTTGAGAAAGCTATAGCAACATGGTTTTATGAAGGTGGAGGAGTGCCTTTTAATGCGGCCAAATTAAGAAGTTTTGAGATAATGTTTGAACTTGTAGGGCGATTTGGACCAGGGTTTAAGCCACCTAGTTACAATAAGTTGAGAGTGCCTCTCCTCAAAGAAATGGTAGAGGAAACAAAAAGTTTGCATGTTGAATATATGCAACATTAGAAGACTTGTGGGTGCACTATCATGTGTGATGGGTGGACAGACAAAAGGCAAAGAAAGTTAATCAATTTCTTGATAAATTGTCCTGAAGGCACTTACTTTATGGAATTATTTAATGTTTCTCATCAGAGAAAAGATGCATGATTGTTGTATGAATTGTTGGATAGGATGGTTGAAAGAGTTGGAGAGAGGAATGTTGTTCAAATTGTGACAGATAATGCATCTTATAACATTGCAGCAGGTAGAATGTTGATGTAGAAAAGGAAACAATTATTTTGGACGCCTTGTGCTGCCCATTGTCTTGATCTCATGCTAGAAGACATTGGCAAATTGAAAGCTTATGCAGGTACCATCTCAAAAGCTAAAAAGTTGACAACATATATATACACCCACACTCGTTTGCTTGACCACATGAGGAAGGAGACAAAAGGAAGAGAACTTGTAAGGTTTGGAGTGACAAGATTTGCCACAGCCTTTCTCACGTTGGAAAGGTTGCATGACGATGCCGTAAAGAAAGGTTTACGAAGATTGTTCACTTCAGATGCATGGCATAACAGTGTATGGGCAAAGACAAATAAGGGAAAAAATGTTTCTTCAATTATTTTTCAAGTGAAGTTTTGGCATGCCATTGAAGAGATATTGAGAGCATCTCAACCCATTTTGCAGGTTTTGAGGTTGGTTGATGCAAATGAGAAACCTGCAATGGGATACATTTATGCTGCAATGGAACATGCAAAGAAACAAATAATTGAGAACTTTGGTTCTAAGGAAACTAAGTATCAACCTGTGTTGAAAATTGTAAAGCGACGTTGGAAGGATCAAATGAATCGTCCTCTACATGAAGCATGATTTTTCTTGAACCCGAAATTATATTATGAAGCCCGTACGAGAGATGGTCCGGCTGCAGTTACAAAATTCTCAAATTCTTTCTTAGCATGTGTTGAAAGGATGGAGCCAAATACTGATATACAAGACAAGATCAATGATCAGATGGTATTATATATGAATGCAAGAGGTGCTTTTGGAACTTCAATGTCAATCAGAGCTCGTGATAGGAGATTGCCAAGTGAGTAATTTGATTAAATTATTATTTTGTGTATTATTTCTGTTTTCATGAGGATGTGTGATTTTAATTAAATTTTCCTTGTTAAATGTTACTCTAGCTAATTAGTGGATGCAATATGGAGATACACCAGAACTCATGAACATTGCTTTGAGGATTTTAGGATTGACTTGCAGTTCTTCTGGTTGTGAACGTAATTGGAGCATATTTGAATTTATAAGTAGTCTTTTAAAATAAATTTGTAAGAAATCTATTTGTGTTAAAGTCATTAATCTTATCTTTGTGTTTTTACAGATTCATACAAAAAAGAGGAATAGATTAGAGCATAAAAGACTTAATGATTTAGTCTATGTTCAATACAATCGGCGCCTTCGTGAAAGATTCTTAGAAAGGAAGAAACATCCAGAGAGATATGATCCAATATGTTTAAGAGATTTAAATTGGGGAAGTGAGTGGATGACTAAAGATGGCGATGATGTAGTTCATGAAGGAGATGACCTTACCTGAGAAATGGTGGATATAGTAATGGGCACATCAGAACAAAGGGCTAGAAGAGACACACTCTCAAGAGGAAGCACTTCACATTCTATGGAAGAGGGTGATGGTGAACAAGATGAATTGGAGAATGAGGAAGAAGAGACAAATGATGATGATGCACCATGGGAGTCAAATGACGAAGGTGGTGATAAAGATGGAGATGAGGATCTTGAAGCTTCAAATGAGAGAGCACTTGAGAATGCAATGTTTGGTTTTAAAATTTAGATATGTTATTTTTTTGCTGGATATTGTATGACTTTTATGTCTACTATTGTCTATGCTTCTTCCTTAATTCCTCGTTTGTTTGTCCAAATATATGCTTGTCCATGTGGTGATAATTGGTGATGTTTGTTTTTTTTGGTATAAGCATTATATTACTTGTATGCTGTTTTAAATATGATTTGCAGATGTTTGGAAGAAATTGGCAAATATCAGGTTAGTATTTGATTCTTCATTCGAAAAGTCTAATTTTTGTTGTTAATTTTATCTCAAAATTTATTTTTATATGTTATTGCAATGTCATTTCTATTAGTTTTTATTTTTGTCCATACTATTGTTGTTATCTATATTTGTAATGATCATGATTAACCTTTATATAGAAAATTACATATATATTAATGATCACATTTATTTATGAACTTGACGCCTAAGCGCCGCTTAGGCAGGCGCCTAAGCACTTGGGCACTTGAGGACCCCAAGCTTGCCTTGGTCGCCTTGTCGCCTTGACAACTATGCCGGACGGCATTGCCGGTTTGTTGTAGACTCCTTCCGAACATCCCGAGGTGATGAGTTGCAGAGTCCCTGATGCTCTTTTCAGATGACCTGAGGCTTCAACAATCCGAGAGGACCCTTCTTTGTTGATTTTCTTCGACTTTTGTGCTTTGGCGGACCGCATCCTTCCGTCGTTCAGGCACAACTGCCATTTGATTATATTTCGGGTGCCAACAAATGCCCCCCAGCCGTGGGTGTCGCAAGTGAGGAACGAGCGACGCGGGACCGGCGGATGTAATTTGACTGAGCATATTCTTCATTTTGACCAGCATGGACCATTGACTTGGCGTAGCCGTAGAGCCGTTAATACGGCGTGGGGAGATGACAATCCGTGTTAAAACGGCGTGAGAAAGCAAAGATGCCGTAAAACGGCGCGGAGGGTGTCTGTGCGACCTTAAAACGGCGCGGAGAATAGGCCGTGCCGTTAAAATGGCGTGGGAGTTGATAGCGCAAGCTTAAAACGGCGCAGGGGGACAGCTTCATAACATCAAACCGGCGTGGCCAATTACGGCCCGCAAAACCAGTTCGAACCGGCGCGGGAAGGCGCTAAAACGGCGCGCCCTCTCCGGCGCCGGATTAAGCCATTCGAACACCCCCTATATAATGCCCTTCTCTCCTCTCATTTCCTTTCGAACCAAACCCTAGCTCGCCCCCTCCTCTCCCTTCTGCTCATGGCGGCGAGCTCCTCCTTCGGGTTCGCGACGACGGTGGTGGCGGTGGCTATTGGTGAGGGCGGGAGGCTGTTTACATTGATTCGGGGCTTCAAAACCCCTTATTTCCAGGCCCCGGGAGGCTTCTAGTAGGCTTGCCCTCGAAGCTAAACCCCCGGGTGTCCTATTCGGCCTCGGTGTGACACTCAAGTTTAGGGACCGTCTCTTAATGGACGTGTTCCCACTTTCTTCTGGCAAGCTCCCTGGGTAGGGGAGACTCTACCGAAATTTCATCAGAATCTTGCTTGAAAAGCAGTCCTCTAATCTTCTGTTGTTTTCTTTTCTTATTTTGTTTTTGGATGCAGACACCATGGCATCTGACTCTCCCTCCTCTTCCCGTGCTGTGGTGACTTCGGGAGATGTTCATTCTCTGAATAGAGGCCACGACCAGCTGGCTATAGTCGCCGAGTCTTCTGATTCAGATACTGACACAGTGGACACTGGCCGCTTGTTGATTATCGGCAGTGATTCTTTCAAATATGATAACCGCGAAGGCTATAGAATGGACCATCCCAAAGATAAGCACCTGATGTCTTTTATAAGGCGATTCAATCTTCAGGGCAAGTGGGATCTCTTCCTTGCTCGAAAGGCTGAGCAGGCAACTCTTGCTGAACGGGACAGCTTGACGGATTTTGTCATGCGGGGGAGACCTATATATCTGCCAGGTGAGCCCCGGAAGTGGGGTGCCGTGCTCGGATTGCAAGAGTTGACACTGCAGGACGGGCTGCTGACAAGAGCCCCTGAGTTTATTCCAGCCAGGTGGAACGAGTCTGCGGGTCGCGTAGACCGAGAGAAGCTATCCTTTGGCCTATTCTTGGCCCCGTTGAAATGGGGGTACATGGAGGAGCCCTTTTTGCTGGACTGTCTGGATGTGCGCTTCAAGCACCAGATTGCCGTGGGCTGGTTTGCTGATATGAATCCCGCTGACGCTCACGCCTTCAGGTCAGGAGCTGTGGAGTTCACTGACTATGTCTTGCAGCACTATGCCCCGATTTTGATCAACGCCGAAGTATACCATATTGTATATGCCTCAAGGTATCGGTATCCAATCTCCAAGGGCCTCTGCTGCGGTATGATTGAGGTGTTTTGTCCAGAGTACAACACCTTTTATACTTCAAAAGGAGAAACGTCTTTGGACCTTTGGAGTCTTTCCCAATTGAGCGGTCTCCCGGTTGACGGTGAGCCATATGAAGAAGTATGTTGGCCGGATTGGCTAAAAGATCAGACAGACGGCGAGGGGCGATATCTGACTGGGTTTGCCTACCGATATCTGATGAAGGCGTATCATACTCTGTGCCGTTCCTCGTACGATACCCGAGAAGCTCGCAACCCTGGCGAGAATAGGCGCGTGAGGGTAGGCGCCTGGCTTCAGTATTTCTTCAGAGGGGAGCGAAAGTATGAAGATTTCCCTTCAGTGGCGCTAGCTCCTGTTCAACGCAAGAAGAGAGTTCGGCGGCAGGCGGCTTTCCCTCCTTCACTAAAGGAAGGACAGAGGGGGGCCGAACCCCACTGGTGTCGATGCAGTCACCCATTGTGCTGCTTACTTGACATACTGGATTTGTTCCTTCGCTCTCCCACAAGGCGACGAGAGCGTGATCAGGGCCGAGGCCATTTACCCTGCTTGTCTGATGGCATGGGACACAAAGCTTTCACTTTGCCCGGTTGCTTTATGCTTGATATATAAAATGCTGGGGGACCTTCATCGTTCACGCCTCCCCAGAAATTTGCGGACGATTGGTTCGCTTCACTTCTTTAATGCCTGGGTATGTACATTGTTCCCCGAAGCTACTCCTCGGGCACTCCAATCACCACTTTTGGTCCCGAGAATGATAGAATTTGCAAATGCCGAGCCGACCCAGACATCGGACCAACTCTTTGCTATCTGGGGGAAACTGACCAAGGTTCCGATGGATTCCCCTGGTATTCTGCATTTTTGGAGCTTGGCTGCTCATTCAAGTCCGTTAGTGAACAAGATACGGGAATGCCGCCTTCATGAAACGGAAGAATATATTCATCCCATCTCCGGCGCCAAGTGTACAAGGCCGATTCTTGAGCCAGAACTAGTTGACTGGGCATTGTCGATAAGGCCAAGCGTCTTGGTTTTCCGCAAGAGCGGGACTTTGTGGCTGGAGCCCTATTATCCATTCCGATTCGGTCGGAATTTTGGTTATGATCAACAAATTCCGCCTTGTTCCACACAGTTTGCATTGCCGAATAGAGTTCGGGCTGGCCAGACAATAGCGGATGAAGCCCGCATTTGGTGGGATTTCATCGCCGAGAGGCGATTTCATTCAGAGTTCCAGCTCTTGCACGCTTTCCCCGGGTGACCCCAAAATACATCAAATGGTGGAATGCGCGCACAGGCTTTTATAGGAGCTCGAGAAGAGAATGCTGGGCCGTTGCCGAACACCGATTCTTGGACTCTCAGCCAGTGCCAGCTCTGGATGTTGACCCAGCTTATCTGAAGAAATTGAAATTCCAAACGAATGCTAAAGTGACGGCTTATTTGGAGGCTCGTAAGACCGTCAAGCAGCGCTCATCCAAGACCGAGCCAAAACTATCGGAGATCAGCAAAGATAGCTTCATGAAGGCGCTTCAGGGCTTATGCCGCGTGAGCGGCGAACGATTAGTTCTTCAGCAGGTCCCCTTGCCAGTGGAGGAGCCTCTACCCTCTACGGCCTCCTAGTGCCCTGAGAGCGACCGGCTTTATCCCTACAGAACTTTCATCAGAAGGGAGGACCGATGGCCGACACTTTATAGTAATACCCCATGGCTGTTTGCGTTGCTTCGTTCTCATGGTCTTTCAGTGGGTGGCCCTAGCGAGGCCATTTTGAGCCAACCCCTTCACATTTCTTTCAAATATGCCGACGGATGGGAGCTGGACCACCTCGGCCTATATTATCATTTATCTTCTCGCGGCCATTTGGACCTGGCGTTGTTGGCCGAGCAATGTGAATTGATAGGAGATGTATGTTGGCTAATTCGCAAGGCTGCTTCAAGAGACAAAGAGCCTTCGCTATTTTACTGGTCACTTTCTCCTCTGTATACGGGGCCAGCATGTATTCTTCATTCATCGATTTCAACCTCTAGTTTATTTTCTCTCCTTTTGTTGCACTATTTATCACCTTCACCCTTGTGCATGTGCAGTTTGGCTCACCTCGGAGGAGACTAAGCACTATAGGGAGTTGATCATAAAGGCTCAAAAGCCATCATATTTTGAGACCCCAGAGGCGGCTCCAACCACTACGTCTCTACCTCCTGGTGATTTGCGGAAGCAGACGAGGTCCCAAGTAAGGGAAGCCGTAACTCGAGCGAAGAGAGCCCGCAAGAAGAAAGCTGTAGATACAGAACCAACGGTTGCTCCCCTAGTCGTGGTCACCTTTGAAGAGTTTGAGGCTTCTCAAGTGTAGGCGCGCCCGACCGAAGGTATATCCCCCTTACACCTCATTTCCGTATTTGGCCATATAAGCTGACTTTTGCCTTTCAGTCCCTGCCACTTCACCGGTGACGGTCATGCAAGAAGTACTCGAAGTGGGTTCACCCATCCCTTCTGCTGCGGAGCCGGTTGAGCAGGCTCTCGCTGAGCAAGATGTGCCTCCTGCAAGTTATTCTGGCGGGGAGTTGACTGTTTTTGGAGAGAAAGGTTCCGGCTCGGAGCAAAGCCCGTCTCCGACGGAGCAAGTGGATTATAGTGGCGGCTCTAGTGATGAAGAGTCTCCTAGGGCGGAGACAGAAACTGAAGATGCCGCACTTTCTTCCGCTTATGAAAGTGACTTCACAACTTTCAGCCCGCCGCGACTAACATGGAGTGGCCTCGGGTCATTCGGCCCCTCCGTAGAAGAAGGGGCAGCGATGATGGAGATAGAAGGCCCCGCTGTCCGGGATTTGAGCTTGGTGCCAGCCGAGGTAATGAGTCCTCCTTTTAGACTTGTGCTCATTCTCATTAGTCATTATATCGGCTTTCTGAGACATTTTGTGTGTACTCCTCTTGCAGGTCACCGTTGTTTCGGCTGAGATGACCACACCAGCTATGAGTATAAAGATACCTCTTCCATCTCTCGGTACGGATCCACCAGTGTTTCCTCTGTCCTGAGGCCCATAGCCCTGAGATATCCGAAAGACTATGCTATGACAGCGGGCTTTGGAGCTCCGGGAGCTATCGTGGGGTCCGACCAGCCAAAAATGGTTCCGGAGCAACTACAACTTATCATTGGCGATGAGCCTCTTCGGGGCAAAGAAGACAGTCATGCCGTAGAATCGGGGGACATTGCAGAAGGAGCTGCCGTCGTTTCAACAACTCCAGAACTTGCCATTGAAGTGGTATCAGCGGAAGCTGGTCGAGCCGAAGAGGGTGAGCAACCGCCTCCTGTTCTCGATGTTCAAGATATGATACCCGCGCCAGCGGTCGGGAAAGAGATCATTGTCATTGACTCCCCCTCAGCTGCATTAATTGAAGGAGCTGGTCGCAGTGCGAGTACAATGTTGGACCTGCTGTCGTCGTCCTCGGAGCCGAGCGAGGACATTTGGGTCACGGTTGATAGCCGGGTAGAATCCCATCTCTCTGATACGCCGTCACTTGGTCTTCAATCATCAAGTGAACTGGTATGGCAAAACTTGAAGATGCTGAAGCAGACTGTCATGACCCGCCCCGACTTGTCCTATGTGCAACTGCGGGGACTGGTAGAACACGTCTCCCGTACGCTTCTAGCTTATGGCTGCCCCATGGAAGACTGGACGCAGCGGGTGATTTTGTTGCTGAAATATGTGAACTGGAGGGAGTTCATCGGCCATGGCCTAGCGGACCAGCTGACGGCCTTGAAATTTGAACGGGCTGAATGTCACAATGTCCTCCGGTCGATGAAGGAGACTGCTCGACAAGTGCAGGATACTACTGATGTTGCCACTTAGCGCAGTACTTTTCTGAAGACTCGGATTGCCGAACTACAAGTTGAGCTGGCCCGGAGTGAAGCAGAGCTGGAGCTGAATGAACAGCTGGAGATTCAGAGCGTAGAGGAGGCCGAGCTGGCAGAGGGGCAAGCTGCGTCCCTTGAGGAAAAATTGACGAGGCTGCAAATTGAAGAGTCTCGCCTACAGGAGCTAAGCCGCTATCCATCTCTAGGGATCTTAGAGTTCGAGGACATCTTCCGTCATCCGTCGCAGTAGTTCTTTTTTTTCTCTTTTTTTATGAATCTTCATGTATTCCAGGGGATGTCCCGCAATACTGTGCGCTCTTCTTTTTGTGCAATGAAATTTGTTCAATTCTTGCCTTGTACATTCGATGCCTAATTATAGCTCTTTCTTCTTCTCCATCGTTTCTTTTTTTCTTTTTGGGCCAATTCGGGTAGAGGCGCGTTGCTAATCTATGTAGCCCGGGATACATTAGCTGCTAGGGTAGGAGAGCGCTCACGCCTTCAGGGAAGGTATGAGGGGTTCGCTCCACCGCGGTGCAGTTTTTTCGAGGACAAAATTCGATTAGCCTTGGTAAGAAATATCATCGGCTGAATGCCGAAGGATCAAGGGGGTTTATTTGTCGGCAAGACCGAAATGTTGGGTGAGTGGTTTGTTCATAGATCATGCTGTGGGTGACGGGATCCGAAAACGCTATACTTGTCGGTATGCTTAGATGCCAAAGCAAAAGCGGGTTTATTTCTTGACAGGGACGAAGGGTCCGAGTCAAAGGCTACTTTATCGATTTCGCCGATGATGACGAAAATCGACGGTAGGTTTGTCCATCGACATGGGGAATGCCGAAGCAAAGGGGTTTGTTTATCGACGGGGACGAAAGGTCCGGGTCGATGGTCTGTTCATCGATTTCGCCGGTAATGACGAAAATCGACGGTAGGTTTGTTCATCGACATGGAGAATGCCAAAGCAAAGGAATTTGTTTATCGACGGGGACGAAAGGTTCGGGTCGACGGTAGGTTTTTCGCCACAGCTGGGTCATAGCCATTTTTGCCCTTTCCCAGGATGGCTGAACAAGTCTGGTGAGGCATCTCTATTTTCATCCCTTTTTTTTTCTTGATGAATAGACATATTCGCCATTCCCTGACGAGGTATTTGGCAGTGGTTTAGTTCGCTCACTGACGCCGAAGCAAAGACGAGCTTATTCGTCAACGGACGAAGAGTCCGGGTTAACAGTATATTCACCAATCTCGACGATGATGACGAGGATCAGCGTTGGTTTGTTTATCAGCATTGGCTAAATGTCGAAGCAAAGATAGGTTTAATCATTAACGAGGATGGAAGGTCCTGGTTAACGGTATGTTCACCGATCTCGACGATGATGACGAGGATCAGTGTTGGTTTGTTCATCGGCATTGGTTAAATGCCGCAGCAAAGATAGGTTTAATCATTAACGAGGACGAAAGGTCCGGGTTAATGGTATGTCCACTGATCTCGACGATGATGACGAGGATCGGCGCTGGTTTGTTCATCAGCATTGGCTAAATGCCGAAACAAAGACGGGTTTAATCATTAACGAGGACGAAAGGTCCGGGTTAACAGTATGTTCATCGATCTCGACGATGATGATGAGTATCAGCGTTGGTTTGTTCATCAACATTGGTTAAATGCCGAAGCAAAGATAGGTTAAATCATTAACGAGGACGAAAGGTCTAGGTTAACGGTATGCTCACCGATCTCGACGATGATGACGAGGATCAGCGTTGGTTTATTCATCGACATTGGTTAAATGTCGAAGCAAAGATATGTTTAATCATTAACGAGGACGAAAGGTCCGGGTTAACGGTATGTTCACCGATCTCGACGATGATGACGAGGATCAGCGTTGGTTTCTTCATCAGCATTGGCTAAATGCCGAAGCAAAGATAGGTTTAATCATTAACGAGGACGAAAGGTCCGGGTTAACGGTATGTTCACCGATCTCGACGATGATGACGAGGATCAGTGTTGGTTTCTTCATCAGCATTGGCTAAATGCCGAAGCAAAGATAGGTTAAATCATTAACGAGGACGAAAGGTCCGGGTTAACGGTATGTTCACCGATCTCGACGATGATGACGAGGATCAGCGTTGGTTTGTTCATCGACATTGGTTAAATGCCGAAGCAAAGATAGGTTTAATCATTAACGAGGACGAAAGGTCCAGGTTAACGGTATGTTCACTGATCTCGACGATGATGACGAGGATCAGTGTTGGTTTGTTCATCAGCATTGGCTAAATGCCGAAGCAAAGATAGGTTAAATCATTAACAAGGACGAAAGGTCTGGGTTAACGGTATGTTCACCGATCTCGACGATGATGACGAGGATCAATGTTGGTTTGTTCATCGACATTGGTTAAATGCTGAAGCAAAGATAGGTTTAATCATTAACGAGGACGAAAGGTCCGGGTTAACAGTATGTTCACCGATCTCGACGATGATGACGAGGATCAGTGTTGGTTTGTTCATCAGCATTGGCTAAATGCCGAAGCAAAGATAGGTTAAATCATTAACGAGGATGAAAGGTCCGGGTTAACGGTATGTTCAAGCAGATTTCCGGTGGGACTTGTGATGAACGTCCTATTCGGAATTTTCATTACGATGAATATAGAAGAGAACTTTGGTTACCACATTACTGGCCCAAGCGCCCTTTTGGGTTTTCGTCGGGGCCAGCCCCCTCTTGCTTTTGCTCACTCGCCCTTTAAGGTTTTCACGTGTCGGGGTATCCAATTTTGCCCGCAGCGCCCTTTTGTGGTTTTCGCCACAGCTGAGTCATAGCCATTTTTGCCCTTGCCCAGGATGCCTGAGCAAGTCTGGCGAGGCACCTCTATTTTAAGCCTCATCATTCATTCATTCATTCATTTTTTTTTGAGATAAAGAATGACGGGTTGACGTGTAGATGTCGGCTAGGGCACGAAGTCTCGCGTCGGAAAAGGTATGTTCATTGGCACGAAGGCAATGCCAATGCGAGTAAAAGAGTTTATGTGCCAGTTCGGACGTATGGTCCGTGATGGCGACGATGTGTAGATATCGGCTAGGGCACGAAGCCTTGCGCCGGTAGAGGGTTTATTCATTGGCAAGAAGGTAATGCCAAAGCAAGGAAAAGAGTTTATGCGCCGATTCGGACGTAGGGTCCATAATGGCGTTAATGTGTAAATGTCGGCTAGGGCATGAAGCCTTGCGCCGGAAAAGGGTTTATTCGTAGGCGCGGGGATAACGCCAGTGCAAGGGAAATGGTTTATGCACCAATGTGGACGTAAGGTTCAACATGGTGATGAATGTAGTGGCAGCCCAGCGGGACTATGTGAGGTCCTTGGGACCCTCAGGGTTTGTGTCTATTGGTGGGGGCATTTGCAATGCGGGTCAACAGCCCGGGGTTGATTTGAGAGGAATGTGTATTTTGGAGAGCTCGGCCAGGGCGGAATGTCACTAGACCAAGTTGCATTTCGGTCATTGTTCGAACGCCGGCAAGGCTACATGGTATAGCTTCAAGTGTTTCCCATTGAGAGGGGAGAATTGAACTACTCTCTTGTGGTCTACGAGGACGTAAGCACCACCTTCACAGACTCGGTGGACAATGTAGGGTCTTACCCAGTTTTCAATCAACTTCCCTTTGGGGTTGGAGGCCATCACTTCTCTTCTTTTGACCATGACCAGGTCACCCATCTTGAATTCTCGCTCCTTGACCAACTTATCAAAAGCACGGGTCATGCGAGCTTGATACAATTGGACGTTTTGTTGCGCCCCGGAGGCGCCTTCCTTCGAGCTCTGCGAGCTCCTCCAGTCTTCTTTCTATGTTTATTTGTTCACCGCTTGCCAAGCCGTGCTGAATATCGACTCGTAATGAGGGTACCTCCAGCTCTATTGGCACCACCGCCTCTGATCCGTATACCAAGGAGAATGGTGAGCAGCCGGTTGGAGTTTTGTAGACTGTACGATACGCCCATAGTGCCTCGTACATTTTCTCTTCCCAATCTCTCTTGCTGGAGTTGACGGTTTTTGCTAGCAGGGTGCAGAGGGTCTTGTTGAATGCCTCTGCGAGCCCATTTGCTTGAGGATTGTAGGGGGATGATGTCCTCCAATCAATTTTATACTTGTAGGCTAACCTGTACACCTTTTGGTTTCTGAAATGGCTGCCGTTGTCAGAGATGATTCTGCTGGGGACCCCGAACCGGAATATTACATTCTGACAGAAGAATCTGGCGACCAGCTCCCCCCTCACTTCTCTCAGTGCCACGGCTTCCGCCCATCTGGAGAAATAGTATGTGGCTGCCAAAATATATTTGCATCCCGATGATGATGTAGGCAAGGGACCCAACACATCCGTTCCCCACATAGTTGTCAAGGCGACAAGGCGACCAAGGCGAGCTTGGGGTCCTCGAGTGCCTAAGCGCTTAGGCGTCAAGTTCATAAAAAATATCATCATTAATATGTACATACTTTTTTATATATAAATTAATCATGATTATTACAAATATGGGAAACAACACTAGTGTGAACCTAGAAATAAAAATTAATAGAAATGACATTGCAATAAAATATCAAATTTTATTTTGAGATAAAATTAACAATAAAAATTGGACTTTTAGAATGAATAAAATACTAATCTGATGTTTGCCAATTTCTTCCAAAAATATGCAAATCATACTCGAAACAACGTACATATAATATAAAGTAGATACGAAAAGAAAAAGACATCTCCCATTATCACATACAATCAATAATAAATTAAATAAACACATAACTAGGGAAGTACTATAGATGACCACTGTAAAAAAAATAAGACATATAAAATTCAAATTAAAATTTAAAATATTTTATTAACAAATTAACCCCATTATTAATTGAAAAGGGGGGAAGGCAGGATAGAGAGAGAGGGACTGAGAGAGAGAGTTGCGAATTGTGTGTGTGAGAGAGAGAGAGAGAGGAGGAAGGGTGGGGGAAAGAGAGAGAAGGGGCAAGGGGAGAGAAGAGGTAGACAGACACAGAGAGGGGCCAGGAGAGAGAGAGAGGATGGGTCTCACTGTGAGTGTGAGAGAGAAATAGAGAGATAGTGTTAGAGTGTAGAGCCCGAACTCGTCATCGTGCGCCCTCGCATGCGGATCGACCTGAACAGTCAAGTCGCGGGGTTCGACAGGGGAGAAGAGGGAGAGAGAGACGAAGATAGAAGGGGGCCGCCTAGGCGCCGCTTTGGGCGCCTAGGCCGTCCAAGCGGTGCGTTGGCCCGTCTTTTTCAAGCCCAACAAGGCGTGGGCTCGCCTTACCTCCAAGAAATCGCCTTCCCACCTAGGCGCCGTTTAAGCGGCGCCTAGGCGGGCGCCTTGACAACTATGGTTTCCCATTGGGCGAATGGCCAGCTAGGGATGGTGGGATGTAATGGTGCCGGTGGCCTTCTAGGCACGGTGGCATGTTCTTGACATTTCTGGCAAGACTTAGCAAATTTGCAGCAGTCATCAAATATAGTGGGCCAATAGTAGTCCAATTTCTTTACTTCAATCTTCATCTTCGGACCCGCCTGGTGTGCCCCTGCTGACTCGGCATGGACCTCCTTCATCACGTGCTGCGCTTCATCGATAGACAAGCAGCGGAGTAGAACTTTCTTCTGGGCGTCTGCCATTATTCGGAACAGGGTTCCGTTCCTCATTTCATAGGAGTCTTTGATCCTGAGCAATTTTATTATTTGTTCTTTTTCCTTCGGTAGCTGTTGGTGCTGGAACCAACACAGGAGGTGCTCTCGCCAATCAGGCTGTTGCATTTCTTCTGCAGTGATTACCTCGTTTTCTTCTTCATGAGCCAGCACCTCTATCATACTGGGAACCTGGCGTCTGTTGATGACAGTTATATTCAGGCTTGCGTCCGACGGGACTGTCAGGGAACTAGCCAGCTTTGCGAGGGCATCCGCCTGAGCGTTTTGTCCTCGATTGATGTGTTTGACTTCAATGAAGTAGAATTTCGCCATCAGGCACAGCACCGACTAGCGGTAAGGAAGGAGCTCCGGCTTCCGCACATCAAATTGTCCTTCCACCTGTTTCACGACCAGCAGGGAGTCTCCGAACGCTTCGAGCATTTGGATCTCCATAAACAGAGCAATTTGCAAACCGATAATCAAGGCTTCATATTCTGCCTCGTTATTTGTGCAGGGTTTGTTTATCGAACATGAAGTATACACAACCTCCCCCTCGGGAGATTTCAGGACTATGCCTGCGCCAGCTCTGACTCTAACAGGACCAGTTACTGGAGTATCAATTCTGGACGCACCATCGAAGTACAACTGCCATAAAGTATGCTGCACCTGGTTTGCTTCCAGAGTCTCATCTTCAGGAAGTTTTGTTGCCAGCGGACAGTCTTCGGGCATCGGGTGTGCAGCAAAGAAATCGGCGATACCCTGGCCTTTGACAACCTTCTACGGCACATAGGAGATGTCGAACTCCATGAGAATCACCGCCCATTTATCTAAGCGACCTCTGAGTGCCAGTTGGGATAGAATATACTTCAGCGGATCTGCTTTGGATATCAACTTTATTTCATGTGACAGCATGTAGTGTCGGAATTTCTTGACTGCGAAGACCAGTGCCAAGCAGATCTTCTCAATGAAGGTGTACTTCTCTCAGTTCTGACCAGCCTTAGGCTGAGATAATAGAGCACTTGCTCTTTTCCTTCTTCATTAGTTTGGGCCAACATTGCCCCCAGAGAGTAATGTGTGGCCGCTATGTAAAGAATCAACGGCTGTCCTTTTACCGGTGCACCAAGCACAGGAGGAGTCTTCAGATAATCTTTCAGTTTATCAAAAGCTGTCTGGCAGTCTTCATCCCAATAAATGGGAACATCTTTCATCATTAATTTGTGAAAGGGGTGACACCGCCCCGACAAATTAGATATGAACCGTCGGATATAAGCTAGACGGCCTTGCAGGGATCTCAGCTTAGAGAGGTTCCTTAGCGGAGGTAACTCCTGAATTGCTCTGATCTTCGCGGGGTCTATTTCAATCCCCCAATATCTGACAATGAAACCCAAGAATTTGTCATTGGATACTCCGAAGGTGCACTTCATGGGGTTCATCTTTAACTCATATTGCCTGAGCCTCTGAAATATGACTCGGAGGTCCTGCAGGTGGTCTTCTTTCCTTCTGGTTTTGATTACTAGATCATCTATGTAGCACTCGACTTTGTGGTAGAACAGCTCATCAAAGATTCTAGTCATTGCTCGTTGGTAAGTTGCGCCAGCGTTCTTCGATCCGAACGGCATCCTCTTATAGTGGTAGATGCCTTTGGGGGTTCGGAAGGCAGTGTAGACCCAGTCATGCTCCGCGATCCATATATGGTTGTAATCGGACGATCCGTCCATGAATGACAGAGCCTCGTGATCGGTCGTAGCATCTATCATGACTTCCGTTATTGGCACCGAGAAGTCATCTTTTGGACACGCCTTATTCAGATCTCAGAAATTCACGCATATCCGGATCTGCCCATTTTTCTTCTTTACGGGCACAATGTTGGCCAGCCAAGTAGTATATTGGTTCTCTTTAACAAAACCCACATCAATGAGTTTGTCCACTTCTTTGCATATTTGGGTGATGAGCTCCGGCCTCATGCGCCGTGGCGACTGCTTCACCGGCTCCACTTCAGGGTTTATAGCCAGCTCATGTTGTGAAACTGCGGGGCTGAGCCCTGGAATCTCCTTATAGCTCCAGGCAAAGCAGTCCCGAAATTCTTGTAGCAGTTCGATGTACAGATTCTGTTCTTCCGCGGAGAGTTGGGCACTGAGGAAGGTCGGCCTAGGATCATCCTCACTCCCCAGGTTAATTTCTATTAGCTCATCGACTGTGGCTTGGCCTCCTCCTTTAATTTCAGGGGGCGTCGGTTGAAGGTCAATGAAGTCAGGGATATCATCTTCGAGTTCGAGCACCTCGACCTTTTCATTCTGTTGTCCCCAGAGCCCATCGGGAGCTTTAAATTCGGCCAGTGACGGCAGTGCGAGCTGTTTTATCAGCGGGCCCTCTGCCGCTTCGACTTCAGCTGATGTGCTAACAGCTTGGAGAGGCTGGCCTTTACTTGCTGCTGTCTCAGAGGAATAGTGTTCCAACTCCGCAATGCATGGGGGAGATTCTGCTTCCATGCTGCCTTGAATCGTTGTGTCTTCAGTGGTGGTGGCTTGTTCTCTTTTGGTTATAGCTTTAGCAGCGGGCACTTCCCGGTCGGTTTCAACAGAAACTTCTTTCATCGGTCTGAGGGGTGCTGATATCACTCCCCAGGGAGGGCTGCAGGAGGGGGAAGCCCTTCCTTCTTCAGTGTCTTCGGCCTCGATGTTGCTCGCCGCCTCAAACTTGGCTTGTAAAGCCGTTTCTTCACAATAAACTTGCTCCCAGCATCTGCAGGAAGTCACGGCTTCTGGTGCTGCCGCCCCTGATCGAGGTGATCGAGCATGTTCAGCTTCTGTCGGGTATTCATCATACGTTGCCTCCAATGGACTGTCTTCGGCTGAAAAGAAAGTGGAGATGGTGTCCACTTCATAGCGCCCACTGTAATAGTATTCTTCAAGGGTAAAGCCCAATCCCGGATGTTGGGAAACATGCCTCAGCTCCTTGTCTAGGCTAGTGGGATACCAAAGCCTTTTGAACGCTTCTTTTTCTTTGCGAGGCTGGCCAGAGGGGATGTGCTGCTTTCTGAATATCTTAGCTACCTTGTTTGTTGTAAATGTTAGCCCTTGAATAGGGACTGTTTGATTTTCTAAATCTTCAGGAAGGTGACAGTCGATGTCCTCCTGCACAGCATGTTCTTCAACCGCATAAAATAGACTGTTGGGGCCTTCAGACTGGGCTACCTCTAGTGTTTTGAGAGGCTCGACTGTGGGATGGTTGAGGCCGGTTATTGGCTTGACAAGGCCTTTCGGGATCTTAATATAGCTGTGGTGTTTATCAACCTCGGCTTCATTTACTTCAAGGTAAGTGGCAGGAGGTGCAGCTCTGCCCACGTCCCCTGTGCTAGCAATGTGCGACACCGTCTTGGGACTCACATATCCCGGTGGTGGTGGTGGAAACCAGTCGCCGCCCGAGGTGTTCTTTGCTGCCTTGGCAGGGGCCTTCGCTTCGGAGGTCTTCTATGACTGCTCCACATATAGAGAGGCATCCAGCAGATGACATTCAAACACTTCGAATGGATGGAGGTCGGCAAATATCCTCTCCTCTTTTCCGTCTTGATTATATTTGAGGCATTGGTGTAGTGTAGACGGCACCACTAAATTCTCATGCAAACAGGGGCGGCCGAGCAATGCTTTGTACGAGGTGCTGGAGTTGATAACATGAAACTGCACTCTCGTGGTGAAATCTGCCATGGTGAGGGTGAATTCCGCCACTCCCAATGGCACTTCAAATTTCTGATTGAAGTCGGCGATACGCATATCTCCTACTTTGTCGAGGTGCACATCAAAGTAATACCTCTGGTAGATCTTGTATGGAAGAATATTGACGGTTGCTCCGGGATCCACCAGGATTCTATTCAGCTGCTGGCCATTTAGCTGTCCCCTCATGTACAATGGTCTATTGTGACTGACTGTAGGAAGTAGCATGTCCTCTTGAGTGAAGGTCACATTTGCTTCCGGCAGTGTCTCCGCCAAACAGGCTTCATACTGGTCAGGCTTCTGCAGAGTAGTGATAACTGCTTGCCGTGTTTCTTCACTCAGGGAGAGGATCTCCCAGATGGTGAACCTTGCTGGGAGCTTCTTTAGCAGCTTCATTCTATGTAGTCTAAGGCGTGAGACGACCGAGGCGACCAAGGGGTCGTCTCACGCCTCAAACGCCTAGGCGATAGCCTAGGCGTTTGAGGCAAAATTTTATTAAATATATATATTTAATTCAAAAAATAAACTATATGTCTAAATATCACAAAAATGGCTATATAAAGGCAATAAAAGTCCTAAATTCATTCAATCCTATGATTCAATCCTATGATTCATCCAATCCTATGATTCAAAGCAAGTTATGTGTGTATATGTAAGACAGAGAGAGAGTGAGACCAGCTGTGGTCAGAGTGAGGCGAGACGAGGCGAGGCGACCAGGGGGCGCCTCGCCTCGCCTCAGCGCCTAGGCGAGCGCCTAGGCGCGCTTTTAACTACATAGGCTTCATTATCTTTCTTCCAGCTCGGACATTTGATAATTTTATCTCCTCCACCCATCTCGGCCTAGAAGAGCCTTGTGGTGCAGTCCCTGATGGACCTGCTTCATAAGACTCTGAATCTGCACCTTTTTGCTGGGTGTCATCCTCTTGCTGTCCCTTGGTGTCTGCTGTTGGGCTGGTCTCATCTTCATCTGGCGCACCAGATGGTTGGTCAAGCTGTGGGAGGGTGCCCCCGGTTGCAGAGTTAGTTCCATGGCATGGCTGCTTGCCTTTAGTCATCTTCAGAAATTCAAGAAAGGAAGGGACACCACCGTTGCCCCCACTTTGATTGTACAGCCCTGGCGGAGGAGGGATTTGAACTCCCCTGACCCCTGGAGAGGGTATCTTGTAGGGTTGCTCCCCTCTGAAGATAATGTTGTGATTAGCGGGCAGCTGGTGCCCCCATTTTTGGCCTGATCGAGTTGCATGAGCAGCAGTCGCGGCTTCAGCCTGGCTCGCCTCAGCTGCGGGCGTAAAGCATATCTCTTCTTCATCTTCCTTACTGGGCAGGTTGAAGAGGGCCGACGGAGTATTGCAGGAGAGTACCGTCTCCTTCTTGGTCCTGCAGGCCTTTCTTTTCTTTGATGGCGCCTGCCCCCAGAATAGGCCGTCATCTTCTTTTGTTGCTTTGCTTGGTGAGAGTTGTTCCAATTCTTCCCATGGGACATGGTCTCTTATTAGCAAGGGCTGCACCTTGGGCTGTTCATATTCATCCAACCCATTTATGTAGGCTTGAAGTCGCCGGATTTCTGGGCTAATTTCTTTGTTCACTGGCAACGAAGTTTGTCTACTCCGGTTGTGAGTGGGTATTCTGATCACTGCCGGCTGATTCAACCAACCTAGCGCTGGAGTCGGTGGAGCTGGACATGCTGTCACACCATGGATACGTACCCCCGCTGCTGGGGGAGGTGGAAGCTTCTTCTTATTTTTTGTAGGGATCTGCTGCCATCCCTGTTGCTCTTTCAGGGGAGTCAGGAAACACGCCTCATAAGCATGTTGGGTGTTGGACTCTGCAACTTCTTCTGGCAACGCCTGGTATAGAGATACCATATTGGCACCTGCCCGATTCATTGACGCTTCATGAGGCTGTGGAGGATCAACTTTGTACTCCCCCATCTCGAGTTCACCCTTTCTTATCAAGCCCTCGATGACATCCTTGAATACGTAGCAGTTTTCAATCGGATGTCCCAGCATCTGATGGTAGGGGCAGAACCTCGGACTGTTATTTCTTTTCAAGTCTTCCGGCCTTTTTGGCTCAGGCAGGGTGATCTTGTCATACTGGGTGACCCAGTCAAATAGAACTTTAGTCTTCTCTTTTGGAAAAGAGTAATCCTTCTTCGTCTTGTCCCTGAGCGAGGGACCTTCCTTCTTTTCTTCTGTTTTATCAGGCTAAGTGGCAGCTGCCTTCTTGCCCTTTTCTCTTTGCTGTTCAAATGCTTTAATATCAAGGGTATTTGCTTCTTTAGGCGCCGAGCGCCGCTCTGCTGCCTTTGCCTTTTGCATAGCGACATTGGCTGGTGTAGAGGCATGCTTTGCCAGGAAAGCTTCAATGTCGGCCACCACATTGTTCAGACGGTCGAACGACCGGATTTCCATGCCGATCATCTTTTCCAGTACTTCCCACTTGAGGTTCTGCTTACAGATTTGTACATCGTCCTCCTGATGCGGGGACCGCTTGCATCTCATTCCGAGGTTCCTCCACCTTTTAATATATTCAAGGGCCGTTTCATCTGACCTTTGTGTTGTTGAGTAAAGTTCAGCCACCGTGACCTCTCTCTCAGTGACATGAAACCTCTCTCTGAACTTCTTCTGCATGTCCGGCCAGTCACTGATTGACCCGGCCGGAAGGCTGGAGTACCATTCAAAAGCGAGCCCGGTTAGTGAGGACCCGAAGAATTTCAGCAAATACGACTCGTCTATAGCTAGATCACCCATGACGGTCATGTAGTATGCAATATGTTCCTTCGGGGACCCATGCCCGTTGAATTTGTCAAATTTGGGCGGCTTGCTAATTCCTAAAGGGAGCCGCTTGGCTGCATGATGCGGTGGGTATGGCACCCGATAAGCATCAAATGTAACATAATCGCCTTCACTCCGTTCGGCAAGCTTCAGTTCGATCATCCTTTCTACCATCAATTTGTTTACAGTGGTTGGGTCAACCGGCTCAGGGTAGAAATGTGTTGGTTGCAGATATGGAGTGACCAAGGCGGTCGCCTGCGGTGGAGGACGCAGCAACGAAGGTGCCTGGTGCACTTGAGGCAGCACCGGCGGCAGCACCGGCTGAGGCGCACGTTGCTGGGTGGCCGCCCGACTATGCTCTGCTGGCTGGGGCAGAGTATACAATGGTGGAAAATCGCACGGGTTGACACCTCGTGACGATTCGGCTTGCATCTCTAGTTGCTTGGATGCTGAGGATTGTTCTGCCTTCTCATGGAGCTACTTCTTCAGGAGTTCTATCTCCTGTTGATATTTCTGTAGAAGCATCAATACCGATGGATCCATGGTTGTTGTACTGGGGATGCCTTCAACTGTCTCCCCCGAAGCGCCTTCAAGCGAGGTGGTTAGGAGCACCTCGTCTTCTTCAGTTGTTACTACATTGGCAGTCAATGTAGTGACTCCCTCAGAGAGTACTTGTTTTCCCTTTGTCGATCTCAGCATTTCCCTCGCGGCTTCAGTCCTTCTGGTTTTCGGCCCTGGCCTTTTGGCTAATCGGATCAGCTCCTGGGGTTCTTCGGGTATACTCCCATATTTACTGGCCATTCCGGCTATGTTGCAGGCAAAGACATGCATCATGTTCTTCTGTCCGTAGACCTTCCTCTTTGTTCGACCGGAAAAGGTTAATCTCTCAAACACAGATGTTCTTCTTTTCTCCTCCAGGCGGGGAGGGGCTTCATTGGCCTCGCAGTCCGGGCCGTCTTCGTACCCATTGTCATCGACAGATGAGATCATTCCTCTTTCTTCTTCTTCTTCAACTGCCGTTGGCAGGCAGTCTTCCTCTTCAGCCACATCCTCCTGGAGTAGTCGTTGCTGGCCTAGTGAGGGGTTTCCCAAACCCCTGAAGTAACTTCTGACCGTGTTGGTCATTTCTTCTTGACTCCGTCCCTGGTGGAGGACTGGGGACAACTGTCGACCTCCCACTGGAGGGATATAAGTTAGCCGGGACCTCCCAGCGGGTTGCTCGAATCTTCTCCTTATTGTGGGGATGTTGGCTTGTCGGGCGCAGGCCCTGAAGACAGCACGGCGTGGAAGGTCAACAATCGTTTCTTCTCTTCTCGGGGTCAAGCCCCTCTCATTCTTCTTCCTCGCCTTAGCAGGCTCGAAGTTGTAGCAAACAGGCTCTCCTTGACGGACAGGTTGGGTCCTCTTAGGAACCCACACTTATTTGAATATCTTCGGCCTCGGGGCCAGCTCTTTTCAGCCTTGGCGGCCAGTTTCTTCCTTTTCAGCTCTCCTCCCGGACAACGCCTGGAAGGAGTTGCGGACCGGTACAACAGGAATCACGCGGTCTGGGACGACCTGGGCATCACGCCCGTCCAAAAAGACACGGACGCCGCCAATAAGAATAGACTTGCCAGACACCGAAAGTCATCCGATGACAGGGGTAGCAGCTCTCCTTCGGAAGCTTCCTTGGCAGCAGCCTCCGGGCTTGTTGTGGCGGATAGGGCGAGCCCCTTGAGCTACATGGTGGACCATGCAACTTGTCAGTTGAACTTGGCCTCTTGGCAGGCCTTTGCAGCTTCGGGCGTTGTGAACCCTGGGCTTCTTGTTGATGTTTTCCTTAATCAGCTCTGGAGCTTCAACCTCCAGTACATCAGTGAAGGCCACCCCCAAGAAATTGGGGAAGCCGACCACCGGTGAGAAGGTGCCGAAGATAGTTGGTACCGCCAGGTACCCATAATCAGCATGGTGGGCCACGATCGCGGGGCCGAAGGTCAATGCAGCGAGTCCAGCAGCCATCATTGTTTCCCTGTAATCACAAAAACAAGCACACGATCAGCATTCTTTGGGAGGGCCCGGGGCCCACTTATCTTGACAAAGAGATGAAGGGAGACTCCGTCCCACCGGGCATGCCAGCTTGTGGGGATGAGATTTTTATTAAATTCTTCATGTTTATTTATTTGGTTTTATTTATTAGGGGCTTCATTTTACCGTAGGGCGTGCCAGTCATATGTGACAAATTTATTGTGCGCTTGATCTGACTTGGCTAGACGAATGTGAAGTCCGTGTCGGGACTGGAAGTCCGTCATACCATAAAGGCTATGACGTTAATTACATCCTCTGGGAAGGAGGAAAATCCTTGATTAATTGCTAAGATAAAGAACCGCCGGGGCTGGAACAGATGCGAAAACGTAAGCAGATTGAAGGACAAGATCTGCACACACATTCAAGCATGTAAATGCAATTGTTTTATTAACCCGACCTCCGGTACGCAGTGGAGAACATAGGTTCAAAGACTGCCATCATGCGTAGTGAGAGCTTCCAATCAGACCTAATCTGATTTTCCGCAAATCGCCATTTGATATACCAGGAGGCCAAGACAAAGGTAGGCATACCGAAGATGATAAACGCATATATCCGTATATGTGTATATAAGTATAAATGCATGAGCAAGCTTGGAGGCAGCAAACCCAAAAGAGAATTATAAATGCAATCACCACCATTCTCATTACTCATTCACGGGATGGCCATGCTCTTTATTAATTAGCGGGCCGATGACGGCCCTCAACTCCTAAGTGGGAAGCCAAGCAGTGGAAGCTGACTGAAGCAGGAAGTTGACACTTGAGACTTAGAGTTGACTCCGCGGGAAGTACAGCCATGAGGAAGGACATGGAAGTAGGGTTGCTTGCTAATCCGGCGTGTGGTAGAAGAGAGCTTAATCTGACGCGGTGGTGTATATGTGGTTCTATTCCGGCGTGGGGCAGAAGAGGGCTTAATCTGGCATGGTGGTGTATATGGGTGTTGCACCCGAAATTGTTCTTGAAATATTTTCGGGAATTTTATGATGCTACAGTCGACGGAAAGATGGCGTATCGTCAACACCGTCAAATTGCGGAGTACCTCCGTGATTTAGGGCCCGCCGGCCCGACCATACAATCACAATCGGCATCGCAGCAATGGAATTTAAGAGGGAAAATATGCGTACAAACCCGTCAAAATAAGCCGAGCAAATGTATCACACGGCGCAGACGGACGCGAAGGATTCCTCCCCACGCGACGACGCACGAACGAACAACAAAACAAGACGCTCCGCCGCTCTCGCACAAGTTTCCACTGATGGACGGCTGCCACGCGGCAAGGAACGGACCTCCACGGGCTATAAAAACTCCACCCCGGCTTCTCGTCAACCCAGGTTGACAGAAAGAAGGCAAAACGCCGTCAAGAGGGGCCAAAAGAAGCGCCCGGGGGCAAATGACCCCTCTCGGGGTGCGGTCGGACCGGAAGAGGGGGGGCGCGCAGCCACCCCGTGAGGCCGGGGGGGCCGTGCGACCCCGCTGGACCTCGCGGGGTCAACCGACCCGCGGGGGTGCCAGCGGGGTTGCGCACCCCCCTCGGGCCGCGGGTCCCCTCCAACTCCTCCTCGGTCCCATTTTTCAAAATAAAAAAAGAAAAAAAGGTGCAGAGGGGTCAAAAAATCATCTTGCCACCCCACCTTGACAGAAATAGGGGTTTTTGCACCCCACCCTGACAGAATTGAAGGATTTCTCCACGGTTTTGTCAACCTGGGTCCTCCCACCTTCTATAAATAGACCCCCAAGGGTCCAAGTGTGGGGGATGGAGAATCTGAATTTTGAACACTCTACGGCTACAACATCGGCGCAAGGAATTTGTCCTGTTTGTCTCGGCCTGTGAGGGGTAAGTCCCCGGGCCTTATGGATATGCCCCTAAGGGGTGTTTTTGTAATTACGTCCCTCAGTGGGCCATGTTTGTAATTATGGCCCTTAGCGGGCCACGTTTTGTAAGTCTTTACGTCCTGGGACGACTAAGTTATATGGTTCTGTGCCTACAATAGCGGAATTACAAAAATGTCCTCCCCAGGACCGTAAGAGATAAAAGTCCTGTAATTTGTAGTTTTACCCTGCGATCTTTTGTAATTGGGATTACGTCCCTACCTCCCGCATTAATGCGGACATTTGTACAGTCGACAACTCGCCGACAACTCCTCCACCCATTTGGGCCTTAAATGTGATCTATGACTTCATGTCTTCTTTATGTATTGACTTGGAAAATTACAAGAGAACCCCCAACTTGTCAAAATTGCATATATACCCCTCCTTCGGCCAAATTGACAAATGTGAGCTTTCCATGAAGCCCCTTGTCATTCTTTCGGTCCGAGAGTGTTGTCAGCTTAGTCCGACACCTGGGTGCCACCTCAAACCTAGGTCTACATAGGGTGTGGTAAAATTACCGAACTATCCTTTTGGCCCAGAAATGACCTGAGATCCCTTAAAACCCTCCAGAAATGGCCTCAATGCCTTGGGAAGTCAGGAACCCAGTCTTACCTCCGTTCCAGCCCAGGAATTTCAGCAATACCCCTGGCCTGGGAAAATTATCAAAATACCACTGGGTTGGTAAAATTATCAAAATGCCCTCGGGGTCCAGAAAATCTTCCTCTACTTCAAAAATGACTACGGCTTCCCTCAAATCATCTGCATATTCCCAAATCCTAGGATTTTGCCCAAACATGGCCTCAGCTAAAACCCTAACTTAGTCGTTGTTTCTGTTGGTCGGTGGTGAGTGAGTGGACATTGTGAGCCCTCCAAGAGAGTTTGCCCTCAACATCCGAACCTCTATAGAAGACTTTGGGATTTCTTTGACAGTTAAACAAAGGTGTTCGGACGTTAGGCCGATGTAAATCAACACTGACTACGGTCAGTGGGGAAAGGTCCAGCACTCGAACCCAAATTGTCTGATACGAGGCGCACCCACGGAATAACCCTCTCTATGCAGAGGAATGTCTCTTTTCAAAAAGAACATTTATTGTTTATTTTTTCCTACGTGAAAATATTCCGTGCTCACAGACTGGCACGCCCGGTGGGATTTTTCCCGCCTTTCTTCTTTCTCTCAAAGAAAGTCCTCTAAACCTTCTTCAAAGTTCTGATTGCCCCTCTTCCTCTTACAGGACGGGAAGAGGAGGGCACTTCTCTCCGCTCGTTTGAGAGCTCTTTTGTGCATTTGCACTTCTCCAGTCGTGCTACGCACCAGCACCACCAACAACAGCAACGATGGTCGCCGTTACCTACGGCCCCGAGATCGTCGCCAACCACGCCAGGTTGGGATACCTGGCGACCCCGCTCGTGTTCGGCGACTTCCCTGCGGTCGTCGGCTCGCCTTTCTTTTTGGGCATGGTACCCGTGGAGGAGACCAACACAGCCGCGCCTGCAGCGGCAACTACTGAGGGTCTCAGCCCCTCCACTGCAGCAACTGGTCGGGTTCGCCCGGTCAACAAGACCACCATCGGGGGTGTCAGGCCATCAACCTCGATAATTGGTCGAGTTCCCTTGGCCAATACGGCGACTGTCGGGGGCATCAGACCCTCTGCTTCATCAACTGGCCGGGTCCGCCCGGTCAAGAAGCCAACCGTCGGGGGTGTTAGCCCCTCGGCCCCAGCAGCCGGCCGGGTCCACCCGGTCAACAAGGCCACCGTCGAGGGTGTCAGGCCCTCAACCTCAACTACTGGCCGAGTCCGCTCGGCTGATAAGCCAACTGTCGGGGGTGTTAGGCCCTCAGTCCCAATTATTGGTCGGGTCCACCCGGTCAACAAGACTACCGTTGGGGGTGTCAGACCCTCAATCTCAGCAGTCGGCCGGGTTCTCCCGGTCAATAAGATAACTAGCGGGGGCGTCAGGCCCTCGGCCCCATCAACTGGTCGGGTTCACTCGGCCAAGAAAACAATCACTGAGGGTGTCAGACCCTCTGCTTCATCAACCGGCCGGGCTCGCCCGGTCAAGGAAACCATCCGCGGGGGTGTCAGACCCTCTACTGCAGCATCCGACCGGGTTCATCCGGTCAACTCTTCAACTGCCAAGGGTGTCAAGCCCTTCATCCCGATAATCAGCCGAGCTTCCTCGACTGCCATGTCAACGGCCGAAGGTGTCAGGCCTTCCGCCCCAACTATTGACCGAGTTTTCTCGGTCAATCAGGTCACCGCTGGCGTCGCTCCTGCTCAACGGGGGCAATGCCATCGCCGTAGCGGCACCAAATCTACGGCGGCCGCCCTCAGAGTTACTGCCCCTGCTCAACGGGGGCAGCGTCGTCGCCACAACGACGTCGCGCCTACGGCGGACGTCACCAAGGCTGCTCCTGTTCAACGGGGGCAACGTCGTAGCCGCAAAGGTGCAAAGCCTACAGCGGCCGCATCCCGCTCCGACAAGACTGTGCTTGTCGGAGATTTCCGCATTCAGCTCGACGGGGGCGAGCCGATTCTGCCTCGGGATCAACATGTCCCGACTATCTCTACCTCCAATCGCTTCGAGCTCCTCCGGCAAGTTCGGGAGGACGGAGCGGAAAAGAAGAAGCCCGTCGTATCTGCGGCTACTCAGGGTCCCCTGCAGCGGTCCAAGCCTCGAGCTCCCCGGGCAAGGACAGGGGGCAACCCAATTGAGGAGCGTCAGCTCCACTTGAAGAAAATTTGGGTCACCAAGGAGGAGGCCCAGATTATAAGGCGCGCAAGGGCAGAGGAACCCTTCCGCATGTCGGATCTACGTCATGTGCGGAGCCCGACCAGCACTGAGGCCTCAACATCTCCGAGGTCTACAACTCAGCCTCTACGAGGGCAAAGGCGCCGAGGAACCGGTAAGAAGGTGCGGCCGACCTCCCCGTGGGCCAGTTCTACGCACACGGAGGAGGATCGTTCCCCTCAAGCTTCTACATCCCGAGTGTCTGTCTTTGACAGACTCGGGAGGCCGCCGAAGTCGGATCGACAACCACCTAGGAAGAAATGGGTGGTCCAGGTGACCAATGACACTGTCAAAGTGTTCACCTGTTACGCCACTTCCGGCGACAAACAGCCCGAGGACACCTCGGGAGAGCTCAACCAACCCATCCAATATTTGAGGAGGTCAAGGCCGGTCTCCCGGATTCTAGCGCAGACGCAGCAGGCGCCGGATGCTGGGACATCTCAGCCCGAGCCGGCACGGCAAGAAGAGCGTCAGGAGGACATCCATAGCATCGACGGGGATAACAACCCCGCACATGAAGATCTTGGGAGAGAGGTTCAAACTCTCACGCTGGAAGAGCTTCGGCGTGAAAACCAAGAGTTGAAGAACCTCCTGCAATCATTACTATGCGAAAAGGAGGTTCATGCTCCGCCCCCGGCGGTAACTACTGGGATGGAACCACAACATCCTCCCATTCCAGCCGCGGCCAACGCCTCCGCCACTGCTGTAAAATTACCAGTGACGGTGGAGTTTGAAGGGCCGCAACATGAAGCCAATGCGCGGTCGT
Organism: Amorphophallus konjac; assembly: GCA_022559845.1. Classification (NCBI taxonomy): domain Eukaryota; kingdom Viridiplantae; phylum Streptophyta; class Magnoliopsida; order Alismatales; family Araceae; genus Amorphophallus; species Amorphophallus konjac. The sequence goes on from CM040129.1 coordinate 33,980,086, forward strand.
CTGTGACCCCTGTTGCAGAAAGCCTCATGGCACAGAAGCAGATGATCGAGCGTATTTTGGAGGCGAAGTTTGCTCAACATGGCGAGGGTGTGGCTACCGTTGATTTGTACAGCGTGCCATATCCCCTCCATCATCAATTCAAGAAGCTTCCACCTGATTGCTCGAAGGCCCCGAAACTCTAAAAGTTCAATGGGCAGGGCTCTCCACATGAACACCTGGCCTATTACATGACGGCCATGGGTGAATTTGCTGCGGTACTTTGCCACGTCATTGACTGGCACCGCCTTCCAGTGATACTGCAGACTTAAGCCCAACTCTGTAGCTGATTGGGCTGATATGCACAAGAAGTTCGTCGACCGCTTCCAAATGGTCGAACGTAAAATCTCCCTGGCAGAGCTCTTTGCTCTCCGGTAGAAGAAAGGTGAAACTGCACTGGACTTCCTCAAGCGATGGAGGGACGTCAGCATGCGCTGCGATAATCCTCCGACGCCTGAGGACGCCATCACCATCTGCCGCAGGGGTCACTCGGCAGAAGTCAGTGAAAAGCTCCTGGGCTCCAACATCAGAAGCTTTGACCAGCTGAATACGATGGTAGCCGAGATTGAAATGTTCTTCGCTGATCACCCTGTCCAAGCTTCTGCAAAAGGCAAGTCCTCCAAAGACTGTCTGGCTAGCGGCAAGGAGGTAAATGCTGTCGACTTCTCCCCGACCAATGGAGAAAAAGGGGAAGGAAAATCCAAGGGCAATGGCAAGAAGGCTGATGCCAAGGCAAGCGCGTCTCGGTTGGTGGAGAACATGAAGACACCGTATTCCTTCAGGAAAGAGCATACTAAAATGCTCTTTGATCTCTGCATGAAAGAGCAGCTCATCACCCTGCCGGATCCGCAGAAGCCCGCGGAGGTGGATAAGACAGAGGATTCTACCTATTGTGTGTATCATCGAAGGTTGGGTCATACTATCGGGGACTGCTATGTCTTCAAGAATATAGCAGAAGAGCTTATTCAAAAGGGCTTAGTAAATATGTTGGGCCATGCGGTCGACCCACCTCAGCCCCATGCCTGGAGCCGATCGAACTGGTCGGCTAATGTGGTCCATATGGTGGTGATGGCTTCAAGCTCCAACGCCTCCGAGGCCGGGCCTTCAAATCCGACGCCGGCCCTAGAGTCGCTCCTCCTTCACTCCCTGAATGTTTGGCATTGCGGAGGACTATTGGAAAATCCGAGCAGAAATCCGACAATTGCAATTTGAACAGAGGCGTCTGCTGCAGTTCCTAGAGAGCATGGATCAACAGTTGTCCACCTTCCCCTTTGGCCCATTTGCTAGGGGGTTAGCTCCAGCTCACATACGGGAGACGGGTGTATCACCCACTAGCCGGGCTCCGCTCAGGGGCTGGCTTTCTGAAGAGTCCTCAGATTCATCCGAGGACGAGGAGGACTCACCGGAAGGCGAGGAGGCTCTACTTCAAGTCGTGCTCCTAGAAAAGCTATACTCCTTCCCTTGGGAGAAGACTCCAAACATCTTCTTCGCATGTCAGCGGGCGGGACTGATTAGCCCGTCACCCGTGGAGCAGACACCAGGTGTTGCATTTCGTCAGGGCTATTGCCCATACCATGAGGTTGTTGGCCATATCATCCACAACTATGAGCCGTTTAAGGACATTGCTGAAGACTTAATCAGGCAAGGAAAGGTTAAAATGGGTGAATTCCTGGTCGATCCACCTCAGTCGCATGTGCAGGAGAGTCTTCATCTCTCCGTCAATGTCATACATGCCTCAGCAGCTTTTCAATTCCCGGAGCCACAGGAGGAGGGAGTCAGTGCCCAGGGAGTTAGTTCTCAGCCACCACAATCTACACTGTGGTACCTAGGGTGGCGATCCTCTCATCAGTGTTCTTTCCCTAAGGAGGACACTGAGAAGATTTTCGACAAGCTCCTGGAAGATGGTCGGGTGCTGACGCATGATCCGCCGTCTTACTACAATGAGACGGCCAAGAGTCACCCCCGCTACTGCAAGTACCATGCCAGGGTGTCTCATCCCACCCGGCAATGCCCGGAAGTCCAAGACTGCATTGAAGTCCTCATTCAAAGAGGAGAGATCGATGCGCAGGGGAACTTTATGACGAGGCGGCGTCTTGAAGAGGCCGCTAAGAAGATTCTCCAGCAAGTCCGACAGGAGCATACCAAGCTACGTGGGATCAAACCCACCTCTCAGCAAGTCTAACCGGACAGGTCTTCGGGCAGTGGTGATCCTCAGCCAAACCTCAAAGGCAAGGCTAAGTACGAGGGTCCTAGGGCCCGGAGTTCAAAAAGCCAAGCCGGATGGGAAGGTTCCAAACCTTTGTCCAGGCCGGGCCAACCCGGCATCGTCATAAGGGGAAACCCTCTGCCAGACGATAAAGGCAAGGCCAAGGTGAGGGAGCCTCAGGCCAAAGCTTCTGTCGAGCCAATAAGGTCGTCAATTGAAGAAAGACCTAAACAGCTCGAACAAGCAAAGCCGCCAGTCAAAGCAAAATTGGTGGAGTTGCAACGCCCCCAAGGCGCCTACTGTGGACTGGCAGAGTTCCAAGAGTTGCCTCCTGAAATAATTGCTCAGGCGATCAAAGCCACCTTCCAGGTTCAGTCGGAGGAGGCGAACTGGACCAAGGTTGTCCCCAGAAAGAGCCGCGGCACTAGGGCTCCTAAGGAGCCAGCCCGGAGCAGAAAGCAAAATGCTGGGGGCAAACAAGTCCCACCTCCAAAGCAAAGTCCCCTTTCTTCTCAAGAGGCAGCACGCCAAAAGAAGCAAGAGAAGAATCGCAGGAAGAATTTGAAGAGGAGGTTGAAGAAGCAAGTCGAGCAAGCAGTTGCTATAGAGGCCCCTAAGGAGCCAACTCCTCTACAAAGACTACAAAAGCTCATAGATGAGCTGGAGGAGTACACTCCCCCTCGTCCCACCAGGGTCGTCACTCTAGACGAATATATTCCCTGGGACAAGCTTGGGCGCAAGGCCCGCCTCCTTCAGTGGCTACGGGATATGGCCCACCGGCTCGAAGAGGGGGAAGACTTCCCAATCCCGGAGGAGCTCTCTTTATTCTACAAAGATGAGGAGCTCACTGTTGAGATGCTCGAGGAAATGCTGCAAGAGCTCTCCTGCAACATGGTGGCAATTCCGCCGCCCGACAACATTTATTCTCTGTCGGCTGATGACACGGGAGGCAAGGCTCCTATGGCAACATATCAACGTCGCTCGGCAAGAAATGGCCGGGGACGTGGCCGAGGTCGTGGCCGAGGACGTGGATGTGAAGGCCCCCTGGCCCTCGACCGGGTCATAATATTCAGAGGGGAGAAGCCGGGTCCTGTCCCAGAAACTCAAGTTCGCGAAATCCCTTTCATCCCCAGCCCCTCAGAGGGTTCAGGCTCCATCTCAGCGACTAAGCCGGGTGGCGTCCCTTTTATAATCACATCCTCCAATGAAGAAGAGGAGCCAGCCAAGTCGCCAAAGTGCGAGAAGGCATCAAAGCTGGCCGGCCCCTCCAACAGGGACTAGCCCGCGAGCCAGGCCGGTCCTTCTAATGAAGACCAGCATGATGAACCTTTGCCACCTCCGGAGGAATCCTTGGCACCGCTGTTCCAAGAAAATGCGGAAGGCCAGAAGGTGGAGGAGCGCCCTTCTAAGCGAGAGAAGCCTCGCCAGGTGCCGAAGACTCTGGCGGAGATCATCCCGCCATTTGACAAGACCCGTGCTCGGGCGGACCGTAAGATCATTCATCATATGAAGCGGTTCCCAACAAATGTCACTATCTGGGAAGCCATCGCTTGGAGCAAAGATCTCAGAGAGGCTCTTGTCAAGATACTCCAAGACCCGGAGGCCTATGAAGCCCATGTTGCAGAACTGCAGGCTCAGGCATATGAGGCACTCACAGCCAACATTTCCTTCACGGACGAAGACATGTTGCTGTCCTCTCCGTGCCACAATCGCCCCTTATATATAAGGGGGACGATCAATGGGCATGATATCAATCGCATCCTGGTTGACGCCGGAGCGGCCGTCAACATCATGCCTTTGAAGACTTTCAAGTCTCTATACTTGGCACCTTATTTACAAAAGGTGACTGCGGTCAGGATCTCGGGATTCAATCATGGTTCCGAGGAGGCGCTTGGTCGGGTTGAGGTCAAACTAGCCTTGGGCGATTTTGTCACCCGAGCGACATTCTATATTATCAACTCCGACACATCATACAAGGTGTTGCTTGGGAGGCCCTGGCTCCACGAGAATTGGGTCGTCCCATCGACTCTGCATCAGTGCATTAAATATGCCAAGGAAGGGGAGCAACATACCGTCTTTGCAGATCAAACCCCGTTCCACCCTAATGAGTGCCATCTGGCCGATGCTTCACTATATTTTGGGAAGTCCACTTTAACAATCCCCGAGCCTTTAAAAGACAAGGGGAAGCAAAAGGTGAACCATGAAGTTGAGGAAGAGCAGCTCTTCACTGTTAACCAAGACATGGTAAAGCTGCACAGGCTGAGTCTTAGTGCCGCCTCCAAGCCCACTCAACCAGAAAGGCGAAGCATTGACTTTGAAGCCAACCTCATCAGCCGGGTCATTGACGGGAGTATCTCCTTGCCTCTCAAGTGCCTTCAACTCTCATCCCAACAGGAAGAGTATGAGGTGGAGCAGTTGAAGACCTTCACAGTCTCCTATCAACGGAGAAGGAGACGCAACAAGGGCAAGGGGGACAAGCCGATCATCTTTTACAAAGGTGATTTAGTCCCACCGTGCCCTCCTGATGATGATTTTGGCTGGGATATTCCCGCCGATGTGGAGCCAGAGCTAGTCCAGGAGATTGATGATATGCCTAAATACATCAAGGAAATGTGTAAAAAGTAGCACATCCCGCAGGCTCTGGACCCTGCGCGAGCAGCATATTTCCACCAGCTATGGAATCCTCCGCAAGTCCATGGGCAGCCTCCCTTCTCCCGCAAAGACACGCGGGGGCTTGGCTATGACCTGGAAAGGGACTTTGAAGTCCACTTTGCAGTCAACACCATAGGGCTACTATCTCCCTCTCACGGGCAAATTGAAGTTGAGCCCGGGATCAGCAACTCTGTATGGGAGTCCGGTGAGGCATCAACGTCACCCGCAACACAAGTCAACAGTGACAACCCCTCAGAGGGAGGAGCAGCCCAGCCTGCTAACCATCGGCAAGACGAAGCAAGCCCTTCGGCTTCAAGCCACGAGCAAGAGTGCTTCGAAGAGTTTGAAGTCTATGAAGCAAACACTGATGATGAGGGAGACTTCGTCGACCTCCAACCAGCTCCACAGGAGCTTGAAGACGGTGGTCAGGCAACTGTGGACGAGTTGATTGAGATCAATCTCGGAAGCAAGGAAGACTATCGTCCCACCTTCATAAGTGCTCTCCTCGGCGAGAAAGAATGGCAGTCATATCGACAGCTCTTAGAAGAGTTCAGGGATTGTTTCGCCTGGACTTACAAAGAAATGCCCGGGCTCGACCCTTCTGTGGCTGAACACGAGCTGGCAATACTTTCAACAGTCAAGCCAGTCAAGCAAGCTCAAAGGCATATGCGCCACGAGCTGGAGCTGAAGGTCAACGCTGAGGTTGACAAGATGCTCAACATGGACTTCATAGAGCCTTGCATGTATCCTGTGTGGCTCGCCAACATAGTCCCTGTCAAGAAGAAGAACGGCCAAGTCCGAGTCTGCATCGACTTCAGGGATTTGAACAAAACATGCCCGAAGGACTTCTTCCCTGTCCCAATCACCGAGACAATGGTGGATATGACCACTGGTCACGAAGCTTTGACTTTCATGGACGGGTCGTCGGGCTATAATCAAATCCGCATGGCCGTCAAAGACAAAGACCATATGGCCTTCTGATCTCCTAAGGGGATCTTCAATTATAAAAGGATGTCGTTTGACCTACCAAAGGGCCATGACCAAGATCTTCGACGAGATGTTGCACGACCTTGTCGAATGCTATGTCGATAATATGGTCGTCAAGACGAAAAGGCGAGAAGATCACTTGGCTGACCTGCGTCGAGTCTTCGAAAGGCTTCGACAATATCAGCTCAAGATGAACCCAATGAAATGTGCCTTCGGCGTTTCTAGCGGCAAGTTCCTTGGCATCATTGCCAGGTATAGAGGCATATAAATTGATCCTGACAAAATCAAGGCCATAAGAGGACTGCCTCCGCCCAAGAACTTGACAGAGCTCAGATCTCTTCAAGGAAGACTCGCCTATATTAGGCGGTTCATTTCTAATCTCTCAGGAAGATGCCTACCTTTCGGCAAATTGATGAAGATAGGAGCACCCTTCATATGCGACGAAGACTGTCAGAAGGCCTTCGAGCAAATCAAGGAGTATCTCCTGTCTCCTCCTGTCCTAGGGGCACCCGTCAGAGGGAAGCCCCTCATTCTCTACATTGCTGCCATGGATGTCTCTTTGGGGGCGCTGCTAGCCCAGATCAATGAAGAGGGCAAGGAGCAGCCGTTATACTACCTTAGCCGAAAGCTGATTGGGCCTGAGCATCGGTACGCGCCCATGGAAAAGGTGTGCCTGGCTTTGGTGTTTGCTGTCAAGAAGCTGAGACACTACTGTTTACACGCGGAAAAGTTTTTTGGAACATCCGATTTTGTCGGATGGGTATGCGTATATTTGGCATATATATGAATTCCGCGCCTTTTTAAATTTATCAGACGATTTAGGGTTCGGGTACAAGACTTTTCCCCACCGACCGAAATCGGCGTTAATTTACATCGGACGAGTCTGAATACCCTTGATTAAACTGCTAAAGATCTCCTGTTACCTTTGACAAAAAGAAAAGAAAAGGCCCTTTGAGTTTCCTTCGGAGCGGGATTTTGATTATGACCCTTCTTTGTTACTTTCTTATGCGGCCTCGCCCTTTCGTATTTGAAAGGGAACATGTCGTTTCGAATTACATGTAACTTTTATGATCCCGATGAATTATATTCCACAACTTTCAATTTATTTTTTACGAACATATACGTGATTATGAAAGAACTTTAGGGGATGCAATTTGTAAGGCTTGATCTTGTATGTTTATTTTATTATCGCAACTCAAAGAGATTTCTCCATGATGAGAACAATTGTTGGAGATTCTTTTCCCATTTGATCTCTTAAATTTTTATGGTTTGCGAACATATATATGCGCAATTTTAAGAACTTTCGGGCTGATGGTGTAATTTTACGCCAAGAGGGATCTTTGTATAATTTTTGACAAGAACCATGACAATCATAGTTTTCATGCTCACTTAACTTTACCACATTGTCATAATGTTTCTCATTACATAAAGTCATGAAGCCCCTTTTATATATTAAAAGGGTATTTTCGTCAAATATACATGAAGGGGTATTTATGTGAAATACACAAAATCCATGGGGTTATAGTGAGAGAGAAAGGGGCGCACCCTTCCTCTTGCTTTCTCTTTTGACTTGGGCCTTAGGAAGCTCTCCAAGTCTTTTTCTTCCTCTCTTCTCTCTTGGTCCTCTCCTCTTCTCTGGAGTAGCCTCCCTTTTATAGTAGATCCCACAAGTGGCGGAGGGGGTGGTAAAAAACCTCTTGGAGTTCCTCCGGTGGAATACCAAAAGCCAAGGTAACTTCTCCTCTTCCTTGTTTCAGTGTTTTTTTTACTGCATCACTCTTCTTCTCCTCCTTTTTTTTTTGGTTCGGGGGCTTGCGGATTGGACGGAGAGGGGAGAACCCCCCTCCGCTGCTATGTAGGGAACCGGAGGGGGTTCCCCCTCCGGTAGGGGACCGGAGGGGGTCCCTCCGGTGGGTCGCGGTCGCGGGAAACCCCCCCCCTCCGGTACAAGGACCGGAGGGGGTTCCCTCCAGGTTCGGCAACAGCGGGGGTAGCCCCCCCCCTCCGGTACATGGACCGGAGGGGGTTCCCTCCGGGTCCGACAGCAGCGGGGGGAGCCCCCCCCTCCGGTACATGGACCGGAGGGGGTCTCCCTCCGGGTCCGCAGCAGCGGGGAGCCCCCCCCCTCCGGTACATGGACCGGAGGGGGTTCCCTCTTGGTCCGGCAGCCGCGCAGCCCCCCTCCCCCTCCGGTACAAGGACCGGAGGGGGTTCCTTCCGGGTCCAGCAGCAGCGGGGGAGCCCCCCCCCCTCCGGTTCATGGACCGGAGGGGGTCTCCCTCCAGGTCTGGCAGCAGGAGGGGAAACCCCCCTCCGGTACAAGGACCGGAGGGGGTTCCTCCGGACCTTCCTCCGCGTGCGGTCAAAAGAGAGAAAGGGGTGGAGGGGGTTGGCCCCCACTCCCTTGGCTATAAAAGGATCCCGGGGATTAAAAAATTTTCTTTTCACGTCAGTACGGCCGAGTGGTGGGCGTTGAAATCGCTGTACTTTTCTTCTTGGTCCCGATGCATCCAGGTTGACCATCCGGACATCCGGAAAAAAGTTATCTTCTTGCGGAATAATTCCCACACAAGTTTATAGGCCTGAAAATATTTTTATCAAGACCTTTCAATGCACGTATATGCGCATAAAAATACAACTCCCCACTATACATCTTGCCGGGTTGTCGGAGGGATTTACAGCGAAGGGAACCCTTGTCATTTTAAGGCCGTTTAGCGACAACCCGCTTCATTTTCTTTATTTCAGGAACTCTTTTCAAAAGAACTTAAATCACATTTTTGGGTTTCAACAAATGCCCCCCACGGGTGGTCCGTCGAGACCGGAGGCAGAGGCGGGCGACCCGTGCCGTCTCTTTTTTCTTCTTCTTTTTCTTTTCTCTCTCTTCTCTTCTTTTTTTTTTCTTTCATATTTCTATTTGATATTGCCATAGCGAACTGTCATCATGGTATTGTTCTTTTCTTCTTCTTTTTTTTTTCGCACTTCCATTTGATATTTCCATATCAAACTAACATTGTGCTATCTTCTTTCTTTTCTCTCTTTTTTTTTGTTCTTTTCTTTTGCAGGCTATTCAGCATGCCTCGATCTAGGAGAGGCCAAGTTCGTGCATCTCGGAGTCAGGACGGACGTCCTACCACTATTGCTTCCTCGAGATTGATGCCGCCTTTGGGGTCGCCACGGGTTACAGTAGAAGCTCTATTTTCACTTGACAGGGGGCTGAGCATTGTTGCTCCGAGCCCTTTACCCGAGGGAGATCCAGGCGATGGCATGGTTGATTCATCTTTGATTTTCAGACATGGTGGCTGTGTCCGCTACACATATGAACGCCCCAAGGGTTACCCAAAGCACTATCCTTTGGATGAGTTTTTATTTCCCTTCATCCAGAACTTCATTCCTGAGGGGACGGATGATGGTGACAGTTTCTTGACCGCAGAACGCGTTCAGCTCGAGAGAGCCATTCTTGTGGGTCGTGATAGCCTGCTTGGCTGTTGTGGAGCTTCTTTTCCCAGCTTCCCCATGGGCCTTGTTTGCCAGGTTCAGTTTCCTGCCGTTACTCAGTTAGGCTTTTTTAGTTCTGAGACTGGATGTCCAGTTCAGGATCGGGCCTTCTAAGCTGCTGCTTGGGATTTGGGTGGAAAACACCGGGCAATATCAGATTCTTGTTCAGGTCTCTTCTTGGCTCCATCCGGCACTCGGTTTGCCTCAGAAGGGTATGATAAGCTTTGTCTTCTGGACAAAATCATGTGTGGTTCTGCGCCTCGGTTTGCCTCCATCCCGACTCGCCTCACTACCCGAAAGGGACCGACACTACGAGCATGCAACTTCTTCACGGCTCCCGAGGGAAACCGTTCAGGTCTGACCCTGATCATGACATAGTCGCCCTCCTGAAACTCACGGTGGTGCCTATGGGCGTCAGCCAATTCTTTGTATCGTGCGTTGCTGGACTCAATGTGACGACGGATATGCTCATGCAACTGTCTAATGTGATCGGCAAAAGATTCGGCTGACTCAGACACACGGGACTGGACGGGAGATGGAACTAGGTCTATGGGCCTTCTGGGTCTACGGCCAGTGACAATCTCGAAGGGACTCATACCGGTAGACCTATTGACCGAATCGTTATAAGCAAACTCGGCTAAGGGTAAGACCAAATCCCAATCCCTGACTCGATCTCGGACAAGACACCTAAGAAGATCCCCCAAACTCCTATTGACAACCTCAGTCTGACCATCGGTCTGGGGGTGATATGCCGTGGAAAATTTCAATTGAGTGCCCATCATATGTCATAGGGTTTTCCAGAAATAGCTAGTAAAGCGTACATCCCTATCGGACACTATAGTGCGGGGAAGTCCAAACCTGGAGACACAGTGGGAAAAGAATAGACGGGCAACTCTAGAGGCATCCGAGGTTTTGAAGCAAGGAATGAATAATGCCATCTTCGAGAACCTGTCTACAACCATAAAGATGGAGTCATGCCGTCGGAGGGTGCGGGGCAATCCCAACACAAAGTCCATGCTAATGTCCTGCCATGGACTATCCGGGATGGGGAGGGGAGTATAGAGGCCGGTATTCTGCTTCCTTTGTTTGGCCATGGCGTATGTGCGGCACTGGGCCACGATGCGAGCAACATCTCTCTTCAAGCTAGGCCAATAGAATCTATGCTCGACCGACTCTATGGTCTTGTTCCGGCCGAAGTGGCCAGCAAGACCCCCAGCGTGCATCTCCCAAGTAAGAAAGTCACGAACCGAAGTTCGTGGGATGCATAATTTGTCACCCCGGAATAGGTGACCCTCCTGTAGCACAAACTCGCTATAATCCCGCGAGGGACCGGCCTGAAGGGCTACATAGATCGGACCGAAATCTGGACAATCAGCATAGGCATCCTTCAGCCTCTCTAAACCTACCACCTCTACACTCATGGTGGTTAACATCATCATCCGCCGACTCAGCGCATCGGCGACCTTGTTCTCCGCCCCTGCCTTGTGCTTGAGCACAAAGGTGTACTCTTGGAGATACTCCACCCAACGACTATGGCGAGCATTCAGCTTCTTTTGGGTATGGAGGAATCGTAAGGCCTCATGATCGGAAAAGAGGACAAACTCCTGGTGCAAAAGATAATGCCTCAAATACCTCAATGCCTGGACGACTGCGTAAAATTCCTTGTCATAAGTGGAATAGCGCAGTTTGGCATCGTTAAGCTTCTCGCTAAAGAATGCAATGGGGTGGGACTCCTGACTCAATACTCCACCAATGCCTACCCCAGAAGCGTCACATGTGACCTCAAACACCTTAGAAAAATCAGGAAGTGCAAGGACAGGTGCATGGGTCATACGCTCCTTGATGTCCTGGAATGCTGTGGCTGCGGCTTTGGTCCATACAAATGCCCCCTTCTTTATGCAATCAGTGATTGGGGCAGTGATAGAACTAAAGCCACGAATGAAGCGGCGGTAGAACGTCGCTAGGCCATGGAAACTCCGAACATCGTGGAGTGTGCGGGGCTCGGGCCACTCCTGGATGGCCCTAATCTTCTCCGGATCAGCGGAGACTCCATCTCTCGACACAATAAACCTGAGGAAAGTGATATGATCAGACATGAAAGCACATTTCTTCGGGTTGGCGTATAAAGTCTCACACCTCAACACAATGTAGACCTGCCTAAGATGGTCTAAGTGATCCTCCCTAGTGCGGCTGTAGATAAGAATGTCGTCAAAGTAGATGACCAAGAAGACCCCTATCATAGGGCGTAAGACCTGGGTCATCAACCGCATGAAGGTGCTAGGGGCATTGGAAAACCCAAAGGGCATAACCAACCACTCAAAAAGACCATCCTTGGTCTTGAATGCCGTCTTCATTCATCCCCAGGCCTGATCCGCACCTGGTGATAGCCACTACGAAGGTCTATCTTTGAGAAGATAGTGGCTCCCGACATCATATCAAGCAAGTCATCCAATCGGGGAATGGGAAAACGATACTTCACCGTGATCTTGTTGATTGCACGGCTATCAACGCACATCCTCCATGTGCCATCCTTCTTCGGGGCCAATAATGCGGGAACAGCACAAGGGCTCTTGCTGTCCCGAAGAGATCCCCGACTCATCAACTCCTCGACCTGCCGCTGTAGCTCGGCATGGTCCGTGGGACTCATCCTATAGTGGGGAAGGTTGGGCAAGGATGAGCCCGGGACGAGGTCGATCTCATGCTGGATATCCCTCATAGGTGGAAGGCCTCCAGGGAGGTCTTCGGGGAAGACATCGTAAAATTCCCGCAATATTGCGGCTATCTCTGGGGGATGCTCATCCTCTGACCTAGGGGCGACATCCTCTATGCCCCTGACAACGACAGCTAGAATGGGGTTACCCCCAGTCACCTCCTGTTCCATCTCTCTCGGACTGATCATCATCAACCTCCTGGGTGGAGGGTCCACTCTGCTAGGAGTAGTCGACGAGGTGGATGCCTGTGCCGAGGACAAAGTGGGTGGACCGACCTTCCCCTGACCAGAAGTGGTCGTAGTGCTGGGGCCAGCTGGTCCACGGATAGATGGGTCCTTTGGCTGGACTGGGTGGAGGGTAATCCTATGGCCATCATGGTCGAAGGTGCAAGTGTTCGACCTACCATGAAGGGTGGCATCTCGGTCAAAGAGCCAAGGCCTACCAAGGATGATACTTCCCACCTCCATAGGTAGTACATCGCACCATATCACATCATGGTATGCCTGGAACTGCAGCGGCACCAGACACCGCAGTCTGACCGGGATAGAAGTGGAATCCACCCAAGAAACTCTATAGGGTGCGGGGTGATCCACGGGCGTCAAACCAAGGCGCTTGACGGTGCCTGTGGAGATAGCGTTGATGCAACTCCCGCTATCTATAATCACCTTGCAAGCTTTCCCTTCCAGCCTACAAAATGTGTGGAATATGGTGGTGCGACGCCAGTCGTCGCTCACCTGAGGCTGGGTAAGGATGCACCTGACTACACCCAAATGTACGTCATCCTGATACGAGGTACCAGGGACGATAACCTGCTCGCCCTCCAATAACTCGTCAAAGAATTCCTCGGCCAATTCTTGGTCCGGCTCGTAGCTGACTGGTACCAACTCAGGCGTGGGGTCACGAGCCGGTGTGTCGGCAATAACAAGTGCTCCCCGGGTGGGACACTTGCTGGCAAAGTGGCCAACTCCACTACAAGTGTAGCAACGGTCTCGTGTCCCATTGCCCTGAGATGTTCCACCAATCATTGGCCCCTTACCCTTGTCCTCTCGATGGACTGGGGGTGTAGGAAGAAGAGGCCGAGCTGGCACGGCAGGCTGATAAGGTCGAGTGGCAGGGATGGGTGCCTGCGGGCGAGGGGGAGGGTCCCTCGGAGGGAAAGTGCGGAGCCTAGGAGCAGTGGGGTCCTGCCGAGGGGGTTCAGGGGGACGGGCCACCGGAAACCGGCTATAGGAGGTAGGCGTGGTACGAGGGTCGGTCCCACGCTGATAAGTGAACCCCGGGCGCTGGACGGGAGCGAACTCCGCCTCGAACTGCTCCAACTCTAGAGCAACCTGGTATGCGTCTTCCAAGGTGGTAACATTGCGGCGAAACAATTCATATTGGTAGTGGGGCCGCAAACCACGACGGAAGCGCGATACAGACATGGTGCTCTCCTCCGTAACGCCACATCGCAAAAAGTACTCGTCAAACTCCGCGATGTAGTCTGACACGGATCGGTCCCCTTGGGAGAGACTCTGCCACCTATCAATAAGTCGCTCACGGTATGTGGCAGGAAGGTACTTACGCCTAAGCTTGTCCTTCGTCTCATCCCAAGAACCTATCTGAGGCTCATGACGCTGAAAGAGCAAGCTCTCTACATTGCTCCAGTAAGTCTGTGCTTGCCCCAACAACTTCATCTTGGCATATCTGACCCTCCGGTGGTCCGTCATCTCGAACCACTCAAAGTACCGGTCCATGCTGGCCTCCCAATCAAGATAGATCTTGGGTTCCAAAGGCTTGGACCCATCAAACGTGGGAGGGTCCACACGGACGGTCTTTAGGATCCGTTCGTCCTCATCATCCCTATGTGGTCGGTGACCATGCCGGCGCCGGCCATTTCCCCTGTAATCGTTATCGGACTCGTAGTCCTCAAAATGGGGGGCACGTTGCCGTTGTTCCTCAGCCCGAGGTGGTGCGAGCTGGGCAGCAGCCACGGGCTGGGCAGCATGTGCCTGAGGGGCCGGGAGAATGCCGGGTAGGTCTCGGCGAGGGGTTCTCTCCACACTCTCTAACCTTCCAACCAGTCCTTGGACAGATCGGTCAGAAGCCTCGGCACGGTCCTCCATGGCTTTGAATCGGCTCTCCATACGCTCGGTATGCTCCCTAAGAGTTTGCTCGGATCTATCCATGCGCTCCATGAGTAGAGCTATCATGTCCTCCAGGGAACGGCCTCCCGGGTTGGCACCTCGGTGTTCACCCATAGTGTCAGGGCGATGGTACTGGGCACCTCCACGGGTGGGCATGCAATGAGATGTAAAGAGAGCTAAGGGTGACTCACTAGACAAATAGGGATGGACCGATGTAAGTTGAGGACCCTTGACTTAAACCGATATCCGGTACCTGGCGGAGTCCGGGGATCCGAAGATCCTCTCAAGCGAGTGAGTCGCCTCCCCGATAGGCGTAACCTAACGGTCGGGTAACACTTTTTTTTTTATATACCGAATATTAGGATGCAATGCAAGACCTTGGACAAGACTACCCTAGACTCAATACCAATTTGATGCGGGACAACTACGAGACTCAACTAGACAGACGACGCGACCAGCAACACACTATGACGCGGCACCGACGAGCTCCAGAAGAGACGAACTTGTCCCAAACAAGAAGCGCTACTCACAGTCGTCCCCATCAAGGGAAACGCGACGATCGTGCACGGTTGGGAAACCGGCTTTGAGACTTTGGGTAGTCGGCTCACTCTCGTGCTCGGAATGAGTCACGGGACGGGTTTCGCTCTCACAACTCACAGCGGTGATTAAAATTAAACTAGCTAGGAAAGATAACTACTCACATGCAGCGGCAGTAAAGTGCATACTAAATAAGCAGAAAGACAATAAGAGTGATGGGTGTACCTCCACGCTCACGGCGTGGTGACGACGTCCCGGCCGTGAACCGTCACTCCCGGTACAAACTAATATTTAATTATAGCAGTAAAAATAAACTACGGCCCACTCCACGCAGGGAGGTAAAAGGCCACAACCAGCTATCCGGGAGCGCCGTTCAGGGGTTGGCGGGCAGCAATGTGCGGTTCCGGGCGGTGGCGGGTAGCACGGTGGTGGCGCTCAATGTGAGGCCCACAAGGCTCCAAGTGGGCCCGACTACTGGGACAGCGGCTTTCGGGCGTCTTCTGGCAACGGCGACCGGAGGGAGAGTCCCTGGAGTGCCCCGGGTCGATCCCCGGGAGCGGTGGTCGCCGGTGGTGAGTTGGGGAATTTATTGGGAATTAATCCCCAATGCTGTCCCGCAGCTCCGCTTCTGGTCAGATCTGCGTGCTCCAACGAGATCAGCCGGTACGCCCAGCCATGACGTCAGATCGAGACGAGGTTAGCGCCGTTGCGAAGAGCACTCGAAGAACTTCAACATACTGGAGTTTCAGAACCATCCAACGGTCTGAATAGAAATGAATAGCTCTGCAAACTGAGTGATGGTTCTGTCCCGAAACTCAGAATCCACAGGGCAGACTAGAACCAGCCTGTTTATGGGCTTTGACCGTGGATCAAAGGAAAGAAGTAGGACCTGAGATTTTTATGGTGGGTAGAGGGGAGGGACACGGTGACACACATAGTTTTTTTGTAGGATTCTGATCACGTTTGGGGGGTTGGAAAAATCGCCTACCACAGACTATCTCGCTGGCCTGCTCACAGGCAGACTGTGAGGGGAACAAACTACTGACTGGGACGGGGGGCAAACAAACTTTGATCGGCGTGAAATTTAAATTGGGGATGTAGGAGACATGGGGAAACCAACCCTCAAAATATCAGCTCGATCCAACGGTCGGATCTGGAGTTATGGCCTCCTCTTCAAGCTTTAGATTTGCAGGCCGGAATCCAGGACAGCAACTCGGAGAAGTGGTGGTGGCAGCTTGATGGCGGCACGAACGGCGGCGACGGCGGCAGTGGACATTCACATTAGGTAGAGGGAGAAGAGAAGGGGAAGAGATTTGAGAGATAGGAGAGATTTAGATCTAGATCTGGAGAAGAGAGGGGGAAGGAGATGAAGAACACCAAGAACACTAGAAGAAAGAGGGGGGGTGCACACCAAGCATAATTCTCTTGAATTTTTCATTAGTTCCTCCACAAATGATACAAGAGACTATAAATAGACACACCCTAGATCTAGACCAAAGGACATCCACTAACATCAAATGACATCCACTAATATTAGTCAAGGGTAGGTGGGGGACAAGCATGGGGGACAAGGAGCACCAAAGGACATCCACTAACCTTGGTCCAAGTGTAGGTGGGGGACAAGGAGCACCAAAGGACACCCACTAACCTTGGTCCAAGTCTTCTAGAAGGTCCAATTGGGCTCCTAATGGTCTTGAGGCCCAATTTAGAAGTTGGACCCCTTACATGAAGAGTAGCCCATATTACAATCTTGACCCGACTAGAAGTTAAAATAAAAATACACAATAATACACTCAAAGTAAATACATAAAATGTCAAAGCTCAGACGAAAGCTCCGTGCTGTCACCCAACCACAAGGAAGTCGGCATGCTACGCTTCTGGTACCGGCGACTAGCTCTGGTGTCCGCACCAATAGTGGCTACACCCTCGCCCCGCTGGGCGAACATATCTTCGACAATTTTCTCTATAAGCCGTCGTTGGGCAATGACGTCCTCCACCGGTGGGGCCCGAGAAGACTGAGCATTGGGCGTAGCTCGAGGCAGTTCAACACCTGCTTCAACGGCTGCCTGGTAGGGGACTCCCACTTGTCGCTCGACAATAACGGGATTACCTGACTGCTCTCGCCGAAGGCCTTGATCATGAGTTGGTATTTCTGGCCTTGGGGTAGTTAAATTCATTTGGCGTCTCATTTCCAGCATAACATTGGTCATTTCTATATGCCAACGCTGCATAGTCTCGAACTTAGCATCGTCGGATATAGCTTGAAATGCCGCCCTTGTAGGTGGCTCAAAAACTGGGTTGGCAGAACCACCGTGGGGTTGGGCTCCCGCTTCTCCATGGGCGCTCCTGACCTCGTCGGGGTCATTTTCTTCTTGGACGAAGTTGACCTCCTGATTTCGGACCTGGTCAGGATTCTGCTCCTGGTGCTGTCCCTGGCTGGAGGTCCCTGGATGGCCACTGTATTGGGCTTGGAGGTTCCTCCTCGCGGCAGTCCTGGTATTACGGTATACCGCGTCGGCCGCCAGGTTCGGGTCATTTGACCGGGGAGGTTCATTTACATTAGCGGGATTTTCGGCGGGATCCGTCGCTTCTCTGCCGGAGGTATAGCAGGTATACACCTTCATGCTATCTCCAGTGTCTGAAAGTCGAACCGTTCTCCGTTTCTTCGGGGGCTGCAGCCCCGTGCGGGAGAATGCCCCCAATCTGTCAAAGACTGACGGCCGTGTTGACGGAGCTTTCGCCAGTCTGTCGAAGACCGAAACCCGATTAGGTGGTGTTTGGCCACGAATGGCCGTCTCGGGTTGACAGGGCTCCGAGCTTCGGGGAGCGCGGTCAGATTTTCGGTAGACCCTTTTTCTCTTCTTCTCTTGAAGGGATGAGGGGTCAACCTGCTGGGTAGCTTGACGGGGTTTTTGGTGGAAGATTTGAGCTTGGTCGGGCTCAGTAGCCTTGGCTCGTTTGATTTGGTGGGCCTCATGTTTGGTGACCCAAATCTTCTTCATCTTCTGGGAGCGTTGTTGAATTTCGCTGCTCCCAAGCTTGGATTTGGACTTCTCTTTGAAGTCTGGCTTGTCTTCCTGTACTCGGCGAAGGAGGTCGAAGCGGTTGGAAGTTGATATGGTCGGGATGTGGTTGTCCCGAGGCAGGCGCGGCCCAACACCGTCTAGTCGGACGCGGATGCTCCCGACCAAGACGGTCTTACCCGACCTGGAGAGTTTCGCCGAAGGCCTGTGGCTTTGACGGCTCTGTCGTTGCCCTCATTTCGCGGGGATAGCATAGGAAGAGATGGCATGAACCGAGAAAACCCGACCTGGCAGGGAGCAGGGCCAGTTGCCACCGGTGCTTGTGGGGACAGCTGGCACCACAGAGACTTGTTGAGGAGCGGGGACCACCCCTAGAAAAAAGGGGGACCCTACAACAGCTGGGAAGTCCCCAAATGCGATTAGGGTTGCCAAGTAGCCGTATCGTGCGTGGTTGGCGACGACAAGAGGTCCATACGTCACAGTCGCCATTTTGTTCATGGAAGAGCTCGCTGAAGAGAATGCACCCTTGATGCTGAAGTCCTCTCCTGGCTCTTTCCTGAAAGGGGGCAGAGAAGGGCGATCAGAGCCTTTATTAAGTGTAACAATCTTTGGTAGAAAGATGAAAGGCAGGAAAGGTCCCATCGGACGTGTCAGTCTGTTTGCACGTGGAAAAGAAACAAGGCCTAACAAGCGCATGGCGTTTGTTTAAATTTTTGGACATGTTTTATCTATGTAGTCTGAGGCGTGAGGCGAGCGAGGCGACCAGGGGGGCGCCTCACGCCTCAAAGGCCTAGGCGATGGCCGAGGCGTTTGAGGCGAGAAATTAATAAAAAAATAAAATTAAAATTATGTCACAATATCACAAAAATATATATTTTTGAACAGTAAATGTCATAAAACTGCATATACACTAAACAACAAATATCATAAAACTGCATATACACTAAACAAGAAATATCATAAAACTGCATATACAACTAACAAGTGCAATATTATAACAAAACAAAAATAGTTAAACAACCAAACAAGTTAATTACATAATCCCATAACACAAAGTGTTTCAAATCTCTCTCAACTCTCAAGCCTCCTCATCATAAATCACTCATAAAAGAGGAGGAGCTATCACTTGGAAGCTCATTCTCATTCTCTGATTGTGTCCCCTCGGAATCAACATCTCTCACATTTATGGAGTGAGATGTGGCAGTGCTTTTTCCCTTTCCTAGATGACGCTTTTTGGTTCCCGCCCTTGTGCTTGGCCCTTCCTCTTCATTAACACCGGCAGCGATTTCAACATCTAGCCATGTGAGGTCCTCTCCTTCATCCACAAAATCTTCATTTTCTGGCGGATTAGCTATCCACTCATTGCAATCATCAATGTCATCCAAAGAAATAGGATCATAGTCACTTTGCTGAACACGTAAATGACGAGCATGGAGACGTTGATTATATTGCACAAAAACAAGATCGTTCAGCTTCTTTTGCTCCAACTTATTCCTTTTCTTTGTGTGCACCTACAAGTATATTAGGTGCAACCAATTAAACAAAAAATACTAATCTTTTATGTACTTGAATATGAAATTAGTCAACTAACCTGTTCAAATGTACTCCAATTGCGTTCACAACTAGATGCACTACATGTCAAACTTAAGATCCGAATGGCTATCTTTTGAAGGTTTGGTGTGGCGGTTCCAAAGTTCAACCACCATGTAGCTACATCACAAAGAGATTACAATTCACATTTCACAATAATTCTTACTCCGCGATTGCAATGAAAATTAGACAAGAAATTGAGAAAAGCATCCATACCAGGAACCATAGAAGTGCGTTGCCTAATGGCCATTTCTCTCCCAAATAGCCCTTGAGCATACTGATAAGCTGCAAGCTCCTTGAAAATTGCATCTTGGCATGAGGGTTCTGGAACTAGCTTTTCAATGCAATCATATAACCCTTGCTTAACTTCTTGATCATACTCAATTTGGGAATTAGAGAAATAAAGAGCTGGATTAAGATAAAGGCCAGCTGCATGTAAAGGACGGTGCATTTGAAAGTCCCATCGTCTATCAATGATTTCCCATATTGGACCATATTTGTCAAGCTTGTCATTTAATGCACTCTTAATACTCTCCTTTGCACGATCCATAGCCTCATAAATGTAGCCCATCGCTGGCTTTTCTCCATCAACCAACCGTAAAACCATAACAAGGGGCTTGCATATTTGCAACGAATATGTCACGCCATTCCAAAAAGAAGTCTTTAAGATTATGCCCTCTACCTTCTTCCCTTCAATTTTTTTGGCCCACCGATTATTACTAGCAAGCCAATCAGTAGATGTAAACATTCTTCTTAAGCCATCTTTGCAATCAAATAGACTCTGTAAATTTAAGTAGTTGGTGGCAAGCGAGTGACAGCTGCACGTGCAAGATTTTTGTCATCTGTATACTTTCTCATCATAGAAAGAATCCTTGTGTGCCCATAAATAAATGTAGTAACCAATTTGGCTCTACGAATGGTTTCTTTCATTGGAGACAATTTGGAAATGTCCTCCAACATCAAGTCTAAACAATGGGCAGCACATGGTGTCCAAAATAAATGAGGATGGGCTGTCATCAACATTTTCCCGGCTGCCACATAACTTGACTCATTGTCTGTCACAATTTGGATGACATGTTGAACACCAACTTCTTTAATAACCTTGTCCAATAAATCTGCCAACAATTTGGCATCTTTCACATGTGCAGAAGCATCAACTGATTTCAAGAAAACAGTCCCACCTAGAGAAAGAGAGTAAGACATAATGACATTGAGAGACATATGAAAAAGAAATAGAAAATATATTGAATAATCGATAGTGAGAGACAGAGAAAGAAAAATCTCACCTAGAGAGTTCACAAGAAAGTTGATCAGTGTCCGTCCCTTCCGATCTGTCCATGCATCGGACATGATGCTACAACCATATCTCACCCAATTTTCTTTTTGGGCTTCCACCAACTCGAGTTGATTTTATCTCCTTATGTAAAAGAGTCTCACGCATCTCATGATAGCTAGGCCCTTTATATCCCGGACCGTACTGTCCTACGACTTCCAACATTGTTTGAAAGCTAGGTAGACGCACAGTATTGAATGGGATGCCAGCTTGATAAAACCATCTACCCACATATTGGGAAACCCTATCCCGATGTTCCTTTTCCCATTTTTTATCTCTTACTGACTTCACTTGTTCTGGATCAGGAGTGCAGAACTTGTCCAGAGGACCCTTCATCCGTGGTGGCTTTGAAATAATGTCATCAAATATATTAACTTCCAGCGATTGAGATTGACATCAATCATTCAACAAATTATCTCTACCTTCCATCTCCCTCACCATTTGTAACTTCTCAGCTTTAGCTTTCTTGGCATTTTGCATGTATTCCCGGATTTCTATCTTCACATCCACGGGAACCTTATGGCAAGCTGTCACATTTGTACCTAGGCCGCCTATATGTTGCTTCAGCCGATAAATCCCTCCTTTACACACTTTTTTACAAAAATTACATGTTATCTCATTTCTATTTTGTGGATTGGCAGAGGTTCCATATTTCCACCCAATGTCCTTTGGTTTGCCCTTTTCTACATTGGGCCCTTGTGTGCTTGCATTTGACGATGCACCACCAGAAACAGACACAGAAGTAGGTGGTGTAGGCGTAGACATCTTTAAAAAAAATTAAACAACAAATTTAATTCATATTGCAATAATAAGTTAATAACTCAAAAAAAATAAATCAAACACCCAATTTAAAAAAAAATACTGACTATTTATTGCCAAATGTCGATTACCCTGCACGAATGAGTGTCCACTGCCAATTGTCGATTACCCTGCACAATAATAACATATATAAGCCTATTAAGCCCACTGCCACCCATGAGAGTGAGAGATCGGAGAGACAGAAAGACAGAGAGTGAGAGATCAGAGAGACAGTGGAGAGAGTGAGAGTGAGAGATCGGAGAGAGTGAGTGAGAGAGTGAGAGACAGTGAGAGAGTGGAGAGAGTGAGAGTGAGAGATCGGAGAGAGTTAGAGAGTGAGAATGAGAGATCGGAGAGAGTGAGAGAGAGATCGGAGAGAGTGAGAGAGTGAGAGTGGAGAGAGTGAGAGTGAGAGAGAGAGATCGGAGAGAGTGGAGAGACAGTGAGAGATCGGAGAGAGTGAGAGAGAGAGATCGGAGAGAGTGGACATACCGAGAGTGAGAGTGGCCGGAGGAAGCCGGAGCCGCTGCCGCACGCCGGATGAAGCCGGAGGAAGCTGCTGCCGCTGCCGCACGCCGGAGGTAGCTGTCGCCGCTGCCGCTCGCCAGACACCGGAGGGACACTCGCAGTCGCCGCTGCCGCGGAGGTGGAAGCAGCGAAGGCAAAAAAATAAACCCACAGTCGAAACCCTCGGGGGCGGGGGGGGGGGGGGGGGAAGTTAACCGGACGGACTCGCATATCGGGTCGTTGAGACCCGATACGCGGATCCGTTGAGCGGCAGAGCGGGCGAGCCGCGCGGAGGCGGCCGACGTGCGCGAGGCGCTCGCCTCGGCGAGCCGGGACGGCGCGAGGCGGGCGACGGGCGCCTCACCCCGCCTCACCGCCTAGGCGACCGCCTAGGCGCGTTTTCAACTACATAGTGTTTTATTGATTCCGCGCTTTTTGGGATATATCAGACGATTTAGGGTTCGTGTACGGGACCTTTCCCCACCGACCGGAGTCGGTGTTAATTTACATCGGTACAAGTCCGAACACCTTTGATTGACTCCAAGAATTGTTGACTATAATGCCGGCTCTAATATCTTGGGTCTGCCCCCGAGGAGTCGTCGTGCTTTATAAACGTGTGACATTCGCAACCCTTTAATGTATTTGCAATCTTGCATTTACAATTTTCTTTATTTCGGAGGTTTGTTTGTAATTTTCCCCTTTCCGGGGGTGTTTACAATTTCCCGCCTACCCGGGGTATATTTACAATTTTTTCTGCCCACCGGGGGTATATTTACAATTTTCTGCCCACCAGGGGTATATTTGTAATTTTCTGCCCACCGGGAGTATATTTACAATTTTCTGCCCACCCGGGTTATATTTACAATTTTCTGCCTATCGGGGGTATATTTGTAATTTTCTGTCCACCGGGGGTATATTCGTAATTTTCTGTCCACCGGGGGTATATTTGCAATTTTCTGTCCACCGGGGGGGTATATTTGTAATTTTATGCCCACTCGGGATATATTTACAATTTTCTATCTACCGGGGGTATACTTTTCTACCCACCGGGGGTATATTTGCAACTTATTCATATATATCAAGGAGACATTTCTTGTAATTTGAGGATTTATAGAAAAATCCTTTCATGTTTTTTATAACATGAAATTCTCCATGTGGGGACGTATGTACAAATAATCAAGTCTTGGAGACTTTTGGATGAAGACTTCAAAAAAATACAATAGAAAGGGGGGCGCCCTTCTTTCTTTTTGTTTTTTTCACCTTCTCTTTCTTCAAACTTCTCTCCAAGTCTTCCTTGCGCAGGGAGTGGCAACAAGGAGCAACAAAGAGCAACAAGGTTTCCTCTCTCGTCAAAAGAGTTCTCTCCTCTCTTGGAGAGGTCTTGGGTTTTTATAGGAGGAGGAAAAGGCTTGGGAGGAGCTCTCCCGGTGCTTGGAAGAGGTAACTCCCATGGCCTTTTATCTCCCTGTCCTTTCCTCTTCATCTTCTTCCGTTTCTCCTTCTTTCTCTTCCCCCGGTGGTGGCGTTACCTGCGCATGGAGGACCCCTGGGGTCTTCCCCGGTCGTGGACGACGAATGAGACCGGGGGGAGGTCCCCCCCCCGGTGACATTGGCAACCGGGGGGAGGGGGGGGTGCGTAGCGGCAAGAGGAGGTCCCCCCCGGTAGAGCAGTGGGCCCGGGGGGGCTCCCCCGGTGGCGACGGCGGGCGGGGGGGGCTCCCCCGGTGTGGCAGCCGACCGGGGGACCTCCCCCGGTGAGGACAGAGGCGGGGGGAGTCCCCCCTGGTGCAGGTGGACCGGGGTGGGGGCTCCCCCGGTTGCAGAGCAGGCGGGGGGAAGTCCCCCCGGTGGCGCGGAGGCCCGGGGGGCTTCCCCTGGTGGCGAACAGCGGGGGGGGACCCCTCGATGCGGAGGAGCCCGGGGGGGCCTCCCCCGGTGGCGAACGGCGGGGGGGAGGACCCCCCCGGTGCGCAGGAGGCTCGGGGGGCCTCCCCCGGTGGCGCGGCAGCAGGTGGCGGGGGGCTCCCTCCCCCCGGGTGGCAGAAGAGAAAGAGGGAGAGAGAGATCCTCCCCCCCCCCTTTTTTTCCTTTAGTACTTGATCCCTATAAAAAGGGTCTCGGGTCTGACTTCCTTTTTGTCTTCTTGTAGACTCTTTGTGCAGACTCAAGTGGAGGTTATTTCGTTTGTTGAAAAATTCTCCGGACGTCAACTTGCTGCCGGATAAACTTCAGGTTGACCAGATCTTATTCGAACTTCATGGGAAACCTAATGGGTCCCTAGAATATTTTTTTTTATATGGATTTGAATCCACGGGCATGTATTTTCATGACGCCCGTGAAGTGTTCGATAAAATATCCACTCGTCATGAATAGAGCCAATGGCTTGACTTCTCGTGGGATTTATGTGAGAACTTGCGGAACTTGTGTTACATATCTGGCACCTGTCTAAAGAAGACTTCACTGGCCCCGGATTGTTAATAAATCAATAATTCATGGAGCGGGTGCATATGACTTTGTACCACTCCTTTGTCGTATTTTGATGAACCAATACATCATTTTAATTTCTGAAATAGGTAATTTTATCAGAATTTATTCACGAACTTTTCAGTGTTCAACAACCACGTATCATGGATTATGAGAACACTCCTCAATTGGGTTGCCCCCTGACCGTGATCAGGGAGCCAGTAGTTTAGGTCGTTGCACTGTACCCTGATTTGCCGCCGGTACGGCGGGCTTCTTCAGTTTCGCTCCGTCCTCCTGAACCTGTCGAAGGAGCTCGAAGCGGTTAGTGGTTGAGATGGTCGGGACGTGGCGGTCCCGAAGCAGAATCGGCTCGTCTCCTTCGAGCCGGATACGAAGATATCCGACAAGTATGGTCTTGCCGGAGCGGGATGTAGCCGCTACAGGTTTCACGTTCTTGCGGCCATGGCGCTGCCCCTGTAGAGTAGGAGCGGCGTTGGTGACGCCTGCCGTAGGCACAATGTCGTAGTTGCGGCGACGCTGCCCTCGTTGAGCCGGGCAGCACCTCTGAGGGTGGCCGCAGTGGAGTTGGTGCCGTTGCGGCGACGGTGCTGCCCTCGTTGAGCAGGAGCGACGCCGATGGTGACTTGATTAACCGAGAAAACTCGGCGGTTTGCTGGGGCCGAAGGCCTGACACCTTCGGCCATTGTCATGGCAGCTGAGCGAACTCGGCTAGTTGTCGGGATGAAGGGCTTGACACCCTTAACAGTTGAAGAGTTGACCGGACGAACCCGGCCGGCTGCTGCAGTAGAGGGCCTGACACCCCCGAGAGATGACCTGTTGGTCGAGCGGACTCAGCCGATTGTTGAAGCCGAGGGCCTGACACCCCCGACCGTTGTCTTGCTGACCGGGCGGACCCGGCCAGTTGCTGAAACCGAGGGCCTAACACCCCCGACGGTTGTTGCAGGCGTGGCTGAATTAGCTTCAGCCACGAGTATGACGCCCAGGAGGGCGAGCCGACGACTGTTGGGAAGTCGCTGAAGACGATGGGAGTCGCCAGGTATCCGAACCTGGCATGGTTGGCGACAACTTGAGGGCCGTAGGTAACGACGGCCATCGCTGTTGGTGGTGGTGGTGGTGGTGCGTAGCACGAATGGAGAAGTGCGCAGATGCACACTGACCCCTCACGTGAGTGAAGGGAACGTGCCCTCCTCTTCCCATCCTGTCAGAGGAAGAGGGGCAGTCAGAACCTTGAGGAAGGTTTGGGGATTTCCTTTGACAGAAAGAAGAAAGGTAGGAAAGGTCCCACCGAGCCTGCCAGTCTGTTGGCCACGGAATTTTATAGAAAAATAAATATGTGTTTTTTTGAAAAGAAACATTCCTCTATGTGTAGAGATTTATTCCGTGGGTGCGCATTGTATCAGACGATTTGGGTTCGGGTGCTGGACCTCTCCCCACTTACTACCGTCAGTGTTGATTTACATCGGCCTAACGTCCGAACACCTTTGTTTAACTGTCAAAGAAATTCCAAAGTCCTCCCCCTAGGTCAAGATGTTGAGGGCAGGCCCTTATGGGTGACTCGTTGCGACTACTCCTTTACCACCAACACATTGACTGGGCTAGGGTTTCGTCATAAGCCTTTGAAGTTCGGGCAAAACCCTAGAGTTTAAGAGTATGAGTGCAGTCTTGCAGGGGCCATAGGCATTTTTGAAGTAGGGGAAGCTTCCTGGGTCCCGAGAGTATTTTGGTAATTTTTTCCTTCCCAGAGGTGTTTTGGTAATTTTACCAAGCCAGGGATACTTTTGAAATTTTTGGGCTGGAGCGAAAGTAGAGCCGGATTACTGACTTTCTAAGGTGCTGAGACCGTTTGTGGAGGGTTTTAAGGGGCGACTAGGCCATTCCTAAGTTGCAAGGGTATTTTAATAATTTTACCAAACCTTACATAGACTTAGGTTCGAAGCAGCACCCAAGTGTTGAATTGGCCTAACAGTGTTCCCGGACCAAGGGTGTGACATGGGGGCTTCATAGAAGGTTCACACTTGTCAACTTGACCGAAGGAGGGGTATATATGCAATTCCCACAAGCCAGGGGCTTTCTTATAATTTTCCTCGGGATTTGTTGAATACAACAGATTCATTTATGGCCCGAGTGGGTACAAGAGCTGTCGGTGAGTTGTCGACTGTACATTACAAAGATCCACACTGACGCGGGAGGCAGGGGCGTAGCCCCAATTATAAGAAATTGCAGAGTATAACTGTAAGTAACATGACTTTTTGTTTCTTGCAAACCCGGAGAAGGACATTTTCGTAATTCCCCCTTTAGAGGAGCGGAACTACATAGTTTAATCGTCCCGGGGCATAGAAACTTACAAACACGGCCCGCTGAGGGGCATAATTACAACAATACCCCTTAGGGGCATAAATACAAGACTCGGGGACTTACCCCTCACGGTTCAAAACAAACGAACAAACTCCGAGTGTTTGATGTTTTGGATGCTTCGTAGATTCTCCTCTTTTTTCTCTCCTCTGTGATCCGGACCCTTGGGGGTCTATTTATAGAAGGTGGCGTACCCACCCTGACAAAACCGTGAATTTTAGCCCCAATTCTGATAATGTGGGATTCAAAAATCACTTTTTTTGTCAAGGTGGGGGGCTTAAAGCCTTTTTCACCCCTCTCCTTTTTTTTTTCTTTGAACACGGGACCGGGGGGTCAAATTGACCCCGTTGGATGCCAGCGGGGTGGACTGACCCCACCGGGGTCAGTTTGACCCCGCTGGGTGCCAGCGGGGTGGGCTCGACCTCCCGGGGTCGGCCGCCTTTGCGCGCAGGCCAGTGGGGTCAAATGGACCCGTGGCGCCCATGGTTTGTCATATCGGATCTCGGCTTCGTCTCAGGGGGGTTGGAGAGAAGAGATCTCGAAGAGATCTCGAAAAAATCTCGGGAGATCGGGTTCGGAAATTTCGGAACATTTTTTCTTATATATAGCCTATTTCTAAGAAAATCTTAATTCTTTTATACTAACCACTCAATTTCACATGCACTAATATCAATATGCATCAAAAGTTAAACAAATCTAAAATTATACCTTATAAAATTTAAATAATTCTTCAAGAATTCACTATTTTCCCAAGACAGCTACCCCTCGTCGAGATGCGCCTACTCGGGACCGTCTTGTGCCTCGCGGATGCCCCGAGACAGAGATCTCGGCGAGATCTCGCGAGATGGCATACCATGGTGGCGCCCCTTTTGGCGCCTCTCCGTGTCTTTTCTCCTTTTTTCTGCCATCCTGAGTCAAGGAGAGTCGAGGAGAAAGGTCCATTTCTGCTCCATTTAAGTAAAAGAGGAGGTGAGAGTTAGCTTAAAATGACCATTGGCCAAGGAGGTGACTGGAACCCCCAGGGGAGGAGAAAAGTGGGGTGACCACACCCCCGTCTCACAAAAATCTCAACTTGGCTTTCGTTTCCCTCCTGTTACGTACAGAACTCCACCCCGGGGAGGTCTTGCTATGCAGCAGCAAACTCTGGGGAGGTCCTTCCTAGCAGAACTCCACCCCGGGCAAGTTGCTTCACCCGGACAGCCCCTACTGTAGGTTCACCCCGAGGAGGTCCTTCCTGGTAGAACTTCACCCCGGGGAGGTGGGGAAATCCCTGCTGCTGCTGTCGGCAAACCTCCACCCCGGGCAGATGGCTTGGACAGGGAGCAGTCCACCCCGGACAGAAATTGTTGAGATGGGTGATCTAGTCACCCCCTTCAAAGCCCCCCTGGAGAGTTCTGATCACCCCTTTTCATAGTGGTGAGCTTAAGCAATAATTCACCTTACATGTAAGTAGACAAAAATTATTGCCAACAAACACAGCATAAGGCTGGATGACAGAAACTAGTGATTGTCGGCCCACTTAACTCACGTGGGAACAACCCTAAACGGATATACCTATTTACGTGGGAATGACTCTTCGCGGATACATAGAATTACGCAGGGATACAGAATCACGTGGGCACACCCTCTGCGGAATCACATCAGCCACGGGCACCCGGAAACACGAATCCGGATCGACGGGGGTGTCTAGGTTACTTGAAACTGGGCGGCCAACCTGATGGCCACCCACCAGGGCTGGGCGGCCAGCTCTTTGGCCGCCCACCAGGGCACCATCCCTGGGCGGCCAGAAAGGTGGCCGCCCTCCAGTGCTGGGCGGCCAACTCTCTGGCCACTAGTTGCCCACCCGGGCACTGCCTCTGATCAATAGAAATCTGCCTCACAATCTCGAGCATGCTTTTTCCCCAAAACATGAAATAATCTCTCTCAGCCTCGCCACGGCATGAAACTGTTGGAGAATTACAAAGGAAGGGCCGGAATCTATCCCCCTACCTTTCACGAAGCTTTACTGCGCCGAAAATGCCGGATTGACGTTAAATCGCCGATTTTCCCATGACCAGTTCCCCACCTCTGTGAATGAATCGCCGCGCCGGGCCGCTCCACCGTCCGTCATAGAAGGTAGTTTCGGTTTCGGTTGGGTCCGAAACTGAAACTATTTCGGTTTCGATTTCGGCCCGAAACCAAATAAAATACTATTTTTTTTGTCAACTACAGGGCATCTGGTTTCGCCCAGTTTCGGCCGGTTAGTTTCGGATTGTTCCGGTCCGAAACCAATACGTTTCGACCGAAACTGCCATCCATGCTGTCCGTTCTTCGCTCCCGTCCTCACCGCTCGCCGCCACTGTCGCCCCGCCGCCTCGCCTCCATGTTGTCGTCGGCCGCTCGGAGGATGGAGGAGAGGGAGGAGAGAAACGGGGAAGAGAGGAAGAGAATGAGAAGAGAGAAAGGGGGTGGGGGTGGGGGTTTTATAGGGTTTTAATTTTGTGATTTAAAAATCAGGAAAATGGAAAATTAGTAAATTTTAACCCCACGATCCTCGATAAACGCATAACTCACCCGTTATGTCACGGTGACCAAAAATAAATTAATATTTCATATTTGGAGATCCGAAGATCCAAAATTTAAAAATCCGAATTTATTTCGAAAACACAATCCGAACCACATGGATATCCGATCCGAAATCCTGGGATGTTATAGAGAAAGTCTTGTTAAAGATCGTCAAAGGAGACAAATAGTAAGAGGCTTTAATCGGAATTCATTGTGGAAGTAGCTGGAATTTTGTTTGCTTAAATATTCTTCAAAGTTTATTTGGATAATTGAGTACAACCTGTTTAATAATCAGGACAGGAGCATGCTTGAATTGTGAGTTATGGTGAAAAGGAGACGATATTGCAAGGCAAACATGGTATGTTATGGAAGTAAAATGCTACCTTGCCTTTATTCAATACTTTGTTTCTTTCAGTTCATGAAAGTCTTGGGCAAGGCAAAATTAACTGTAAGGAGTGGAGGATCAATGAATGTAGTCATACCAGATAGCTCCTTCGCATAGTTTTTATTGAAGATCTATTTTTGTTCTCCATGTTTCTCTATTTCTTTCTAGACAATTGAGCTCTCCACACTTTTTCTACTTTCTATTGCTCTAATACCATGGATCAGGTGCTGAAGCTTTGCCTATGACAAATTTCAGGCTATCTGTTGTGGATCTTGTTCTCCAAGTAATTGAAGCACTTTCAACAACTTCGTACTCGCGACGTTTGTCTTCAAATGAACAACTTTGCCAACTACTTTCAAGCATTGTCAAGCTACCTGACAAAGATGAGGTATCAGAAAATTGATTATTTATCTATGTGCATCTTGAATAAGATCTCTCTTTGCTGAAGGAGAGTCCAACTGATGATTTACATCATTTTTGTTTATTTTATTTTGTGTATTTATTTTTAAATGCATATCCAGGTAGCTCAATGGCTTATCATACATAGTATTTTATCAAACATACATTAATATACACTTATCTAATGTATACATATTCATCTAAAGTGTAGATATCTACTTATATGTTAGATGCTTTAATGGTAAATATAATATTACAATCACTGTTTAGGCTTTATTTTTTTAGAAAGTAGTGCTGTGCTGATGGGAAGATCTTTTGCCTGCTATTAAAGAGAGCTGTCTCGCAAACACACATACACACAGATGCAAAGCTCTAACAATGGGCCTTACCCTCACCATCAGATGTGCTAGATCAGTGTGTGCTGTCACTAACGCTAGTTAGTATTTGTACCTGTCGCCAAGGTATTAAAAACTGGTACTGGTTTCGGTACCGGGCAGGGCTGGTACCGGTACCAGTATGAACCAGTACCGTCCGGTAGCATACCGGTTCCCCCAGTCCACCCCCCGGTTCCACATCCTCCATTTAAATATATGTCATATATCTTTGGCCATTTATACAATGTACTTTTGCTGTGGGGGTCGTTTTATAAATAACCATCATATTTTGAAAATGAAAACCAACTCTAAATCCCTAATTGAGCCAGCTTCGTGACCTTCATCCGCCCTCAGCCTGCTGCCGTTGGCCTCGTGTCGTGAGCCCACAGCCGCCTGCCGCTGCCCTGGCCTTACTGCTTGAGCCAGCTGCCACCTGCCACCATCCTCGCCTGAACCTGCTGCAGCCACCCTGGCCTGAGCTCGCTGCTGCGAGCCTGCAAGCCTGTGAGGTTCCTCTCTCTCTCTCTCTCTCTTTCTCTCCCCCCATTTGTCTCAGTCCCGTGGTCTGCCCTTGTTCTCTCTCTCTCTCTCCCTTCCTCTCTCCTTTCCCCTCTCTCTCTCTCGACTCTCTCACACCAAGGTTTGCAGTACCAGTACCGGAACTGGTACCGTTCAGGGCCGGTAGCGTTATGTACCGGTACGGTACCACCCGATAGTTAGCCCCCCTATATTAGTGCACATATATACATGGGTTTACATTTTGGAAAAAATGTAAAAAAAATCATAAAAAATAGGAAAAGTTAATAGAATGTAAAATCCAACATGATTGAATGCAATCGAGCACATATATTGAGAAATTGAGGTATTGATGTAGTGAAATTTGATACTTAGTAATTGAGAAATTGACTCAATCCTGTGCAGCTGTGGGAGGGGGCAGGCCTGCGAATGGAGGAAGGGGGGAAGGCTTGGGCTCTCAACTCATGGGACTGCACAGTGCAGCCCGTGAGTTGAGGGAGGCCCTCAATCGGGCGGTCCCGATGGAACAAACCGGGCCAGACTGGCCCCAGTTCATCTTGTTTTTTATAATTTGTTTAATAGGTATTGGTACTGGTACCGGCCGGTATCGGACCGGTCGGGTCTGGTACCGAGATGTACCGCCCAGTATGTACCGGTACCGGGCGGTACTGCAGACATGTCTCACACGACAGGGAGATGAGAGTCCGGAGGAGGAACCCTCTGTTTTTTTTTTATAATGTCTGTACTGGCCAGTACCGGACTCAAATGGCTGGAACCGACCGGCCAAGGCTAGTTCCGGTACATACCAGTCTGGTACGGTACGTACCTGGCGGTATTGAATACCATGCCTGCCCCATTGCTATTGACTGGACACTCCAAGAGAGACCTATGTATAAGGCCACCCCATCTTACAAAAGGAACAAATTCAGAGACATTTCTCCCAAAGGGAAAACTCTGCCCAAGGCAGAAAGGGTGAGAGCCTGTGCATTTGTTGACAGCATACCTATTGCTAGAATATATTAATGATGGGTGTGAGGCCACCACCGGCCAACAGTGGCCTACCTCTCCCCACCATCTTCTCTCTCTCTTGATAGTTACATTTCTTTTATGTCGACAGGCTTCCCATGTGGTATTTATCCATGGTTTCCATTATATATTTAACAGTGACCCTCTTTCAGAAGCAACTTTTTAATGGTAAGCTGTGGACTTGATCAATTTTCATAGCTCCAGAATGAGGGCCACCTTTGTATATCTAATGGTGGCCCTCACTCAGAACTTACAGCAGTTGTCAAATATGCAGGCATGTTCATTCTCATTGTTTTACATCTACAGTGGCCTTGTTGGAAAGATTTTTATTCTCTTTGTTTTTTGTAAAAAAGATTGAAAGGATTTTTGTTTTTGAAAAGTCTTTTTGACTGATTTTTGAAAATTGGAGTTAAGTTTTGTTCCAAGGATCTGTCTGCTAGGGTTCAAAAGAATTGGACCATCCCCACCAACCCTGGCCAGTTTCATTGTCCTCGTGGATGAAAACCCTTGATTAACCACCTCTTGTAATGCAAGTCTAAGTATGGTAGCACAATCTGGATTTAACTCAAAAGGTCTACCATGGCATGGTTGAATTATGTCGTGCTTAATGTGTTTTCAGATGTATTGGATTAGGTTGAATTTTTTTTGGCAACAGTATTGTAGCAACTTGGCATGGCTTAGGAGTTCAATGGTATTATGGTCATGTTGAGCCGCAAAGCGTTTTATTTAATTGGGAAGGTTTTAAAACCCTAGGGCAGGTTTTTGAAAGGTCTGCAGGTGCTTACAGGAGACTTGGCTCCAATGGGAAGAGGACTCAGTCAGTGCGAGGTGTATAACCCCAATTATGCCATTCATTTATTGCTTTCTTTCTCCTGCACTCATGCACAAAGCAAAGCCACTGGTAGGGGTGCAGACCCCTACCAGTTGTTACTTTCTCTCTGCCACACGCCTCTCTCTTGTTTTCTCTCCCTTGTTTCTGTCTGGTGGGTGTCTCTCTCACTTCTATCTTTTCTCCCTCATCTTTGTTGCTGTATGGCAGGATTTGTTGACCATTGATGAGTCTGACTGCTGCTCTGAGCCCCATGTCTTTGGGTTTGTGCATCAAGCTTTGAGGTTTTTGTCTTATGCATCCTCTTCTTGTATATGCTGTTAATTAACATAAAAAATTGATCTAAATAACATACATTAAATCTATAAATACATTTTTTTATCAGACAGGCCCTCACATAGAAACCATAAAACCTCATGGGGTCCATGAGCCACGCTGTTAAACATCTATCTGTGGCCCCCCTCTAACACTCATGAAAAATTTGAAAATTGACCAAACCTACTGCTCACAGTGCACTCCACTGCTTCGTGCTGTATCATGTTGAATTTGTGCAAACCTGTTAGCATTGTGCCATTCCTTTACTGGGCATCATTAAGAGACAGACTCCATTTCTCTGAGGATGTTATTTATTAACTATCAATCAGTGGGATGGGTTCAAATTAAATATATTTAAAATGCCCCTTGCTTGGGCAAAATCAACCAAAAGGTAAAAATAATTGAAAATGGATGATGAGCCACCAGAACTTCAATGCCTGTAAATTTAACATGCCGACATGTAGAAACTAACCTAGAATCCAGTCTTCCACCATAGGCAACATGAAGCCTGCCTAGGCAATATGATTTAAACAAATAAACAGGCCACTTGATTTTGCCATGCTGTTATCTTTCACTTTCTTGGCAAACAGGCACTTGTACTATGTAAATGTAGGTCCTGTGATTCTGGGTCCTGTGTTACAGATGAATGGGGGAAATAAACTTAGTAATCTTATTAAGAATTTAATAAAGTTATAAAGTGTTTTCTGTTTTTTGGAGCAGATCAGCTTAGTTATGATTTTTGTGATGGTAAGTCACATAATATCGCAACTCAATAATAATTCCACTTTATTAAAATGTTTTTCATTTTTTCCACTTTGTATGATTCTTGTGGCAACTTGCTGCTTATGATGACGTATTTCCTATATAGTACATGATGCACTGGCTCAGTATCTGTTAGAAATAGATGTTTTGTATTACAAGAATGGGTCCATTCAAATTCAGAAACCTTGTGTGTCTGCCATTAGCTGACTTGATCTCTTTTGAAGTAACTCTTTGTACCTTGAGTGAGCTTCTTTTAGACTGGTTTATTTTACAATGAAGATTTTTTGTGGAATTTATTTCATATATCTGTTTCTGAACTTGTTTGAATCATTAAAATAATGTTGGTAAAACATATAAGTTATTTTTATAGGTTGGTAGCTGTTGTGAAACTTCCATAGTTATAATCGCGAACATCCTAATGGATGAGCCACATCTGGCATCAGAGTTGTCAAAGGGTATGAATTTTTGCCACTGTAACTGTTGATTACATCTTATCTGTGATAGGGAGTTTAACTAGTGCATCATCTTGGAATGCAGATATTCTCTTCTTACAAGGCTTGTTTGACATTTTTCCTTTTGTAACTGGTGATCTACAAGCAAGAAATATAATCTGGAGCACACTTGCAAGGTTGCTGCTACAGATTCAAGAGAACAGTATAAGCATATCAAGTCTGCAACAGTATGTACGGGTTTTACTGGAGAACGCATATCTGATTGAAGATGACCTTGAGGGTCACGCATCTGATGATCCTGGGGAAGGTTTCAAAATTAGCTTTTCTGGTGAAAAAATGAATGCAACCGCTATATCTGTATCCTTTTTGATGATTAAATTTCAAGACTTGTTATTGAATCTTTAAAAGGGTGTATCATTTTTTGAACCTTTAATATATCAGTTTCACTTGTCAGGGATCTTTCTTATACGACTGCCAGCCAAAGCTATTTATGCTGACTGCATCTTAATTCATTGCTAGTTTTAACCTTTACAAGACACAGCTAAGGCGGATTTCCAGTATTTTAAATCAGTGGATCATCAAACGACCTGCTCTGGCGGAAGCCCACCAGAGAAGTGCTGGTATTGGTGATAAAAAGGTTCAATTGTTGCTGGATTACTGCTGTAAATATAATGATTTTGTCTAAAGATGACATGGTGATATGCCATAAAATAGAGAAGACTAGCTAACATGATGGTTAAGCACATTCCTACAGTCACAGAACATCAAACTTTGGTTCTACTAAGGGAAAAGGCTTGAGGTTTTGTTGCAGGAAAGCAATCTGTTCACTTGCATCTTTTATCTTGAGCTTTGCTTCATGATATTGATGAGCCAGAAAAAAATATATAAATTTTTTTTGGAGTACTGCTCTAAATACCACAAGTTGTTTCAAAGATGAATTGGTAGTGTTGTGCCATGTACTAGAGAAAGCACTTGTACCTACAGTGACAGATAGGACCAGAAGTTGCTTGAGTTAAATCAGTAAGTTGTTCCTGATGTGTTGTTCTAAAATCTTATGAAAAAAGAGCAGCAGTCTATTTCAATTTCTTCTTTCATTAAGGGCTCATTGATCTTTTTTTTTCCCTTCTGCCCTGTGCATGTATCAAGTTCTAATGCTTGCCCGTGGAAAAAGGAAATCCTTAATTTATAGCTTTCAAATTAAAGAGAGAGAGAGAGAGAGAGAGAAGGTAGTCCCTAGTTTACGAAGATCCATTGGGATAATGGTTATTAGAGAATTGCCTTGAAGATTGTAAGTAGTCTTTTTATATTGAAGGGTTTTTTACATAAATACTCATAAATATCGGTTATGTCAAAAATACCCTTCATGTAAGCTTATTATCAACAATATCTTCCAAATATTTTTAATGATTACGGTTGTACCCCTATCGTCACTCCCGCATGGTTGACTCAAATGAAGCTTGGGTTAGAAGGATAAATTATTAACTTACCCCTAAAGTTTACAACAACCACTCCATCGTGATTTCTCCCTTTCACAAACTCCACGATTTCGATTTCTCTCTTTCCTACCTTCCCATCGTGATCGTCTGTCATCTTTGATCTGCAATGTCCTTCACGCGACAGAAGGGCTCTTCCTCTCCACCAAGTAAGTTTCATACACTCTCTCTCAACCTCTCACATTATCTTCCTCACTTGTGCTTTCATCTTCTTTCTCACATACTCTGTTACACACTCGATTTCTCTCCCACTCTGTCATTTTCTCTTTCATATGGTCCCCCTCTTCTCCTCTCTCTCTCTCTCTCTCTCTCTCTCTCTCTATATATATATATATATATATATATATATATATATATATATATATCTCTATGTCCCTCGATATGTATTTTATCTCTTGACTGTGGATGCCACTTTCTTCCTTTGTGGGGTAGATGGTTAGTTATTGCGTCCGATTGGAATTAGGTTTTAGAGGTTTACGATGGCCATTGAATAAGGGGTTGGCCATCGGTCTTGATTTGTTGTTTAGGGGGCAGATGTTGATGAGGTTTGCTTATTTAGTGTCTAGGGTGCATTATTTATTATCTTCGCTTGAGATTTGGCCCTTTTGTTTATTTGCAATGAGACAAAAGCAAGGGAAGGAGGAGACCCTACAGAAATTGAATTTGTTGGATTGAAATTGACTGTGATCTTGCAATGTCTTTTTTGTGAGATAAAGTAAGAAGCAAGTGGCATGCTTGATTTGTTGTTTATGATTCATTTGATTTATTGATTTGGAGTAAAGTCTAGTACTGTCTTCTATATGTGTAGGGAGATATTCCCATCTGGACAACAGCGAATGAAGGATGCCTACAGATAGTTGGACTAGTTGGAGTGGACATGCCTGTGGTTCATACTTATTAATTGAGGTTTGAACTGTAGTTTTTACTAATTGTACATGACCTATTTGCTGAGAATGTTTGCACTACTTATATGTTTTATACAAACTTATCATCCCCCTTATTTTGTTTTTATTTTCTATCTTATTTTAAGCATCAAAAGCACAGTTATAGCTAACACATTTACATTGAAACTTCACTATGGATGACATTTTAAGATTACTGATGAACAAGGAAGAATGATCCCCATAGGTTTTAGACAGAAAACTTACTTATTTGAAAGAGATTATGCTCATTTGAGGGAGCTGAGAGTGTTAACTTCCCAAGTCACCAAATGGGGACATGACCAGACTATTGATTTCTGCACTTTAGTATCAAATGTGAGGCCCAAAAAATATGTGAGAATTACTTCAGATCAGGATGTAATCTCCATTTTTGATAAATTTAGCCATGATTTGTGCATTGTGCTATATGTTGTCACACAATATATTGGAGTGACTTTAGCCTCTTCTAATCCACATATGAAGACGGTAGCATCAATTACTAGAAGAAAGTCTAAGGCAAAAAATGCAATGCCTTCAGAAGATGATCCAGACTGCAATCCATTAGGAGATGACTGTGAGTTTGTTGAGGTTGAGCCTCCAGGCAATAATGAAACAGAGACTTTATTTAGGAAGGGTGATATATCTGATGATGAGGTTTATACCAATGACAATCGTGACAGTTACTTTTTCTCAGACTCTGAGTGTGATATGGAGGTGGATGAAGGGGATAATGAGGGTACCCCTATTGTGTGAAACATTCATGATTCAGATATGTCTTTAGGAACTAGATTTGACAATGTTAATGCATTCAGACTAGCACTTGTCCAACATGCAGTCAAAAATGAATTTGCAGTCAACTACAAAACATCTGAACCAACTAGGGTCACAGTAGTCTGTGCTGAGAAGAGATGCAAGTGGAGAATGCATGCTTCTCGTTTACCTGATGGCCATACATTTCAGATAAAGAAGCTTCAACCTCAGTACACTTGCACGGGGGCAAATAACGCTGGGAATCATATGGCCACTCAGAAGTGGGTTGCAAATACATGCATTGGGTGGCTTAGGACTGAAGGAGATGTTACAGTGAAAGAAATTTCAAGAAGGTTGAATGCTCAATACCATGTGAACATTCCTTATCACCGGATTTATAGAGGCAAGCAAATGGCATTGGAGCAAATTCATGGTTCTTGGGAAGCAATGTATGGTAGAGTACCTGACCTACAACATAAACTAGTCTTAAAGAATCTTGAGAGTGTAGTCAAATATCAGACAAATGTAGATGATAGATTTTTCAGGATGTTTGTATGTTTAAATGTTTGTATTGAGAGTTTTAAGTTGGGATCAGGCACCTAATTGGTTTGGATGGATGTCACTTGAAGGGTATCTTTAGAGGTACATTACTAGCTGCCACCTCGTTTGACGGGAACAATAGGATTTTTCCACTAGTCATAAAAATTGTGGAAGGAGAAAATGCAGATAGTTGGACTTGGTTCTAGATGCCCTGAAGCAAGCCATTGGTCAGCCTAGTTATTTGTCTTCATGTCTGACAGACAAAAGAGGTTAGAAGAAGACCTCCCACTTATTTTCCAGCTGTTGAGCATAGGGTATGCCTTAGACATTTGTATAAGAACTTCAAGAAGTCATTTCCAGGTGAATTCATGAAGAGACTCTTGTGGAATGCTGCAAGATCATATATTCAAGTTGATTTTTTGGACTGAATGATGCAAATCAAAGAAAATTCTCCAGAGACACATGCCTATTTGACATCATTGGCCATGAGGGGGGTTATATGGAGTAGGTAACAGTTCCATCCACGTGCAAAATGTCATCATATAACAAACAATTTAAGTGAATTATTCAATGTTGTTTCCCATATTTTTTGTGGGAGGTTTTGGGGGTTGATGTTGTTTTGGAGTCTTCTGTCTCTCGATTTTCCTTTCGCTCAAGGACCTCGACCGAGAAGAGCAGGGAAAGAGAGAGAGGGACCCCCGCGCGCAAAGGTTTCAGGTGATATGCAGGATCGAGTACTTGACGAGATCTCCATTGACCGTAAGCAATCAGTGTTTATTTATATCGAAACGAATCCGAGCACCTTGTTTCTTTCGTCAGCAAAGGGAGATGATACACCATAACGACCGTGACAGAGGAGGAGCCATGCGCACGTTGCTTATATAACATCGACATCATGAAAGTGGGAATAAAACTGTATAATCATCCACATTTCATTGATAACAAGTCGTGAAAGGTATTTTACAGAGGTACAGGAGCTCTTCCTCATATTATATGCATGCCACAGGACAAGTCCGTCGACGGTGACGGTCCCCGAGTCATTGCTCCGGAAAAGAACTCGACTGTGCACTATCTTAATATCCCAGGCTGGCGATAAACTGGGAAATACTGGCTCTAGATGCAACACTACTGGTGTTCAATTGATCGCGTAAGTCTCTAGGTCAGGTATTAAAACACCAGCGTGCTGGCATGAACGTGCTTGGGGACGGCATGCTTGAACTGTGCATCTCCCGAGAGGGAGTACATCCCGAGAGTGCCATTCCTTAATGCATCACATCTGGGGTGGAATGGGTTTGTAGAAAACCCCAGGATGTGCCCTCAGGTAGGAATGATTGCAAGCCTGGAAGTGTTGTGTACTAGAAAAGCAGATATACCACTGGAGTGGGAACATGGCACCGTGCTGCACCCTCGAACCTCGAGGAGGAACCGCTACACCTGAAAAGCAGGGGGTGGGCCTCCTATCACTGGCTCAGTAGGGGTCCCGCAGAACCCCAACCGTAAAACAACGGCGGTAACAAGCAGCGCTAACAAGAACAACGGCAACAGCAGGAGTAGCTACAACAACGGCGGAAGGCATGGCCGTACACGAATTCCTAAACTCGGTAGCCGGTGAAATCACGACTCTACAACTACTCCTACCAGAATGGAAACCAACACCCCGATCTCACAATCGAGGGACCGCCGGACTACTACGAACATTGGCTACGCCGCCAGGGGAACCATCACGACACGGCTGTCGTAGAGGCCCATCTCACAAACGAAGGCGCAACCCAAGACCACGCGGTCTGGGTAACACAATCACGACCTCGCCGTCACGAACCCTACACCATCTAGGGAAAACCCTCGATAATGCTTACCGAAAATCC
Source organism: Amorphophallus konjac (assembly GCA_022559845.1). Lineage (NCBI taxonomy): Eukaryota > Viridiplantae > Streptophyta > Magnoliopsida > Alismatales > Araceae > Amorphophallus > Amorphophallus konjac. The sequence goes on from CM040129.1 coordinate 34,020,093, forward strand.
TAGACCTCTACATCGGGAAAACACCCAAAAATTACACGTAAAAACACGTCTCGCAGATGGGAAACGAAAACTCGACTCATGAGAGTCTCGTCACGTGACGGGAGTACTACCCACTAGAAGCAAGGTCGGATGCGTCCACTGATGTCTTAGTCCGCGCCTCAGGTGTCTCCCTACTCGCCCTAGGTGGACACTGAGACACCGTACCAGTAACCACAAAACAAGGGTCTAGTCGGGGTCGTGCTCGTCAGCACGCACCCAAAGTCCAAGACCATGTGTGCACACACTGACTAACTGCACTACGTCAGGCCCTCTAGCTGGTTTTCCTCCCGGCCCGGACTCGAGCCGCTATAGTGGGAGGCCCTACAGCAAACCAGCCTAAAAATCATCTCTCACTCGGGTGTAGCTCTCCACCTACTCCCAAGTGGGTCGGCACATGCGTGCCCAGTCAGCTACGACTAGTGGGGGCCACTAAGCAGACGACTCTCGACGGAAACCATCGAAATACAGATAGGCTACGCACAAGCCCATCATAATTAGCTCAGAAAATGGGTGGAACGATGCCACCAGACTCTGAGCAGTCCACTAAACCTAGTAAATTCAACGGCCCTTGAGTCACAGGACTCGGGTCAAGGCCGTCGTACAGGGATAGCTCTATGCCGTCAATCTGGCCTATACCTAGGGTCGAAACCACAATAAATAATTAATGAGGCGGCGCACGACCGTCAAACCTAATCCCTTTCTAAAGGGAAGCTAAGTGTAATACCATAGATTCTTCGGATCGGAATCGGAGAGCTTTCAGAGCGCTTTCGTGGGTCCCTGATTGTGTTTTACTATCCACTCGGGTTTTTCCATTGTATAACTTGCGGAACCCCGTGGAGAGTGAATCATTGAGTTTTAAAACTCCGGGACGCTATAGGTGCGTTGTGCTCGTTCCAAGGATCGCAAAAAATATTTTCTCGTATTTTTTTGAGTTTATAGAATTTTGTGCCAAAAATCAGATTTTAAGAAAATTGCTTATTTCTTTTCCTTTTTCTTTTTTCTTAACCCTTTCCTCTCTCCTCTCTCTTCTCACGTTCTCTCACTTCTCTCCCTCCATTCTCTCTCCTCTCCCCCGGGCGCACGACCGTGGCGGAGTTGGACGAGGTGGTGATGGCGTGGAGCTGACCTGGGGCGTGACGACGTGAGAATTGGAGCGTGCCATAGGCGTGATCCTATTCGTGGATTCAAAGTTGGCGTGGGTTGTTCGTGTGATGGTTTTCGGCATGGTTTGACTGTTTCGACGCATGAGATATTCGGTGGAGGTAGGGGGATGGATACCCTACTGATTTCCTACATTCCCTCGCGATTTGGAGCTGAACGGTGTGAGTTTGAGCGGGTTTTCCAACTTTAAGGGCGAAAGCATGTTTCAGGGGTGTGAGCCGTGATCGCCGTTCCAGGCGACAGTTTTTAGTTTAATTGGTATCATGTGAACCCCTGGCATGCTGGGATTCGATTCTCGCCAGTTTAACTCCGTTTGAGCGTGATTTTGGGCCCGTATGAGGCCGAATGCTCATGTGACTCGTTTTGGGTCGATTCATGGGAATCGCCCGTTTCTTACTGTTTTGGGGTTGGTTTCATCCCTTCCGGCTTGTGGAAGGTTGATATCGACTCTAGGGATATTTCCCCGTCGTTTAGGAGCGATTGGGGCGTGGAAAGACCGGGTTTTGTGAGGTCTTGCGGATTTCGGGCCGGAGGTTGAACGTGGTTCCGCAGAAACCGCATTCGACTCTCGACCTTGGTAGCGGTTGGTCTTGAACCACGACCACTTTTCAGGCTCTGTCGGTTCGACGTGTATGCCGGTGGGAGAACGCAGTCAGCGTTCAACTGCGTTTGATGGCCGTGGTTAACTTGAAACTGCGTCTGCCTATCTTTGTCTCCACCTGCCTTGTCTTCTTCTAGACACGGTCTTTGGCGTACCGCGGCTAGGATGCTCGCGGTTAACGCATAACCGCGTCTGGATGACCACCGTATCTTGGAACCGCATTTGTCTCTGAGTCGACTCCGCTTCGTGAAGCGTCGACTCTGTCTTCTTCTTCTCTCTTTCTGTGTTTTCCGTTCATGGGCTAGAAGCGGTTTGTCTGGAACCGCGTCCATGTAGCGACTGGTGTAAACACGGCTAGTCCTTAACCGCGTCTGGGTTTTTCTTGTGAGCGCGGCTTGTTGAGAACCGTGGCTAGCTCGCAACCGCGACTACCTTCTAGGTGTTTTCTTCGCCGGTTTGGCTTCCGGTTGTGGTGGCTTCAACCCCTTGGTTAGCCCATTGTTCCGTGGATGTCTTGGATGTCCTATGAGGGCTGTGATCGTGTTATAGGGTGTCTGGGAGTGCCATTGTACCGAGCGGTGTTTTGTGTTGTTACGAGGATCATTATGGTTTCTGGTCAACCCGGTTGTGACCCAGTGGTTGACATGTGACCTTGTGAGTGTCTCTGCTATCCTGTGAGGATCGAGACTGTGGTTTTGGATGCTTAGAGATATTATCGTACCTCAGTTTGCGTGTCCATGTGGTTTGAGGGCTTTGGTAATTTCTCATGTTCCGTGCTTCGTGTTATGCGGAATTGTGAGTCTGACGAGCGGCTTGGAGGCCGAGGACTCATTATTAATGATGTGGATCCGGCTGTTCTGTGCCGTTTTCCATGTGTATTACCGTGATTTGGCTTAGGGACTAGGTTGATTAACGGAGTGTTGCCGTGATGTGCGGCGATCTTGACCCGAGTCTTGTGACTCAAGGATCGTTTTGAGCAAGTCTAGTTGTGTGACATCCCGACTCGTAAATCCGGTCCAGTAGTAAAGACTCACGTCAGATCCCGATCAAAACGTCACAGTGGAACAACCCAAACGGTACATTACGGCAGAGAATTTCACATAAATATTGTGATATCATTACAGCGGAAATAAAATTTCTCGATCAGTCAGCTTACAGTCAAAAGACTTCATCCACATAGATCGAAATAAAGAGTAATAATTTAACAAGTAATTTATTACATAACCAAATTTCACACACATTTTTTTTCTAACATAACTACCTAAGATAATGATACGTAGTAAATCCAAGCCGCGGTCAGAATCCTGCGAGATCACTCCTCACTTTCTTCTACCGCTTCTCCTGAAAATGTTCAACAGGGTGAGTCTACGAATAGACCAAGTAAGAGACTAGGCATAGTCCCCAGTCATTACATGTATAAACATATCCAAAGTGACTTACGGCATTTCATTTTATAAGTCATTCTTAGGCATAATTTCAAATAGATAACACATGAGATTAATACATTTAACCCAATTTCAATTTTTCGATCATAAGTCATGATATTAACATTTTGCAGATAAAGTCATGCGGTACATTAAAACTTTATTCTATCAATGACAAAGTAAATAAAAATTCAACATTAGTAAACATTATCATGCAATATAATTCGATTCATTTATCAATAGAATGATTCTAGTACAAGGCGGAGTAATCTCATGCATGGTGAAAGGATCCAGATAGACTTAATCTGCCCTTTTCCAAATCACCATTCGATATACTGGAGATTCATTAATTGTAAACATTTACGATGTAATAACAGTAAAATGCAATAACAGTTCAGTAGGTAATAACACTAGTTTCAATATCAGTTCAATGAGTAGTAACAGTAGTTTCAGTATCGATTCAATGAACAGTAATAACAGTTCCAATATCAATTTAGTAAGCAGTAACAGTCATTTCAATATCGATTCAGTGAACAGTAATAGCAGTTTCAATATCAATTCAGTGAGCAGTAACAGTCGTTTCAATAACGACTCAGTAAACAATAGCAGTAGTTTCAATATCAATTCAGTAACCAGTAATAGTAGTTTCAATTTCAATTCATTGAGTAATAACAGTGGTATAAATAGCCAAGACACAGTGCCCAAACCACCACTAGAAGGACAGTCAGTCGGTATTCGATCACCTAGGTAAATAGTGATGAGTGTTGGTTACTGCACAGAACCGGGAGAAGTCCTCTCCACCTTAACCAGTGGTACTTGTCCACCTCCAGGATTTCATCCCATTATCATCGGAGCCAGTAAATAGTGTGAACCTCCCCATAGGGCATTTCTATGGCTTGGTTCGAGTCTCCCCTTATGGTGGCAGTGTCCATTTAGAATTAATAACAGTATGATAATTATAATTATATGACTCATATGCAATGGCCACATGCCACTCAAAAATTCATGCTGTGAATATTAAGTACAAAATATGCCAGTATTGAAAATTCTTTTTTTATTTCTAAAATTCTAAAGTTATCCAAATATAAGGGCATATATATATCAAAAATTTTTAATTCTGTTTACAGAGATCAGAATGCATTGAAATTTCAGGGAATCAATACATTTACAGGAAGGATCAAAACAGAAAATTATCATCATTTTTCAGAGAGTAATTATAATTTTTCCAGAATTACTTATACTCCAACATGCATCATAAATTGATTAACTTTAGCTATCAAATTCAGAAGACCATTAAACTTTTATTAAAAATCACATTTGTACGTAACATTTCACATAAAATTTTTCATAATTTTTCATGAAGGAATTCAAATTTTTCTAGAATCATTTAAATTCTCATATGCATGAAAAATTAACTAAGTTTAACCACAGTACTCTGAAAATCATCATAATTTTTCAAACCATCATTCATAATAGAAATATCATTTCTAAAACTTTTCATTATTTTTTACACTCTATTACTAATATTTTGATAGAATAATAAAAATACATCATGAATAATAAATTAACTAAATAAGTCCACAATGATCAAAAAATTACTCAAAATTTAAAGAATGTTTTTCCAGATAGAAGTATCATATATGAGAAACTTCACTATTTTTCATTCAATATTTTTAATTTTTAAAATTTTATATCAGTTTCTAAATTTTACACAATAGCTTTTAAATAGAGAAAATTATCCAGAATGTTTACAATGACTAAAATATATTAACAATTAACTTATAAACATCGAATATCAGTTGTGTGACTTTCTCAGGATTTTTCATAGAATATTGATATTTATTAAACTTTTCAATTATTTACTCAAATATTGGAAATTATACAAGTCAAGATTTAGTGATCAAAATAAGATAAACTTTTAATCAATTAATTATAACATACATTTAAGTCTTCTGGTGAAGTTTCAAAATTTTCTATATAGTATTTCTATTTATCTCATAATTTTATACTTCTAATAAAATATTAAAAATTCTGTAATTTTACTTACATACATCTATAATTATTGATATTTTATGAATACAGCACACACAATGTAATAACCATAATGTGAAATTTTAAGATTTTTATGAATAGAATATCTAATTTTTATATAAGTATTTATTTTTTCATCATGTATTAAAAATTTATTAATAGCAATATTGTGATCTAAAAATAATGAAAAATTTTCTACACATGGGTCTCACAGTAAGATGCATTCCTACAATCTGTAGTGATTTTATATCACCCCTTTAATCTTTTAGTATAATTAAACATCTTTAAGATAATATTAAAATATTTGTAAACGTGAAAATAATTTGAATCAGACAGAAATTTTTACAGAGAGCTTAGAATATCAAATTCCATGATTCTGAAAACTTTCTAAATTTATCATGCATCGTTGCTAATTATAGTGTATTAATCACTTGATTTTACCCTTAATCACATACCTTAACACTAATGATCTCATGATAATTCGACTAAGATATGATCACATATAGTGAAATAAAGATCTCTGGATTTAATTATCTCTATAGATGTTAATTAACACACCTTAAATCATTTTAAATATGTTAATCATGCTAATCAAGAGGATTAATGCTAAATCCATTACCTTAATGAAACTTTAACACCACCTTAATTAGCCCTCCACCCTCTCCTTCTACACTTCACATAGTCAGCCTCCAAGAAGAGCAAATGAAGCCCCTCTCATAGCTATTTATAGAGGTTTTCCTCTAATCAATCTTAGCCATTGATTTTAATCAAGAGAGGAGATTAAATCACTATTTTAATATTATTTAATTGAGAATTTGACATTCAAAACTTTACCAACCCACTCAGCTACCTTCTTTTGACTAGCCCCTATTTTTTTCTTTTTTTTATATGCATAAGGCACATGTGTTTTTGACTAATAGAAAGAGTTTAGACTTAATAGAAAATTTTAATTAAAAAATTAATAAAAAATCTTTTTTTACGGTCGCAATCGACCGAGAGGGGGGCGCCCGCGCTCGCGCACGCCCTTCTGCGCGCCTGCGCGCGTGGGCGGCCGCGTGGGGGCCGCCCCCCGCCGTGTTTTTTTTTTTAAATTTTTGACTATTTTTACGATTTTGACCTTCTTCTTTTTTTATTTAACCCTTTATTTTTTTCTTTAACAATTAGAGCCCTTCTTCCTTTTTTTGCTTTGTTTATATATATATATATATATATATATATATATATATATATATATATATATATATATATATATCTTCTCTTCCTCTTGACTTTTAAATCTCTCTTTTTTTTCTTGACTGAAATAAACATAATAAGACTCTTAATTTAAATATTTAGAGATAATTAATTTTTTAATATTAATCAAATAAAATACTAAACTATGAATTTGTAGGGCATTACAAGTTGTCTGTCCTTAATCTGGCGACAGTTCTGTGTGCTGCCCTGTGCTTCGTAGTACGTGCGATACCGTGTTTACCCTGTCCATACTTCGTTGTTTTGAGTCTCTGTGTCTAGTGACCCTACACTAGTCGTAACCTGATGACACTTCCGTGTGTCGGCCCACCTGGGAGTGGTGGCAGGGCGACTTCCCGGTAGAGACGGTTTGTAGGCTGGTTGTCGTGGGCCCCTTTGTCTAGCCGTGAGAGTCCAGCGGGAGGGGAAAACCAGCTAGAGGCCTGGCTCAAGATATTGAGCTTGTGTGTACACACGTGGTCAGGGACGTTTGGACCAGTGCCGACGGGCGTGACCCTGACAAGTCACTCGTTACTGTTGTTCCTTGGTACTTGGTTCAGTGTCTCAGTTATCGCGTTCGAGACGAGTGGGAGACACTTGAGACGCAGTGTAAGACGTCAGTGGACGTATCTGGCCTTTCTACTAGTGAGGAGGTGCTTCTATCACATGATACGGGATTCGTGATGATGATTCGTGGCTTATGTGGTTCTCGTAAAGCGTGAGCTCTGGACATGTGGTTTCGTCTGGTGATACTTGTGGCTTGGTTTACGTCTGCGATGACGTAATTCCTCTAGTGGTTTTGTGTCCTTTGGACACTACGGTCTAGGGTGCCGGTAGAGAATTATCGTGGTTCTACCCGTAGATAGTGTAGGGTGCATGACAGCGGAGTCGTGACCGTACCTTCGACCGTGTAGGTCTTTTGTAGGGCCTTCGTTTGTTTCTGTAGGCCTTTGCGAGATGAGTTTCATGATTTGATGATGGATCGGTAACTCTCGACTTTGTGAGATCATGGTTCGCCTTTCTGTTGCTGTTAGGAGTAGCTTAGAGGGCCGACGTTCTATCGGCTATCGTGGTTCTGTTCAGTACAGCTTTCCTCTTTACTTTTATTATTATTCCTACTCCTGCTGTTACTACTTTGCTTTAGTTGTTTAGCACTGCTGTTACTGCGTTGTTTTGTGGTGGGGATCTGCGGGACCCCTACTGACCCAGTGAGACGAGGCTCACCCTTGACTTTTCAGGTGTAGCTGTTCTTCCTTGTGCTTGGAGGTACTGCTGCGGTGGTTCTTAGTTGTCAGCTTTGCTAGTGTCGGGCTTCCCCCGACTTGAGAGTACGTTCTCTTTCCTGTTGTACTGTACTTTAGTTGGACTGGACTCTGTTGTACTGAGCTTCGCATATAGCTGGTGTTCTTTAGCCATAAATTAATATACATGAAAATAATCTTTAAAATCATGCTAACATGAAGTATGGAATATACCATGTTCAGAAATACACCATTACTATGCTAAGGCATGCAGAATATCAATGATATAATAGGAATAAGATAAGGTTTTGGTCTGGTTGTAGAAACCAGAACGCGGTCTTGATGGGGACATCTTCCCCAATTCCCTCTCGCTCGAGCACTCGGATGATCATCGGCAACAAGAATTCGAGCTCATCAGCTTTTTCTGGTCACATTATGTATTTTTTTCTCTTCAATTTGGAGCCATATCTATGTAATTTTGTTTTTAATGAGTCAAGTACCTAGGTTAGAGAGTTATTTATCTAAGTGTTATGTCAATTGGGCCTTAGTCCATTAGTTGGGCCCATAGCCTACTCTATAGGATTGGACTGATCTTTATTAAGTTGTCAAGGGTAGTTTTGTCACGCCCCGAGCTTTTAATATAGCGGAAGGAATATCGGGAACGTGAACAGTCGGCAGGGTAAGCCTCTCGCAAGTAAGAAATCAAAGCGCAAGACAATCACACAAAAGTAATTGCACAAGTATATTTTTCAAAATCTAACTTTATTCCATACTAATAACCATAAAGTACATTAGATTCCTGAATTTAAACATCCTTACATCATAGACTCAAGAAAATAGAAAATTACAATAGGACTCGAGTAGACACTTGACAACTAGGTCTTCTCTCGATCCATTTGACCTTCAATCACTCTCGAACCCGCTACTTGTATATTACGATTCCGATCCATCCGTACTTCCTGAAAAATTGAGAAAGTAGGTATGAGCACACTTGCCCAGTAGGTATCTTCGCATCAACATGAAGGCCGTATTTAAATGATTAATGTCTTAGCTCTAGATCTTAAGGTAAAAATAAGAACGCGATAAACAAGCGATATAAACCAAGATAACCAAGAATACAGAATCATGAATTAACTGAGCAAGTAGACGTGAGCAAGTATAGACCATGAACAAGCAAGATTAATCACGTAGAAATAAATTTGGCCTTTTCATGAACAAGAATGTACGAGCAAGAATCTAGAAAGTACTTTACACAACCTTATAAAGGCTATGTACTAGAAAGTCATTAACACGTACGTAATTTTCATAACGAGCCTCGTGATTTTTCACTCATTTATAAGAGAAAGTACTCCCAGCGCAATGCGACGTCAGTATCATCGTACCCCATGGTTTATAGCACGTTTCTGACAATCCGTCGAGAGGACTAGCATGGAGCCCTTAGACACAATTTATGCCTGATCTTGCGTCTTCAAATTATAAATCCAGCTACTTCCACGAGATATAACAATAATTTTGGCCAATAATTCAATTCTAAATAATAGGTTTCATGACCAAGTAACCAAGGTATAGAACGTACCAAGATTGATATGAGATATCAAAGAAGAATTAAAAGAATATTATACTCCTGCGGCATTCCAGCAGCATAACAGTATTTTCTTTAAGTTTCATATCTTAACATTAACTTGTTAAACATATGTTGAGACTCCATATAATCCTAAGACCATCTAGGAACTCTAGAAAACCAACCCCAAAGGTCAAACCTCGGGTTAGACAGGTTCAGAGATAAAGTAGTCGTTTACTGGACCGTTTCATGAATCAGGCGGTCAAGTCTGGACCGTTAGGCAGAACTATGCGGTCAAGTCAGGATCGATTGTGACGAGTCAGAGCCAGAACAAAGAAAGCTTGACTCAGAGAGACATGCGGTCATAGGATGACCATTTTCCAAAATAAGCGGTCACTTGCCGACCGTTAGGTAACCCTTAGCGGTCGCCATGAAGACCGTTTGTAACTCAGATTCCAGAAAACATTGATGATGTAAATGCTTTCTAGACAATTTGAGTTTTAAATGGTACAACCAATTTGACGTCCTAGTGGGAATCCCAGGCTCGTGGAGTCTTACGGAGGTCTTGAAACATAATCCTCTACTCCGACAGAAGGAATATCTGACGGAGAGGTTCATAAGTCCAAGAAAGTGTGCCTATAAGTGCAAAGTGTAACTAATGGTCACATATCGGAGTATATGCCATGTACTTAAGAAAATGACTCAAGAGATAAGAGTGAAACAGTGAAACATACGGACAAAACACCATATGTACTATGTACACAACATAGAAACCATTTAATTATAAAATTGTAATATTTTGGCATGAAATTATGTGATAATGAAAAATAATGATTGAAATCATACTCATGTTAAAACAGGGTATTTAACAGGAAATCAACACCATTTTTAGTGAAATATCATAATTATAGGGTTTTTAATATGCAAAATTCAACTAAGTTCGCAAAACCAAATAGCGGTCGTGACATGGCCGCATGGGTTATAAACGGTCTCTCGATATACCGCTATTTAAATAAGGCGGTCAGGTTATGGAATGTTTCTGTCTGATAGACAAAAGCTATAAAATAGTGAAATAAAATGTTAACCTAGGGCATGTTATGCATGGAAACATTATAAAACAGATAGTAAAACATGCTAGAAGAAAATTAGGCCATGATCATGCATAGGAGAAAGTGAATTAAACAAGAATTCCATCTTAATTACATTAAGGCTAAGTCTAAGCATAAAAAAATGAACTAGTTTGCGCAGTCTCAATAAAACATTAAATTCTACACGTATAATGCGTGAAATCGACTAAGAATTGAGGTCTTTTATTCCTAACATCATGTTTAAGCCATTCATGAGATAACTTACCTCTGGACTAGGCTTTAATCGTCGAATTTAAGATTAGAACTTGACCCTATTTTCTGCTCGTCCTGAACTTGAACAGCAGCTTCGTGGCCTTTTATCTCTTGATCCTCTTCACCTATGATCATGAAATTTTGAGGGTAAGAAGGTGGTACTAAAAGGAACAATTTGTTCTAAAGAACCCCTATCTAATTACCTTGTTTAGGTCTTCTATTTGACCGATCAATCTGGGTCCGTTGCACAATTTTCTGAGATTCTTATACTAAACCAGCGACTTTGCAAGCTTCTATCTTCCCGATGGCTTGGTCTCCTAAGATGAAAGTTGGAGGGTAGTTACACCTTACTATTATAAACAAATTCTTCTAAAGAACATACCTCTAATTCGGCCTCTTTACCTTAGTTCCATGTGAGCCAAAAGTAAGGGTCGTGCAGGTTGGTCCTAGGGTCTATTTATAGGGTTAGCTAGGGTTTCCATGGATTAGAACGAACATAGAGTCCTAATTAGGGTTTCAATTCGATCCTTAAGCCTTCTAGACTCATCTATCTAAGAGATAGCATCGATCCTAGGCGATTTGGATGCCAAAGTTCCCATCTTTTCATGCCTTCTTCCATTCACAGAATCTGCAGATAGTAGCAGTCTAGTCTAGACTGTTGTCAATCCCTAAGCGGTCGCCCGATAGACCGTTTTTATCTTTGGGCGCCGAGTTTGAAACATTTCAAACTCTTTGTCATATATCTGTTGATTTATCCAATAATTAGTATATTTTGTAAGGTTCTGACCAGAATGCGCAGCGAAAATCATCGAAACCTTAGATTGCATATCATTACTGATTTTTCAAAATCGAACAAGATCGGTAAATCCCGCTGTGTGAAGAACGATTCTTTACCTTTGCGGGGTTGAGAATCTCCCAAAATCTCGAAGATGAACGAGAGGAAGATCTTGGAGTCGCAAGCCGTTCAAGCGTCCGGCCTTTAGACGTATCCACACGAGCAGTGGAAGCAGATGGGATCTCCTCCACGACCTCCACGCACCGACCCGATCTCAACACAACCATCCACCGTGGAGGAAGGAGAGAGAAGGAGGGGGGCGCCCCTTGGAGAGAGAGAGAGAGAGGAGAGACGGCGGCCAGGGTTTCAACCTTGTAGCTTGGCCAGGGTTTCTCCCAACATCATATATTTATAGACCTTTGACGTTTTTCACAAAAACCCAATAATAGTCTATAAAGTCCACCCATCCCGATCTGTCCAATATTCTATTGTGTGTGACCCTCTAGGTCCAATAGTCTGTTTGATTTTCTAACCCATTAAGTAAAGAACTCCTTCTTAACTTAATTAATTCTATTCATTAACTCTTAATGGAATTAGTGGGCTTTCCGATCATGAAAAGCACCAAGCAATGCTTCGTGATCCCAAATGACATTGGGGATAAGCAACCCACTCTGGATCCTTTCCGTCTATAGATTCCATACAACTATAGATCCTCATTCATCCAATGCCCCACCAGGACTAGGGTATGGTCAAACTGTCAAACCCTATAGAGTCCTGGCTCAACTAAATCCTGTACTCTAAACATGTTCATTAGAAAAACTCCTTTTTCACAATGAACTCCCATACCCTGGCCAGGGATTTTCCCGAGTACAGATCCGTAGGGCATTCTCTCTCATATATCATACTGAGAGTGAATGATCCCATGTTGTCAAACTAATTACCTTCGCACGAGTTCCACTGAGTCCGAATAACTAACTGTACAAGACCACTTAACAGAAGTCCATAACTCAGTAATCAAATACTCAACATCCCTTATGCAAGACATCTTTAGTGACTCAGGTCTAAGATCCAACTGTGCTACTGAGACATAGAATACCCTGATTGACAGTCAATATGATTAACAATCGGGGATTCTAGATCGGGTCAGTTCAGTGAACTCATTCCACTAATGAGCACCCACACACGTACTTCAGTGTCTCCACACTGATGACTATGAGAACAATCACACCCATCACATGAGTAAGTATCATGTGTGCCAGTCTATCCGGATCTTCAATGTCCCTTCTTAAAGATCATATGACTGGGAACATTTACAACATGTGCATCCAGATGACTGATCTCATTATCATAATCTCATTATGATCCAGCCATCATCGCACAGGTTCAGGGACTTCATCACATTCGAATCATTAACACAAATTAAATGCAATGAATAAATGTCATTAATATAAATATAAATAAAATATTACAAGAAATGACGCCATCACATCTCATGTGATTGGCTTGTAGGGCATACATTTCTATCAATCTCCCACTTGCACTAAAGCCAATCACCCACATGCTTGATCCCCATCAGCCCTAGGTGACGCTCAAAAACACTTTGAGTGAACGGCTTAGTTAGTGGATCTGCAATGTTATCACTAGAAGACACTCTGTTAATTATAGCATCTCCTCTGGCTATTATCTCTCTAATCAGGTGGTAGCGCCGCAGAATATGCTTCGATTTCTGATGAGACCTCGGCTCCTTTGCTTGTGCAATTGTCCCATTATTATCACATAATAAAGGGACCAGATCAGAGATGCTCGGGACAATTTCAAGCTCTTTGATGAACTTCTTCATCCAAACCGCTTCTTTAGCCACCTCAACAGTAGCAATGTACTCAGCTTCGGTCGTAGAATCATCAGTGGTTTCTTGTTTGGAACTCTTTTAACTCATTGCCCCACCATTCAGGGTAAACACATATCCCGAAGTTGACTTGCTGTCATCTTTATCAGACTGAAAACTTGAGTCAGTGTAACCTCGAAGTTTCAAGTCCTCTCCTCCATAAACTAGAAACATATCATTAATCCTTCGTAAGTACTTAAGGATATACTTCACAGCTATCCAGTGTTGCTCACCTGGATCCGCCTGAAACCTGCTCGTAACACTTAGAGCATATGCAACATCAGGCCTAGTACATAACATGGCATACATGATGGACCCTATGGCAGAAGCATAAGATACCCTACTCATGCGCCCCTCTCTTCAGGAGTCTTAGGGGACATATCCTTAGAGAGGTAAACTCCATGTCTCATCGGTATGAGACCTCTCTTTGAGTTTTTCATGCCAAACCTTTTTACAATGGAATCTATATACATTGATTGGGACAAGTCTAGCATCCTATTTGATCTATCTCTATAGATCCTGATCCCCAATACATAGGATGCTTCACCCAAATCCTTCATGGAGAATTGTTTTGACAGCTAGGCTTTAACTGATGACAACATACCTACATCATTCCCAATGAGTAGTATGTCATCTACATATAGGACCAAGAAAGTGATTGCACTGCCACATGTTTTCTTATACACACACGGCTGATCTTCGTTCTTAATGAAGTCATAAGACTTGATGGCTTCATCAAATCTTAAATTCCAACTGCGGGACGCTTGATTCAACCCATAAATGGATCTTAGCAACGTGCATACCTTATATGGGTGCTCCTTGGATAGGAATCCCTCAGGCTGTATCATATACACCTCTTCCTCAAGGTTTCCATTGAGGAATGCAGTCTTCACATCCATCTGCCAGATCTCATAATCATGGTACGCAGCGATAGCAAGTAAAATCCTGATGGACTTAGTCATGGCAACTGGTGAGAAGGTCTCGTCATAGTCAACTCCTTATCTTTGACGATATCCCTTCGCAACTAACCTAGCCTTGTAAGTATCAACCATTCCATCTACTCCAACTTTCCTTTTAAAGATCCACTTGCATCTGATGGGTACTATACCCTCAGGTGGATCTACCAAGTTCTAAACTTGGTTGGAGTACATGGAGTCCATCTCCGATTTCATGGCCTCTTGCCATCTCCAGGAGTCAATACCACTTATTGCCTCCTCATAGATCTTAGGATCATCATCCTCATCATAGTGTGCCTTGTCCCCACCATCAGACATATGTCCCACATATCTTTCTGGTTGGACAGGTACACGGCCAGACCTATACACAGTTAGTGTGCCATCCTGAACTGGTTCCTGAGACAATGCAGCTCCAATTTATGATTCTAGAACCTCTTCTAGTTCTACCAAGCTCCCACTATTTCCTTCAAGGATATTCTCATCCTCTAGGAACACAGCTCGCTTAGCTACAAACACTATTTGATCGCTAGGCTGGTAGAAATAATATCCATAAGTTTCCTTAGGATATCCCACAAACCTACATCTTTCAGTCTTGGATGCCAGTTTATCAGGATTGTGTTTCTTAACATGGGCAGGATAACCCCAAACCTTAACATTCTTAAGGTTTGGTTTCTTTCCTTTCCATATCTCATATGGAGTGGAAGACATTGATTTGGAAGAAACTTTGTTTAATGAGTGAGCAGCAGTGTCTAGGGCATAGCCCTAGAGCGACAAGGGCAATCCAGCAAAGCATATCATGGATCGCACCATATCTAATAAGGTATGATTCCTCCTTCCAGCCACACCATTCAACTGAGGTGTGTAAGGAGGGGTCCACTGAGATAATATACCATTATCTTTTAAATATTGTGTGAATTCCGTACTCAAGTATTCCCCTCCTCGATCAGATCAAAGAGTTTAAATACTCTTTCCTGTTTGTTTCTCTACTTCATTCTTAAACTCCATACATTTCTCAAAGGCTTCGGATTTGTACTTCATCAAGTACACATATCCGTACCTAGAGAAATCATCAGTGAAAGTAATGAAGTATGAGTAATCCCCTTTGGCATGGGTGGACATAGGTCCACATACATCAGAATGTATGAGTTCTAATAACTCACCAGCTCTCTCTCCATGTCCAGTAAATGGAGAGTTGGTCATTTTTCCCATGAGGCAAGATTCACATGTTACAAACGATTCATAATCAAATGGATCAACATATCCATCTTTGCACAACCTTTTCAATCTTTCCTCACTAATATGACCAAGCTTACAATGCCAAAGGTATGCTTGATTCACATCATTCCTCTTCCTCTTAAGAGGTCCATCCACACACATAACAAGAGTATCCACATCTAGTAAGAACAAACCATTAATTAAGCTCCCACTGGCAAACAATTCACCATTTAATAATAAAGAACATGTTTTATTCCCAAAGCTCACAATAAATTCACATTTATTCAAGCATGAAATGGAAATAAAGTTCTTAATTATAGAAGGAACATAATAACAGTCTGTTAATTCCAATGTAGCTCTTGAGGAAAGCTTGAGGTTCACACTCCCGACTGCAAGTGCAGCAACTCTTGTTCCATTTCCCAGTCGTAGATCAACCTCACCTTTGTTCAATCGCATGCTACTTGTCAGAACCTGCAAATCATTGTAGATATGAGATGCACATCCAGTATCTAACACCTATGATGTGGATCTATATGACAAGTTAAGGTCAATCATGAACATACCTGAAGCTTCTCCAAACTTCTGCTTTGCTTTCTCTGCAAGATACAACTTACAGTTCCTCTTCCAATGGCCATCCTTATGGCAATGGAAGCACTGGCCCTTGTCCTTGCTAGGCTCTTCTTTCTTTATAGCCTTTACCTATTTACCCTTCTTCTTGGCCTTGCCTTTCTTAAAGGCCTGCTGAAAATTCCTCTTCTTGTTGGTCTTACCAACAAGCATCACAGGAGCTTTCCCATTGTTCTTAGTGCTCTCAGTAGTCTTCAACATGTTTAAAAGCTCTGCTAGAGAGCATTCTATTTTGTTCATGTTGAAATTGATAATGAACTGGGAAAATGAACTAGGGAGAGATTGCAGAATTAGATCAACACAAAGATCCTTATTCATGTCGAATCATAATTCTGCCAACCTTTCGATCCACTCAATCATCTTGAGAACATGTGTCTGCACAGATGTTCCCTCAGACATTCTTGCCCTAAACAGACTTTTAGATATCTCATATCTTTCTGTTCGACTTTGAGCTCCAAAGAGCTCCTCAAGATGAAACAGAATGGATCTAGCATCCATCTTTTCATGCTGCCACTGTAACTCGTTTGTCATGGAGGCAAGCATATAGCATTTGGCATCATCCTTATGCTTATCATAAGCAATGATCTCTCCCTCTTCAGCATCATCGGCAAGAAGAGGAGGTACAGTTCGATCAAGAACATAGGCTATTTTCTCAGTGGTGAGAACAATTCTCAAGTTCCTGAGCCAGTTACTATAGTTTGGACCAGTAAGCCTGTTGGCATCAATTATGCCGCGTAACGGGTGGTTCACCATAGAAGTCTACAAGAGAAGATTTGTAATAATTAGATAACATGCAGATATTCATCAATTAAAATATGGTCTTTAATCCTAACTTAATAACTCCCACTAATTTTTGACGAATTTGCACAACCCTCATTGTGCAAAGACGGGATACTCCAGCAGTATCCTAGTGGGACCAGAATCCCATTAACATTATGGTAGTGGCCTTGTGGCAGCACAACAAATCACCCCATACTTAATGGGTCGACAACTCTTGCCAATTGCAACTCTTGGTATATTCAGCCTCCAGACCTTTCGTGACCTTGTGGCAGCACAACAAATGACAAGGTCTGGTTAGGTTAGACCCGTTGTTACGTTATGACTGTGGGTTCAAGACATGACCCTTATGATAGCACAACAAAGCCATGTCGGCACCCATCGCAAGGTTCGGCCTAAGCCTTAGTCTAAGTCTCTGCCCCCTTGCTGTGAGGGCCTTGTGGCAACACAACAAACCCACACAATCTAAGAGCAGCTCACTTAGACTATAACAACGGAAGGCTATGTGGGTCATTCTTAATGCCTCACGTTTACAACCTAATATGATATCGGGGGGTTTTGATTAAATTTTGGTCTCATCAACATAGGTGCTACATACATATAAGAATTTAGAGTATCGTATATACTCTAAATATATATATATATGTAATAAGTAGCACATCCACATATATCATATATATGCATTAATTTCAATGGATGATTATGGACCATAAGCTCCTGAAACACATTACCAGAGCCAGTTGGTAATGCACACAATCATGCAAACAGAAAAACTTGGAGCATCCAATGCTCCCACTAGATGTGAAGAATCTCCCGAGGCCCTCGCATCCGGTCTCCCTCTTTGTCTCCATCCGCTTCTCATTATTACAAGTAGATTTATAATTGGGCACGCATGCCCATAAATATACATCAGATAATAATAAGAAACCTTGAACCAGTCAAGGGGAGTATAATACAGGAGGGAGATAGAATGTACAACCCAGATTAATAAGAGAGAGAGAAGGAGGCACGCAGGCCCCATTAATCACATCACATAAAATCATTCACCATAAAGAGCATCATCACATGATTTCTAAGTCCATGATCATCCATCCACACACAAGATACATCACATGCATCTTACAGTAATTATCACATAATTACAGCGAGATATAACGATAATTTCAAAATATAATAATTAATTTTAAAATCACGCATTTGAAATATGCAACTAAACAATTTAGTTAAAACAAATAAGTCTAAACAACTTTAGACCACTGACATTCACATTCTTTGCATGGGCTCAATAATAATATTCAGTTAATTAACCTCATAAGAATCACATTCTTATAGTAATTAACTTTAGTTAATTAGATAATAAGAAATACTTAAAACCATTTTAAAATTTTTAATAACTAATTAACCAGGGGCCAAATAATGAAAAATAAATAAATAAGTTAGTAAAATAATTTTAGAACTCATTAAAATATTTTTTCAGAATTTTCCTATTTTTTTTTGAATTTATGTGCATTTTAAACATTTTAAAACGCAAAAAAAACAAAAAAATAAGGGGGGTGGCCTTAACGGGTTCGGATCCGGCGCGGGCCGATCCGACCCGCGGGGGGCGTCTCCCTCGCCCGAACACGGTGCGGCTAGGGTTGAAACCCTAGCCGCGCCGCCGTCGAACCAGCTAGGGAGGAGCCCCTGCTGGCCCTTCCGCCACCACTACCGGCCCTGGTCGGCTACGCCGCCGCCATTGCCGTCCAGTCCACCGGTCGCCACCAGCCTCACGACGAGGAGAAGCCGTGTCCGCCGGAGAGTGCCGCGATGGCACCTCCATCGGCTTCCCACGCCCCGGACACCGCCGAACCGCCGTGGCTCATCGTGGAGGACGATCGCCGGCCCTGCCAGCCCCATGGGCACGAGCAATCGGAGTTTTCCGGCCTGAAAACGGCCTCCAGCTCATGCCGCGAACGGCGACTATGACGGCACAAACGGGGTCGATCCGACCTCGCCGGTGGGTCAATCACCGCATACAAATATGCGTTTTGCTCCTCTTGATCCCGGGAACAATTCCCTGGCATCAATCGGCCGATGCTCAGCCCATGAGCGACCCAATCGAGCGACGAACAAAGAGTCCCATGCATGAACGAGAACGATGAAAAATAATAAAATAATGCCGATTTTGATCAAAGTAGCAACCTGGCTCTGATACCACTGTAAGGTTCCGACCAGAATGCGCAGCGGAAATCATCGAAACCTTAGATTGCATATCATTACCGGTTTTTCAAAATCGAACAAGATCGGTAAATCCCGCAGTGTGAAGAACGATTCTTTACCTTTGCGGGGTTGAGAATCTCCCAAAACCTCGAAGATGAACGAGAGGAAGATCTCGGAGTCGCAAGCCGTTCAAGCGTCCGGCCTTTAGACGTATCCACACGAGCAGTGGAAGCAGACGTGATCTCCTCCACGACCTCCACGCGCCGACCCGATCTCAACACAACCATCCACCGTGGAGGAAGGAGAGAGAAGGAGGGGGGCGCCCCTTGGAGAGAGAGAGAGAGGAGAGAGGGCGGCCAGGGTTTCAACCTTGTAGCTTGGCCAGGGTTTCTCCCAACAACATATATTTATAGACCTTTGGCGTTTTTCACAAAAACCCAATAATAGTCTATAAAGTCCACCCATCCCGGTCTGTCCAATATTCTATTGTGTGTGACCCTCTAGGTCTAATAGTCTGTTTGGTTTTCTAACCCATTAAGTAAAGAACTCCTTCTTAACTTAATTAATTCTATCCATTAACTCTTAATGGAATTAGTGGGCTTTCCGATCATGAAAAGCACCAAGCAATGCTTCGTGATCCCAAATGACATTGGGGATAAGAAACCCACTCTGGATCCTTTTCGTCTATAGATTCCACACAACTATAGATCCTCATTCATCCAATGCCCCACCAGGACTAGGGTATGGTCAAACTGTCAAACCCTATAGAGTCCTGGCTCAACTAAATCCTGTACTCTAAACAGGTTCATTAGAAAAACTCCTTTTTCACAATGAACTCCCATACCCTGTCCAGGGATTTTCCTGAGTACAGATCCGTAGGACATTCTCTCTCATATATCATACTGAGAGTGAACGATCCCATGTTGTCAAACTAATTACCTTCGCACGAGTTCCACTGAGTCCGAATAACTAACTGTACAAGACCACTTAACAGATGTCCATAACTCAGTAATCAAATACTCAACATCCCTTATGCAAGACATCTTTAGTGACTCAGGTCCAAGATCCAACTGTGCTACTGAGACATAGAATACCCTGATTGACAGTCAATATGATTAACAATCGGAGATTCTAGATCGGGTCAGTTCAGTGAACTCATTCCACTAATGAGCACCCACACACGTACTTCAGTGTCTCCACATTGATGACTATGAGAACCATCACAGCCATCACATGAGTAAGTATCATGTGTGCCAGTCTATCCGGATCTTCAATGTCCCTTCTTAAAGATCCTATGACTGGGAACATTTAGAACATGTGCATCCAGATGACTGATCTCATTATGATCCAGCCATCATCGCACAGGTTCAGGGACTTCATCACATTCGAATCATTAACACAAATTAAATGCAATGAATAAATGTCATTAATATAAATATAAATAAAATATTACAAGAAATGACGCCATCACATCTCATGTGATTGGCTTGTAGGGCATACATTTCTATCATATTTATCCGCTAAATTTCACAAATATCCTATTTTAAGTTTCTAGAATGTGGGACAAACCTTGTGGGCTTGGTTTTGGGCCATTTTGGTCTTATTTAAAAGGCCAGGTTAATTAATAAATACTGGGCCTTATTATTTGGTTTTAAATTAACCCAAATTCTTTTAATAATCCATTTATCTCTAGAAAATCTTAGAAATTCTAAATAAATTCTAAAAAATTTTAAAATATCATATACAAACTTTTGGGGTATTACACCTTTCCCCACTTAAGAGAATTTTGTCCCTAAATTCTAATACATAGGCTTTTAAGGGAGAGTGTACTTACATTCAAATAGATCGGGAAATCTCTTACGCATGGCTTCCTCCGTCTCCCATGTTGCTTCATGTGGGCAAGATTTGGTCCACTAGAGTTTGATCATGGGAATGGTTTTATTCCGAAGTTGATGTACCTCTTGTTCAATTATTTTGATTGGCTTTAGCTCGTACGTCAAATCCTTTTGGATCTCCAGATTATCATAAGTGATAACATGGAACGGATCGTAGACTTATTTCTTTAACATAGAGACATGGAATACATCATGAACTCCTGCCAATTGTGAAGGTAATGCTAGACGATAAGCCACCTCTCCCACTCTTTCAAGAATTTTAAAAGGGCCAATGAATCTTGGTGTAAACTTACCTTTGATGCCGAACCTTCGAATACCTCGACCCAGAGAGACCTTGAGGAATACATGGTCACCTACTTGGAATTCTAGGTCACGTCTTCGATTATTAGCATATGATTTCTGTCTATCTTGGGCCATCTTGAGTTTTTCTCGAATTAGCTTAACTTTCTTCGTAGTATCCCTTATCAATTCTAGACCTAGAAGTTGTCTTTCTCCAACTTCACTCCAGTAGATAGGTGAGCGACAGCTTCTGTAATACCCTGGATTCTTATCGGATCTTTCGGATTCTTATCGGAGAGTTTCGGATCGCTTTGTGGGTCCTGAGTTGTATTTTATGATCCGCATGGGTTTTTCTCTCGTATAAGTTACAGAATCCCGTGGTGAGTTTATTTCTCAGTTCATCGACTCGATGACATTACAGTTGCGATGTACTCATTGAGAGGATCGTTTCGACTATTTTTTTCATATTTTTCTGAATTAGTCCATTTTCGGGCCAAAAATCAGAATTTACGAAAATTAGGAAAATTCCTAATTTCTTTTCCATTTTATTATTTTCTCTCCTTCCTCTCTCCTCATTCGCGCATGTCCCTCTCTCTCATGTTCTCTCCCTTCTCGCCCTCTCTGCTCCGGCTGCAGACGGAGGAGGTCCGTGGGTGAGGTGGCGACGGCGTGGAGCTGTTATGGTGCACGATGGTGTGAGGATCGGAGCGTGGTGGGCGCGATCCCGATCGGTGGATTCAAAGCCGACGAACGGGCTCGTGAGATGGATTTCAGCACTGTTTAGTCGCTTCGGTGCTCAGAATCGTCGGTGGAGGTAGGGAGATGGATCATCTACTTCTCCTTTGCATTCCCTCACAGTTTCATGCCGAACGGTGTGCGTACGAGTGGGTTTCGTTCAGTTTCGGGAAAAGCATGCTCGGGGGGTGTGCGTCGGGTTCGTCAGAAAACGGTGACGATTTTTGAATAGATTAGTTTAATTGTGACCCCTAGCATGTTAGCGTTCCAGATCCGCTATTTTTATCGCGATTGGTTGTCATTTGGGGCCGGTACAAGTCCGGGAACCCCGATGACCCAATTAGGGTCGATTCGTTGGAATCACCCGTTTCTTGTGATTGAGCTGTTGCATGTGCCCCTTCCGGCCTGTGTAAGGTTAATTTTGTTGATTAGAAGTGTTTCCCCTACGTTTAGATGCGAATGGGGCATGGAACGGCCGGATCTGGCCCTTTCCATGGTTTTCCCGCCGTATCGTACTAGCGGTCGTTTCAGAGACCGTCTCTTGTCTCTGGCGGCCAAATGATAGACCACCACACGCCGTGGTGTGTCGATTAGTTCAGGTCGGTTTAGGCTAGCGGCCTAAACTTAGACCACCTCTTACTTCTGGCGGCCCTATAGTGGTGCACCAAGCTCAGTCGTTTCTCACAGTTAGCGTAAGTCGGTTCGAGTCTTAGCGGTTGTACGATCCACCACTATTTGCTCTAGCGGCCCTTTCTTAGACCGCTATGGGTCGTTGACGTTAGTCAATGGGTTAAGTTGGTTTGGGCTGACGGCCCAAGCTTTGACCGCCAACGTGGTGTAGCGCTCCTTCCTTAGACCGCTACGGTGTGTTTGATCGGGTCAAGATTCTAAGTCGGTTGGCCTTGGCGACCCAACCTTCGAGCATTTCTTCCTTGTAGCGCGCCCTTCTTAGGCCGCTACAGTCTGTTTGTCTTAGGCCAATGTTTTAGGGCGGTTAGTGTGGCGGTTCATTCTTAGACCGCCTTATGCCGTGTAGCACGTCTATATTAGACCGCTACGGTGGTTTGACTGAATAGGTCAGTTCAGGGTTGACTGGGTTTAGTGGCCTAATCCTTGACCGCTACAGTCCCCTAGCGGCGCATTCTATGACCGCCAGCGTATGTTCTTCTACTTATCTTCTGCATGTCATTTTCCGATGTGTTGGTTTCCAAGTACCTCGGCTTGACCTCGTGGTTTGCCCATTGTCTCGTGGACATCTTTTGATGCCCTATGAGGGCTATAACCATGTTATGAGATAGCCAAGCGTACCCTACTGTTGGCTAGGTTTCTGTACTGCTTCAGAGTCGTTGTTAGGTTCTGGTCAACCCGGTGAGACCCAGTGGTTGACAGGTGACCTTGTGTGTGTCTCGATAGCTCGAGACAGTGGTTTTGGACGCCTTGAGGTACTGTCTTATCTCGGTTTGTGTGTCCGGGTGCGTTGAGGGTCTTGATGCTCCCTCAGGTCTCAGTGAGTCATTTTATACGGTTGTGTGGATCTGATGATCCAATGTCGTGTTCCTCGGCTTAGGATTAGGCTGATTGGAGACTTGTCACCACCGTTGTGCGACGATCTTGACTCCGAGTCATGAGACTCAAGGATCATTGTGTCAGCAAGTCTAGTTACCTTGTCCTGAGTCTGTTGGTAGTTTTGTGTACTGCCTTGGTGCTTCGCAGTACGTGTAGCAGTGCTTGCTTAGCCTGTTTGTACTTCAGGACTCGTGTTTCAGAGCCTCTATGTCTAGTGAGCCTCCACTAGTCGTAGCCTGACGACCTCGAGTGTCGGCCCACCCGGGAGTGGTAGTGAGGGCAGTTCCCGACTTAAACGGTTTTTAGGCTAGTTTCCGTGGGCTCCCTTGCCTTGCAGTAAGTAGCGTCGTGCTGGGAGAGAAAACTAGCTAGAGGCCTAGATCAAGGCATTGAGCTTGTGTGTGGACACGTGGTCAGGGGCATTTTGGACGAACGCTGACGGGCGTGACCCTGACTAGTCACTCGTTACTGTAGTTCATGTTCTGGTTCTGTGAGTATCTAGTCTCCGTCGTTCTCGGCGTCCGTAGGGAGATACTTGAGGCGCAGTGTAAGATGTCAGTGGATGCATCTGGCCGTTCTTCTAGTGAGGAGGTGCTTCCGTCACGTGACACGTGACTCCCGGGTTTCTCGTTCTTCATGTCGTGACCTCTTCCGGGGTGGTCTGTTCTTGACTTTACCCGAGGTCGGCTCTGCGTAGCGTGCACGGCAATCCAATCGTGTATGCTTCGGTGTCTGTGTCTATCTAGGTCTTTTCTAGGACTTTTGCCTGGTTTCGTGGGCTTTAGCCTTTGGGCTAATGGTTGGCTGACGGATCGGTAACCCCTGACTTTGTGAGATCAGGGTTCGCCCTTCTGTCGCTGTTTGGAGTAGCTTAGGGAGCCGTGCTTTACTCGGTAGCGTGTTCTCGTTCCTTACGGATTTGCTTTTCCCTTTTCTTTTAGCTGCTCTACTCCTGCTGTTTACGGCTTTCTTTTACAACTTTCTAGTTGTAGTCTAGCTTTTCCTGTTTTACTACTTCTGCTGTTTTAGCTGTTCCTCTGTGTTACTGCGTGTTTTTCAATGGGGATCCGTGTGACCCCTACTGAGCCAGTGACACGAGGCTCACTCCTGCTTTTCAGGTGTGGCGCTCTTCTTCCTTCGCGGTTCCTGGTGTGGCGTGCTCGTAGTTGCCAGCGGTACCTGCGTCGGGCTTCCCCCGACCTCAGTGTACATTTTTCTTTCTGTTGGACTGTACTTGTCTTTCCTTTGGACTGGACTCTAGTATAATTGTTAATCTAAACTGTTAAGTAAAAATTAATTTTATTTCTGCTACTTTAGTAAACCTGATTAATGAAATATTAGTGCTTACTGTTATATCTACGACTTCAATGTACTACACAATAATCCTTTTATCCCTTCGGAGCTTTTATCGCTCTTGGGAGGCTTCACGGGTTCCAAGTGGTATCGGGTCTACTCGATAGTCCTATCGGGTATATCCGATATCCAGAGTCTGGGTCGTCACAGTTGGTATCAGAGCGTTGTTGTGTGAAGTACATGGGAATCCGAGATATTACAGTGTCCAGAGTCCTGAAAGTCCAGTACAGTCTTTCGCTGGCTTAGGTTTCGCGATTCCTTGTCACTTTGTTTCCGTGTGTTATCTTGTGCGTGCTGTGTTAGCACTATGCGAGATGGTTTTGCTCTCGTCAGAATGTGACGGGACGCTCTTTTTCGTCGTGGTGTTTGTCTCAATCATGCTGTACTTGGCAGAGTTCGCCGATAGGCTTGAATCTGCAGTACATTGTTCGAGATTTCTCCGTGGTTTGTTCTGGTGGCTGGTGACTTTTCGAGTTGGTGTGTTGGCCGTACACGTTCTTACGTTGTTTTGGTCGTCCTAGCTTAAGGCTGTGCAGCTCCTGAGGTGTTTCGCTTCTGTTGAAGTGGTTGCTTTGTTGTCTCGATTGAGAAGATGCTCAAGCGAACCTATGATTTCCCTTCCTGGTGAGCTACTGTTAGTGAGCTTGATGCTTCTTATCCTGTTTGGTGGAGTCTTTTCGAGGTAAGCCTTAGAATTGCTGTCTTAGTGAGACCTTTGTCCTGTGTCTGCTTAAGTGTGGACAGTATTTTTTCTGAGCCTGATCTGCCTCTTTGTTCTACGGTTGCTTGGCTTTGGACCTAATCTTTGTGTTGAGAGCCGTTGTGCACCATGTTTTGTCGTGCCGTGTCTAGCGGCCGATGTGTTGTGAAGGCTCATTCATTATTTCAGGATGTAATGGTAAGCTGAGATTAGCCTTTCTTTGTGCTTTGTGCTGAAGCTGGTACTCTTCTTGATGTTCACTTATGCGACTTGTGATCGGTTGTTAGTAGGATCAGTACTCGTGGCGTGTTATATTGTGATTTTTATGAATTATGATAGTGCCGAGTGTGTGCTGAGATGCGGATACCGAGGTATTTCGGATGCATGTGTGCGTTATATGAGTGCACAGCGGAAGCGTGTGGGCTGATAACCCACGGGTCGAGGATCGTTTGTTGTAAGATTCTGGCCAGTCGAGAGAATTGTTCTTCTCGATGTAACTTCATCTTGGCTTCGTGTGCCTTGATGTTGTCTGTTGCCGTGCCATTGTTCTTGGAGGCATTATGGTGTTGGCACTGGTAGTTGTAAGTATTGAGGAATCTGTCGGCATTTCTGCTGGTTGAATACCCTCTGCTCTACAATTCTTTCCTGGGTGTTGTGTTCTCGGGATGTGATCGTGGTCCTTGAGATTCGTTTCCCAAGACCGTTGTCCTTCTTGTTGTCGTGGGTCTTTCCTTGGTAAGCTGCTCGATGCATGGCTAGTCCTTTGTAGTCGTGTGTTCAGATGTGATTGTGCCTTGATGTGACTCAGCTTGCAGTGGTGTTCCGTGGTTCTGTGTTCAGTATGGAGCTGGGATCCTGCAAGTGCTACTGTTATCTTTGTTATCGTTTTGTCGTTGTTTCCCTGTGATTCTGTCTTAGCATCGTGTGGACCGTGATCTTATCAGTTAGCTGTGTTGTACTCTTCTTCCCTGGTAGAGTTAGCATGTGACTCGGATCAGATGTAACGTCTGAGTGAGGACTGACTTGATTGTGCTTGTGGTCCGGTGCTGTCGTTGGCATCCTGTGTGCCAGGCTTTCGTTGTTGCCCTTAGCACTGGAGCCGATGATGTTGAGCTGTCAGCTGAGAGGACTATGCTTCCTGGTTTAAGTTGATGCTTGCTATGTCTGTCGTTTTGTGTTATCGGTTGCTATTATCGTGGCATGGGTCGTGTCTCCTTTCCCTGTGGGACGGAAGCGACGTTGCCTTGTTTCGGAGGTGTCAGGCTTGTGTTCACTCGTGTATTATGCTCGTCCTTTGGATCGAGTTGCCTTGAGATCCAGAGCGTGTGCTTGTGATTATGGTCTGACAGTGTTCCTCTGAATTGTGTTTTTCGAGATTCATGCTGTTTCAAGTTGTGTGTTGGGTTTGTTCTTCCCTGCTTCTTCTTGCTAGCTCCTTAAATTTCAAGGACAGAATTTCTTGAAGGAGGGGAGGCTGTAATACCCTTGATTCTTATCGGATCTTTCGGATCCTTATCGGGAAGTTTCAGATTGCTTTTGTGGGTCCTGAGTTGTGTTTTATGATCCGCGTGGGTTTTTCTCTCGTACAAGTTACGGAATCCCGTGGTGAGTTTATTTCTCAGTTCATCGACTCGAGGACGCTACAGTTACGATGTACTCGTTGAGAGGATCGTTTCAACTATTTTTTCATATTTTTTTGAATTAGTCCATTTTCGGGCCAAAAATCAGAATTTACGGAAATTAAGAAAATTCCTAATTTCTTTTTCTTTTTTATTCTTTTCTCTCCTTCCTCTCTCCTCATATTTGTGTGCGCGTCCCTCTCTCTCCCATTCTCTCCCTTCTCGCCCTCTCTGCTCCGGCTGTAGACGGAGGAGGTCCGTGGGTGAGGTGGCGACAGCGTGGAACTGATGTGGTGCGCGATGGTGCGAGGATCGGAGCGTGGTGGGCGCGATCCCGATTGGTGGATTCAAAGCCGACGAATGGGCTCGTGGGATGGATTTCGGTGCGGTTTAGTCGCTTCGGCGCTCGGAATCATCGGTGGAGGTAGGGAGACGGATCATCTACTTCTCCTCTGCATTCCCTCGTAGTTTCACGCCGAACGGTGTGCATACGAGTGGGTTTCGTTCAGTTTCGTGAAAAGTATGCTCGAGGGGTGTGCGTTGGGTTCATCGAAAAATGGCGACGATTTTTGACTAGATTAGTTTCATTGTGACCCCCAGCATGTAAGCGTTCCAGATCCGCTGTTTTTATCGCGATTCGTCGTCATTTGGGGCCGGTACAAGTCCGGGAACCACGGTGACCCAATTAGGGTCGATTCGTTGGAATCGCCTGTTTCTTGTGATTGAGCTGTTGCATGTGCCCCTTCCGGCCTGTGGAAGGTTAATTTCATCGATTAGGATTGTTTCCTCTACGTTTAGACGTGAATGGGGCGTGGAACGGCCAGATCCGTCCCTTCCCATGGTTTTCCCACTGTATCGTACTAGCGGTCGTTTCAGAGACCGTCTCTTATCTCTGGCGGCCCAACGATAGACCGCCACACGCCGTGGAGTGTCGATTAGTTCAGGTCAGTTTATGCTGGCGGCCTAAACTTAGACCGCCTCTGGCTTCTGGCGGCCCTATAGTGGTGAGCCAAGCTCAGTCATTTCTCGGAATTAGCGTAAGTCGATTCGAGTCTTAGCGGTTGTACGATCCATCGCTATTTGCTCTAGCGGCCCTTTCTTAGACCGCTATGGGTCATTGACATTAGTCAATGAGTTAAGTCGGTTTGGGCTGACGGCCCAAGCTTTGACCGCCAACGTGCTGTAGCGCTCCTTCCTTAGACCGCTACGGTGTGTTTGACCGGGTCAAGATTCTAAGTCGGTTGGCCTTGGCGGCCCAACCTTCGAGCGTTTCTTCCTTGTAGAGCGCCCTTCTTAGGCCGCTACAGTCTGTTTGTCTTAGGTCAATGTTTTAGGGCGGTTAGTGTGGCGGTTCATTCTTAGACCGCCTTATGCCGTGTAGCACGTCTATATTAGACCGCTACGGTGGTTTGACTGAATAGGTCAGTTCAGGGTTGACTGGGTTTAGTGGCCTAATCCTTGACCGCTACAGTCCCCTAGCGGCCCATTCTATGACCGCCAGCGTATGTTCCTCTACTTATCTTTTGCGTGTCATTTTCCGATGTGTTGGTTTCCAAGTACCTTGGCTTGACCTCGTGGTTTGCCCATTGTCTCGTGGACGTCTTTTGATGTCCTATGAGGGCTATAGCCATGTTATGAGATAGCCATGCGTACCCTACTGTTGGCTAGGTTTCTGTACTGCTTCAGAGTCGTTGTTAGGTTCTGGTCAACCCGGTGAGACCCAGTGGTTGACAGGTGACCTTGTGTGTGTCTCGATAGCTCGAGACAGTGGTTCTGGATGCCTTGAGGTACTGTCCTACCTCGATTTATGTGCCCGAGTGCGTTGAGGGTCTTGATGCTCCCTCAGGTCTCCGTGAGTCGTTTTATATGGTTGTGTGGATCTGATGATCGAGTGTCGTGTTCCTCGGCTTAGGATTAGGCTGATTGGCGGCTTGTCACCGCCGTTGTGCGACGATCTTGACTCCGAGTCATGAGACTCAAGGATCGTTGTGTCAGCAAGTCTAGTGGCTCTGTCCTGAGTCTATTGGCAGTTTGATGTACTGCCTTGGTGCTTCGCAGTACGTGTGGCAGTGCTTGCTTAGCCTGTCTGTACTTCAGCACTCGTGTTTCAGAGTCTCTGTGTCTAGTGAGCTTCCACTAGTCGTAGCCTGCCGACCTCGAGTGTCGGCCCACCCGAGAGTGGTGGTGAGGGCAGTTCCCGACTCAGACGGTTTGTAGGCTAGTTTCTGTGGGCTCCCTTGCCTTGCAGTAGCGTCGTGCTGGGGGAGAAAACTAGCTAGAGGCCTGGCTCAAGGCATTGAGCTTGTGTGTGCGTGGTTAGGGGCGTTTTGGACGAACGCCGACGGGCATGACCCTGACTAGTCACTCGTTACTGTAGTTCATGTTCTGGTTCTGTGAGTATCTCAGTCTCCGTCGTTGTCGGCGTCCGTAGGGAGATACTTTAGGCGCAGTGTAAGACGTCAGTGGACGCATCTGGCCGTTCTTCTAGTGAGGAGGTGCTTCCGTCACGTGACACGTGACTCCCGGGTTTCTCGTTCTTCATGTCGTGACCTCTTCTGGGGTGGTCTGTTCTTGACTTTACCTAAGGTCGGCTCTGCGTAGCGTGCACGGCAATCCAGTCGTGTATGCTTCGGTGTCTGTGTCTATCTAGGTCTTTTCTAGGGCTTTTGGCTGGTTTCATGGGCTTTAGCCTTTGGGGTAATGGTTGGCTGACGGATCGGTAACTCCTGACTTTGTGAGATCAGGGTTCGCCCTTCTGTCGCTGTTTGGAGTAGCTTAGAGAGTCGTACTTTACTCGGTAGCCGTGTTCTCGTTCCTTATGGCTTTGCTTTTCCCTTTTCTTTTAGCTGCTCTACTCCTGCTATTTATGGCTTTCTTTTACAGCTTTCTAGTCGTAGTCTAGCTTTTCCTGCTTTACTACTACTACTGTTTTAGCTGTTGTTTCGTGTTACTGCGTGTTTTTCAGTGGGGATCTGTATGACCCCTACTGAGCCAGTGACACGAGGCTCATCCCTACTTTTTAGGTGTGGCGCTCTTCTTCCTTCGCGGTTCCTGGTGTGGCGTGCTCGTAGTTGCCAGCGATACCTGCGTCGGGCTTCCCCCGACCTCAGTGTATGTTTTTCTTTCTGTTAGACTGTACTTGTCTTTCCTTTGGACTGGACTCTGGTATAATTGTTAATCTAAACTGTTAAGTAATAAGTAATTTTATTTCTGCTACTTTAGCAAACATAATTAATGAAATATTAGTGCTTACTATTATATCTGCGACTTCAATGTACTACACAACAATCTTTTTATCCCTTCGGAGCTTTTATCACTCTTGGGAGGCTTCACGGGTTCCAAGTGGTATCGGGTTTACTCGATAGTCCTATCGGGTATATCCGATATCCGGAGTCCGGGTCCTCACAGCTTCTCCCATATAGTGCCTCAAATGGTGCCATTTGAATGCTAGTTTGATAACTATTATTGTAGTCAAATTCCACTAGAGGTAAATGGTCGTGCCAGCTTCCACCGAAGTCTATAACAGAAGCTCTTAGCATATCTTCTACCACTTGATTGATTCTTTCAGTTTGTCCATCAGTTTGCGAATGAAACGCAGTGCTAAAATTCAATCGGGTCCCCAAAGAATATTGCAGACCCTTCCAGAATTGTAAAGTAAATCGAGGGTCTCGATCAGAAATAATGGTGATAGGGACACCATGCAATTTAACAATCTCCCTTATGTATAAAGCAGCCAAGATATCCACAGACCATCAGCTTTTAATAGGTAAAAAGTGAGTCGATTTTGTTAGACGGTCTATGATCACCCATATTCCATCATGTCCACATCTTGATTTAGGCAGTCCCATGATAAAGTCCATCCCTATACTCTCCCATTTCCATTCTGGAATTTCTAAGGGATGTAGTTTTCCAGTAGGCCTTTCGTGTTCCACCTTAATCTGTTGACAAGTGAGGCAACGTGACATATAGTCTGCTACTTCCCTTTTCATATTGGGCCACCAATAATTCCTTTTGAGATCTTGATACATCTTGGTAGCACCAGGATGAACAGTATACTTAGATTTGTGAGCTTCTTCTAAGATCACTTTCTTAGTATCAACATGGTCTGGAATACAATTACGACCTCAAAATAATAACCTCCCGTCATTTGCAATAGAGAAATCCGGTCGTTGTTCCATATCAGCCTTAATCTCCACTAGCACAGGGTCATTCTCTTGTAACTTTACTAGATCTTCAATCAATGTAGGTTGTGTCCGGATATTGACTATAAAACAATATTCTTTCTCCATATCAACGTCTACGTTCAATTGAGAAAATTTAGAAATAAGATTTGTCATACCTTTCAAACTTGATAGCTTCCCCCATTGATTTTCTGCTGAGCGCATCGGCAACAGCATTTGCCTTGCCAGGATGGTATTGAATCACAAAATCAAAGTCCTTGAGATATTCCAGCCATAGCCTTTGCCTCATATTCAACTCCTTTTGAGAAAAGAGATATTTCAGGCTCTTATGAACTGAATATACAGTAAATTTCTCCCCATAAAGATAATGATGCCAGATTTTTAAGGCGAATATGACTGCAGCCAGCTCCAGGTCATGAACAGGGTAATTCTCCTCATGTCGCTTTAATTGTCTTGAAGCGTAGCAAATCACCTTGCTATTTTGTATGAGTACGCACCCTAGACCAATGCCGGATGCATCAGTGTAAACTTCAAATCCGCCACCTTCAACAGGCAATGTCAGTACAGGTGCCATGGTCAGATGTTTCTTAAGAGCCAAGAAGTTCACTTCACATTCCTTTGTTCACTCGAAAGGAATTTCCTTCCTAGTGAGTCTTGTTAAATGAGCGGCAATCTTGGAGAAATCCTTGATAAATCGCCTATAGTAACCAGCCAGCCCAATGAAACTCCAAACTTCAGATACGGTATTCGGTCGGCTCCAGTTCACACAATGAGCCATTGAGAATTCAAGGTACCTGAAAAAAGAGAACCTTTAGTTATTTTCCTTAGAATCGGGAAGATTTACCCTAAGATAATTTCTATATAACTATCTCATCCCGGTTTCTACCCAATTCTCACATGGGTTCGGAATTCGTTCCTACTTCATAGGTACGGGTCCTTAAACCTTGGACTTAGCCTATGACGTGTCATTTTCCTAGGACTTTCTTAAACCTAGACTCTGATACCACTCTAACTGTCACGTCCTGAGCTTTTAATACAGCGGAAGGAATATCGGGAACGTGAACAGCCGGCAGGGTAAGCCTCTCGCAAGCAAGAAATCAAAGCGCAAGACAATCACACAAAAGTAATTGCACAAGTATACTTTTCAAAATTCTAACTTTATTCCATACTAATAACCATAAAGTACATTAGATTCCTGACTTTAAACATCCTTACATCATAGACTGAAGAAAATAGAAAATTACAATAGGACTCAACTAGACACTTGACAACTAGGTCTTCTCTCGATCCATTTGACCTTCAATCACTCTCGGACCCGCTACTTGTATATTCTGAATCCGATCCATCCGTATTTTCTGGAAAATTGAGAAAGTAGGTATGAGCACACTTGCCCAGTAGGTATATTCGCATCAACATGAAGGCAATATTTAAATGATTAATGTCTTAGCACTAGATCTTAAGGTAAAAAAAGAACGCGATAAACAAGCGATATAAACCAAGATAACCAAGAATACAGAATCATGAAATAACTGAGCAAGTAGACGTGAGTAAGTATAGACCATGAACAAGTAAGATTAATCACGTAGAAATAAATTTGGCCTTTTCATGAACAAGAATGTACGAGTAAGAATCTAGAAAGTACTTTACACAACCTTGTAAAGGCTATGTACTAAAAAGTCATTAACAAGCACATAATTTTCATAACGAGCCTCGTGGTTTTTCACTCATTTATAAGAGAAAGTACTCCCAGTGTAATGCGACGCCAGTATCATCGTACCCCATGGCTTATAGCACGTTTCCGACAATCCGTCGAGAGGACTAGCATGGAGCCCTTGGACACAATCCGTGCTCGATCTTGCATCTTCAAGTTATAAATCCAGCTACTTCCACGAGATATAACAGTAATTTCGCCAATAATTCAATTCCAATAATGAGTTTCATGACCAAGTAACCAAGGTATAGAATGTACCAAGATTGATATGAGATATCAAAGAAGAATTAAAAGAATATTATACTCCGTCGGCATTCCGGCAGCATAACAGTATTTTCATTAAGTTTCATATCTTAACATTAACTTGTTAAACATATGTTGAGACACCAGATAATCCTAAGACCATCTAGGAGCTCCAAAAAACCAACCCCAAAGGTCAAACCTCGGGTTAGACAGGTTCAGAGATAAAGCGAACATTTACTGGACCGTTTCATGAATCAGGTGGTCAAGTCTAGACCGTTAGGAAGAACTATGCGGTCGAGTCAGGATCGATTGTGACGAGTCAGAGCCAGAACAAAGAAAGCTGGACTCAGAGAGACATGCGGTCATAGGATGCTCGTTTTCCAAAATAAGCGGTCACTTGCCAACCGTTAGGTAACCCTTAGCGGTCACCATGAAGACCATTTGTAACTTAGATTCCAGAAAACATTGATGATGTAAGTGCTTTCTAGACAATTTGGGTTATAAATGGTACAACCAGCTCGGCGTCCTAGTGGGAATCCTAGGCTCGCGGAGTCTTACGGAGGCCTTGAAACATAATCCCTTAGTCTGATAGAAGGAATATCCAGCGGAGAGGTTCATAAGTCCAAGAAAGTGTGCCTATAAGTGCAAAGTGTAACTAATGGTCACATACCGGAGTATATGCCATGTACTTAAGAAAATGACTCAAGAGATAAGAGTGAAATAGTGAAACATACGGACAAAACACCATATGTACTATGTACACAACATAGAAACCATTTAATTACAAAATTATAATAATTTGGCATGAAATTACATGACAATGAAAAATAATGATTGAAATCATGCTCATGTTAAAACAGGGTATTTAACAGGAAATCAACACCATTTTTAGTGAAAAATATCATAATTATAGGGTTTTTAATATGTAAAATTCAACTAAGTTCGCAGAACCAAATAGCGGTCGTGACATGGCCGCATGGGTTATAAATGGTCTCTCGATAGACCGCTATTTTATAAGGCGGTTAGGTTATGGACCGTTTCTGTCTGATAGACAGAAGCTGTAAAATAGTGAAATAAAACGTTAACCTAGGGCATGTTATGCATGGAAACGTTATAAAACAGATAGTAAAATATGCTAGAAGAAAATTAGGCCATGATCATGCATATGAGAAAGTGAATTAAACAAGAATTCCATCTTAATTGCATTAAGGCTAAGTCTAAGCATAAAAAAATGAACTAGTTTGCGGAGTCTCAATAAAACATTAAATTCTCCACGTACAATGCGTGAAATCGACTAAGAATTGAGGGCTTTTATTCCTAACGACATGTTTAAGCCATTCATGAGATAACCTACCTTTGGACTAGGCTTTAATCGTCGAATTTAAGATTGGAACTTGACCCTATTTTCTGCTCGTCCTGAACTAGAACAACAGCTTCGTGACCTTTTATCTCTTGATCCTCTTCACCTATGACCATGAAATTTTGAGGGTAAGAAGGTGGTACTAAAAGGAACAATTTGTTCTAAAGAACCCCTATCTAATTACCTCGTTTAGGGCTTCTATTTGACCGATCAATCTGGGTCCGTTGTACAATTTCCTGAGATTCTTGTACTGAACCAGCGACTTTGCAAGCTTCTATCTTCCTGATGGCTTGGTCTCCTAAGATGAAAGTTGGAGGGTAGATAGACCTTACTATTATAAACAAATTCTTCTAAAGAACATATCTCTAATTCGGCCACTTTACCTTAGTTCCACGCGAGTCAAAAGTAAGGGTCGCGCAGGTTGGTTCTGGGGTCTATTTATAGGGTTAGCTAGGGTTTCCATGGATTAGAATGAACATAGAGTCCTAATTAGGGTTTCAATTCGATCCCTAAACCTTCTAGACTCATCTATCTAAGAGATAGCATCGATCCTAGGCGATTTGGATGCCAAAGTTTCCATCTTTTCATGCCTTCTTCCATTCACGGAATCTGCAGATAGTAGCGGTCTAGTCTAGACCGTTTTCAATCCCCAAGCGATCGCCCGATAGACTGTTTTTGGCTTTGGGCGTCGAGTTTGAATCATTTCAAACTCTTTGTCATATATCCATTGATTTATCCATTAATTAGTATATTTATCTCATAAATTTCGCAAATATCCTATCTTAAGTTTCTAGAATGTTGGCCAAACCTTGTGGGCTTGGTTTTGGGCCATTTTGGTCTTATTTAAAAGGCCAAGTTAATTAATAAATATTGGGCCTTATTATTTGGTTTTAACTTAAACCAAATTCTTTTAATAATCCATTTATCTCCAGAAAATCTTAGAAAATGTAAATAAATTCTAAAAAATTCTAAAATATCATATACAAAATTTTGAAGTATTACAAGTTTTATCATGAAAAAAAAATTGTTGCATGAATGAAATTTGAATTTCCTTGAGAAATTTCTTCCCCCAAGGAGTGGACTCTCCTTCTCTCTCTCTCTCTCTAAAAGGGGCGCACCCTTTCTCTCTCTTCCTTCCTTCTCTCTCTAGGTCGACCCCCTCCTCTCTCCTCCCTCCCCTCCACATCATCAACCATCTCAGCCCTAGTTGCCACCTCACTAAGCCACATCACCATTGACCCCTCAAATCCCTCCCACTCTCATTACTACCCCATTAACCCCACAGCCCCCAAGACACCTCTCCACTCTCCAACACAACCCTCCCTCTTCCCAAGCCACCCCTTCCCTTCCCCAACACACCTCTCCAACTCCCAACACATCCCTCTACATCCCCACGGCACCATTGATCACCCACAGTAAACCAAATTCAAATTAAGGAGACTTCCCCCTCCCTTACTCCAACATGCGCCCCCCTTCTCTCCCTCTCCACCCCTGGCGGCACCTGTCCCCTCCACCTGCCAAGGGCAAATGGTTGGATATGGCCTTAAGCTCCCTGATGTGGCACAACCAAGGGGTGCAGCGGAGATGATATGAAGACCCTTGGACCTACCGGTGCAAGCACACTAGTGAAGGTTCATACTCGGTAGCGGCACACTAGCTCATACGGCGCACTTCCCTTTCCCGGGGTGACTCGGGGATGGGACGTCGAGTTCGAGGACCAGATCCTCACTGGGTGGGAGTAAGGGCAAGGTTAAGTGGGGAGTCCACCCTTAGATGTTGAATTTCTCACAACAACGGGCAGACCACACGCCTTGAGTGGGGCGCGGGTAACACTCACGCTCTCTCCCGTGATGGTCACTCAACGCGGCTGGTCAACCGAGAGGGGGCCCTCTCTTCCTCACCGGCGGAGCTTAGATACGATATTGAATTACAGAAGTAACCAGGAAGAGGAGTAGGGGCTCACCTAGCCGGCTCAAAGAAGCCGACTCCGACCGGAGACGAGGCGAGCGGGGAACGTGCGATGCCCCGTACGTGCATCGGTGTGACTTGCTCGGAGGCCTGATGTTACAACACTACACCTTATGCAGGAGGGTGATCGTGGGGTGGAGAAATTAACGTTACAACCAAACACTACCTCCATGCAGGGAGGGGCTTTCAGCCGGCCAAGCGGATGGTGGAAAGGAATGCGATGGCGATGGTCGGATTTTCGGCCTACATAGTCACTGGCACTGGCAGTCTGCTCCGGCACCAGCAACTTGTCGGGGACGAAGCTCCCTGCTCGGATGTCCAATGAAGGTGAGGTCAACGCCGCTGGATACCTGATCATCTTGCGATGCTCCAGAAAGAAGAAAATGTCTGCTCGGGGGTCGGTGGGGGCATGGACGACCGTTCTCGCAGGGTTGCACTGGCGTTGTCCTCTGCTAGCCAGAGGCGGCTTGGTCGAGGCGGTGCTACCAGATAGGTTTCCGGAATGAGCCCGGACCAGATTTTATGGAGAGAGGGACGGTCCTAGCTCGACTCCACCAAGTTTCACCTCGAAAGTCGCCCGTATGTCGGAGTGGTACCTTCTGGTCCCCGGCGGGGTAAAACAGGACGCAGGAGCAGCAGTGCAGGGCTGACTTACAGGTGCTGTATCTCGCAGGCCCGATGTTAGATCAGGCTGTGGCTGGTGTCGATGCTACCAGGGGCGCCACAGGAACACTCCAGAACTAGAATGACTCCGTTCTGAGGTGAGGGGCACCAACAGTGTCCGCCCTCGTGAGGTTGCGCAGTCTGGGTCAACGGCGGGACAGGGGTGCTTTGTCGGGGGAAGTGCTCTCAGCCTCGGTGCCGGTATGTGCCGAAACCAGCCCTGAGTCGAATAGGAGGCTACCGGATCGGTCTCCACCAGAGGGGAGGAGCTGGAGACGTCGGAGAACGAGATGGTGGCGTCTACACTCCGACTGACACAGAGCTCTTGAAGCTGGGGCAAGCAGCTTGCACACATCGGGGAAGAAGACCGGACGGGGGTGCTCCGGTGGCCGAATGGAGTCCTTCTACTTGGAGGTGAAGAAGATCTGCAAAGGAACGCCTCGACCGAAGGCCACGCTCAGAATCTTGGAGGGGAGGGCGTGGGGGCTTCTGCAAGTTGGCTCTGGTTATTCCCGGAGGCAAATTGCGCAGCTGAACAAGAAGTGCTCCTCCGGCCGGCTCTGACTTCGAATGGGGGTGGGTAAGCCCTCGTTGGAAAGCTAGCTCGGAGTATAACTTTTTGATGCTGGGCTGGTAACCAAGAACTACTCAGAGCAGGCGGGGAAGTCACTGCAACCGAATGGAGTATTCTGCTTCTGCAACTATCAGGGTGGCAGTGGGAGATAGTAAGTGAGAATGAGGAGTTGGGGAAGGGGAAAGGGGTGGAAAGGGGGCTGAGGGGCTCTCCCCAACTGACAGGGGATCAGGGGGGCTACGTACCAGGCTTGGAGTGGAGGGAAGAGGCTGGGGGGGCGGAGCTGGTAGGTGGAGGGGACAGGTGCGGCCAGGGGTGGAGAGGGAGAGAAGGGGGGCGCAGGTTGGCGTAGGGGAGGGGGAAGTCTCCTTAATTTGAATTTGGTTTAATGTGGGTGATCAATGGTGCCGTGGGGATGTAGAGGGATGTGTTGGGAGTTGGAGAGGTGTGTTGGGGAAGGGAAGGGGTGGCTTGGGAAGAGGGAGGGTTGTGTTGGAGAGTGGAGAGGTGTCTTGGGGGCTGTGGGGTTAATGGGGTAATAATAACAGTGGGAGGGATTTGAGGGGTCAATGGTGATGTGGCTTAGTGAGGTGGCAACTAGGGCTGAGATGGCTGATGATGTGGAGGGGAGGGAGGAGAGAGGAGGGGGTCGACCTAGAGAGAGAAGGAAGAAAGAGAGAGAAAGGATGCGCCCCTTTTAGAGAGAGAGAGAGAGGGAGAGTCCACTCCTTGGGGGAAGAAATTTCTCGAGGAAATTCAAATTTCATTCATGCATCAATTTTTTTTTTTTTGCATGACAAAACTACCCTTGACAACTTAATAAAGACCAGTCCTATCCTATAAAGTAGGCTATGGGCTCAACTAATAGACTAAGGCCCAATTGACATAACACTTAGATAAATAACTCTCTAACCTAGGTACTTGACTCAATAAAAGCAAAATTACATAGATATGACTCCAAATTGAAGAGAAAAAAATACATAATGTGACTAGAAAAAGCTGATGAGCTCGAATTCTTGTTGCCGATGATCATCTGAGTGCTCGAGCGAGAGGAAATTGGGGAAGATGTCCCCATCATATCCCCGGGGTGCAAAGAACTCGACTCCGTCGAGTAGAGGTGTACTGCCTTGATTGTAGATCTGCCAGTCCCACGTCGAGCTATAGTAGGGTCTCCAATGGAGGTCAGTTCTTACGGCCAACGAGGTATCACTTCCTATGCCCTATCATGGTAATGGTACCTTATTCATCTAGTATCATCTCATGTTGCTCACACCGGGCACTTAAAGCTGAAGTGGGTCCCTCAGAGTTCGGTTCACTCGCAAGGTGCAGATTAGGCTCAATTTCCTCACTTGGTACCATCGTGGAGCCCGTATGGGGCACGGGGTCTACCGCGTTGCCAACGGGGGTAATCCTTGATCCATGGGAAGATCCCCCTCGTGGTTGCCATTATGCCTTAAGACCTTGAAGGATTTGTTACCTCAGACTCTCATTGGTGAGGACACCTCCAAGAAGGGCCTCTTAATCCTCACCATCCTAGAGTCATCTTCATGGAACTCTTGGGGGCGCTCAAGAGAACTGACCTGCCATTTTGAGTTTTTGCTGACCTTACTAAGGTGCTTGCGGTGTATGGAATGCAAGGGTGTGGGTGAACTGAGACACATGGCTTGTATGGGTGGGCCGGGGCAGCCAAACTTGGACCTATCGTGCATTGACTTCTCATTGACTTTTTCTGACATAGGAGGGCCGGGACATCCACATGTGAGCCTGTCATGCAAGAGCTTGACTAGTGCCGGGGGACCAGGACACCCATATGTGAACCTATTATGCATGTGGTCCCTATCAACTTTGTTAGACCTAGGTGGACTTGGGCATCCAAAGGTGATTTTATCAATC
The DNA here is from genome assembly GCA_022559845.1 of Amorphophallus konjac. Taxonomy (NCBI): domain Eukaryota; kingdom Viridiplantae; phylum Streptophyta; class Magnoliopsida; order Alismatales; family Araceae; genus Amorphophallus; species Amorphophallus konjac. Next base: position 34,059,895 of record CM040129.1, read on the forward strand.
TTGACTATCACAGGAGGACTTGGACAACCAAACTCGTGGATTTCTCTACCCAAATATGACGATGAGCATAGTGATGCATGCAACTCTATCCACATGATAGGGCTCTTCCTAAGTGAACTAGGGACAACATGATGGACTTCTTGGAAGGCTTGGATTAGGGTCGGTGACTTTAGAGGTTCCCAATAGAATGGGTGAAAGGGATCATAAGTGGGTAGGCTCTTGGTGAGGTAGGTCTCTTCTATCCTTTTGACAAATGAAGACCCACTCTACAAGTTCCTCAATGTGGGTTGGGCCTACGGATGGGTATGGCTTGTCCCAAAGGATGGATTCGGGGCCTACTAGGCATATAGTGGTGGTGATGCAATAGGTAAGGGCCAGATAGGGCCTTGTAGACGTCAAAAAAAGAAGAGAAGAAAAGGAATGTTCCTGCGGCACAGACGTCTCGACACCCCGAGAGCAAGTCAAAGACGGAAAGGCCGAACAAACCCCGTACCTCCTCCAAGCAGGACGAATATATATACTCGGCGCTCCGCCACCCAACGAGAAGCCCTTTGGGCTGAATAGATGGCCTCGGCTCTCCAGTCGGCATTGCCAAAAGCCGAATCAGGAAGAAACCTAGTAATTCGGAGACGGGCTCGTCATGCGCCGGAAATCACTCGAAGTCCTAAACCGGGACTCGGGGGCTCTGAACTAAACATCACGGAGGCGGTGCATTACAACTAAAGCATTGCGGGAGCGCAAGTGTTCGCCTGAATCACCACAAAGCCGGGATGAAGTCTTTTGACACTTAAACTGGCGCGGCCTCCACTTAAACCGGCGCGCCCCTCCTCTTGGTGCTCATCCGGCGTGCACCTGATGTTGGTTTAAAACAACACGCTCCTCTATTGCTCCTAAACTGGCGCACTCACCCCGCACCGTTTTAACCAAGGCTGCCGTCCCATCTTCTGCCCGATCCCCTATTTTCAGGTGCGAACAAAGAGAATTTACCCGAAATGGGCGAACAGCCTGCACCTGACCAACGTGCAACCGCATGAGCCCTTACTGCTCCCAGGAATGGAAGGCTTCGAGCTCCGCACCAAACGTCGCTTCTTCGTCGGTCACCATCGGCCAATCTCATGGAGGCAGCTTCCCTACTCTACGGCCCCCTACCCGCAGGCCACTCGATGGCTTCGAACGAGTTGCGGGGTGGAAGAAAGAGCAAGGCGCTATATAGAGGAATTGAGACTCCACTAGAGAGCGGCTGCTGGCTGAGCGATTGGTCAGAGGTTGGTAGCGAGAAGAGAAGGCCACTCGAAGAGGAGGAAAGCTTCGTCCCCTGACGCCAGAGAGGTGAGGAAGAAGAGAGGGTATGTGAGAGAAGAGAGGTGAGCCCTGGGGAGGGGGGAAGATCTTGTGCTCTGTTCCTCTCCCTTGCATGAGTTTCAAGTCCTTCTCCTCTACTGTATTCTCCCTTTGCTCTGGGGTAGATCCCCTCCTATATCTCGTTTCCCCCTTTCCCTTGGGGATGAATAAAAAGAATGATTTTTAGTGGGCATGAGTAATGTTCTACTGCTTTGATATCCTCCCCCTTTCTCCCGGTTTTCTTATCATCCAGGGACCTCGGAGACCTACCTCTCTGTGGCACGGCCTTTAGAGGAACCCATCGAAGGGATGAACATCTAAAGCCTCTCGTGGCACACAGCTGTCCCGCTTGAACGTTAATGAAACCATTACCTGTGAGTCGTGAGAGTTCTTGAAGGCTAGTCCTCGAGCTCTTCCACACTCACATGTGGGTTAACGGACCGCCATGAGGTCTGCATTTTGAGGTTCACTCTGGAGCAATCCATTTGGTGTTCCTCTATTTTTCTCTAGCAAGCCTCAGTCCGGGGGAGATGTTGCCCAATTTTTGCCAGGAACGTAAACAATAAGGACAAGGAACGAGGGCACATAACAGAGGATAAATGAAGTTCCCCCAGAACAAAATGCTTCCCTGAGTAAGGCACTGAACTAACCTCTAAAGCCTTGCATAATAAACTCCTCCAACAAAACACTTAAACCTTCATGCTAAGTGACCTTAACAAATGGCTAAAACTGTCACGCCCCGAGAGCGGAAGATACCCGGAGACGCGTGACGAGTTTATATCAATCATGTCAATCAGAGTATTAGTGTATTCGACACCAAAATCAGAGATGCGCAAAAGTAAAGATAACCCAATCCTTTATTCCTTCATAAGAATATGTCTATTACAAACCTTTGAAGTACTAACTAAAATAAAGGAAAAATACAAGGTTGACTCAAGAAAATATGAAAAAGACTAGATAACACGGAAGAAGCTCTATCTCTTTCACTCTTGATTTTCCCCATCCGTTTGAGTCCCCTCATCGTCGGACTTACCTGAAAAGTAGGGAAACACTAAGTGAGCGAACGCTCAGTAGGGAATTATATCTCAAGAACTAGCAAGGGGTTTAAGTGATTACATCTTTCATGAATACACTATAGCTACGCATGCTCGCATAAAACGACAAGATAGAGAGAGTATAACAATAAGATAGCAAGAAGAACTAGTCATGAACTTTCAAGAACTTATATCAAAAGATATCAAGATATTCAAGCAAGTGTATTCATCATGTCATGTGGAAATTTGGCTATCACGTTTCAAGCACGCAAGTATGAAATTACCCTTTTTTTTTGGGCCACGCAAGTCATGTAATATCAAGTCAAGTACAAGTACAAGATTTGTGGAATGTTCAATCAAGCTAGTCATGCATTTCGGTATAATGCCAATACCGTGATCAATCAACTCCCATGGACACAAGTACTTTCGGATGCTCCTCCCAGGACCAGATCGGGCCCTATATGCACAGGCATTAATCATGTATTTTAACATCCACCTTTGTGTATAGCCAATATGGAATTTCAAGAATAAAGCTTGTAGACATGTAGGATAACTTGGATAGAGTAGAGTCTAAAAATATGACACTTGACATAGAATGGCGATAATAACGGTACAATCATGATTATCGATAAAACTAGGTGGAATTGGTTCCCTAACTCGGGTACCATGACAAACAAGTATGGACATTCTTTATATAGAATTGAGGTCCACATGAACAGCACATCAATGGCAAGACGTCCTCATTCTTAATATAGAATTGAGGTCCACAAGAACATCATGTTGAATATAGAATTGGGGTTTACAAGAACAGCATCAAATGGCATGATAACCTCATCCCATTGAGAAAATTCTCATGATACACACTTTGCATAACATGAGGGCCGGTATACCATGTTTCTTTATAGTGACATGGCAAAATAGTGTAATGGATTTTTATGGTACAACCAGCTCAGTCGACCTTGAGGGAATCCAAGGCTCGAGGAGTCTTACGGAGGTCTCTATGACTAACTCGCTAGTCCAAAGGAACAGAATGTCCAATGGAGAGCTTGTATGTCACTGAGAATTAGTGGGTAAACGATAAAACATCATGAAACATGGGATTATATTCACGGACTGGAATATAGTGCCAATATATTTATATATATATGAAACCCTCGGTTAACAGTAACAGTGTAAAATAGTATCACAGGAAAATAGCGACTTAATATAAGTCGTTACTTATAATATTAACGCCTTTCTCAGGGGCGTTTATTTACAATTTGACGACTTATAAATCAGTCGTCCATTCTGTATTTCTATTTTTGCAAAATTTAGATAATTATGGAATATTAACAAAAATGCGCCCTGGATAGGGGCGTTACTTTGCAATTAGCGCCCTGGTCTGGGGCGTCAGTTCAGTAGGAGACGACCTAGACAAGGTCGTGAATTCAAGAATTTACCAATTTTCAGATAATAAAATTTCAGGAAAAAGGGTACATGATCATGACAGGAAAAATAGCAGGATTTCACAGGTATACTCATGCAGTATATTAGATTCATGGTTACATAGATATTAAATTTTAAACGTGGGTATTTATTAATTACATGCAATTGACGACTTCTGGGCAGGGCGTCAAAAAAATAATTAGCGCCCTAGCGTGGGTCGCTTCTTTAAATTAGCGCCCTTGTCAAGGGCGTTTCTTTTTGAAATTACGTAGAAAACATCTGAAACCACAATACAACTATATGCATGCACGACCGATGATATTATTAAGATCTTAAGCTAGTTTGGACTACGATCTTGAGAAAACCTACCTTGATTAAGATGTGGATGAAGGACTCGTGAAGATTCGTGAAGACAAACGATACTCTGTTTGTAACAGAGTCTTCTGATCACCAGAAGAGGAAGAAGAAGAGGATGAAGAACCTCACGTTCTTCTCTTCGACAGAGAGTTACTGCAGACTTCCTACAGAAGAAATAATGAAGATCATTAATCATATAACCTAAGGTAAAAGAAAAAGAGGAAGAACATTACCGGTTCTTCACTGACGACAACAGCAACACAGAACGCCAAACAGCGGTCTGGGTCGAGTAGCAGGATATTTATAGGATTTTGGGGATCCTAATAGGGTTAGAGTTCTATTGGAAGTAATACTTCCATGATAGAGTCCTTACCATATTCCACCTTCGACGTAGTTATCCAGAAACTTACCCTGGATGAGGGCTGGGTTCGAACGGAACTCGAACTGAATTAACGTCCTAAGTGAGGGCGTTAATTTAAATTGATGCCTTGTCAAGCGTCATTTCTTGTATAAAACGCGTCCATGTGGAGGGCGTTTCCTTTCCTTTCCTTATTTTTATTTCCCGTCGTTTGAAATTTGACGCCCTATTGTGTAGGCGTCCTTTTTAAATTAACGCCTTATACAGAGGCGTTTCTTAATGAAGTAGCACCTTGACCAAAGGCGTTATTTCCATTCTGTCTTATTCTTATGCGTTTAGGCTTTCATCATCTATTTATTTATCTTTTATTTTAATTTGATCCATTTTCAAAAATCTTTATTTTTCTAGGGTTGCTACAAAAACACTTAAACTTCCTCTCCATGAACTTAATCCACCAATTGGATGAACAAACCAATCACCAAATCAACTTGCAGGTGAAAGAAAGAAAGAAACAGAGTCAACAAGAATGAAAGAAAACCTTCTAAGAGCTATCCCGGTGCGCTCCTATCCGACGCGGGTTAACCCAGTGCGGTACCCCCCCCGCGCCGGTTTAGCTTCACACTCAAAACCCCCTATTCCTCGTTGGCCATTAACCGGCGCGCCCCTCCATTTTCTTGGCATCTACCCAGCGCGCTGCCCTTCCTTGGCTTGGACCCCCCCCCCTTAACCGGCGCGCCCCATGGCACTACTTAAACCGGCACGCCCTTGCACCTCCTATTCCGACGTGCCCCTTGGCATCCCCTTAACTGGCGCGCCCATTTGCTTCCTTAAATCGGCATGCCTCATAAAAAAAAAAGAAGAGCAACAATTAACTAAATAGAAGAAAAGGTTTGAAACTAATGAAGAAAACAAAAGAAGGGACCTAAACTAATAAATGAAAATGAAAGAACATGAACCATTCCTATGAGAACAAACCACATAATCTGACAATTGGAATAACGATAATAAAAGATGCTATAACCATGCATACCTTGGGACCCTGTCTCCCCTTGGACCTCTCCAGCCAGCACACCCCCAAGTCTCGGTACAAAGACAATATCGCCCCTGTTATAATCAAAATTTTCTTCCCCGGACTGTGCGTGAAGAGAAAAGCAATGACACCCCATGGTATCAGACGTGGACCTCGAAATCCCCGACATGGTCATGATCTGGGCACATCTTGGGCCGATAGTTCATCAGTTTGACCCACCTCTACCGGGATCCAATCCCGCACCCACATTAAACTTGCCGTACCTACGGCAGACATCCGTATGTCTTTGTCGTTATCTTCGATGCTTCAAATACGGACTCTCGTCCAAACAATGAATTGTCCGTTAGTGACCGACATATATACCGGGATCTAATCCCGCACTTACATTAAACTTACCGTACTCACGGCAAACATTTGTATGGTTTGTCACCGTCTCTTATGCTACAAATGCGAACCTCCGTTCGAACAAGAAATGGTCTGCCAGTGACCGACATGCACGCATACCTTGGGACCTTCGTTTCCCTGGACTGTGTGTGAAGTGAAAATCACTGACGCCCCATGGCATCAGACGTGGACCTCGGGGACCCCGATATGGCCATAGTCCACAACCATCTCAGGCCAATAGATCATTAATCTGACCCGCTTCTACCGGGATTCAATCCCGCACCCGCATTAAGCTTGCCGTGTCTGCGGCAGACATTTGCACGGTTTTATCGTCATCTTCGACGCTACTAATGCGGACTTCCGTCCGTACATGGAATGGTCCGTGAGTGACCGACATGCATGCATCCATGAACGTTTATGCCCCAACGCGGGGTCTGTTCAAACGCAATCCGAGATTTTGCTCTCGCTTTCATTACTATGAATTTCAGGCCATATGGCCCCTTTTCCTGGCAATCAATCAAGGATTTTTCCCTCTCTGAGGGGATGTAATTAACGTCGTAGCCTTTATGGTACGACGGGTTCTCAGTCCCGACACGAACCACACAATCATCTGATTAGTCAGATTGAGCGCACAATAAATCGTCACCTTTGTGACTGACACGCCCACACACTTAATAAACCCAATAAACAAGTAAACTACGATCTAAATAAAAAGTGCGTCCACAGGCCTCATGTAGTGGGCTTTGGGAAGGGAGGAGGGGTGGGCAATGGGGACGGAGGGAAAGGGGACACTTTGGCATTGGAGTTCCCACCCGATGGGGTCAAAGGGATCGAGGATGGTCTGCCACGGACTGGTAAGTTCCTCCTCTAGGATTGCCCATGTGAGATGTTCTCCAATGTGCAATGGGTCTTCTCCTACCATAAAAGTAGACAGACCATTGGTCTCAATGGATTGGCTTGGCTCCCTGCCCGAGATAACAAATTTCAGATTGTGGACAAGGTCGGCCTCCTCGGATGTAGGGAGGAATAAGAGGAGGTCATTCATGTAGCAACCAATGGTGCAGACTGAGGTGATGGACCTGACACATAGGTGAATGAGGTCAAGGCTCTTAGGTCGGTCGGTCCCTAGAGTCAACATGCCAGTCAGCTCAAGTTGCCATTCTTGGCCCTTGATAAGATCATTGAAAGTCTCTACCTTGTAATAGGATTGGATGGTGGTGCGATGGGAAGTGAGGGGCACCATAGGGAGGTTTTGCTCCATGGGAGGATAGGCATGGGCCGTAATATCTTGAACCGGGCTCTCCTTTAGCCAACTAATAAGGGATCCACTTAAGATGAGCTTGGTCCCAACTAGAGGGGATGGCGTAGAGTAAAGATCAAAATGTGAGGTTTCTTCCTCGACTTGGGCATGGGCTTCCCCAAGGGTGGGGAGAGGATCCAGGATGTTCTCTATCTCCAGATGGTCAGGTGTATGGGCCACGACTTTTTCTACAAAGGGGATGGGAAGGTCTTTGGTGGGTGGGGTGGTGGTAGCTGGCAAATGGTGCACCCGGGGTGGTAGGCTAGGGTGGGATTGGGTTGGGGTAGGGAGTGGAAGTAGCGGGGGTCTATGATAGGGCCGGTTGGGGTAGGGAGTGGAAGTAGCGGGGCTCTATGATAGGGCCGGTTGGGGTAGGGAGTGGAAGGTGAGATGGGTGAGGGAGCTTGGGTTGGGTGGTGTTGGGGGGTGTGTTTTTCATGGGGGAAGGTGGAGGGGCCGAAGTGGAGACCGATTGGATTTGTGACGACTTGGTTGTGGTAATGGCTAGGTGGCAGGGGGTAGAGGTGGTGGTCGGGGTAGGATAGGTAGGGGGCAGTGGTGATGGAGCTATTAGAGTGGTCTTAGGCTGGCTCCGTGGGGAAGGAGGAGTCGTAGTGCTCCTCGAGTTATGGCTATCCGGGTAGGAGGGGGACTGTCGGGGAGCGAAGACCTTCCTAAGCTCGGTCTTCATATTCTTCCAAGTGCCAACCGGGTCTTGCTGTTTTATCCTCCTTAAACCCTCGACAATTAGCCAACAAGCTTTGGCCTGCTTGGTGAGTTGCATTTTGGCAAGCCTCACTTTACTCCCTTCGGGCATGGGGTTCCATTCAAAATGTTGATCCATGGAAGCTTCTCATTCTAAGTAGACGCTCGGGTCATAACACCCATCAAAGCTATAGAGTTTAATGTCCCTTGGTGTGGAGCCATTTTCATAGTTTCAAGGAAGCTGGTTGGATATGGCCTTAAGCTCCCTTGGCTTTACCACACCTGTAATGCCCCGGGTTTTTTGGATCCTTCTTCTTGAGTCCCGGATCTGCGTTTCTGGTATATCTGGCTCCGTTGTGTCCGAAATGATGTTTCAGACATCTTTCGGGTTCGGATCGGCGTGATCCGGAGTTGTTTCGGAGGTCCGGAAGAGCTCCGCGGCTTTTCCACGTGTGTTTTCCGATTCCCGGTGTGTGTTTCGGTAATTCCTTCGGAACCTCGTTGCGGGTGAACCGGGCCGTTCACCAAGGCGAGTGTGGTACCGTTGCAATCAGTGCGTTCCGAGGATCGCGAGGGTGTGATTTTCTATTTTTTGGGGATTTTTACGATTTTCCGGATTTCCTATATAACCCCCCACTCTCTCTCTTCCCCTCATTCTCTCTTCCTCACTCTCTCCCTTCTCAGGCTCTCTCTTCTCTCCCTCTCTTTTCCGACGGCCGACGGAGGCGGATGGGGGCGAGGTGGCGAGGCCCGTGGGACGAGGGACGGTGAGGACGGGTCGAGGAACGAGGCGGTGGCGCGTGGCGAGCCGGTTCGCGGGCGTGGAGGCACCGACGGGGTTTCGGAGGCGTTTCTTCATGGATCGACATCCACGGTGCGCGAAATCTTCGGTGGAGGTAGGGAGATGGATCCCTACCTCGTGCGCTTCATTTCCCGTGAGTTTCGTAGGCCATGGTGAGCCGAGCGGGTCGTTTGGGGTGTTTTGGGGAAAATCATGTTTTGGGGGAGTGATCGCTCGATCTAGCGTTTCGTTGCGTTTTAGGTCGATCCGAGGCCATAGATGCATGCTAGGGACTACTGGGGAGCTTCCCCCATGTTTTTCCTCTCATCCGTGGATGTTTGGGGGCGTGGCGTGGATTTTTGGGTGTTTTCCCGCCGTTCTCGGTTTTCTGAACTGGTCGCGGTCTACCAGTAACCGCTTTCATTGGTCGCGATCTTGGGAGGACCGTGTTTGCCCAAGAGCGTCGGCAAGCGTCGTGGACGTGCGATAGACCGTTTTTGTCTAGTCGCGGTCATGACCCGACCGTGACTGTCTGGTCGCGGTCCTTGGGCGACAGCTACCATCGGGTTTGCGCGTGGCTAGTTGCGGTCGTGAGTTGACCGTGACTACGTGGTCGCGGTCCTCGGTCGACCACTACTGTGTGGTCGCGGTCCCCAGTCGACCGTGACTGTGGTCGCGGTCCCCAGGTGACCGTGACTACGTTGTGGTTCCCGTCTGCGTGGTTTTGACCCCCGGTCGACCCGGTTGTGACCCAGTGGTTGACTTTAGGTCTCGTGAGTGTTCCGGGCACCCCGTGGGTTCCGTGTCCGTGTTTCTGGGGTGTCGGGAGATTCCATGTTACCTCGATTAGCGTGCCCGTTGGTGTGGTGGGTCCGGGTGACCTCACATGTCCCTGGTTTAGTGTTACGCTCGATCGAGTCACCGTGTATCAGTGTGTGGGCGGTGGGGTCTCCCCCGCATGTCGTGGGTTTCTTTGGAAGGCGATTCCCGTGTGGGCCATGTGTTTGGCCTTGGACTGCAAGTCCAGTTATCCTGCCTGGGGCTAGAGGTTTCCCGTTGCCCTGGGATGGGAAATCGACATGGCGGCTTGTGTACTGCCCTGGGAATCGTGCTTCTGTGTTTTCCGTGTGGCCCGTGTGGGTGGCTTTAGTCCTTTGCGTTCCCTTCCCGAGGGAGTGGTCTTGGCCGCTCGTGAGCTATCTCGATATTCGTGCTACCGTGGTTTTAGACCTAGAGATTGGACTAGATTGACAGCCTTGTGCTGTTGCGTACAACGGTCTTGACCCCGAGTCTTGTGACTCAAGGATCGTTGGGTGTAGTGCGTCTAGAGGACTGTCCAGAGCCCAGTGGCTTAGCGGCACTTGAGTTTTCTCGACTCTCGCGCAGGGTGCATGCATGGCCGTGGACTACGAGTCCTGTTTCTTCTCCGACTGTGGTCGCCGTGCGATGGGGCCGGTACGTGGGGTGGTCCCCATACGTCGTCGGATGCGGACGTTGTTTTCCGTTGACTTGGGAGTCTACTCCTTCAGTGACCCTCCACTAGTCGTAGCCTACCAGTACGCGTGTGCTGGTCGCACCAGGGAGTGGTGTACGGGCTTACCCTTTGAGACGGTTTTTAGACTGGTTTCCGTCGGGCCCCACATCTTGCAGCCAGAGTCCGGCTGAGGGAAAAATCGGTCAGAGGACCAGACTAGGGACGCGCGGTCTGTGTGTGCACACGTGGTTGGGGGCGGTTGGACCCACGTCGACGGGCGTGACCCCAGCTAGTCACTTGTTTGTGGTTACTTGTACGGTGTTCGTGCCTTTGGTAGGCGCTACCACGTCAGGCAGTTCACCTGCGGTGCGGTGTAAGACGTCAGGGGAGGCTACCGATTGTGCTTCTAGTGGGAGGTACTCCTGTCAAGTTGAGAGTGACATATTGTTAGTTTCCGTGACTTTGACCTTCGGGTTTTCGGTCGTGTCGACCGTTGAGTTTCGGTTGTTTCGCCGTGGCGCGGGTGTCGGTTTCTGCGCTGTGAAACTAGTGCTAGTGGCTTTACCGAGGTTGCATCTTGTTGTGCGGTACCCGTGATCGGATGGTCGGGGTTGCACCTTGGACAGCGTGTCCAGGTCGGCTGTGTCCGGGGGACAGGCCTTTACGGCGTGGTTGCCGTGGATTTTTTCTTCGGTAAGCGGTACTAGTGTAGTTCGGTAGCCTCGACTGTGAGATTGGGGTGTGTTTCTGGTATAGTAGGAGTAGTTGTAGTGCCGTGTTTCGACCGGCCACCGGGTTTGCTGTTCCTGCTGTTGCGGTTGCTCTCGTAGCCTTCCTTCCCGCTACCGCCGTTGTTTCCGGTTGGGGTTCCGCGGGATCCCTGCTGAGTCTCTATTTTGGAGACTCATTCCCTGCTTTTCAGGTGTGGCGGTTCTTCCTCGAGGTTCGAGGGTGCGGAGCGGAGGTTCTCAGTTGCCAGCTTGCCGGGCCGAGTGTTCACTCGGCATGTGGTACGTTTTTACTACTTTAGGCTGTACTTTCTGTTGGACTAGACTCTGTTGTAGATGTAGTTGTTTATTTATTTATGTTAATTGTTGAATTGTCCTGCTTTGTTTCCTATTTTTTTGTGCCTCCACACTCCTTTTAGCCCTTCCGAGCCCTCCTGGCTCGTGGGCGGCGGTGCGAGTCTCGGGCTATCGGGCCTTCCCGGTAATCAGATTCTCGGGTTGTTACAGCTGGTATCAGAGCGGTGGTTGTGGACGTGCATAGGAATTCGAGATATTACAGTGATCAGAGTCCATAAGGTCCAGTACAGTCGGCAGCTGGCTTAGGGTTTTGTGTTTGCCTTCTGCCTAGTTTCTCGCTTGAGAGCTTGAGTGCGCTGTGCGGCGCTGTGAAGGTGGTTGCTGTCCGCGGCTTTCATGCCATCATGGGGTCGAAGGATCGAGGTCGAGAGCTTTCTCCCTCATCGGTGATGGCCTTGGTTGTGCTGTGTTGGGCAGAGGTTGCTGGCAGGCGCGAGCTCACAGTGCTGCGTTCGAGGAATCTGCAGCGTGGTCAGGTGGCTGGGGAGGATTTTTCATGGTTAAGTGGCCGTGAGCGTGCTCTGAGGGAGCTGCTGTCGGTTTTGGCCACTCCAGCTTGGGGTTTGTCTAGCCCCTGAGGTGTTCTGATCGAGAAGTGTGCTCGAGTGAACGGAATATCTTCTCGGTGAGCTGCTGTTTTGTCGAGCCTAGTGTCCTTGTCGTGCTCTGTGGCGTCAGAAATGACGTGTCGGTCCCGAGTTGTTCTGCGGATTTTGAGGCAGGATTTGGCAGAGATGTCTCGGTAAGTCTTGCTTCTGCGCCCTTGTGTGCAAATGGGTTGTGTTCGCCCTGGAGTTAGCTTGAGATGTGAAGGCTCCACGGCGAGTTCGGGACTCGAGGATGAGCATCAGCGGTTATCGTTATGGCTCGTGTTGCGGCTCTTGGTGTGGTGTGTTGCAGTTTGAGGAATTGCAGTAGTGGTGCGTCGAGAGATGCTGTGATTGTGGTGCGACGTGACACTCGCCGAGTGTGTCGGAGGCGCTGACCTGATGGAAGCGATGGTTTTCCTTGGTGCTGGATGGTGCTGTTTCCAGCATGCGCGAGGTTCGAGATCAGGTCGAGCGTGGAGTTCTTCCGTTGGTCGGAAGTGCGTTGGGTTCTCCTTTGGTTGGAGAGATTGTATTTGGCTAGGTTCGTCGTCTTGCATTGTGTGCCCGGATTGGTTGGCCTTGTATGCCATGAAGTCTGTGCGAGACGCATTCCGTGTTTTTGGCAAGGTGGTTGTCTGTGAGAAGTTGTGCCCATTCCCTTGTCGTGTGAGGGTGTGCTGGCGCTGTTCCGGAAGGATGAGTGCCGGTTGGGCAGTGTTTGCTTTCTCGGCTGTGCGCGCGGATCTGAGTGCGCAGCAGAAGCGTGATGGGCTTGTGACCCATTGGTTCAGGATCGTAGCGTTGGTTGCTACGGGCGGATTCCTGAGTTTGCGTTGAGCATTGGAGGATTGGTTCCTCGGTGTGAAACGTGTTGTTGCCGTGCCGTTACTCGAGATATTCTGGTTCTTGGCACTGGCAGGATGGAGTGTTGGGGAATGTGTTGGCTAGTGCGCCGCATGAGTACCCTGTTCCGGTGATGGAAGCCGTGTCAGGCGTCGGTGTTAGACCTGGATGAGGTTGTTGAGGACGTCACCTGACGGAGGTCGAGGACGTGTTGGTCAGAGTCGGTGGCTTGGTGCCCGACTTGTGTTCCCAGTCGTGTCCTCGAATGAGATCATTTTTGGAGAAGTGATCTCTGGCAGGCCGCGGGTTCCTGTTGGTAGCTGCGAGTGACTGGTAAGGCTAGTCTCGTAGCCGACCATGGTGAGATGTTTGTTGCTTTAGGGACCCGTGAGCATTATTCAGGTGGTGTCCCGTGGCTCTATGGTAAGGGCGGAATCGGGATTGGCAGGTGTCCACTTGGATTGATCGAAGGATTTGATGAGACCAGATGGAAGAGTGATGCCTTTGGGCAGAGGCCTTTTTGTGAGATTGGCGTCAGTTTGGTGGTCCTTGATAGGACGTCGGTGTCGCGATGGTTATCCCTGGTTTGGTGACTAGCATGGGGTGGTTCCCCTGTAAGTCTGAGTCGAGTGAGATGATGACTGAAGACACCAGGAAAGAAGGAAGAACCTGAGCGAGCAGTTGGTGGTCGTCGTCGTGTGGTCATTTCACAAACAGAAGATGCTGGTGGTTGGGGCTCGAGCGTGGCGAGAGCCGTGTGCCAGCGAGACCTTTGGTGGTCGTTTCTGTGATGTGCCTTTCCGGATGGGATCTGGGCTTTGTCGAAGTTTGTCTTCTGACAAGAGTTGGCACGGTGTTATGTCCGGCTTTCGGCTTGCCATGTGTGAGGTGTTCTTGGTGTTGAGCCGATGTTCTGGTTGCGGTCTGTTGAGAGGACTGCTTGAGCTGGTGGAGGCTCTATTTTGGTTGCTCCCTTGAGGAGGGCGTGCGACCTGTCAGCTGGCTGCGAAGCTGATGTGCGATTTGTCTGCCGACCATCGGATGGATCGGTGGCTATTTTCTCGTGCGAGGGTTGTGATTCCTCGGTGAGCAAGATTGTGGCTGCGGCGCCATGGTGGATTCTTACGTTGTCTGAGGTGATGCCAGACTGTGTCCTTTGGTATATGCCTACTCTGTTGGCCAGTGTGCTCAGCGCGAGGAGCGAGGTGTTACTTGTGATTGTAAGTCTGGCTGTGTCCCTCAGGATTGGTGTTTTTGTGAGAATCGAGGTTTTTTGTGCTGGGGCTCTGACAGCGTGTCAGGAGGTTCAGTGTTCTTCCCCTGTGACTTTGTGCTTGGTCCTGAATTTCGAGGACAAAATTCCTTTAAGGGGGGAGGGCTGTAATGCCCCGGGTTTTTCGGATCCTTCTTCTCGGGTCCCGGATCTATGTTTCTGGTATATCTGGCTCTGTTGTGTCCGAAATGATGTTTCGGACATCTTTCGGGTTCGGATCGACGCGATCCGGAGTTGTTTCGGAGGCCCGGAAGAGCTCCGCGGCTTTTCCGCGTGTGTTTTCCGATTCCCGGTGTGTGTTTCGGTAATTCCTTCGGAACCTCGTTGCGGGTGAACCGGGCCGTTCACCTAGGCGAGTGTGGTACCGTTGCAATCAGTGCGTTCCGAGGATCGCGAGGGTGTGATTTTCTATTTTTTAGGATTTTTCTGATTTTTCGGATTTCCTATATAAACCCCCCCACTCTCTCTCTTCCTCTCATTCTCTCTTCCTCACTCTCTCCCTTCTCACGCTCTCTCTTCTCTCTCTCTCTTCTCCGGCGGCCGACGGAGGCGGATGGGGGCGAGGTGGCGAGGCCCGTGGGACGAGGGACGGTGAGGACGGGTCGAGGAACGAGGCGGTGGCGCGTGGCGAGCCGGTTCGCGGGCGTGGAGGCACCGGCGGGGTTTCGGAGGCGTTTCTTCGTGGATCGGCATCCACGGTGCGCGAAATCTTTGGTGGAGGTAGGGAGATGGATCCCCAGCTCGTGCGCTTCATTTCCCGCGAGTTTCGTAGGCCGTGGTGAGCCGAGCGGGTCGTTTGGGGCGTTTTGGGGAAAATCATGTTTTGGGGGAGTGATCGCTCGATCTAGCGTTTCGTTGCGTTTTAGGCCGATCCGAGGCCATAGATGCATGCTAGGGACTACTGAGGAGCTTCCCCCATGTTTTCCCCCTCATCCGTGGATGTTTGGGGGCGTGGCGTGGATTTTTGGGCATTTTCCCGCCGTTCTCGGTTTTCCGAAATGGTCGCGGTCTACCAGTAACCGCTTTCATTGGTCGCGGTCTTGGGAGAACCGCGTTTGCCCAAGAGCGTCAGCAAGCGTCGCGGACGTGCGATAGACCATTTTTGTCTAGTCGCGGTCGTGACCCGACCGTGACTGTCCGGTCGCGGTCCTTGGGTGACCGCTACCATCGGGTTTGCGCGTGGCTAGTTGCGGTCGTGAGGTGACCGTGACTACGTGGTCGCGGTCCTCGGTCGACCACTACTGTGTGGTCGCGGTCCCCAGTCGGCCGTGACTGTGGTCGCGGTCCCCAGGTGACCGTGACTACGTTGTGGTTCCCGTCTGCGTGGTTTTGACCCCCGGTCGACCTGGTTGTGACCCAGTGGTTGACTTTAGGTCTCGTGAGGGTTCCGGGCACCCCGTGGGTTCTGTGTCCGTGTTTCTGGGGTGTCGCGAGATTCCGTGTTACCTCGATTAGCATGCCCGTAGGTGTGGTGGGTCCGAGTGACCTCACGTGTCCTTGGTTTTCATGTTACTCTCGATCGAGTCACCGTGTATCGGTGTGTGTGCGGTGGGGTCTCCCCCGCATGTCGTGGGTTTCTTTGGAAGGCGATTCCCGTGTGGGCCATGTGTTTGGCCTTGGACTGCAAGTCCAGTTATCCGGCCTGGGGCTAGAGGTTTCCCGCTGCCCTGGGATGGGAAATCGACATGGCGGCTTGCATGTTGCCCTGGGAATCGTGCTTCTGTGTTTTCGTGTGGCCCGTGTGGGTGGCTTTAGTCCTTTGCATTCCCTTCCCGAGGGAGTGGTCTTAGCCGCTCGTGAGCTATCTCGGTATTCGTGCTACCGTGGTTTTAGACCTAGAGATTGGACTAGATTGACGGCCTTGTGCTGTTGCGTACAACGGTCTTGACCCCGAGTCTTGTGACTCAAGGACCGTTGGGTGTAGTGCGTCTAGAGGACTGTCCAGAGCCCAGTGGCTTAGCGCCACTTGAGTTTTCTCGACTCTCGCGCAGGGTGCGTGCGTGGCCGTGGACTGCGAGTCCTGTTTCTTCTCCGACTGTGGTCGCCGTGCGACGGGGCCGGTACGTGGGGTGGTCCCCGTACGTCGTCGGATGCGGACGTTGTTTTCCGTTGACTTGGGAGTCTACTCCTTCAGTGACCCTCCACTAGTCGTATCCTACCAGTACGAGTGTGCTGGTCGCACCAGGGAGTGGTGTACGGGCTTACCCTTTGAGACGGTTTTTAGACTGGTTTCCGTCGGGCCCCACTTCTTGCAGTCAGAGTCCGACTGAGGGGAAAACCGATCAGAGGACCAGACTAGGGACGCGCGGTCTATGTGTGCACACGTGGTTGGGGGCGGTTGGACCCACGTCGACGGGCGTGACCCCAGCTAGTCACTTGTTTGTGGTTACTTGTACGGTGTTCGTGCCTTTGGTAGGCGCTACCACGTCAGGTAGTTCACCTGCGGTGCGATGTAAGACGTCAGGGGACGCTACCGACTCTGCTTCTAGTGGGAGGTACTCCTGTCGAGTTGAGAGTGACATACTGTTAGTTTCCGTGACTTTGACCTTCGGGTTTTCGGTCATGTCGACTGTTGAGTTTCGGTTGTTTCTCCGTGGCGTGGGTGTCGGTTTCTGCGCCGTGAAACTAGTGCTAGTGGCTTTACCGAGGTTGCATCTTGTTGTGCGGTACCCGCGATCGGATGGTCGGGGTTTCACCTTGGACAGCGTGTCCAGGTCGGCTGTGTCCGGGGGACAGGCCTTTACGGCGTGGTTGCCGTGGATTTTTACTTCGGTAAGTGGTACTAGTGTAGTTTGGTAGCCTCGACTGCGAGATCGGGGTGTGTTTCTGGTACAGTAGGAGTAGTTGTAGTGCCGTGTTTCGACCGGCCACTGGGTTTGCTGTTCCTGCTGTTGCGGTTGCTCTTGTAGCCTTCCTTCCCGCTACCGCCGTTGTTTCCGGTTGGGGTTCTGCGGGATCCCTGCTGAGTCTCTCTTTTGGAGACTCATTCCCTGCTTTTCAGGTGTGGCGGTTCTTCCTCGAGGTTCGAGGGTGCGGAGCGGAGGTTCTCAGTTGCCAGCTTGCCGGGCCGAGTGTTCACTCGGCATGTGGTACGTTTTTACTACTTTAGACTGTACTTTCTGTTGGACTGGACTCTGTTGTAGCTGTAGTTGTTTATTTATTTCTGTTAATTGTTGAATCGTCCTGCTTTGTTTCCTATTTCTTTGTGCCTCCACACTCCTTTTAGCCCTTCCGAGCCCTCCCGGCTCGTGGGCGGCGGTGCGTGTCTCGGGTTATCGGGCCTTCCCGGTAATCAGATTCTCGGGTCATTACAACACCCTCCCCCTCTGCTAGCTTCCCCCCAGCCCCTCTCCCCTCCTTCCCTTGGCCTGATTCGTCCCCTCCCTAACCCCCTCTTAATCAGGGGTCGCCCCCAACCCCATCCCACCCCTTTCCCCCTCTCATATTCCCTTTACCACTCCCTATTCCCCCCTGTTACCCTATCTGCAGCAGCAACATGTTCGTCTAGCCCTATTGCAGCGTCACCACTGCCATCCCTGAGAAGCTCTTGGTGACCAGCTTAGCACCACTGGCACCTACTCCGAGCCAGGTTCGCAACGGTAGTTCGAGCACCTTCAACTGACGTCGGAGCGACCTGGAGGAGTCATTCTCGTCGACCTACGCAGTCTACCTCCGGCAGACAACCAGAGGCGACTTACAGAACCTCCCATGACCACCCCTATGAGATTCCTGGCATGACCTTTGGCTGAGGCGGATTTCATCAAGTCGCCTTCACGGCCCAGCAAGGAGGAGGTCATTAGCCCACCGGAGCACCCCTTTCTGGCCATCCTCCCCAGCGCGCACAGATCATCCCCGCCAGACTCAGGTTGGACCACTTCTCGCTACTCTGTTTGTTGCGCCCTCCTCCGACCTCATCTGGGGTCCCCGTCTACTCTCTCATGTATCAGACCCATCCACGATCATGTCAGTACCAGTCCCGCCTCTAGCTCCACTCAGAGGAGCTCGTACCGCCCCGGAGATCAGACTACCACCAGTCAGCGTCAGCCAGGGCCGCACAGGATCAGCCCCATTCTTTGAGTCACAGCGGCCCTCATCGATCCCCAGACGGCCCCAAAATTCTTCGACGTGTTCCTTGGCCAGCTAGGGTCATTTCTGCACCGGTCCCACCCCGACGGTGAAGGAAAGAGTTCATGGCAGCCTCGACGTCAACGCCCAGTCCGTCAGACCCAGGCCGAGCTGAACCAGACCGGTTCGTGAAATCGGACCTGCAGCGACCCAACTCGTCCCCGGATGACCTACGGCTCTTCCGCAAGCTGCCACCTCACCCCCAGTCGGCTCAGCACCGGTCCCGCTTCTTACAGCACTCGAAGGCGTTCGTGGCATCCCCGTCATCAGCTTGTTGTCCCTACAGAACCAGTCCCGACAGAAATCAGTCCCCGTCTATTCCCAACGCCCCGCTTGGTCAACTGAAGGCTCCTCCCTGCGTAGAGGTAGTGTTTGGTTATAACGTTAATTTCCCCCACCCCACGATCACCCTCCTGCGTGAGGTGTAGTGGTGTACCCAATTATCGCAGGTCAAGCGGCATCGGCGCAGCATGAGGGTTGCGTTCCCACGCTTCCCCGCTCACCTTCGTCTCCGACCGGAATCGGTTTCTTCAAATCGATTAGGTGAGCACTCGGTGCCCCTCTCTTGGTCCTTTCCTTTTGCTGATTTAGTATCATATTCCACTACCGTCGGATTGTGAGAGAGTGCCCGTCCCCCACTTACTTGCTTTGTGAAACCCCACTGCGGCGTGAGTCGAGCGAAACTCCACATAAACCCACGCCCTCGACGTGCTAGCCGCCCACGAAGCGTGGGAGTCCCAACTCCTACGGGGTCATCCTGAGCCTTTGCCAACCCTTAGATCAGCGAGGTCCCATTCCAGACCCCACGATCATCCCGGAATTGCCTTCGGGAAAGAGTGTGCACCGTGTGAGCGCTACCGCCAACATCGAGTTCATTGCTTGTCTATGTGCTTGTGAGTCTAGGTCCGAGGCGCATTATGTCATTCCCCTTGCACCCCTAGGTTGTCTTGCATTAGGTCTGTTAAGGACCGCCTCTTTACAGTAGCGGTCTGTCGGGGACTGCCTTTTGAAGACATAGACCGCGGTCTCTGTGGAACCGCCTTCTGTCTTTAACAGATAGAAGCTAATAACAACGTGCAAGGCCTATTCTAAGGTAATTAATACATGGAACCTCTATAAAATAGAGAGACCAATATGATAACATGCTTAAGATGAATTTATAACCTAAAAGAAGCATGAAACACATTTAAATTCTCATCTTTTAATTAAGAATGCAGGGATAATATGCCGTGAGAACCATGGTTGCGCAGTCATAGAAAAACATCAAATACTCTATGTACAGTGCATGAAATCATGAGATATCAGAGGGCTTTTATTCCTAGCTTGATGTTTAAGCCAACATGAGATAACCTGTATTGACCCAAGATTCGGATACCGGGAAGGCCTGATACCATTCAAATCCTGACCCGCCGCCCACAAGTCGGGAGGGCTCGGAAAGGCTAAAAAAAGTGTGGAGGCACAAAGAAATAGGAAATAAAGCAGGACAATTCAACAATTAACAGAAATAAATGAACAACTATAGCTATAATAGAGTCCAATCCAATAGAAAGTACAGTATAAAGCAGTAAAAACGTACCACATGCCGAGTGAACACTCGGCCCGGCGTGCTGGCAACTGAGAACCTCCGAACAGCACCCTCAAACCTCGAGGAAGAACCGCCACACCTGAAAAGTAGGGATGAGTCTCCAAAACAGAGACTCAGCAGGGATCCCGCGGAACCCCAACCGGAAACAACGGTGGTAGCGGAAAGGAAAACTACAACGACAGCAGGAACATCGAACCGGTGGCCGGCCAGAACTCGGCACTACAGTTACTCCTACTGTACCAGAAAACACATCCCGATCTCACGGTCGGGGGCTACCGAACCATACTAGTACCACTTACCGAAGTAAAAACCCACGGCAACCACGCCGTAGAGGCCTGTCTCCCAGGACACGGCCAACCTGGACACGTTGTCCAAGGTGTAACCCCGACCACCCGGTCGCGGACCACGCACCAACAAGACACAACCTCGGTAAAGCTACTGGCACCAGTCTCACGGCATGAAAATTGACACATGCGTCACGGTGAAACAACCTGGACTCAACGGTCAACAAGACCAAAAACCTGAAGGTCGAAGTCACAGAGACTGACAGTCTGTCACTCCCGACTCGACAGGAGTACCTCCCACTAGAAGCACAGTCGGTAGCGTCCCCTGACGTCTTACACTGCACCGCAGGTGTCCGCCTGGCACGAAAGCCCCCGGCGGAGGCAAGGACACCATACAAGTAACCACAAAACAAGTGACTAGCTGTGGTCACACTCGTCAGCATGGGTCCAACCGCCCCCAACCATGTGCGCACACACATACCGTGCTTCCCTGGTCTGGCCCTCTGACAAGTTTTCCCCTCAGCCAGACTTTGGCTAGTAGACGCAGGGCCCGACGGAAACCAGTCTGAAACCATCCTCAGGGTAGCCTCTCCACCACTCCCTGGTGGGACCACTGAACGTGTAAGTAGGCTACGACTAGTGGAGGGTCACTAAAGGAGTAGACTCTCAAGTCACGGAAAACAACATCCGAATCTGACGAAGTACGGGGGACCGTCCCACGTACCAGCACCGTCGCACGGTGACCACGGTCGGAGAAGAAACAGAACTCACAGTCCACGGGCCACGCACTCGGCCATGCAGAAACGCCCAAGCATGGTTCCTAAGATAGCTCACAAGCCGCCAAACCGAATCCCACTCTCAGGGAAAAGCGGGAACCCTCCAGCCCCAGGATGGGCAACTGGACTCGTAATCCTAGGCGTTACTCATGGCCCACTTGGAAACCTCTTCCCGAAGAAACTCACGACGTGCGGGGAACCCTCCTCGTACTCACACCGACGCACGGTGACTCGGTCAAGCGTAACACAAAAGCCCGAAACACAAGGAGTCACTCGGACTCTCAACCCATGGGCATGCTAAATGAGGTAGCACGGTCCTCCCGACACCCTCAAAACACAGACACGAAACCCTCGGGGTGTCTGGGACATTCACGAGACCGCAGATCGACCACTGGGTCCCAACCGGGTCGACCAGGAACGTACACAACGCGAAATGATCGCGGCAAGCAAGAAGAACCACTTCGGCATAACAGAGTGCCTGGCGGTCCATCTTTGGGCCATCAAAGCTGTAACGATTCAAAGTTAGGCCGCTACATCACTGTAACGGTCCAACACAGGAGCGTTACACAAAACAGGCAACACTGGCTGTGGCGCACCCACCCTGGGGCGTCACAGCGTCTAACGGACCAAGCCTGGTGCGTTAGAAGACAGACCAAAACAGGTTGTGACGCACACCCCTCGGGGCGTCACAACCCCTAACGGACCTACCTAGGTGCGTTAGAAGAAGGGATACGTCAGCTCTGACGCACCCTAGCTAGGGCGTCACAGAGCTCGACGGTCCACCCCTGGTGCGTCAGAGTCTCAGGACCCCAATCGGTCAAAATCATGAAACACGGATGTAACAGTCAGGTCCAGGTGTGTCACACCCTCTGACGGTTTATCGTAAGACCGTCAGAGCGACCGACGACCTGACCACGAAACTTGACCCTGTGACGCACCCTCCTTGGAGTGTCACGGCATGCAACGCACCCACCCTGGGGCGTCACAGCCTGTGACGGTCACTGGAAGGACCGTCACACCGTCCGGAGAGCGAGACGGCGGGAAATGACCCAAAAATCATCCCACGCCCCCATACCTCCACGGGAGAGGGGGAAAACAAGGGGGAAGCCCCCAAATAGCCCCTAGCATGCATCTAAGGCCTCGGATCGGCCAAAAATGCGATGAAACGGTAGATCGGCTCACGATCCCTAAAACATGGATTTTCCCCAAAAATCCCCAAATACGCCCGCTCGACTCACCGCGGCCTACAAAACTTGCGGGAAAGGAAGCTCACGAGCTGGGGGTCCATCTCCCTACCTCCACCGAAGATTTCGCGCATCGTGGACGCTGACCCACGAAGAAAACGCCGTTGAAGCCTCACCGGGACACGAACGCGCGACCGAGCTTCACCGCGCCTCCACCGCCTCGATCCTCACCCATCCTCGCCCGTGCCTCGCCCGCGCCATCCCCGCCTCGCCTGCGCTCCACTCCGTTGGCCGTCGGAGAGAGAGGGAGAGAGGAGAGAGCGTGAGAAGAGAGAGGGAGGCAAGAGAGAAATGAGAGGGGAGAGAGAGAAAGGGTTAATATATATAGAAAAACCTGAAAATTCCATAAATTCCAAAAATTATGAAAAATTACCTCCGCGATCCTCGGGAGGAGCACAACGCGCCGGTACAATCCCGGAGTCGGAGAACGCCACGCTTTGCCCTGCACAGAGTTTCGAAGGCGCATCAGGGAAAAACACGTGTAAAGCACAAAATACACTCCGAGACCCACGAAAAATATCCGGAAAAAAATACGGGGCATTACATCCCTCCCCCCTTAAGGAAATGTCATCATCGAAATTCAGGACTAGCACCAAGTCACAGGGGAAGAACACCTCAACCAACTGGTAACGCTGTCATGCCCCCAGCGCAGAAAACCTCAATTCTCACGAAAACACCGATCCTGAGGGACACATATAGACTACCATCACGAACGACACCTCGCTCCACATACCGCACACACCGGCCATCAGAGCAGGCACACCAACAAACATTGTCTACCATCACCTCAGTTACAACCAACCCAATCATGGCACCGCTGCCACCATCTCGCCCACCGAGGAGACACAATCCTCGTCACGAGAAATAGCTACCGATCCATCCTATGGTCGGCAGACAAATCACACAACAGCTTCACAACCAGCTAACAGGTCGCACACCCTTCTCAAGGGAACAACCAACACAGAGCCTCTATCGGCTCACGCAGCCATCTCAACAGACCGCAACCAGCTCATCGGCTCAGCGCCAAGGATCACCTCACACCTGGCAAGCCGGAAGCCAGACGTATCACTGTGCCAACTCTGTCAGAAGATAAACTTCGACAAAGCCCAGATCCTGTCTGGAAAGGCACATCATAGAAACGACCACGAAAGGTCTCACCTGCACTCGGCTCTCACCGTTCATGATGCACAACCAACAACATCTTATGTCTGTGAAAGACCATACACCGGTCGCCAGATACACGTCAACGGGAAACCTCTACCGGCCCAGCAGGCACGATCCAACTCACAATAGGCCATCCGCTGACTCACACAGACAACTACCACATCTGGAGCTGCACTCCTCTCGGACTCCGCATCTGATCCTGATCATCACGCCAACTCAACCCTCTCAGGGGAGCACGATGAAACCAATGACAAGATCCGGGTGTCTTCAGTCATCACCTCACTTGACTCAGTCGTACAGGGGAACCATCCCATGTTGGTCATCAAACTAGGGATAACCATTGCGACACCAACGTCCGATCAAGGACCTCCACGCACAGGCGTCACTCTTCTGTCTTGTCTCATCAAATCCTATCTAAAAAAAATCCAAGTGGACACCTGCCAATCCCGATTCCGCCCTTACCACAGAGCCACGGGACAGCACCTGAATAAATCACGGCACACATCTCTAGGGGAGAAAGTGCCAACCAAAATTACGGCAACCTAGTCGCCAACACCACGACCAATGCACACGGGTCCCCAAGCAATGCACATCTTACCCTGGTCGACTACGAGACTAGCCTTACCAGTCACTCGCAGCTACCAACCGGAACCCAAAATCTCTCAGAGATCACTTCTCCAAAGATGATCTCATCCGAGGACACGACTGGGAACACAAGTCGGGCACCAAGCCACCGACTCTGACCGACACGTCCTCGACCTCCGTCAGGCGACATCCTCAACAACCCCATCCGGGTCCAACACCAACGCCTGACACGGCTTCCATCACAGGAACAGGGTACTCATGCGGCACACTTGCCAACATATTTCCCCAACACTCCATCCTGCCAGTGCCAAGAAGCCACGATATCTCGAGCAACGGCACGGCATCAACACGTCTCACACCGAGGAACCAATCCTCCGATGCTCAACGCAACCTCAGGAATCCGCCCATAGCAACCAACGCTACGATCCTAAACCTGTGGGTTATGGGCCCACCAGGCTTCCGCTGTGCACTCTGATCCGCACGCACAGCCAAACACGGTAACACGGGACTCGCCATCCCGACAATCCATAGATCGACTAGTCAACCTCAGAAAATAGGGTGAGGAAAGGTCCCTTACCTCAATCTCCAAAGCACAGATTCTCTCAAAATCTGGCAATCCTCTGCAACTCCGCAGGCTCCGAACCGCCACGCATCGAAAAGTTCCAACACCAGCCAAGAGTGCGAACACCGCCCAACCAGCACTCGTCCTTCCAAAACAGTGCCAACACACCTTACACACCAGGGGAAAAGGGCACGACATCTCGCAGGCAACCACCTTCACAGCGCCGCACAGCGCACTCAAGCTCTCAAGCTAGAAACTAGGCGGAAAGCGAACATAAAACCCTAAGCCAGCTGCCGACTGTACTGGACCTTATGGACTCTGATCACTACAATATTTCAAATTCCCATGTACGTCCACAACCACTGCTCTGATATCATCTGTAACGACCCAAGATCCGGATACCGGGAAGGCCCGATACCATTCGAATCCTGACCCGCCGCCCACGAGCCGGGAGGGCTCGGAAGGGCTAAAAGGAGTGTGGATGCACAAAGAAATAGGAAATAAAGTAGGATAATTCAATAATTAACAGAACTAAAAGAACAACTACAACTATAACAGAGTTCAATCCAACAGAAAGTATAGTCTAAAGTAGTAAAAACGTACCATATGCCGAGTGAACACTCTGCCCGATGAGCTGGCAACTGAGAACCTCCGAACAGCACCCTCGAACCTCGAGGAAGAACCGTCACACCTGAAAAGCAGGGATGAGTCTTCAAAACAGAGACTCAGCAGGGATCCCGCGGAACCCCAACCGGAAACAACGGCGGTAGCGGAAAGGAAAATTACAACGACATCAGGAACAACGAACCGGTGGCCGGTCAGAACTCGGCACTACATCTACTCCTATTGTACCAGAAAACACACCCCGATCTCACAGTCGGGGGCTACCGAACCATAATAGTACCACTTACCAAAGTAAAAATCCACGGCAACCACGCCGTAGAGGCCTGTCTCCCAGGACACGGCCAACCTGGACACGCTGTCCAAGGTGCAACCCCGACCACCCGGTCGCGGACCCCACAGCAACAAGATGTAACCTCGGTAAAGCTACTAGCACCAGTCTCACGGCACGAAAACAGACACACACGTCACGGCGAAATAACCTGGACTCAACTGTCAACACGACCAAAAACCCGAAGGTCGAAGTCACAGAGACTGACAGTCTGTCACTCCCGACTCGACAGGAGTACCTCCCACTAGAAGCACAGTCGGTAGCATCTTCTGACGTCTTACACCACACCGCAGGTGTTCGCCTGGCACGATCGCCCCCGGCGGAGGCAAGAACATCGTACAAGTAACCACAAAACAAGTGACTAGCTGGGGTCGCGCTCGTCAGCACGGGTCCAACCGCCCCCAACCACGTGTGCACACATAGACCATGCGTCCCTGGTCTGGCCCTTTGACCGGTTTTCCCCTCAGCCGGACTCTGGCTGGTAGACGTGGGGCCCGACAAAAACTAGTCTAAAACCGTCCTCAGGGTAGCCTCTCCACCACTCCCTAGTGGGACCACTCAACGTGTAAGCATGCTACGACTAGTGGAGGGTCACTGAAGGAGTAGACTCTCAAGTCACGGAAAATAACGTCCGAATCCCACGAAGTACGGGGGACCGTCCCATGTACCAGCACCGTCGCACGGTGACCACGGTCGGAGAAGAAATAGAACTCACAGTCCACGGGCCACGCACTCGGCCACGTAGAAATGCTAAAGCACGGTTCCAAGGCAGCTCACAGGCCGCCAAACCAAATCCCACTCTCAGGGAAAAGTGGGAACCCTCCAGCCCCAGGCTGGGCAACTAGACTCGCAATCCTAGGCCTTACTCATGGCCCACTTGGAAACCTCTTCCCGAAGAAACTCACGACGTGCGGGGAACCCTCGCCGCACTCACACCGACGCACGGTGACTCGGTCAAGCGTAACACAAAAGCCCATAACACAAGGAGTCACCCGGACTCTCAACCCATGGGCACCCTAAACGAGGTAGCACGGTCCTCCCGACACCCTCAAAACATGAAGATGAAACCCTCGGGGTGTCTGGGACATTCACGAGACCGCTGGTCGACCATTGGGTCCCAACCGGGTCGATCAGGAACTTACACAACGCGAAATGATCGCGGCAACCAAGAAGAACCACTTCGGCATAACACAGTGCCTGGCAGTCCATCTTTGGGCCGTCAGAGCTGTAACGGCCCAAAGCAAAGCCGCTACAGCACTATAATGGTCCAACACAGGAGCGTTACACGAAACGGGCAACACTGGCTGTGGCGCACCCACCTGGGGCGTCACAACTGTTGACATATTTTTTCCCCCTCTTGATGACCCTCCCATGTCTATCTTACCACATCAAATATGGGAAATGAACGAAAGATAGAGGGAAAGGGAGGAGTGTGAACCTATGATCGTGATCGCCACCAAGATGCCGGACATGCGATGAACGTACACCGTACCTTGGAAAGAGGGAGAGGTACTCGCCAGTTGTACATCGCTGGGACAATATACGGCTCAAGAGGAACCGCCTGTATAGATGAACGGTCGGACTACAGACTGTATAAGAGCGCTGCAGAGGACGCGGGATGAAGCACTCTTGGCAGATGAACGGTTTCAACACGACCGCAAGAAGAAGAAGAACGGTCCAGATTACACCGCACATCTCCTTGAACTTCTAGTTGGGAACCGCACAAGACCACCACGCCAGGAATTACAAAAGGGGTCCAACCTCCACCATTTCCGACCGGCCAGAAAGGATGGGCCTCGCGTTAGTGTGTTGCTGACCTGCAAAATAACATATAGAACACAAAGAAAGACCCGAATTAGAAATATAAAGTGTAGCAAATGCTCCAACGAAAGGGAATGAACATAAGTAAATTGAATGGGTGATACCTGGGGATTTTTAAACCCCTGGGGGCGTCAGAAAACATGGGAGGGTGTGTGCATGATCGTGGAAACAAAGAAAACGTGAGAGAATGGACGTGTAGAAACAAGCATGCAATGAGAAGAAATTGGATTATCAAATGTAAAAGACTCAAAACTATGACTACTCCCTGAACCGGAGGCCTATATGGATGTAGAAGGCCTCCGTCCTTGGTGCTAGGTCGCTCAAAATTTTAGCAGGGCTTCGTCATCGACCAAAAATCTCCCCCCTTTCAAAGCTAGGCCTCAGGGTCTATTTATAGGGCACCTAAGAAGCCAGCCTTGAAATTAGGGTTTCTATCCATTTTTAGGTCGAGATTATGAAAGATAATCTGTAGATAATCGAATTATCTCTCAACCCGAAGAAACGGCACCAAATTTGGTTCAGTATCCGCGGAGAAAATGATGGGAGAAGTTAGGGATAAAACCACGGATAGAGAGAGAAAACCTTTGAAATGCTCAGGATCGAGACGATGCACGGTCTCACGATAGACCACCCAACGGGATGAGCAGCCATCTCCTAGGCCGTCCAACCCTATCGGTGGAAATTCAATAAACGTAAAATATTATCCAACTATCCATCGAGATGACCGAAAACCTCGCCGTTGGACTCACATAGATAAACGGCTGAGGGTAGACCGTACATCCACAAGAGCGGCCAAGAGAAAACCGCCCATTCTTTGTCAGTGATAAATCAAAATAGATTAGATAATTAGATAATTATCTGAAAACCAGGGACGTTAGGATTCTGGGAGACAGACGACTTATGAAGTATCGCACAATGGTCTTAGGCGGCTAAATCCTAACCGTACAAATGCTTGTCGGTGGAAATTCAGAAAATCAGCTAAATATCCAATAAATAGATAAACGGCTCAAAGTCAACCGTCTGTGTTATGAGCGGCTGGAGACGGACCGCACATGTATATGGGTGTTTGAAATTCATAGAACAGCTCAATCAATCAAAACCAAGGCCCATTAAGCCCTGAATCAATTCGGACCTAGCCAGGGAGGGAGGCCACCCATAAAATTGGCCCAGAACGTGCCAGAAAATAGCTCAGCGAGTGATGGACAACTCGAGGCATCAACAAATGGGAGTAAGAGAAATGACTCAACTTATCGGTAAAAAAATAGGTGTCAACAGATGCCCCTCTTTAACGTCCTCTTTACAGGGGAGCGAGTGGAGGTGAAGCGAAAGCGAAATGGAACATGGAGATGAAGCGGAAATGAAGCGGAGCGGACTGAAAAAAGTGCGTTAAGGTAAAATGACACCCATTTTTTTTACCAACAAGCGATAGGAATCTTCCAGAAAACTCTGAACCAAAACACAAGAGATGATTAGACTAAAAGTGACACCGGTCTGGAGGAACTAAATAAAAGGAAACACACGATCAACCTCATGGGGGACACAATCCCTCGGACCAATGAGGAGACCGGAATAAGCAGCGAAGAAGTGAAGAAACGGACTAAAACTTCAGACGGGGACCTCTTAATCGACCAAACCAAGCGAATTGACCAAAGTGAACCTTCCAATTCAGAGTGGAATTGTTCCTCCTACCAAACATTGAACGCACAGCTATCCATCACTGGTGGGACATTATTCAGACAAATCATGGGTCATGATTGCTCAAAAAGATGTGTATGACGCATGCTGGGCTAAAAATAAAAGAAATCGTTAAAACAAATGTGAAGAAAGATTAAAATATAAAATACTCGAGAATAATATTGCTAGGTTGGGAGATTCAGAGTCAAGACACTATCCGCAACCACGGCGTGCAGGATAGAACCATCCTCCCCAGGACATCCCAACCTAACGGCCTATCCGGAGATTAAACGCGTGAACCTGGATCATCATCATTTTTGTTGAAGGGGAACATCAGATCCTGGAACACGTGAGCAACCAACTGGTTCTCGAGATAATATAGCATAGCACTATATAGTAATGCAATAAGGGAGATAGGGATAGAAGGCCATACCTGACTTACCTGTGCAGGTGAAACGACACATTTTTTTTGGATTTTCATTTTCAGATTTTTATGGATTTTCATGTATAAGACAAATGAACAAGCATGGCGTAGATAACATAACGATTAACTGAACGACAAATAACATGACATAACATGACGATAACATAACATAACAAAGGTAAACGCGCACATATGCAATGACATGAACAAACAACATGCATGCATGAACACGGTGTGACAAGACAACAATGCGGTGGGACAACATACGGTTGGGACAAGAACATGACGGATGATCACACGGTTGGGACATAGACATGGAATATAGAGGGACGACTATTAACATATGCAAGACAACCAACAACATGTGGTGAGGGGCAAAACAACAAGTGTGGGACAACACGGTGGGACATAAACACGTGACAAGGACATGGTGGGTTGAAAGACGTGAACAAAATACGTTCTTCAATCAAAACTCAAGATTAGAATGAAGTAGAACCGCCAGGTTCATAATCGTGAGGTGAAGCTTTCTCATAAAGATATGATCATTAAAAGCTGAGAATGTCATGAGCTTCAGAACAGATCGAGAGATAAGATTGAATGAGGAAAGAACAGATCAAAGATGTGGACAGGAGCCAGAGCCCAAGGATATAGCAAAGAATGCCTGAACACCTGCAACCTGCACACTTAGCAAACATATTACGTATCTGTTCTCAAAATAAAATGCAAAAGATAAATATTTTTAGATTTTTCAATTTCTTGATTTTTTAGATTTTAAAAATATTTGATTTTTTTTGTTTTTGAACAATATTTCATTTTTTGGAATCTCATTTTTTTGGATTTTTGATAGTATCTCATTTTTTTTAGATTTTTGACAATATTTTATTTTTTGAATTTTTGACAATATCTCATTTTTTAGATTTTTGACAATATCTGATTTTTTTTTGAAATTTTGAAATAACAATCTGCAGCACCCAAAGACGGGCTCGAACTACTGGCCATGGTGCACTATCCCTCCCCTCTCATTAAAGACTTCCCTTGAGCAGGGCGTGCATGTGAGGGTGGCTTACCGCAACCAACCGCCTCTAAAGAACGGTGCCCCTACTAAGGCCATACCCGGGATACAACCCAGCCTAAGAGGGAGAAGCAGAAAAAAATTGGAGACAAGCTTCGTGCAGAATGGGAGATATCAAGGCTCGAATTCCTTCCAGGGCACTACCCCTCAAAGAGTAGGTCTATTACGTCGGGGCTTTGAGTCTTCAACCATAATTTTGCATAGCCCTTATCGGCCAGATATTGAAATAATGCTCACTTTTGATTTTGATACATGCATGATGCTGCACTACCCTTCACTGTTTTACGCGAACCTCAACTCTTGTTAGGAGAAGCAGGCCCGATTACTAAGATCAGGGGCATTTTTCATGGTGTCTTTCACTCATTTTTTTCTTTTTATTTTCTTTCAAGACTGCCCCTATTTGAAACCTCTCTCGTATTAGGGAGTGCCTAGGTTGGTTATTTCATCCGTCTATCTCTTGCCCCTGCACTTGGCCGAGTAGAGAAGAGAAAATGCCTTTGTGCATACCCATGGTATGGCCAAAGTAGCAACGATGTTGCATTAGAGAGATCGGCTATGGCTTGCCGTGTAGTGTATGAAAAATCCGCACTCAAAGGCCACCCTCAACAATTGGGGAAAGAAACTAGACTCCCAGCGCGGAGTTATTACCAGCCTAAGATGCTGCAGAAGTGAACTTGTTATTTGACACAAATTTAAAATCGAATTTAAACAAAAGCTTCTAAAGCCACTCAATCATATTAAGGAATCAACCTTATAAGCATGTGCCGAAACAATAGAAACAATGGGAATGAAAGCACGTTTCTTGCACAAGATAACTATACCTTTGCAAATCCATGGCGTGGAAGTAGCATCCCGAAGCGATTTCGATCATCAAACTTTGAGGAGCACGAGCTTTATGTTCCTTGCTTGCCAGGATAAAGGATGGAAGGAGGATAGCAAAGGATTGGATTCCTTGACATGGAGGAGCGGCAGACATTTGAACAGAAAGAGAGACGAGGGCTAGAACTCCCTCGTTAAGGCACAGAGGCCCTGATAACAAGGAACCAGATACAGAATGAACAAAGATTAACTGAGATCAAGGCGGACTAAAGTCTTGAAAATAGCAAGAAAAAGGGTGATGACCCTGAAAGGGTGAGGAGGAAAGAACGGACAGATGATGAAAGGATAGCTGCGAAGATAAGGAAGAAGGAGAACGATCATCCGACGTGGTCGGAGAAAAGGAATAGCGATCACCCGCCAGGGGCGGGGAAGAAGATGCATGAACACCCGACAAGGTCGGGGAAAAGAAATGGAAACCACCCGACAAAGTCGGGGAAGGATCAGAAAAACCACCCGACGAGGTCGGGGAATGAGCATGAGGGATCCCCAACAGGGTCGGGGAAAAAGGATGAGAAGCGAAATCTGGACGTATCCAGAAGAAAAACTAGATGCCCCTAGATCAGGGGAAGAGGAGGACATAGGCCGAGGCCTAGAATGGTGAGGATAGGAGAAGATGGTAGAAATATAGTCAGGTGGTGGAAGATACACCACCCACGGATAAGAACTGAGCAGAAGAAAAGATGAATGAATGGAAGAAGGAGAGGAGGAAGTGGACCCCCGAATGCACAACTGACGGCCCTTGAACTTATGCCGTCGCCTCTTCTTGGCCGAAATCTTCTTGAAACAACTATGCCTGGCGCGGACTTGGGCCTTCGGGTTTCTTATCTTGCAATATTTCCTTAAATAACGGGCCCACCTGGCAGACGGCATGGCCCGAACATGATTATGCAGCTCCATTGGGACGGTTGCCCCTAGCTGTGCGGTGCCAACCATAGAAAGACATTCTAGAACAATCAACTCCTTGTGTTGTTTATTAGAAAAACAGGGAGCTATGTTGCTTGACGTCACCAGCATAAGGTTCGGCATCTCCTCTCGATAATCAAGCATGAAGTATAACTCCCTTACTAGAAGTGCATAACAGAACTGAGGGAGGGCGATGCGCGGCGTTGACGTGGCCGCCTCACCAATAAACTGAGGGAGATGAGACATATAATGCAGAATGTCCTTGAAAAAAGTAGAAGATACGGCCAATTGCCCATTGAGTGCTGAACACATTAAACTTTTGGCGGCCGTGTGGGTTAGCACCATCCGGGTGGAAAACTCTTCTGGGCCAGTGAACTGGATAGCAATCAAGCGAGAGGTGATAACAACATCAACAGTGAATTCTCCGGCGAGCAAAGAGATTGCTACCGGCCTCTCTGCTTGAGAAGAAACTAGCACCAGTGCACATGAACTCTTCTCAGCAACCGTCTTCATCGCAAATGCAGGTTCATTATTCCCAGAATAGCTAGAAACCAAGACTCGGACCGGCATGCGGCAAATGAAATCTTGAAGCTTGTAATGCATAATCAAAGCCTGGCTCGACTCTTTATCTCCCTGGGGACTAGACCCAAGGGGCACCAAAGGTTGAAAGCACCCGCTCCGTGGGGTAGAGATAGGTGGAGAGAGGGGTGGAGAAGGCTTGGCAGGTGTGGGCGAAGGCAATGCGAGCGGCGGAAAGATAACATCGATGATAGGCTCTGGTAGGGGTAAAGGTTTGGAGGGTGGAGGTGTAGGAGAAGGCAAAGGTGAAGATGGTGGCGTGGGTGGAGATGAAGGCAATGGCGGGGGTGTAGACATAGGGGTAGCTTGCTCAGGCTCGGACGATGATGGTGAAGGGAGCGGCATCGGTAGCGGGGATGGTTGTGAAGGTGACGGAACAGGGACCGTTACGAGGGGAGGTGATGGTGACGGTGGTGGTGACGGCAATGGGGATAATGGAGAAGGTGATGATGGAGATGTGGCCAATGAAGGCAGCGAAAACGGGGGTGGAGAAGGTGGTGGCGAGGCTGAAGAGGTGGCCGGTCGTGGTGCCCATCTCCGACATGTCGGTACAACACGTCGAGCGGCGTTGGGAGTAGAAGCGGTGGTGGAAATGGAGGGTGAAAGAGAAGAGTTTGTGCTAGCCTGAGCAGAGGCTTGGGTTTGTGGAGGCCATGGAGGTTGAGTAGGAGACGGTGAAGGTGAGGGGGTAAGTGAGGGGATAAATAACGGAGCGGGTGCTTCATCAACTGAAGAATCACAGGGATGCCCCTGGTCTTGAGATGGAGACGGCTGCCTGGGTAGCGCTTGCTACTACTGCTGCTGTTTGTGAAGATCTACAATAACTTGGTGCATGATAGCCCAATCAATCATCTTCTTGTCTTCCAAGCTGTAAACAAAATCTCAGAACTCGAGGCAGTCCTCAATCAAATGCCCTTGTTAACGATGGAATTCACAGAAATGGAGCAAATTCCCAACCGCGGGTTGGCGAGGCATAACTGGAGGGAGTTGCAACGCATGGGTCACCATCAAAGCCCTGAAAACATCTGTAAGAGATTCCGGCAACGGAGAGTGAGGAGTCTGCTTCGGGCAAGGTGGGTGCTGAGAGGTATGAGAAGGTAGTGGGGATGGTAGCAGAGGTTGTGTAGGTAAGGGGGATTGCGTAGGTGAAGGCGGAGGGCTAGAATGATGTGGAGGTGTGGAGGGAGTGGGAATATAATGGACGGCATCCACCCGCTCAGAGTGTGATGTTTCCTTGACCGGAAGTGGAGAGGTGTGGGGAAATAAAACAGCGGAGGGCTGACTCGTGGGGGAAGATGTAGTGGGATGACATGGGAAGGCATATGGATAAGTGGGAGCGGACGGCCGACTCATGGAGGGATATGAGGTGGAGGGCTGACTTATGGGGGATGGTGAAGAGAAGGGGTATGTGGAAGGCGAAGGTGGAGGAGACTCGTGGTCAAGTGAAACTAGGAGTTGTTGGCTAATGAAGCGGGCTCGGCTGTAGAGTTATCGCCAGGAAGTGATATCATTCAGGGCTAAGATTCATCTAAATTCAGGCGTTGCATTAGAAATAACCATCTTGATTTGTTCGCCCTCCGGAATATTCCCTGGAACTTGCATGGCTAGATGACACCAACAGTCGGCGAACGTGGAGAATTTCTCGCCGGGCTTCTTCTCATGGGACAAATCAACCATGGCGTACTTGGGCCCCACCTGGTCTCGGTACTGCTGAACGAATTTTTCTTGTATAACTTGAAAATTCATCATCTGCTCTTGTGGTAACGTGAATAACCAATCTTTGGCCGAGCCCTCTAAAGATAGACCAAACAAATAGGCCATCAAGCGTAGATCGTGCCGGAACTGGGCCGACTCATATAGGAAATCCTTCAAATGGACGTAGGGGTCACCAATTCCACCATAGCGACGATATGTGGGAATCTGTGAACGTGGTGGGAGTTGAAGACCCTGGAATGCAAATGGGACATGCAAAGAAGTTTGGGGATTAATTCGACGTTGCAATTCATCAAGCTGACGTTGGGCCTGAGCAATCATCTCCTCGGTGGGAAGAGTCCGAGAAGGATATGGGCCAGCCTGAGCAAGAGAGGATGAGTTTAAACCAGGATAATGTTGATGGGCCGAATAGAGGGACCCAGCCTGAGAAGAAGACAAGCCCATTCCAAGAATGTAGGAATGTATGGGCCTGGAAGGATTATGTATGTGGGGATGAGAATTGATTGGGCTAGCAGCAGCATGGGCGGACAAGAAGGCCTATTAAAAGAATAGGGTCCATTGGAGGAATAGGGAGATGGGCCCGCGTGGGAAGAGGAATCCACGTGGGGATAAGAAGGTAGAGAGGAATAGGAATAGGATACAGGGGAAAAATGCTCCATGGAGAGAGTGGAGACTTTATATAGTCGAGAATGTGAGGGAATACAAAAGGGGAAGCAACCTAGGACAAATGTGACAAAATGAAGACACACAAAGATGAACTAGCCTAAATGAGCCTAATCTAATAAGAAGATGCAAATGATGACACTACAACATGCAATAGAGGGAAGAGATGAGAAAAGAATCAACCAATTGACCACCCAAGTTATAAACGATGCACGAACAATCTTATAAGTTCCTCTTTAGGACCTTGGTGGATTAATTAATATCTGAATTCTCTCAACCACAAGGTACCTAACTAGGGTAAGGATGGGAAACTGGGGGACTCTAAGGGACTCTCCCTCACGCGGATGCAAACCCTAGACTGGGGGGTGGTATAGTACAACCTGCCCGACGTCTGTGTGGGAATCCACGGCTCACGGGGACTTATGGAGATCCTCGGCAAGGTCCCCTAGTCGGCTCCAAGGAGTATGGAGACGAGAGGAAACCCTACCTCGGTAGGAATGCAACTATATGTGAATGAAATGCATGAATCCTATGTGCACCGGAGTGCATGCAAAGTCTAGCCTAGCAGCTAGCAATCAATAATCAAACAAATATGTAAGAAATGAAAACAAGTATGCAATAATGATATAACAGCAGGGGAAGATCAATAATCAGCACCAAGTGTCATGAAAATCAAATAACATGGCAATCAAAGTGAAGCACGGGTGCACTGTAGCACGACAAGGACGGTCTCTGTAAGACCGCTCAGGGAGATAGACGATCTATAAACGACCGTATAATCCAGGGAGTAACGACAAACTAACACGAAAATCAAAAAACTCTGGAATGAAAGGAGACAGGAATCAGAAGCGTAGCAGGTTGAACGGTCTCTAGGTAGACCGCGTAAGAGCTGGAACGGACCTACAGCAACCGTGTAATAGCAACTAAACCAACACTATGGGGACAGAGGCGTACCTGTGCTAGTAAGATGAACGGCTAATAACAGGCCGTATATACTGTGAACGGGTGGTAATGGACCGCTTATAACAGCAGGCTTTGCAGAAGAGATGGCGCTATTCACAGAGAAGGGCAGTGGCCTTCCAGCCGCAGAAACGATGGACGGCTCTGAAAAAAATCGCGCAAGTTCTAGAGGACAGAGAACACAACCCAACCTGCAACCACTTCAGGAAGAGGACTAATACAGCAAAAGAAAGGGTCAGCAAATCACTAACACAATGGGAACTAGGTGTCCCACCGTGATCGCCAAAAAATGGGGTGTTGACATGTTTTTTTCCCCCTCTTGATGACCCTCCCATGTCTATCTTACCACATCAAATATGGGAAATGAATGAAAGACAAAGGTAAAGGGAGGAGTGTGAACCTATGATCGTGATCGCCACCAAGATGCCGGACATGCGATGAACGCACACCATACCTTGGAAAGAGGGATAGGTACTCACTTGGTGTGCAACGCTGGGATGATATATGGCTCAGGAGGAACCGCCTGTATAGATGAACGGTTGCACTACAGACCGTATAAGAGCGCTGCAGAGGACGCGGGATGAAGCACTCTTGGCAGATGAACGGTTTCAACACGACCGTAGGAAGAAGAAGAACGGTCCAGATTGCACCTCACATCTCCTTGAATGGCTAGTTGGGAACCGCACAAGACCACCACGCCAGGAATTACAAAAGGGGTCCAACCTCCACCCTTTCCGACCGGCCAAAAAGGATGGGCCTCGCGTTAGTGTGTTGCTGACCTATAAAATAACATGTAGAACACAAAGAAAGACCCGAATTATAAATATAAAGTGTAGCAAATGCTCGAACAAAAGAAATGAACATAAGTAAATTGAATGGGGAATACCTAGGGATTTTTAAACCCCTAGGGGCGTCAGAAAACATGGGAGGGTGTGTGCATGATCGTGCAAACAAAGAAAACGAGGGAGAATGGACGTGTAGAAACAAGCATTCAATGAGAAGAAATTTGGATTATCAAATGTAAAAGACTCAAAACTATGACTACTCCCTGAACCGGAGGCCTATATGGATGTAGAAGGCCTCCCTCCTTGGTGCTAGGTCGTTCAAAATTTCAGCAGGGGTTCGCCGTCGACCAAAAATCTCCCCCCTTTCAAAGCTAGGCCTCAGGGTCTATTTATAGAGCACCTAAGAAGCCAGCCTCGAAATTAGAGTTTCTATCCATTTTTAGGTCGAGATTATCAAAGATAATCTGTAGATAATCGAATTATCTCTCAACTAGAAGAAACGGCACCAAATTTGGTTCAGTATCCGCAGAGAAAATGACGGGAGAAGTTAGGGATAAAACCACGGATAGAGAGAGAAAACCTTTGAAATGCTCAAGAATCGAGACGATGCACGGTCTCACGATAGACCACCCAACGGGATGAGCGGCCATCTCCTAGGCCGTCCAACCCTATCGGTGGAAATTTAATAAACATAAAATATTATCCAACTATCCATCGAGATGACCGAAGACCTCGCCGTTGGACTCTCATAGATAAACGGCTGAGGGTAGACCGTACATCCACAAGAGCGGCCAAGAGAAAATCGCCCATTCCTTGTCGGTGATAAATCAAAATAGATTAGATAATTAGATAATTATCTGAAAACCAGGGACGTTAGGATTCTGGGAGACAGACGGCTTAGGAAGTACCGCACAATGGTCTTAGGGGGCTAAATCCCGACCGTACAAATGCTTGTCGGTGAAAATTCAAAAAATTAGCTAAATATCCAATAAATAGATGAACATCTCAAAGTCAACCGTCTGTGTTATGAGCGGCTGGAGACGGACCACACATGTATATGGGCGTTTGAAATTCAAAGAACAGCTCGATCAACCAAAACCAAGGCCCATTAAGCCCTGAATCAATTCGGACCTAGTCAGGGAGGGAGGCCACCCATAAAATTGGCCCGGAACGTGCTAGAAAATAGCCCAGCGAGTGATGGACAACTCGAGGCATCAACAAATGAGAGTAAGAGAAATGACTCAACTTATCGGCAAAAAAACGGGTGTCAATAACAGCGTCTAATGGACCAAGCCTGGTGCGTAAGAAGACAGACCAAAATAGGTTGTGATGCACACCCCTCGGGGCGTCACAACCCCTAACAGACCTACCTAGGCACGTTAGAAGAAGGGATATGTCAGCTCTGACGCACCCTAGCTAGGGCGTCACAGAGCTCTGACGGTCCACCCCTGGTGCGTTAGAGTCTCAGGACCCCAATCGGTCAAAATCATGAAACACGGATGTAACGATCAGGTCCAGGCGCGTCACACCCTCTGACGGTTTATCGTAAGACCGTCAGAGCGATCGACGACCTGACCACGAAACTTGACCCTGTGACGCACCCTCCTTAGGGCGTCATGGCATGCAACGCACCCACCCTGGAGCGTCACAGCCTGTGACGGTCACTAGAAGGACCGTCACACCATCCCGAGAGCGGGACGGCGGGAAATCACCCAAAAATCATCCCACGCCCCCATACCTCCACAGGAGAGCGGGAAAACAAGGGAGAAGCCCCCAAATAGCCCATAGCATGCATCTAAGGCCTCAGATCGGCCAAAAACGCGATGAAACGGTAGATCGGGTCACGAGCCCTAAAACATGGATTTTTTCCAAAAATCCCAAATACGCCCACTCGGCTCACCGCGGCCTACAAAACTTGCGAGAAAGGAAGCTCACGAGCTGGGGGTTATCTCCCTACCTCCACCGAAGATTTTGCGCACTGTGGACGCCGATCCACGAAGAAAAGGCCGTTGAAGCCTCGCCGGGACACGAACTCGCGGCCGAGCTTCACCGCGCCTCCACCGCCTCGATCCTCACCCCTCCTTGCCCGTGCCTCACCCACGCCGTCCCCGCCTCGCCCGTGCTCCACTCCGTCGGCCGTCGGAGAGAGAGGGAGAGAGGAGAGAGTGTGAGAAGAGAGAGGGAGGGAAGAGAGAAATGAGAGGGGAGAGAGAGAAAGGGTTAATATATATAGAAAAACCCAAAAATTCCAAAAATTCAAAAAATTATGAAAAATTACCTCTGAAATCCTCGGGAGGAGCACAACGCGCCGGTATAGTCTCGAAGTCGGAGAACGCCACGGTTTGCACTGCACAGAGTTCCGAAGGCGTATTAGGGAAAAACACGTGTAAAGCATAAAATACACTCTGAGACCCGCGAAAAAAATCCGAAAAAAAATCTGGGGCATTACAGAACCTACCTTTGGTTTGATCCCTAGGCAGAGAATTTTTCACTGGAAGTACGCTCCCGTTCCTTCGCGTCCTGTGTGGAACCAGCAACTTCTTGTCCTTCTAACTCCTTAGCTACTTGTTCTCCTAGCACGAGATTTTGAGGGAAATTAGAAGACATAAAGGGGAACAATTAACTCTAAAGGCTGAACCTGAAATTATCTCTGATAAGGTCCCTAAACTTCAGATCTTTGCCAGAAGAATACGCCCATTCCTATGCGTTATGTAGAGAAATAGCTACTTCTGGACATTCTATCTCCTTAATCTCTTGACCTCCTAGCACGAAAATTTGCAGAAGGTTAGAATATACTAAGAGGAACACAAACTTCTAAAGGACTAGCATAAAATTATGAAACCTTACCGTCAAACCACACAATCCAAAATAAGGGTTCGCGCAGGTCGAACCTGGGCTCTATTTATAGAGTTTGGCCTAGAGTTGAGGGATTAGATCGAAATAGGAGTCCTATAGGGTATCAATCCGATCCCCTAAGAGTCCTAGACAAGTTCCCACGCCAGATCACTTCGATCCATGGCGATTGGGATGATAAAAATCCAATTTTTTCATGCTTCTCTAACACTCGGTTACGGAACTGGAACGCGGTCTCCTGGGGACCGCCTTCATCAAGTCCCGATCTCGCGACTGACCGCGTCTTGCCAGGCCGTCAGAATTTTAATTTTAGTCAACTTCCTCCTATAATTATCCCCTTAATTATCTAATAAAATTAAAAAATAATCATAATTATGTTTTTAGGATTGGGCTTGGGCCTAAAGTCTTAGAATTAGTCCCATGGGCCTATTTTAAGTGGGCTTATGTATCAGGTTAATAATTGGCCTTCAAATTAATTTACTTAACCCATAATTTATTAAATAGCCCATTAAGCCTTTTTAAATGCTTAATAATTTTATTTAATTCTTGAAAAATTCCAGGGGTGCTACACACAATCCTCATTGCGAGAAACAGCCATCGATCAATCCCATGCTCGGCGGACCAATCAAACATCAGCTTTGCTACCAGCTGACCGATCTCGCGCCTCGCATAAGGGACAACCATTACTGAGCCTTAACCTGCTCACACAGCCATCTCAACCGACTGCCACAAATCCGTCAGCTCTGCGCCATGAACCACCTCATTCCTGGCAACCCGAATGCCAACAACAGCACGGGACCAGCTCTGTCCGAACACAAACTTTCATCAGATTCTGGATCCTATCCAGGAAAAGACACATCTTATAATCGGCCACCTAAGGCCTCGCTTGCACATGGCTCTCTCTGTTCTCGATCCGCAACAACCATCATCTTCTGTCTGTGAAAGACCATTCACTGGTCACCAATTACTCATCAACGGGAACCCTTGACTTGCTCAGCTTCCTCAGGCCCGATATGCACATTCCAAATCTCGATAGGCCATCCGTTGACTCACGCACAGACCAATACTACATCATGAGCCAATCCTCACTCGGATATGCATCCGATCCGATCCTTACGCCAACTCTACCCTCTCAGGGGAGCACGGTGAAACTAATGACAGGATTCCACCATCCTCGATCCTCACAGCACTCGACTCAGACTTGCAGGGAAACCCTCCCATGTTGGCCACGAGACCAGGGCTCTCCATCCAACAACAACATCTCTCTAGGGACTCTCGTACACATGCATCGTCCATTGTACAGTCTCATCCAATCTTCATCCCAATCATTCCAAATGGACGCCTGCCAATCCTCAGCTCCGTTTCCGCCACAGAGCCACATGACACAATCCGAACATATCACATCACATATCTCTATGGCAGAAAAGTGCCATCTGTCACAATGGCATCCTGGTCAACGGCGTCGTGACCAATGCACACGGATCTCCAAATGTGACGACCCAGGAGATCCAGATACCGATAACCTGATATCATCGATTTACTGATACCAAGAGCTCAGGGAAGCCACCCAAGAGGCTGATGAGGCCCCGTAACGGTTAGTAAGTGTTTGTCGAGGGAATGCATAATGAATAGAAATTACACACGTAATATTAATTAAAGCATTCATTTAAACTTTAAACGGAAGCAATTAAATATATCAGAGTGGTAAAATTTATACAAGTAGTCCAGATCCATATATCACATGTCCCACACTATACAATGGTCAAAATAAATGATTACACGGGACATACCCCAGCCAAAAGAATAAAAAGGACATACTGACTACTAACCTACCACTGATAGACCACTGTTGGCTCTAAGACTTTTCGCCAAAAGCACGAGAGAATCCTGTAGCCGGTTGCTCCGCCTCACCTGTAAAAAGAAAGGGGTGAGTCTCACAGCAGAGACTCAGTAGGGTTCACACGGATCCCTAACTCGCAACTAACTAAAGGAAAGTAGTAAAGCATGCATTGGCATAAATAAATGACAATTTAATAAAGCTGTAAAACTAACTAAACAGTTTATAAACAGCTAACTAATATGCCAATTGTAATTTAAATGCGAGTACTCAAAATCTACCAATAGAATAACAACTCAATCATTCCCAAGTGACAAGAGAGAGAAGGAGAGGAGATCCACTAGAAGAAGAAACCAGATGCATCCACTGACGGCTTACACTGCGTCTCAAGCATCTACGCAGGTCTGGATCGCGACAAGCGAGACGCGTAACAGTACCATAAACGAGTAACTAGTCAGAGCAACACTCGTCAGTGTCAGTCCAAGTCTCTGACTACGTGTGCACACACTGGCTCGTGCCTAGAGCCAAACCTCTAGCTAGTATTCCCCTTCATAGGACGCTACGGTTGGACTGGGGCCCACGAAACTAGCTTAAAAATCGTAAATTGGGATACCCCGCCACCTCTCCCGGATGGGATCAACACTAAAAGTCATCGGGCTACGACTGGTGGTTCCATCACTAGGAAAGAGAATCTAGTTCTATTGGGATCTAAAAACATACCATAATTTATGATAACGATTAAACATGGCAAATATGCAAGATTCAAGGCATAATTAACCGAATATGCTAAGATGGCCATTATTCAATAATTCAATGCTTAAATAATTTGAATATGCTAAAATGGTAATTATTCCATAACTAAATGCATAAACTATTGAACATGTTGAAATGGCAATTATTCCATAATTAAATGCATGAATAATTGACTATGTTAAGAATTGAAACCTGTCGGGGTTAAACGGTTAAAAGAAAATCGCCCCAATCGATAAAACGACTTAAGCATGGCGAAGATGCAACATTAAATGCATAATTTAAATGAACACGCTTAATTGTAGAACGAACGGTCGAACTAGGGCCGCTATGGTTTTAGGCGGTCGAAGGACAAACCGCCGCGTGCTACCCAACGGACTAACCGTGAAATTCCTACCGCCATTCAATATTAAATATATTTACGCGGTCTAATCATCAGCCGCTCAGGTCAATAAACGATTTATGGCTGACCGTTATAAAATCTAAAATAAATTAAACATGGTCCTTACCGGAGAACCGGATTCACGGGAATCATAACCGAA
Organism: Amorphophallus konjac; assembly: GCA_022559845.1. Classification (NCBI taxonomy): domain Eukaryota; kingdom Viridiplantae; phylum Streptophyta; class Magnoliopsida; order Alismatales; family Araceae; genus Amorphophallus; species Amorphophallus konjac. The sequence continues at coordinate 34,102,607 of CM040129.1, forward strand.
TCCCCTCCCGGTCGACCCAAATCGACGGAAATTATTTTAACCTGTTCCCTGCCATTCCACCATCATACTATAACAATTTATCATCTATGAACTCAGCGACGATGGGCATGCTTTGAAAACATAAAGACGATGGGCATGCTGTTCAAAAAATAAAACAATGGGCATGTTGTTTAGAAATGATTTAATGGGCTAGGGCATCGATCCCCCTACCCATATGTGATGAAAACGCCCGATCCGAGCGCATGCAAGCCGAGGGACGCCGATTTCACCGTGAGAAGGGGAGGGAGAGAGCCGCCGATGTCACCGTGGGTTCATCCCTCCACGCCGGGGTTCGGCTCCGACGATGGCGCCGCCGGGTTCTACGCCTTGCAAGTTTGTCGACGAAGCTCCGGCTCCTCCGCCAAGGCCGTCGGGTCATCGGCGTGCCGAGAAGAGAGAAAGAGGGAGAGAGAAGAGCCGCCGATGCCGCCTTGGGACCGCACCGATGGGGGCGCCGCTGTGGTCTTCCCCTTGCTCGGTCGCCGGTGATGTCACCGGACTCCGCCACCATGGCTGCCGGTCGCTGCGCTCCGAGAAGACGGAGCTGGGGAGGCAGGTTCGCGGGTTCGCCCTGTGCGCCCACGGGTTCCTGTGTTTTGGCCGATCGGGTGAAAAGGGGGAGGGGGTGTGAAATGAGGAAAGTGGGAGAGTGAATCTTTCTCACGAAAGAACATTTTTTATACTATTTTTTTTCAAAAAAAAACTCAAATTGCTAAAAGCCCCTAAGTTAAGCAAAATTTGATATATGCCTTATTATTTACTTAAAGGCTTTAATCTAATTAGATTAAATACTAAAAAAAGCCCATAAATTTCATAAAATTAGCCAAAATTCATGGATTAAATTCCATTATATTACCAGTAAAGATCCGTTAAAGAACGGGTCTCACAGTCTCTCCCTCCTAATAAAAATTTCATCCTCGAAATTTAAAAGGAAGAACAAGGAGAGAACCAAAAGAAATCATACTCTTCAGAGAGAAATGAATGAGAAACACCTGAATCAAACAAAACATGAGCTGCATGGCCATAAATCATAATCGTACCTTCCACGAGATGAGATGCCATAGCTTCGGCATGAGTAATATGAGAGACCTTCCCTTTTTGCTTCGTGCCCGCTGCGGTAGATTGCTGGGAAGAAGACATTGAAGCTTGAGGATAATATTGCTGAGGTTGAGGTGGTAGAGGAGGTCTGAACTGAAACAGCTGTGGTTGAGAAAATTGAGAAAACTGCATCGGTTGCGGCCTTAGAGGATAATCTCGAACCACATGCCCCGGTTGATCACAATGGAAACAAATCACTGGCATCGAACACGGCTTGCCCGGATGATAACCACCACACCTCGGACACGGTCTCGGCTGATGTTGACACCTAAAATATAACAGAAGAGACCAAAGCAGACTCACAGCTTTGAAGATCAGTCGAGGGCACAGCTCACGTACCATCCCCGGAAGTTCCGAGAATCAGAATAGAAGAGACCCGCTATTCCTAACACTTTGTTCGGCTAAAGCCATCCCTGGCTAGGCCGCTGTCCAGTACGGTTATCATTCAGGTAGCCGGGCTGATAAAACCATACCAACATATAGGCAATCATCTGTCTGCTAAGAAAGGATGCTCAGATAATTCTGATTCTCCAAAGGTGGGATGCATAGTGCCTCGCACGTGTTTGTGAATGCAGGGTATTAAACAAGCCCCATGGAGTCTTAATATATATGCCAAGAAGCCCACTGTCGAAAGGAGTCCACTAAGTGGATCCTGTGCCGAATGACAGGGAAATGGGCCAAGCCCAAATGTAAAATGAGACGCGCCGAGGGCTGCCCACGCCGGGAAGATGGACGCTGGCCCTCCGGGAAGCTCAGGCCGAGAGGATGAGGGTCGTCCCTCTATAAGAAGGCTGCCCTTCAAAAAGAAGATAAGAGAACAGAGAGAAGAGAAGAGAAAGAAAAGAAGACAAGAGAAGAGAAAAAAAAGAGAGGCAACAAGGGAGAGAAAAGAGAGAAAGAAAAAGAAAAGAAAGGGGGAGCTCGAGGGCCCTTCATAGAAGAAAAAGAAAAGAGAGAGACAGGGGCTCGAAGGAAGAAGCCAGGTGGGGTGTGCCGTTCGATGTCGTGAGCAGCTGCAGCTCCTCTTCCCCCTCTCTCCTCTGTCTGAGTATTGTTCCTGTATCCCTGTTTTTGAGCATCTCTGCTCTTGTAGCACCGAATGCCAATGTAACCCTGTCCTCAGGGATAGAGTAGGCGTATGCTTCTTCTTCTCTCGAGTTGAATTCATGTATGTTCACTTTTTCTTTCTGATGAAATAGTTAATGACAGATGGGTTGGGTTCTCCCCCATTACTATTCCTTTGTTTCTGCTTCTGCATTATATGCCATGGATATTGATGGCTGCACCTCTACACATGCTTTACCGTTCCTATTTTTTTTTATGTTGAACGTTCTTCCATCGTATGATTCTTTCAACTCTACACTTACAACGAGAGCCTGAGACAGCCTATCTCATGGCTTCTCGTCTGTGAAATGAGAAGGGACGAATCCGGATCGTAAGGTTTCTGTGAATGGTTCTGCTCCTAGTGAGGCCCCATAAGGAAGGGTGTCTCCACCCCGAATCACCTTCTCTACGATCATCCAAAACGGTCTTCGGATTGTTGAACAAACCCCTTTTCTTCAAACGCCTGAAACCCGGGCTTAAAACCCTTCCAAAAACCTCACCTAAGCCTCCCGGCGCGAGCACCTCTCGGCACAAGTCTCGCGTCGAGGGCTTGCCGCGCCGGTTGGGTTTCCTTCTTCGCGCCGAGGCCTAACTCCTTCTTCGCGCCGATACTTTTACATCTTCTGGCCACGTCAATGCGTTTGTGCCAATGCCGCCAGGCTATGCCAACTTTGCTCATCATACCCTGCCCTATGGAGACGTACTACCTTTCCCTCCATTCTCACGGGAGCCATATTAAAGGGGTTCATTCCCCTACATTCTACAACCCCATCAGGTCACGGGGCCCTGCCATTGCAGGTTATCCGTTGACTGCAACGGGGATATCATAACAGGGGGGATAAAGTCCCATATGATTTAGATCCCTTTGATCTCGGGCTACGCCTGGCTCTCATTTTGGTTTCCACTCCGACAGTTCGTGAGTGGATGACCTGTTATACCATTTTGGCACGCTCCCAAAATAAGGGGAGGTGCTGTCAAAATCTGTTCAGACTATTACTCGATCGCATAGTATGATGTTTTCATCAGAATTGTGCATTTAACTCCCTAAATGCGTGGCAAGAAGCTGAGCTATGTCATCTCATGGTATCTTGGCCACCACAAGGAACATATCTTACAGTTACATGATCTCCTTGGACCCCCTTGGTGAATGAATCCACCCTTATCTTCTATTTCATCATATTATTGCCACGAAATCCCCGTTGAACACAGAAGATCCCCTTGAATTCATCAGAACCTTTCATGATATCTGAAGAAAACCAACAAAATGGCCATCGGCGCCACTTCCTCCCGGCGCCAAACCCGCGCCGGGTGAAGGGCGCGCTGGGTGAAGGGCGCGCCGTATGCCTTGCCGCGCCGTATACCATGCCGTGCCGTCTGCCTATATTTCTAACCACGCTGGTTGCCCGTCGCGCCGGGATCCCCTCGCGCCGACTCCTATCCGCGCCGTTTCACCTTATTAACAGGTGCCATCCAAAACCTGATATCTTAACAGTCCCATTAAATCCAAAAGCAGTCCAAACTCAAATGTCCATTTCTTATCAACTTCCGTGTTAACCTTCGTCACCTTACGAGGGAATTATGGTTCTCCACCCAGGTCCACAGAGACATATTAATGGGGGTTTTTCCCTACATTATACTGAACACGACGTTTCTTCCGTCACCCCACAGACTCTCGGAGTTCTGCCACTGCATGTCCTCCAATGGTCCTTTGAGGGGAACATCAACAAACGATATGGTAGCGAACATTGTCCCGCCACATTCAAATCCCTTTGGATCTAGGGCTACGCCCGTCTCTCTTTTGGCTTTCATCCCGACATCTCGTGGGTGAATGACCTATATTTCTCTTTGGCATGGCCTCGAACAAGGGGGCATGCTGCCGGATTTGCAACATCATTATCGCGTCCCGTATAGTATGTTTCCCATGCATGTTTCACATCCCGTTAGCATAGTTAGCATAATAGTCGTATCTCATTTTGCCCCCGAGGCATCCCTTCTTGGCAACTAATCAAGGGTTGTCCTTCCCCGGAAGGACGTAATTAACGTCATAGCCTTTATGGTATGACGGACTTTCGGTCCCGACACGAATATCATAATCGACTGACTGAGTCAAGTCGAGCGCACAATAAATCGTCACCCCGGTGACTGGCACGCCTAATAAGCTCAGTAAAATAAACCTAACAAAAAAGCATCCCCACAAGTCTGGCACGCCCGGTGGGACCAAGTCTCCCTTCATCTCTTTGCCAAGAGAGGATACCTTCGGGGGCTTACCCCAAGAATGCTGATTGTTTGTCTGTTTGTCTCAGGCAAACGATGATGTCATCCGTACTCACTGGTGTTGGCTTCGGCCCCGCGATCGTAGCCGACCACGCGGAGCACGGGTACCTGGTGGTACCCATGGTCTTCAGATATTTCCCACCAGCTGTAGGCTTCCCCAACTTCTTGGGGTTAGCCTTCGTCGACATATTGCAGACGGAGTCCCTGGAGACCGTCGAAGAAAAGGCTGCTGAAAAGGTCGAGGCCCCGGAGGCTCGACACTGTGATAACTCGTTTGCAAGTCCATCCCAAGTCGCCAGCTGCATGGTGCATCACATTGCTCACGGGGCCCGCCCCGTCCCTGCCAAGAGCTTCGGGAGACGTCGACACCGGAACCCCCGAAGGAAGACTGATGCTGCTGTGACCAGACGGCTCTCCACATCCGGCAAGTCTATGCTGGTCAGTGGCCTCCGTGTCTTTCTGGACGGGCGCAAGGCTCGAGTAAGCCCGGACCGGGTAATCCCTACTGTGCCAGTCCGCAACTCCTACCAGGCTCTTGCTGGAAGAAGGGCCGAAGAAGAAGAAGCCGGCCGTCATGGCCAGAGGATGTTGGCTCCTAAGCCAAGAAGATTCAAGCAGGTTTGGGTCCCCAAAAAGGTCCAGCCTGTCCAGCAAGAAGCTCCAGTGCAGTATCACCCTAGATCCACCAGAGCAGAAGAAAACAACAAAAGGAACCTTATCACAAGGAAGGAAGAGACAATCGTGGATCCGCCACGCCGAGAAAGCTTTAGGGCCTGCGCCCGACAAGCCAATATCCCCATTGTGGGAAGAAGATTACAGCAGACTGCCGAGAGGGCTCGATTTACTCACATTCCTCCGATGAGAGGTCAACAACTGTCTCCGACCCCGCACTCGGGCCGAGGGCAAGATGAAATGACCAATATGGTCAGAAGCTATTTTAGGGGGTTGGGCAACCCCTCTTTGGGCCAACAACGGCTGCTGCAAGCAGCCGCAGCTGAAGAAGACCGCCGTCCATCAACGGCAGTGGAAGGAGAAGAAGACAACTGGAAGATGGCGTCATCAGTTGATGATAATGGATATGAAGGAGGCTCCGATGATCAAGCCAATGACATTACCCCCTTTCGGGAGGAAAAGAAAAGGGTCTCTGTGTTCGAAAGGCTTACCTTCCCGGAGAATGTCAAGAGGAGGGTTCGCGGACGAAAACACATGATGCACATCTTCACATGCAATATGGCCGGAATAGATGGCCGCTATGGAAAGTTGCCCGAGGAGCCTCGGGAGTTGGCCTGGCTAGTCGAAAGATCGGGGCCGAGCACTCGAAGAGTGGAGGCCGCAAAATAGAAACTGGCGGTGACTGAAGGAAGGCAACCCTTACCTCGCCTCCAACAACATGATAAGGCCGTTATTCTCACAGCAAATGTGATAACGGCAGATGAAGAAGAAGACGTCTTGCTTGACATCCTGCTTGAGGGTGTATCTGGCGAGACGACAGAAGCCATCCCTAGCACAGCAGCTATGGACCCGGCCGTGCTGATGATACTCCAGAGGTACCGCCAAGAAATAGAGCAACTGAAGAAGCAATTGACGGAAAGGACTGAACAGTCCTCTGCCTCCAAGCGGCCCGATGTGCAGGCCGAATCATCAAGGGGAGTCATCAACAAAGGTGACTTCCCACCACTCTACACCCCGCCTATGCAGGCGGAGCCAAACTTGGCGACAACTCAACAACGCCCGTCACAGCCACTGGCTCCCCAGTGGTGCCACAGGTGCGCCAGGCGCCTCTGCTGCTGCATCCTCCTCCACAGACGACCACCTTGGTCACCCCCTACTCGCAGCCGGCGCATTTCTATCCGGAACCGGTCGACCCAACCACTGTGAGCCAGATGATGGTGGAAGGATGATCGAGATGAAGCTCGCTGAAAGGGCTGAAGGTGACTATGTTGTATTCGATGCGTATAGGGTTCCATACCCGCCGCATCATGCTGCCAAGCGGCTCCCTCCCGGGATTAGCAAGCCGCCGAAGTTCGACAAGTTCAACGGGAAGGGATCCCCGAAGGAACATGTCGCCTACTACATGACCGTCATGGGTGACTTAGCCACCGATGAGTCATACTTGTTGAAGTTCTTCGGGTCCTCACTCACAGGGCTCGCATTTGAATGGTATTCCAACCTCCCAGCCGGGTCGATCAGCGACTGGTCGGACATGCAAAGGAAGTTCAGAGAAAGATTTCATGTTACAGAGAGGGAGGTCACAGTGGCTGAACTCTATTCAACAAGATAGAGGGCAGATGAGACCGCTCTCAACTACATAAAGAGGTGGAGGAACCTCGGAATGAGATGCAAGCGGCCCCCGCACCAGGAGGACGCTATGCAGATCTGCAAACAGAACCTCAAGAGAGAGGTGCTTGAAAAGATGATTGGCATGGAAATCCGATCGTTCGACCATTTGAACAATATTGTGGCCGAAGTGGAGGCTTTCCTAGCAAAACCAGCCCCCACACCAAATGCCCCTACTGCACAAAAGGGCAAGGCAACAGAACGGCGCCAGGCACCGAAAGAAGCAAATGCCCTTGATATCAAGACATTTGAACAGCAAAAAGATAAAGGCAAGAAGACAGCTGCTCCTCAGCCTGCCAAGACCGGAGACGACGAAGAAGGCCCATCCCTCCGGGATAAAATGAAGAAGCCCTACTCTTTCCCAAAGGAGAAGACCAAGATCCTATTTGACTGGGTTACCCAGTATGATAAGGTCACCCTGCTTGAGCCGAGGAGACCGGAGGACCTGAAAAGAAGAGACAGCCCAAGATTCTGCCCTTACCACCAGATGCTAGGACATCCGATCGAAGACTGTTATGTTTTCAAGGATATTATCAAAGGCATGGTAAAGAAGGAAGAAATAGAATTGGGGGAGTACAAGGTTGACCCTAAACAACCACATGCGGCACCCGTAAGGAGAGCTGCCGTCAATATGGTCTCTTTGTATCAAGCCTTGCCTGAGGAGACCGTAGAAGCCAGTACTCAGCATACATATGAAACCTGCTTTCTGGCACCAATAAAAGAACAGGAGGGATGGCAGCAAGTCCCTGCAAGAGCCAAGAAAAAGGCTCTGCCTCGCCCAGCACCGGGGGCACATATTCGTGGCATCACACCACGACCCCCTTCACCAGCGGTAGCACCTACATGGACCAATCCGCCAGCCGTCATTCGGATACCTACCCACAATCGGAGGAGGCAGACTCCGTTGCCGGTGGTCAGGAAGATCAGTCCAGAAGCCCAGCGACTGTAGGACTACATAAATGAACTGGAAGAGTATGTACAGCCTAGGCTAGAACCTTTGCTGGTACGGGACCATCTCTCGTGGCAGGAGCTGGAACAACTTTCACTAGAACATGAAGAAGAAGCTGACAAAGCATCAAACAGGGATGGCAGCCTGTTCTGGGGGCAAGCGCCAGCCAAAGAAAAGAAGACAAAGAAAGAAGGGAAAGGCCGGCAAGGCTACGACGGGGGTGATCCTCTCTTGCAACACCCTCTCTGCTCTGTTCAATCTGCCCAGTGAAGAGGATGAAGAAGAAATTTGCTTCACACCCGCCACTGAGGCAAGCCAGGTTGAAGCCACAACTGCTGCACATGCGACCCGGTCGGGTCAAAGGTGGGGGCGTCAGCCGCCCGCCAACCATAATATTATCTTCAAAGGGGAGCAACCCTACAAAATACCCCCTCCGGAGGTCAGGGGAGCTCAGATCCCTCCTCCGTCAGGATTATATAACCAAAGTGGTGGTAGCACTCCCGCTCCTTCATTTCTGGAATTCATAAAGATGTCAAAAGGGAAGATGCCATGCCGGGAGGATGAACCAACGACCGGGGGCAATCACCCACAGCTCCAGCAATCTCCCGGATTGCCAGAAGAGACAGAAGCTCGGCCGACAGTAGCCAGCGAAGAGCAGCCAGGAGGTAGCCCTGGGCAAAAGGGTACGGCCTCCGAGTCTGATGAGGCAGGTCCGTCAGGGGCCGTAGCCTAAACCTCCTCCAAGCCCAAGTGGGCAGATGAAATGAAGCTATCCAATGTCCGAGCTGGAAGTCGGGTGGTCAAGCTACTAAAAAAGCTCCCGGCAAGATTCACTGTCTGGGAAATCCTCTCTCTCAGTGACGAGACTAGACAGACAATCATTGTCGCTCTCCAGACGCCAGCCCAATATGAAGCCTGCCTAGCTAAGGTGCTGCCAGAGGCCAACATGACCTTCACCCAGGAGTACATGTTACTCCCCACTGCCAGTCATAATAGACCTCTCTATATGAGGGGACATCTAAATGGCAGAGAGCTGAACAGAATCCTGGTGGACCCCGGGGCAGCTGTCAACATCCTGCCCTACAGGATCTATGAGAGGCACTACTTCAATGTGCACCTGCAGAAGGTCGGGGATATGCGTATCACCGGTTTCAATCAGAAGTGTGAAGTGTCGCTAGGAGTAGCAGAGTTCACACTCACCCTAGCGAACTTTGTCACCAAGGTGCAATTTCATGTCATTGATTCCCGCACCTCATACAAGGCGCTGCTTGGCCGCCCTTGGCTACATGAGAATATGGTGGTCCCTTCCACGCTTCACCAATGCATTAAATACAGCCTGGATGGGAAGGAGGAGAGAGTATTTGCTGATCTCCACCCGTTCGAAGTATTCGAATGCCACTTGACAGATGCTCCTCTATATGCAGAACGGTCGTAGAAGGCCCCTGCAGTAAAGGCCTCTTCTAGCACAGCAAAAGGCACTTCCAAAATAGAATGGTTCCCTCCGCCGCCGCGTGGATATGTCGAGCCCAAGGTGGTTTCGCACATCACTGTTGTCAGGGATGTAGGCCGGATAGCACCTCTCGCCATCTACCCCGAAACTAATAAAGTCAGGGTTGATCAACAGCGCGACCACATCGGGATCCCCGAAGGTCTTACCAAGCCATTTTTCAGCCTTAACCATACCACTGTCGAGCCTTTCAAAGCATGGGAGGTGGCACAGATGGATGGTCCTAGCAGCCTGTTTTATACAGCTGAAGAACACCCTACACTGGAAGACACTGATTGTCATCTGCCTGAAGATATAGAAAACCCCTCCATGCCTGTATAGGGGCTGACATTCATAACAAATCAAATGGCCGAGATGTTCCAGAAGCAGCATATCCCTTCCGGCCAACCTCACAAGAGGAAAGAAGCATTCCAGAAGCTATGGTATCCTCTAAGCCTAGACAAAGAAATGAGGCACGTCACTCAGCATCCGGGACTGGGTTTCACCCTCGAAGAATACTATTATAGTGGGCGCTACGAGGTGGACACCATCTCTGCTTTTTACCCGATGGAAGATAACCCACTAGGGGCAGCTATCGATGAGCACCTGACAGAAGTTGAGTGCATTCAACCGACCCAGCCAAGAAGTCCGGAGTCCGAGGCCGTGTTCCCCTGCCGGTGCTGGGAACAAGTCTACCCGGAAGATGCGGCTCTTCAAGCCAAATTTGACACAGCTAGCAACAGTGAAGCTGAAGATGTTGAAGAAGTAGAGTGGCCTCCCTCCAGTAGCTCTCCTCTATTCATGATGTCGGCACTTCTCGAACCAGTCAGGGAAGCTTTCCCCGAGCCTGATCAAGGGACAAATGCTGCTAGAAGAGAAATGGCTGCCTCCACTGAGGGCATGATGGCTCAAGGGACCGAGATCTCTTCACCCTTTGCCAAATAGCTACAAGGCCACTCTGACCCGATGACAAGTAATCGCCAGCCCATGGTGATTGCAATCTCCTCAGTAGGGAGTGAGGCAATCAGCTCGCCCCTTGAAGCTGTTGAGAAGGTAAACTTGTTGGCAGAACAGTGCATGCACCCATTGTCAGTCGGACAAGATATTTTTGGCAGAACCCAAATAAGTCAAGATGAAGGGATCGAGGTCCTCGACCTCGAAGATGATATACCAGACTTTGTCGACCTCCAGCCTGCACCCCCTGAGATAGAAGATGGAGGTCAAGCAACAGTCGATGAACTGATAGAAGTCAACTTTAGAAACAAGGATGACCCTAGACCAACCTTCCTCAGTGCCCAACTGTCTGTCGAAGAACAGAGGATGTGAATCCAGCTGCTACAAGAATACTAGGATTGCTTTGCCTGGACCTACAGAGAAATACCGGGACTAAGCCCCTCAGTCTCACATCATGAGCTGACCATAAACCCTGGGGTAGAGCCGGTGAAACAGCCCCCTAGGCGTATGAGGCCAGAGCTCATCACTCAGATATGCAAAGAGGTCGACAAGCTCATTGATGTGGGTTTCGTCGAGGAAAATCAATATACCACGTGGTTGGCTAACATTGTGCCCGTGAAAAAGAAGAATGGACAGATCCGGATATGTGTTGATTTCCGGGATCTGAATAAAGCTTGCCCTAAAGATGACTTTCCAGTGCCGATAACGGAGGTCATGATAGATGCAACCACTGGTCATGAGGCCTTATCATTCATGGATGGGTCGTCTGGCTACAACCAGATATGGATCGCGGAACATGACCGGATCCACACTGCCTTCCGGACACCCAAAGGCATTTATCACTACAAAAGAATGCCGTTCGGATTAAAGAACGCCGGCGCAACTTATCAACAGGCGATGACTAGAATATTTGATGAGCTGCTCTACCATAAGGTCGAATGCTACATAGACGACTTGGTAATCAAGACCAAAAAGAAAGAAGACCATCTGCAAGACCTCCGAGTCATTTTCCAGAGGCTAAGACAGTATGAATTAAAAATGAACCCTATGAAGTGCGCGTTCGGAGTCTCGAGCGGAAAGTTCTTGGGTTTCATTGTCAGGTATCGGGGGATTGAAATAGACCCCGCAAAGATCAAGGCGATTCAGGAGTTACCCTCGCCAAGGAATCTCTCTAAGCTAAGATCCCTTCAGGGCCGTCTTGCATACGTCCGGCGGTTTATATCCAACTTGTCGGGGCGATGCCACCCCTTCCACAAGCTAATGATGAAGGATGTCCCCTTCTACTGGGACGAAGAATGCCAGATAGCCTTCGATAAATTGAAAGATTATCTGAAAACTCCTCCAGTGCTGGGTGCGCCGGTGAAAGGACAACTGCTGATCCTCTACATAGCAGCCACACACAATTCTCTGGGGGCAATGCTAGCCCAGAATAATGAAGAAGGAAAAGAACAAGCCCTCTATTATCTCAATCGAAGAATGGTCAGAACTGAGGAAAAATACACCTACATCGAGAAGATTTTCCTGGCACTGGTCTTCGCGGTCAAGAAGCTACGGCATTACGTGCTGTCACATGAAGTTAAGCTGATTTCGAGGGAGGATCCGCTCAGATACATTATGTCTCAATCGGCCCTTAAAGGTCGCTTGGGCAAATGGGCGGTGATCCTTATGGAGTATGACATCTCCTATGTACCGCAGAGGGCCGTCAAGGGCCAAGCTATTGCAGACTTCTTTGCTGAACATCCAGTACCCGAAGACTGCCCTCAGGAGCCAGAACTTCCTGAAGATGAAACTTTAGAGGTCAGCCAGGTGTGGCCCTCCCTATGGCAGCCGTATTTTGATGGTGCTTCCAGAATTGACACCACAACAACGGGACCAGCCAGAGTCCGCGCAGGAGCAGGCATAGTCTTGAAGTCTCCTGAAGGGGAAGTCGTACACACATCCTGCTCAATAAACAAGCCTTGCACAAATAATGAAGCAGAATATGAAGCCCTCATAATCGGGCTACAGATTGCTCTGTCCATGGGGATTCAAATGATAGAGGCATTTGGAGACTCCATGTTGGTTATAAAACAATTAGAAGGGGAGTTTGAGGTACGAAAGCAGGAGCTCGTCCCTTACTACCTTCTGGCCCTGCGCCTAATGACAAGATTCTACCTCATTAGCCTCAAGCACATCAACCGGGGACAGAATGCTCAAGCCGATGCCCTCGCAAAGTTGGCAAGTTCCTTGGCGGTTCCGCCTGATACGAGCCTGAATATAACAATCATTAACCGGCGGCAGGTCCCCAACATGATAGAAGTTCTAACCGGTGAACAACCCGATGAAGTAGCAGTTGCTGAAGCAGTCCAGCAGCCCGACTGGCGGGAGTACCTCCTGCATTGGTTCCAACACCAATAGCTTTCGAAAGTGAAAGAATAGAAAATGAAACTCCTGAGAGTCAAAGATTCCTATGAGATGAGGAATGGGACATTGTTCTGAATAATGATAGATGCCCAAAAGAAGGTATTACTTCGATGCTTATCCCCAGCAGAAGCCAGGCAGGTAATGCAAGAAGTTCATGCCGGGTCAGTCGGGGCACACCAGGCCGGTCCAAAAATGAAAATCGAAATAAAGAAATTGGGTTATTATTGGCCCACTATATTTGATGATTGCTGCAAGTTTGCTAAGGCTTGTCAGAAATGTCAAGAGCACGCCAATGTGTCAAGAAGACCTCCGGTGCCTCTACATCCTACCTTACCGAGCTGGCCATTCGCCCAGTGGGGTACGGACGTGGTGGGGCCACTACCAGCGTCTTCATCAGGGTGCAAATACATCTTAGCAGCTACAGATTACTTCTCCAGATGGGCGGAGGCAGTAGCACTAAAAGAAGTCATGGGAGAATTAGTTGCGAGAGTCTTCCGACAGAATGTAATATTTCGGTTCGGGATTCCCAGCTGAATCATCTCCGACAACGGCAGCCACTTCAAAAATCAGAAGGTTTATCGGCTAGCTGACAAATACAAGATTGATTGGAGAACATCATCTCCCTACTACCCTCAGGCCAACGGGCTTGCAGAAGCCTTTAACAAGACGCTGTGCACTCTGCTGGCGAAAATTATCAAGACTGACAGAAGAGATTGGGAAGAAAGAATGTATGAGGCACTCTGGGCCTACCGTACGGTCTACAAGACCCCTACCAGCTGCTCACCCTACTCCCTTGTGTATGGCTCAGAGGCCGTGGTGCCGATTGAGCTGGAGATCCCCTCATTGCGAGTTGCTATCCAGCATGGATTGGCGGGCAGCGAACAAGCCAACATAGAAAGAAGATTAGAAGAGCTCACCGAGCTTGAAGGGAAGCGCCTTCGGGCGCAACAGAATATTCAACTCTATCAAGCCCGTATGGCCCATGCTTTTGATAAGCTGGTCAAGGGTCGAGAATTCAAGAAAGGAGACCTGGTGATGGTCAAAAGAAGAGAAGTAATGGCTTCCAACCCCAAGGGGAAGTTGATTGAAAACTGGGTCGGACCATACGTCGTCCACCGAGTATATGAAGGGGGTGCATACATCCTTGCGGATCACAAAGGAGTCATCCAATTCTCTCCCCTCAATGGGAAGCACCTAAAGCCATACCACACGGTTCAACCGGTGCTCCCCGAATGAGCTATCTTATCTCAGTCTAGTGGCATTCCGCCCTAGCCAAGCTACCCCTTCCTTGGTCAAGTGGCATTCCGCCCTGATCGAGCTACACTTCCTTGGTCAAGTGGCATTCCGCCCTGATCGAGCTACATTTCCTTGGTCCAGTGGCATCCTGCCACGATCGAGCTACCTTATCTTGGTCTAGTGGCGTTCCGCCACGATCGAGCTACCTTATCTTGGTCTAGTGGCACTCCACCCTGATTGAGCTACATTTCCTTGGTCCAGTGGCATTTCGCCCTGATCGAGCTACATTTCCTTGGTCCAGTGGCATCCCGCCACGATCGAGCTACCTTTCCTTGGTCTAGTGGCACTCCGCCACGATCGAGCTACCTTATCTTGGTCTAGTGGCATTCCGCCATGATCAAGCTGCCTTATCTTGGTCTAGTGGCATTCCGCCCTGATCGAGCTACATTTCCTTGGTCAAGTGGCATCCCGCCCTGATCGAGCTACCCTTCCTTGGTCAAGTGGCATTCCGCCCTGATCAAGCTACATTTCCTTGGTCAAGTGGCATCCCTCCATGATCGAGCTACCCTTCCTTGGTCAAGTGGCATTCCGCCCTGATCGAGCTACATTTCCTTGGTCCAGTGGCATTCCGCCCTCACCGAGCTACCTTCCTCGGTCTAGTGGCATTCTGCCCTGATCGAGCTACCCCTATCATTGGTCTAGTGGCATTCCACCCTAGCTGAGCTACCCTTACCTTGGTCTAGTGGCACTCTGCCCTAGCCAAGCTACCTTCCTTGGTCTAGTGGCATTCCGCCCTGATCGAGCTACCCCTATCCTTGGTCTGGTGGCACTCCGCCCTAACCGAGCTACCTTCCCTTGGTTTAATGGCACTCTGCCCTGGCCAAGCTCTCAAAAGAATATGCCATACTGCCATTACGAACCTTACGTCCGAACTGGCATGAAATCCCTCCCTCGCGTTAGCATTATCTTCTCGCTAACGAATAAACCCTTTCGGCTTGAGACCTCGTGTCCTAGCCGGCCTTCTCACATTATTGCCATTACGGGCCTTACGCTCGAATCGACAAAAGATCATTTCTTTGCGTTAGCATTCAGCCCTCGCTAATGAATGAACCATTCTGCTAGGCACAAGGCCCGGTGCTCTGGCCAACAGCCATCTACTACCAGCCAAGGGTCGGACATCACACTTCGACCTACCACCTTTTATATCAAAAAAAATATATATATATATATATAAAAGAAAATAAAAATGGGGTTAAAAATAGAGATACCCCGCCAGACTTGCTCCTGTATTAGGACAAGTGCAAAAATGGCTATAACCCAGCTGTGGCGAAAACCTGAAAGGGCGTCGCAGGCAAAATCGGGTACCCCGCCACGTGAAAACCCGAGAGGGCGCGTGGGCAAAAGCAAGAGGGGGCTGGCTTCGGCGAAAACCCGAAAGGGTGCTTGAGTCAGTAAAGTGGTAATTCACAAATTCCTCTTTTGTTCTCCATCCGATGAAACTCCCGAAAGGGACAATCATCAAACGTCCCACCGGAGATCCTTTAACAAACCCGTGTTCGATCCTCATCATCATCGACGAGATCGGTCGATCTCTACCCCTAACTTGCACCTTCCGTCCTTGTTAATAATCTTACCTTTGCGTCGGTATATGACCTATGCTGATGAACAAACCCACGTTCGACCCTCGCCATCATCGACGAGATCGGTCAACCTCTACCCCTAACTCGGATCTTACGTCCTTGTTAACAAACCATGATCTTTGCTTCGACATTTAACCAGTGTCGACGAACTAAACCAGAGACCAATCCTTGTCATCATCGGCAAGGCCAGTCAGCATTCTCACAGTCCAGTTCTTCGGTATTCCGAATTCAAAAAAAGAAGCAGAGAGAAAAAGAAAGAAAAAATGGGGTTAAAAATAGAGATACCCCGCCAGACTTGCTCCTATATCAGGACAAGTGCAAAAAATGGCTATAACCCAGCTGTGGTGAAAACCCGAAAGGGCGTCGCAGGCAAAATCGGGTACCCCGCCACGTGAAAACCCGAGGGGGCGTGTGGGCAAAAGCAAGAGGGGGCTGGCTTCGGTGAAAACCCGAAAGGGCGCTTAAGTCAGTAATGTGAACAAAAAAAAAGGGAAGAAAGAAAAAAATTATAAATCAATGACGAATAGTGATGATCCGTCCTCCATTCGGAAGGCCCTTTATAGGGTCGAAGCGGAGTCGGCATCCGATGTCCCCCCTTATATATCTACATATATATTTCCTTTAAACAAACCCTTTTCGACCCTTGTCACCATCGGCAAGATCGGTCGCTACCCCTTTCGGTCCTTGTCACCATCGGTAATACCGTCTACCCTTTTCGACCCTTGTCACCATCGGCAAGATCGGTCGCTACCCCTTCCAGTCCTTGTCACCATCGGCAAGACCGTCTACCCTTTCGACCCTTGTCACCATCGGCAAGATCGATCGCTACCCCTTCCGGTCCTTGTCACCATCGGCAAGACCGTCTACCCTTTCGACCCTTGTCACCATCGGCAAGATCGGTCGCTACCCCTTCCGGTCCTTGTCACCATCGGCAAGACCATCTACCCTTTCGACCCTTGTCACCATCGGCAAGATCGGTCGCTACCCCTTCCGGTCCTTGTCACCATCGGCAAGACCGTCTACCCTTTCGACCCTTGTCACCATCGGCAAGATCGGTCGCTACCCCTTCCGGTCCTTGTCACCATCGGCAAGACCGTCTACCCTTTCGACCCTTGTCACCATCGGCAAGATCGATCGCTACCCCTTCCGGCCCTTGTCACCATCGGCAAGACCGTCTACCCTTTCGACCCTTGTCACCATTGGCAAGATCGGTCGCTACCCCTTCCGGTCCTTGTCACCATCGTCAAGACCGTCTACCTTTTCGACCCTTATCACCATCGGCAAGATCGGTCGCTACCCCTTTCGGTCCTTGTCACCATCGGCAAGACCGTCTACCCTTTCGACCCTTGTCACCATCGACAAGGTCGGCCAGCATTTCCCCAAATCAGGGTCAGCAATGGAATCACTATAAGGTGCATGCTCCCATCGGTCGTCCCACCGATGATAAAGCCTATCCCGTATGGACCTCTCATCAGCCAGCAGTCGTATTTCTGACATGCCTTGTCGGTAAGACGTACATCTACACCAATCTGGCGACTGCTGGAACCCCGTCACGCGGTGGAGCGAGGCCTCCATCCTTTCTCTGAAAGGGTGGATGCTCTCCTGCGACACAGGCATGGGTACATTTCCAAGAAGGTCGCCAAAGTTGCCACAAGGTGTGATAGAATGCAAGTGCAAGAATGAACACCTAAAATAGTAAAAGAAACTTCTATTTCATTACAAAAAGGGCGATGTGAATACAAAAGGAGCCCTTCAGAGGGGACACATTACAAAGGCAGATCAGCTAAGACCGCCTGAAAATATCTACAAAGTCAATAAGCCCAACATGAGGAGCCGCCCCCAATTCATGGAGCTGCATTTCTTCCTCCTGAATGCGAGTCACCTCAGTCTCCAGGGACGCGACTCGGCCCTCCAGTAAAGAAGTTTTCTCAATGCCCTGGACTTCTGCAGCCTCCAGCCGCGGTATCTCAGCTTCTATGGTAGCCAACTCAGCACGGAGTTCTTCCCGTCGGCTACGTAGAATATGTGCCTGGGCTGCGGAAGCCTCGACCTGAGCCCTACTCTCCTGAAGATCAGAGATCAGAGACGTCAGCTCCGCCTGACAGTCAGCTTTCTGCAGCTTAAGGGCCGCCAGCCGGTCGCCCATCATCTTCCCAAGAAAATCCCGACGGTTCATAAATTTCAGTAGGAAAAACACCCACTGGGTCCAGATATCTAAAGGGCAGCCTAATGCCTGCAGCCCGATCGTCAGTCGCACAGCCACTTCCTTCAGCTGGGGGTAAGACAGTGTCGGCTGAGATTCCACGACTTGACGCAACATCTCTAAATGTTGCCAGACAAATTCCTTCGATGAAATAAAGCCCAGGGAAGCTGCCGGAGACACCTCGAAGGTCACCTCCCTGTCTATGGAAGCCCATAAGCCGATATCCGGCTCAGAAGAAGAAGATGGAACGGCCACCAGAGCCGAAGTAGAAAATACCACGGTGGCATGTTCTTGCTCCGTCGGGCTCCTTGAAAAACTTCCTTCCATAGATGCTGGGAGGGACGGAGGTTATGACTCTATCTCTAGCATGAATGGAGCTGCGGGGTCAGGTGCAATGGTCATTATGGCCACTGATACAAAGGCAGAACCCCTTTGCGGGTCAGCTTCAGCCCTTAATTCTGTTGTCGACACCAGGGCGAGACTCTCCCCCGGCAGACTCGGCTCCGTTGATAATACCCCAGCAGCTGCATGTATTCTCACCGGTACAGGACGAAGTATGGTGACTGTCCCTGAAGAAGATACGGTGGCCAGCGGTAGCATATCCGAAGCCCCCGATGAAACCACGACAGCACCAGAGGTCGATACTGGGGAATGAATGGCAGCCGCAGGCTCCTGGAACGAAGATTCATGTAAGCACCAAGGTGGCAGAAAAGAATAGAAAAAGGGATATGCAGCTCTGCAAAGGGGCGGGCAGAACTTACTATGACTGCAACATCCATATCTTCAAGCACCTGAATAGAAGATTCCAACTCTGAAGATGAAGCAGCAAAAGGAGGGGTTATCTCCACCTCCATGTCCAATTCAGCAAATTCCTCCTGCAACATTCCCTCGGATGATGCCATCGGCAACCTCGGAGGGCTAAAAATCAAAGAATCGCTTGACGGTATGAAGGGAGCCGCTACCCCTTTGCTGACTGCCGTAGATACTTGTTCGTCACCTTCTGAAGAATGATGGTCAATCTCTTCGTCGGAAGGGGTGGCAGAGCTACTGGAAGAAATATCTATGCTGATCTCGGGTTGGCCCGCCTCCTCTGTCGCCTGACGGGACGCCGAGCGGGTGATCACACGCCGCAGTGGGATAGCACCGTTCTTCAGCACAGTCTTATGTCCTGCGAGCTGTGAAGGAGCATCCACGACGAGCGCCTCGATCGCTGTGCTGACCGCTCCTGCCATTACAACAAACATATACATAAGGTAGGGTGAAGAGCTCAATAAGAAAGAGGAGTCTGAAGGACTACAGTCATCTGGCTCACCCTCAGCCTCGCTGGCAGGCGTAGGAGAAGGAAGTCTGACATCCTCCTCAACAGCGGAGAGACTCTCCCCTGCGGCTTCAGTGGTCTCAGTCATCCCTACCGTAGCTATGACGGAAGGCCCTATCTGATGTGAAACCACTCTTGGACCTATTTTATAAGCATTCAAGTTGGGCAGCGGACTCACACTAGCGAGCTCACTCGCTTGGCGCACATTAGTGCCCGAAGGCAACTTGGCGATGATGGAGAGGGTCCGAGGCGGGTCCTTGAGGCTCCAAAGGTTGGCTAGCTTGGGGAGAATCCCAAATGGGCTTGGGATGCCCAAATCATGGGCGTCCAGCACACCAAGGGTGTGGGATGTAATGGTTCACTCAACTCGTCCGCGGTGGTCACTCACGGCACTAGCAATTTAGGGCCGAGCTCTCATTCACCGTCCGACGAAACAATGGCGATAATACTATGCTAGCAATGAATTGAAACCAGCCAAGAGAGGGACCGAGGCTCACCTAACCGGCGTGAAGACGCCGACTCCGGCCGGAGACGGGGTCGAGCGGGGAGGCGTGGGTATGCACCCGCACGCCGCGCCGATGAAGCTTCGAACATGAAATTTAAGATTTACATGCACTACGCCCCTTGAAAGGGGGTTGGACTAGGGGTTGGGGTTCAAATTACAACCAAAATATTCCTCCACGCAGGGAGGGGCCTTCAGCCGGCCAAGCGGGGAGGGGAGAAACGGGGAAAGTATGTCGAATGAAGACCGAGATCGGTTCAATCTTCTCTCTGCGAGTGCTGACAGTTGGTCGAAGATGTTGATGCTGTGAGTTCCCCCGAATTTTGTTGGGGACAAAACCACTTGGAGAATCTTTGTATCTAGAACAGGGTGACTCCATAATTTTGTAAATTTCTTCAGGCACCGCTGCTGGTTGGGGTGAGGGCTTGAACAGGGTGGCAGACCCTCGGATCTGACAGTTTAAGGTTCCCAACAGCAGGAAGAAGATGGTGCCATGACCGCTCCCGAGCTCAGAATCAGGTACCGCTGGAGTTGTTGGAACCGTTGACGAGTCCTCTTCGAAGCAAGACTGACGGGGATGCCATCTGATGTCGGGGTCGACCGGTGGGCTCTGAACACTGAGGAGGGGTCGGTGCAGACTGAGTGGAGGTAGATCCGAGCGCCTGGAGGAAGAAATTAATAACTCTTGCGAACGGATGCCGATTGAAGTTCTGCCTCTTGATTTTGAAAGTAGACAGGTCGAAGAAGATCTTTTCAGAAGAACTTTTGTCCTGATTCACGCTGGATTTGTCATGGCAGAGCTTCCAATCACGTTCAGGTGCTCTGTCAGGAGAGCTTCGCGCAGTCGAGGGAGAACGGCTCTCCTGGGCAGCTCGGTGCTCGGACGACAACGAAACCACCGCCGTTGCGAAGAAGACAGGCAGACGCTTCCATGGGTACCTCTTGGGCCTTCAGATTCATGGGGAGGTGGTCGAGGTGGCCGCTGCTATCAGGTGATCCTCTGCAGGTCGCCAGTCTAGATGGTGGAAGGTGGGGGTGATGGAGAAGAACAATGGGAGAGTGGAGGAGATGAGAGAGAGGGGGGGCGACCTAGGGCTGTGGAGGGAAGGGGGATTTCAAAATTCAAAGGTCTAGGGAGGTGGAGGGGTGCTTGGGGTAGTGGGAAGGGTGCTTGGGAAAGTGGGAGGGGTAGTTGGGGGTTGGGTGGTGAGGAGAGGATTGGTGGAGGGGGTCTTGGGAAGGGGGGAGTATTGATGAGGGTTGTGGGGAATGGGAAGAGGCTTTAATGGGGTAGGTGGGGAGTGGAGGTGGTTGGGGAGGGAGGAGAGAGAAAAATTTCAAAATTGGGGTGGGGAGGATAGAGAATGGGGTTCGCCCCCTTTAGAGAGAGAGAGAAGAGAGAGAGAGAGAGAGGGGAATCCACCCCTTAGAGAGAGAGATAATAAGAGAGAGGTCTAGTGGGATTTGGAATTCTGGATTTCAATATTCATGCATAAGTTGTTACATATGAGAGGAGTGGGGGCCTATTTATAGGCATTGGACTTTTCCTAGGATGAAAATGACCCTGACTAAACAACTATTGACCAAGCACTCCAAGGGAGGGGCGCCCCTGGGCCTAGCCCAGTAGTTGGGCCCAATAGCCTAACAGCCTAACATAATGACACAAGACTTTGGTGGATAACCTACTAACCTAGGTACATGACTCAAATAAAGGGAAAATTACATGATGATGACTCAAATAAAATATAAAAATTACATGACTAGACTCATAAAATTATGACGAACACAATGGCGCATGCTGATGGGCCTTCCGAGCCTCAAAAAAAGGTGAAGGGGCAAGGGATGCCCCCATCATACCCCCGGGGTGGGGAGAACTCGACCCCGTCGAGTATGGGTCCACTGGGGAAGTAGTACACCAAAATGTAGCTCCGGGCGAACCACGATCTCCAAACTCAACCTTCGCTCATAGCCGGAGAAGGGCGCTTCAGCTCGTCAAAGTGGCTCGGACACACCCTCATGCTGGCGATGGGATCTTGCTTGCCTAGTATTGCCGCCGTGTGCTCACGTCGGGCTCTCAGGCTAATTTGTGGTGGCACTCCGAGGGTGTCTCTCGCAAGGATAGGTGTAAGCTCAAGACACTCACTAGGATCCACCGCGGTGCCCTTAGAGGGTGCCGGATCCGCCACATGAGAAATGGGGTGAATCCCAAAACCCATCGGTAAGTCCAACCCGCAAGTCGGGTTGCCAAAATCACTCGAAACTTGACAAGGTCCAAGTCCTCGTGCCCTCAAATTGGAGGTGACCCTAGGGTAGAGCCACTCCAAAGTCATCATCGTCAAGTTACCAACTTGGAATTCCAAGTGGCGCCCATGAGTTTTTGTCCGCTTGTTGTGAATATCACCGCTTGTTGCTTGATACTTGCTCGGATGCATATGCCATGCACTATGATGCGATGTGAGTGGACAATGTATGGTATGCAAAGGTGGTCCAGGGCAACCACATATAGACCTATCATGCATTGATGTTATGAAGACTTTGAATGATTTGGGAGGACCGGGGCATCCATAGGTGTCCCTCTTATGAGTGAGTGTGATGAATGTTGGAAGACCCGGACACCCATGTAGGTTCCTAGTATACATAAGACCAATGGTGAATTGGGGAGGACCGTTACACCCAAATAGGGACCACTCATGCTTCCTACTTGACATGTGGGTGATGTGAATGAATGGACCCGACTTTCTAATCATGTCAAGTGGTGTGTTCTGTCAAGACTTATGCACTCCTATCCTAGAGATGACTTCCATGTGCATGGGTGTGGGGTGGCCCTTGAGCTTCCACTCGTATGGATCAAAGGGATCTAAGAAGGTGGGCATTATGGCGAGGAGCTCTTTCTTGTTTCCTAGGCATATGTTGTTCATGGCGATGGTTCCTTTTGTGGGACCCGAGTCTTGGAAGTGGTGATTTTGGTCCAACATGGTTGGTTGGGGTAAAGAAAGGTGGGTTGTGGGTAAGGTGAGTGGGTCACATGGGTAACTAGGCTCCCATTGGAAGGGATCAAAGGGGTCATGGATTGGGATTCCTAGAAGAAGGAACTCTATGTCCACAAGGTCCATACAAGGTGGGTCATCCTCCTCTAATGAAGTAATTTGGCCGAAGCTCTTGGGAGGTAGATCGACCATGAGGGGAGGGCTTGGCTTTCTACCCGAGATATGTAGCTCCAATTTGAGGAGAAGGTCGGGCTTATCGGGTGTGGGGAGGAATAATAGAAGGTCACTAGTGTAGCAACCAATGGTGCACATTGAGGTGATAGACCCAACACATTGGTGTAGGTGGTTAAGGCTCCTAGGTTGTTCGGTCATGGGGGTCAACATGCCAGTCAACTCTAATTTCCATGCTAAGCCCTTGAGAAGGTCCCCTAGTGTCTCCACTTGATAAGATGATTTGATGGTGGTGCGATAGGAGTTGAAGGGCACTATGGGGAGGTGTTGCTCCAAGGATGGGTAGGCCATGATCGGGTGAGCTGGGCTCTCTTTTAACCATCTAGCCAAGGACCCACTTATGATGAGTTCACTCCCTACTAGAGGAGAGGGCATAGAGTTAAGATCGTAATGCAAAGCTTTATCCTCATCTTGGGCATGTGTTTCTTTCAAAGTAGGGGTTGGATCCAGGGTGTTCACCACTATGGGGTCGGGTGTTAGGATTATGGGTTCTTCTACCAAGGAGGTGGGTAGGTACTTTGTGGGTGGGGTGATGATGATCGGGGAATGGTGCATCCAGGGTGGTGAACGAGGTCGGACTTGGAGTGGGGTTGGGAGTAGTGGTGGCCTAGGTTGGGGTAAGATTGGGGTTGGAAGAGGAAGGCGGGGTGGGTGTGGAGGCTTGGTTTGATTGGTTTTGGGAGGTGTGTCCTTTTTAGAGGGTGAAGGAATTGAAGGGTTCCTTGGGCTTTGGTGATCCGAATAGGAAGGGGACACATATCTAGCCCTAAGGTGTTCCTTCATGTTTTCCCAAGTGGTGATGGGATCTTCCCTTCTAATTATCCTTAAGCCTTCAATTTTCAACCAATGAGTTTGAGCCCTTTTGGTTAGTTGCATTTTGGCACATCGAACCTTCCTATCCTCGGACATGGGATTCCTCTCAAAGTAATGATCCATAGATGCCTCCCAAACTAAATAGTCATTAAGATGAGTTCTATCAAAAGTGGGAGGTGGGGAACATGTCCTTCTATCGTCCGTCCTTGGGGCGGACCTATTTTCTCCAAGTTGGTTGAGTCGACCCGATATGTTATCAAGCCGCTCATTGGCATGGGTCAAGGCCTTCATGAGGTAGTTGACATGGCCAGGGAGGTTATGTGTGTTAGTGGTAGGCATCCCTTGGTGGTTTGGACTTATGGAGAGGGCCGATTGGTAAGGTCGGTATGAGGTGGCCATACTAGTGGACAAGAGTGATGCACTGGAAGACTCTAAATGCATATGTGTGTCCTAGGACCAACTTGATAGAGACAAGTTGTGAACTTGCTCTGATACCACTTGATGTGAAACCACCCTTGGACCTATTTTGCAAGCATTCAAGTTGGGCAGCGGACTCACACTAGCGAGCTCACTCGCTTGGCGCACATTAGTGCCCGAAGGCAACTTGGCGATGATGGAGAGGGTCCGAGGTGGGTCCTTGAGGCTCCAACGGTTGGCTAGCTTGGGGAGAATCCCAAATGGGCCTGGGATGCCCAAATCATGGGTGGCCAGCACACCAAGGGTGTGGGATGTAATGGTTCACTCACAACTCGCCCGCGGTGGTCACTCACGGCACTAGCAATTTAGGGCCGAGCTCTCATTCACCGTCCGACGAAACAATGGCGATAATACTATGCTAGCAATGAATTGAAACCAGCCAAGAGAGGGTCCGAGGCTCACCTAGCCGGCGTGAAGACGCCGACTCCGGCCGGAGACGGGGGCGAGAGGGGAGGCGTGGGTATGCACCCGCACGCCGCGCCGATGAAGCTTCGAACCTGAAATTTAAGATTTACATGCACTACGCCCCTTGCAAGGGGGTTGGACTAGGGGTTGGGGTTCAAATTACAACCAAAATATTCCTCCACGTAGGGAGGGGCCTTCAGCCGGCCAAGCGGGGAGGGGAGAAATGGGGAAAGTATGCCGAATGAAGACCGAGATCAGTTCAGTCTTCTCTCTGCGAGTGCTGGCAGTCGGTCGAAGATGTTGCTGCTGTGACTACCCCCGAATTTTGTTGGGGACAAAACCACTTGGAGAATCTTCATATCTGGAACAGGGTGACTCCAGAATTTTGTAAATTTCTTCAGGCACCGCTGCTAGTTGGGGTGAGGGCTTGAACAGGGTGGCAGACCCTCGGATCTGACAGTTTAAGGTTCCCAACAACAGGAAGAAGATGGTGCCACGACCGCTCCCGAGCTCAGAATCAGGTACCGCTGGAGTCGTTGGAACCGTTGACGAGTCCTCTTCGAAGAAAGACTGACGGGGATGCCAGCTGATGTCGGGGTCGACCGGTGGGCTCTGAACACTGAGGAGGGGTCGGTGCAGATTGAGTGGAGGTAGATCCGAGCGCCTGGAGGAAGAAATTAATAACTCTTGCGAACGGATGCCGATTGGAGTTCCGCCTCTTGATTCTGAAAGTATACAGGTCGAAGAAGATCTTTTCAGAAGAACTTTTGTCCTGATTCACGCTGGATTTGTCGTGGCAGAGCTTCCAATCACGTTCAGGTGCTCTATCAGGAGAGCTTCGCGCAGTCGAGGGAGAACGGCTATCCCGGGCAGCTCGGTGCTCGGACGACAACGAAACCACCGCTGTTGCAAAGAAGACAGGCAGACGCTTCCATGGGTACCTCTTGGGCTTTCAGATTCACGGGGAGGTGGTCGGGGTGGCCGCTGCTAGCAGGTGATCCTCTGTAAGTCGCCAGTCTAGATGGTGGAAGGTGGGGGTGATGGAGAAGAACAATGGGAGAGTGGAGGAGATGAGAGAGAGGGGGGGGGGTGACCTAGGGCTGTGGAGGGAAGGGGGATTTCGAAATTCAAAGGTCTAGGGAGTTGGAGGGGTGCTTGGGGTAGTGGGAAGGGTGCTTGGGAAAGTGGGAGGGGTAGTTGGGGGTTGGGTGGTGAGGAGAGGATTGGTGGAGGGGGTCTTGGGAAGGGGGGAGTATTGATGAGGGTTGTGGGGAATGGGAAGAGGCTTTAATGGGGTAGGTGGGGAGTGGAGGTGGTTGGGGAGGGAGGAGAGAGAAAAATTTCATAATTGGGGTGGGGAGGAGAGAGAATGGGGTTCGCCCCCTTTAGAGAGAGAGAAGAGAGAGAGAGAGGGGAATCCACCCCTTAGAGGGAGAGATAATGAGAGAGAGGTCTAGTGGGATTTGGAATTCTGGATTTCAATATTCATGCATAAGTTGTTACATATGAGAGGAGTGGGGGCCTATTTATAGGCATTAGACTTTTCCTAGGACGAAAATGACCCTGACTAAACAACTATTGACTAAGCACTCCAAGGGAGGGGCGCCCCTGGGCCTAGCCCAGTAGTTGGGCCCAATAGCCTAACAACCTAACATAATGACACAAGACTTTGGTGGATAACCTACTAACCTAGGTACATGACTCAAATAAAGGGAAAATTACATGATGATGACTCAAATAAAATATAAAAATTACATGACTAGACTCATAAAATTATGACGAACACAATGGCGCATGCTGATGGGCCTTCCGAGCCTCAAAAAAAGGTGGAGGGGCAAGGGATGCCCCCATCACTATCTCTCCTATCTCCAGAGCGGTTTCCTCAACACATGTGGTGTCAACCGCTCCTTGAGCTGAGGTTACGCAAAGAAGACGTCAAAAGAATGAAAACGTCATGAAAAGAGCACTCCTTTAGACCGTAGGGGGAAAATGATGTCACCTTCAGCTGCTTGCTGAGTGGCCTCTTTCTGAGCGGCAAACTGCTCAAATGATGGCACCTCGGGCAGTGGAGTCTCAGCCGCGTCAGTCGAAGGCCGCTTGGAAGAAGCTTTCCGAGCTTTCTTCGCTCGGCCTATTGCAACTTTCACTGCGGGGGTCGCTCTCTTTTTGCCAGGCGGCAGTGGAGTTGTAGTCGGCACTGGTGCAGGAACCTCAAAATATTCCGGCTTCTCTACTTGGGAGATGATTTTTCTATAAAGCCCCTGCTGCTTTATATCCGGACGGTCTGTCAAATGAAGCACATGCCGTTATGATGAACTGAGCAACAAACTAATCTACATGTCAACGGAGGAGGACTTACCCACCCGACCGTTGTAAAAAGGCGAGAGAGGCCAATACTGATAAGCCCACCTCCTTGCTACGGGATGTAGCCTCCCGAACAAGCCAGTAGATGTCACCGATCTTCTTGCACTTCTCGACTAGGTCGGCCAAGTCCGCATGCTCGTGAGAAGCTATACAATGATATAAACCGAGGTGGTCAAAGCCCCAGACGTCGGCATAATGAAAAGATACAAACAAAGGCTTGTCCAGGACAGTCGCTATGGGACTGTCAAGGGTCAGTCCGTGGATACTCATTAAAACAAATAGCCAAGACGTATGTTGATAATATGTCGGGGTTCTGTCCTCTCTGTTAACAAATGCCCGGCACGGGCAAAAGCGATCCACCTCGCATTTCCATGAAACTGCTTTGGAGAGCGGCTCCTCAATGGGGAACGGGTATTGCTGAAGCTCCAGGCGAGAACCACCAATCTGGCACAAATGTTCTAGATTCTGTGTGAAAGTATCTTCATCTATGTCAGCAAGCACAGGCACCAGCTGCTCAGTTGCTTCCTCTTTCGCAGCTTTTCTGCCTGCTATATATGCCTCTACCTCCTTCGGATGTTGGGAGAACAGCCTCTTCAAATGGGCTTCTTCAATATCAAAGACGGGCCCAGGCTGCTGGCTCAGGAAGGTGCGCTCAGCTACATCCCAGCATGCCACCCTGGCATTGCGATAAAAGCTCGTTCGAGCATTCCACCATTTCACATACTCTGGAGTGACCCGGGGAACGCGGTTCGGCGACGGCACTCTGAAGACATTGGCATCCCGGCGGTGAAAATAGTCCCACCAGGAGCGACCCTCAGCTACAACAGTCGAGCCATGCTTTGACCTGCTGTCCAAGGGGAACAGGGCAACCGAAGGTGAGATGTGCTGATCATAACCGAAATTTCGGCCAAACCGGAAAGGATAGTAGGGTTCTAAATAAACTGCGCCCCCCTTTGTAAATACTAAGACGCTGGGGCGAATTGATAAAGTCCAGTCAATGAGTTCAGGCTCCAAGATTGGCCGGGTCACGGTGTTGCCTGAAATGAAGTGTGTGAAAGTCTCCACTGCCTCGAGCTTACACTCACGCTGACGATTCACCAATTGAGATGAATGTGCGGCCAAATTCCAAAAGTGGATGGTCCCCGCTGAATCCATCGGAACCCTTGCCAGTCGGCCTCGGATATAGAAAAGTTGCTGAGACACCGGACCGGGTTCAACACTAGCAAACTCCAGCATCCTGGGATACAATGTCACTATTTGCAGAGTCCTGGGAGCTAGCTCTGGGAATAAATTGCATACCCAAGCATTGAAGAAATGAAACGGCCCCACTGTTCGGAAAGAGCGTGGGATCCGATGCCTATGAATATCTCCAATGGATTTGTAGATCAGGCAGAGTGCTGCTGGACATATTGCAAGCCGTATGCCCCAAGCCATCTGACAAGCCAGGTATATTGCCTCCGACCTAATAACTGTCTCATCTCCCTGCGGGAGGGCAAAAGTACACAGCCAGAAGGTAATGTAAGCAGCACAATGGGTAAGGGCATCCGCCCCAGTCGGATTCGGTCCCCCACGGCTGATCCTCTGTAGAGAAGCAGGCAGCTCAGACTTGAACTTGGGTGGCCTGCTGGGCTTACCCGCAACAGGAGCTACATGAGGGAACTCACTGTACTTCAAAGGTCCACCGAAGAAATATTGAATCCAGTGTCCTACTCGGACTCTCAATTTGCTGCTTTTCTCCCGGGGCTGATATCCCTTTGAGAACCCCCTATTCAGCGCCAGACAGAGGGAGCGGTACGCTTTCATCAAGTACCGGTACGAGTAGCCGAAGTAATATTCACCTTCACCGTCTGTCTCGTCCTTGATGAAGTCATGAATGCAGACCTCCTCATAGGGCTCTCCGTTGATCGGCACGCCCGATAACTGTGATAAACTCCAAAGGTCCAGAGAAGTTTCGCCCTCCGCTGTGTAGAAAGTGTTGAACTGCAGGCAGAACACTTCTAACATGCCACAACACAACCCTTTTGAAATGGGATACCTGAAGCGGGATGCATACACACTGTGGTACACCCCGGCCCTGACCAGTAACGGCGCATACTCCTTCAGAACATATTCTGTGAATTCTACCGCTCCTACATGGAAGAGATGGGCATCGATCACTTTCGTGTCTACAAACCACCCAGCAGCTAATCGTGTTTTTAGAACACCCCCAAAATTGATGAATTTGTAAGGAAGATGGTTTAACATGATATAACGCTAAATCGATGATAAGAGAGGGGGAAACATGCATTAATAAGATCCGTGATCGCCACTGAGGCCAGAAACATGCCAAATAATAAAAATATTAAGATAGGGGCATGTTACATACCTCAGAAATTCATGAGGGCCAGCCGTAGGCCTGGAGATTAACGCGCTGTATCGTCCCAGCGCGTTCTTCAGATCGCGCCAGGAACCTATAGCGCGATATCAGACAGGAAGCGGGGTTATTTAGATTCGTTCCTTCCTTGCTCCAAGGCCGGCCAAGGTGCAAGGGCTCTACGTATTAGTCTTCTAGTGCCTGCAAACAATCATGAACAACAAATAAGAGGCCCATTAGAACGAGATTTTAGTAGAATCTACCCCTATTCTTAATCAAAAGCATGCAAACGGGGGGCTCGATTACCTGGGGGTTTGGTGGTTTTTAAACCCCTATGGAAGGGCCAAAAGATAGGTGTGGTGTGCGTGTATGCATGTGTTTCGTAAAAGAGTGTTTAAAAATCGGGATGCAATGCTATGCAAGAATAAAAATCAGTGCTTTGGGGAAAGAGAGAGTAGAAAGAGGAAGAACACGAGAATAATCCCTAAATACTCCCTTGGATGTGTGAGGAGCGAGGATTTGCTAATTTTGCACGAAAAGCTTCCTCCTACTCATCAATATCTCGAGTTGCATCATCCTGAAACGACGGCCAAAGGGTGCAATTTATAGGAAAAAGATCGAGAAGCAACCCTAGGTCGGAGTTCAATTCTGTCACGCCCCGAGCGCGGAAGATACCCGGAGACGCGTGACAAGTTTATATCAATCATGTCAATCAGAGTGGTCGTGTATTCGACACAAAGACAGAGATGCGTAATATATCAAGATAACCCAATCCTTTATTATTAATAGGCTATTACAAATCCAATACTCTGTTAAATAAAAGGAAAAGTACATAGTTGACTCAAGAAAATAGGAAAAAGACTAGATGACACTTGAGCAGCTCTATCACTTTCACTATTGACCATTCCCATCCGATTGACTTCCATCGTCGTCGGACTTACCTAAAAAGTAAAAAGGGACAAACGGAATGAGCGAACGCTCAGTAGGAAATTATATCTCAAGTACTAGCAAGGGGTGTAAGTAATTATATCTTTCATGAATGCAAGAAAGCTATGCATGCTCGCATAAAACGACAAGATAGAGAGAATGTAATATCAAGGAAATAAGATGAACTTAATCATGAACTTTCAACAAGATAACAAGTTTACTCGAGATATTCAAGCAAGTACGTTTAACAAGTCATGTCAAGAACTTTGGCTATCATGTATCAAGCAAGTAAATTACCCTTTTTCGGGCCACACGATTCATGTCAAGTCAAGTACGATTCAAGTACAAGATGTGTGTGGAATGTCCAATCTAGCAAGTCAAGTACTCGGTATAATGCCAGATACCTTATCATTTTAACTCCCATGGGCACAAGTACTTTCGGGTGCTCCTTCCAGGACCAGATCGGGCCCTATATGCGCAGGCATTTATCATGTGTTTTGACATCCACTCTTGTTTATAGCCAACATAGAATTTCAATAATCAAGCTTGTAGACACGTATGACAACTTTGATAGAATAGAGTCCAAAATATGACAAAGGACATAGATTGGCGGTAATAACGGTATAATCACGATTAACGATAAAACTAGGTAGAATATGGTTCCCTTAACTTGGGTACCATGACAAATCAAGGTGGACATTCTTTATATAGAATTGAGGTCCACATGAACAGTATATCAAAGGTAAGATACCCTCATTCTTATCATAGAATTGAGGTTTACAAGAATGACATGATATGGCATGATATCATCATCCCATTAAGAATTTCTTATGATACACTTTTTGTATAATCATAAGGGCCGGTATACCATGTTTCTTTAGAGTGACATGGCATCAGTGGTGTAATGGGTTTTTAGGGTACAACCAGCTCAGTCGGCCTTGAGGGAATCCAAGGCTACGAGGAGTCTTATGGAGGTCTCTATGACTAACTCGCTAGTCCAAAGGAACGGAATGTCCAATGGAGAGCTTGTATGTCAATGAGAGTTGAGTGTGATCGATAAAACAACGTGAAAAGTGGGTCTATACTCACGGAGTGGAGAATAGTGCCGATATATACGTATATGTATAATATGAAACCATCGGTTAACATAATCAGGATAAAAATCAGTTTACAGAAAATAACGACTTAGGTCAAGTTGTTTCTCAAGTAATTAACGCCTAACAGAAGGGCGTTTACATATATTTCCATTTTGGCAGAATTTTCAATAATTCAGAAATTTATCTAAAACGCGCCCTGGTCAGGGTCGTTTCTTCAAGGTTTGACGACTGCAGCAGCAGGCGTCTTATTATTTACTTATTTGACAGAATATAAATAATTTTCAGGATTTATCGAAAACACGCCCTGGGAAGGGGCGTTACTTATTTAATTCCATTTTTTTACAGAATATATATTTTCAGGAATTTAAAGAAACGCGTCCTGTGAAGGGGCGTTATTTACATACTCACGCCCTAGTTCAGGGCGTTAGTTTCACAAGTCACGACCTAACTTAGGTCGTTACTTCTTCAAGGGTCATGAACAGTAACGAAGTTATATAACAAGCAATTTTCCGAGATCAAATTTCATGGACAGAACAGGAAACTAGCAGGAAGAGTCATGCATTATATTAGAATCAAGATTTCATATATATCATCTTTATAATGTGGGTATTTATGATTTTCATGAAATTAACGCCTGTGTACAGGGCGTTGATTCTGAAATTGACGACCTGGGCAGGGTCGTGTTTTGTAAATTAGCGCCCTTGACAGTGGCGTCTCTTTCAAAATATTTCAGAAAAACACAACGAAACCATATATAAACCGTATGCATGACATGCTTATATATATATATATCTTGCATTAATTTTATTTGGGCTACATTAACTTGAGAAAACCTACCTTTACAGTTGATTTAGAAGAAGACTTGTGAAGTATTTGAGGAGAACCCTTTCTACTGCAACTATATAACCGCAGCAGCAGCAGGAAGAATCGTTCGTTTTGAAGAACCCTTATTCTTCGACAGAGCTTCCTACAGAGAAACATGAAGATGTATCAATCCTCACTTCATCATACTTTGGCTGAAGGTAAAAGAAAGAAGAACATTACCTTTGTTCTTCACGTACGCAGGTGCTCTCTTCGACCTGTAAGAAGAGAAAGAGATGAAGAGTCAGTAACTCTTCATATGATAGAAAGAAAAGAACGTTCAGTTCTTTTACTCACCGCAGCAGACGATCGATCAAATGGATTTAGGGTTTGGTAATCAAGGTATTTATAGGATTTTGGGTGTCCTATTAGAGTTAGTGATTGTGTGAGGGTAATATATCCCTAATAGAGTCCTTACCCTAGTAGACACTTACTGGATTAGGTTAATCTTTCCCTGGATAAGCTCCCGTGTCGAACGGAACTCGAATGGAATTAACGACTTTGGTCCGGGCGTCGATTCTTGAATTGACGACCTGTTTCAGGTCGTTTCTTAAGAAGCGCCTTGTGTAAGGGCGTTCCTTGTTTTTAAAACACGCCCAAGATAGGGGCGTTTCTTGGCCTTACCGTTTTTGGCGTTTAGAATTTGACGCCGTTTAGTCAGGGCGTCACTTCTTGAATAACGCCTTATCCAGAGGCGTTTCTAATTTGAATAGCGCCTTTATCCGAGGCGTTATTTTATTTTTTTTATTTATCTATTTATTTGATTTATTTTAAAATCTTTATTATTATTAATATTTTATCAGGGTTGCTACACCCTCCCCCACTTAAAAGAATTTGGTCCCCAAATTCAATTGCATATTATGTATACACGCGGAGAGTGTAGAGTATATACCTCTTAGAACAACTCGGAAAATCGTTTCTTCATAGATTCCTCGGTCTCCCATGTTGCTTCGTGTTCAGAATTCTTATTCCATTGCACCTTAAGCATGGGAATAACCTTATTCCTCAGTGCTCGTATTTCTCGATCTAAGATCTTCATAGGCTTCTGTTCATATGTGAGATCTTTCTGGATCACCAGATCTCCATGTTCAATAATATGCGATGGATCGTGCACATACTTCTTCAACATAGATATGTGAAACACGTTATGCACCTCGGACAATTGAGGAGGCAAGGCGATGCGATAAGCAACCTCGCCAACTCTTTCGAGTATCTCAAATGGTCCGATGAATCTTGGCGTAAGCTTGCCCTTAACGCCAAATCTTCGTATGCCACGTCCAGGCGATATTTTAAGAAATACATGATCTCCAACCTGGAATTCAAGATCTCTCCTTCTTGTATCAGCATAAGCCTTTTGTCTCGTCTGAGCAACTTGCAATCTTTCTTGGATTACTTGTATCTTCTCAGTTGTATCCCTTACCATGTCTGGACCTAACAGTTGTTTCTCTCCAACTTCGTTCCAGCATAAGGGTGATCGGCAACTCCTTCCATATAAAGCTTCGAAAGGTGCCATTTGGATACTAGCTTGGTAGCTATTATTATATGCAAATTCCACTAGTGGCAAATATTCATGCCAGCTTCCACCAAAGTCAATGATGCAAGCTCTTAACATATCCTCAACAACTTGATTAACTCTCTCGGTCTGACCATCTGTTTGTGGGTGAAAAGCAGTACTAAAGTTGAGCCTTGTTCCCAACGAATGTTGTAATCCCTTCCAAAAGTGAGAAGTAAATCGGGGATCTCTGTCAGACACGATTGAGACAGGAATTCCATGTATCCTGACTATTTCCTTGATGTATAGTGCAGCTAGCACATCAATTGACCATCGGCTTTTTATTGGCAAGAAATGTGCCGATTTAGTTAAACGGTCAATAATAACCCATATTCCATCATGTCCTCCTTTTGATTTAGATAAACCCATGATGAAGTCCATACCAATATCCTCCCACTTCCACTTAGGAATATCTAGAGGATGTAGTTTTCCAGCAGGCTTTTGGTGTTCTGCCTTGACCTGTTGGCATGTGAGACAGCGAGATACATAGTCTGCTATTTCTCTTTTCATATTAGGCCACCAAAAGTTCCTCTTTACATCTTGATATATTTTGGTTGATCCTGGATGAATAGTGTACCTTGATCTGTGAGCTTCATCTAAGATCTTCTTCTTTAATTCCGGACAGTCGGGTATACAAGTTCTGCCTTTGAATAATAATCTTCCATCAGAAGTTAGTTGAAAATCAGATTGTCCTTCTAATCTGCCTTTGACTTCCACTAATATAGGATCATCATCCTGAAGTGCTTGTATCTCAGATAATAAATCTGACTGTATGCTTACATGAGATAATGTGACAAATTTGGCTTCCTTGTCCAAGCTTATATTGAGCTCGGAGAATTGTTCTAGCAACTTCCATTCTTGTATCATACAATTGGCTATCATTGCTCTCGGCTTTCGACTAAGGGCATCAGCAACATAATTACCCTTTCCAGGATGGTATTGTATATTGAAGTCGAAGTCCTTGAGATATTCTAGCCAGCGTCTTTGTCTCATGTTTAGCTCCTTTTGTGAAAATAGATATTTGAGACTTTTGTGATCGGAGTATACAGTAAACTGCACTCCATATAAGTAGTGTCTCCATATCTTTAGGGCAAATACCACCGCGGCCAGTTCTAAGTCATGGACGGGGTAATTCTCCTCATGCTTCTTCAGTTGACGTGAAGAGTATGCTATGACCTTTCCTTGTTGCATTAGGACACATCCGAGGCCAATGCCAGAAGCATCTGTGTAGACCTCGAATTTCTCTCCTTCTATTGGTAGAGCTAACACCGGAGCTGTAGTGAGATGATCCTTGAGAGTTTGGAAACTTCTTTCACATTCCTCACTCCATTCATATCGGATCTCCTTACGAGTTAATCTTGTAAGTGGTACGGCGATCTTAGAGAAATCCTTGATGAATCGCCGATAATAGCCTGCAAGACCTAAGAAACTTCTGATCTCGCTAGCATTGGTTGGTCTTCCCCAGTTTCTAACAGCTTCAACCTTTGATGGATCAACAGATAGACCATCCTTGGATATCACATGTCCGAGGAAAGTCACTTCTTCAAGCCAGAATTCACATTTGCTGAGCTTTGCATATAATTGATTTTCCCTCAATACTTGCAATGCGATCCTTAAATGCTCCTCATGTTCTTCCTTAGTTTTGGAATATATCAATATATCATCAATGAAAACCACCACAAATTGATCTAGATAAGGCCTGAATATGCTATTCATTAACTGCATAAAGGTAGCAGGGGCATTTGTTAGTCCAAAAGGCATAACAATAAATTCGTAATGGCCATACCTGCTTCTGAATGCGGTCTTATGAATATCTTCATCCTTGATCCTTAATTGATGGTATCCCGATCTAAGATCAATCTTCGAAAAATATTTGGATCCTGAAATTTGATCAAATAACTCATCGATTCTCGGCAGTGGATACTTATTCTTGATAGTAAGATGATTCAACTGTCGATAGTCGATACACAATCTCATGGATCCATCCTTCTTCTTTACAAATAAGACTGGTGCTCCCCACGGAGAAGTACTTGGTCTAATGAACCCTTTTCGAATTAATTCCATCAATTGCTCCTTCAACTCTTTGAGTTCAGCAGGGGACATTCTATATGGTGCCTTTGAAACTGGACCAGCACCAGGGACTAAGTCAATGGTGATGGCCACTTCTCTTTGAGGGGGTAATCCCGGCAAATCTTCCGGAAATACGTCTGGAAATTCTTGCACTACCTGAATGTCTTCTATCTTAGTGTCCTTTGTTTCCTTAACTGTGACAAATGCAAGGAAGGATACACATCCTTTTCTGACGAGCTTGCTTGCTCAAAGAGCCGAAATAAGAGGGGATTTGCTCCGACTCTTGGGGCGAGTAAAGACTAATTCTAGAAAATCTTTGAAAGCAATTTGGCTATTGCGGCAATCAACCGTTGCCTGGTATTTGGATAACCAGTCCGCTCCCAGTATAACATCATACTCCTTTAGATCAAGGCATATGAGATCTATAGGTAAATTCCTACCTTGAATCATTACCTCACAGTTTTGGTAGTGATGAGTAATATCATTTTCACTTCCAAGAGGAGTAGTTAGAACTATTTTTATCCATTCTGGTTCTAACGGTAACGGGTCGGCAAACTTCTTAGAAATAAAGGAATGCGATGCACCCGTATCAAATAAGACATAAGCACTTTTGGAACAAATTTTCAATGTACCTTCCACTAATCCGCCTTCTTCTTCAGGTTCGGTCTCCTGGATTGCATGAAGACGAGCATTTTTCGTCACCGGGCGTTTACCGTCACCGGCTTGGTCATTCATTAATGGACAATCGGGAATCCGATGTTCGCGACTCCCACAACGGAGACAAGCTCCTAATTTCCTCCAGCATTCTTCTGTCTTGTGACCAGCCTTGTCACAATGCTTGCATACTACGTTTGAAGGTGTAGTGGTGATAGAGAAGGGCTTGGATTTCTTGAACTTGGAATCTTGAGAGGATGAACCTCCAGTATTGGGCCTCTTCTTAAAGTTGGGTTTGAAAGAACCCGAACCTGTGACTTGTTCCTTCTTGTCTTTTCCACGGATCCTATCAGATAGTTCCGTGGCATCTTCAAGTAGTTGAGCTCGGCGCACTATTTCAGAATAAACTTGGATGTCCATAGGCGCCAGTTGAGTAATATAGTGGGGCCTAAGCCCATTAAGAAATCTACGGGCTTTCATCTTCTCCGTGCTAATAAGATGCTTAGTATATCTAGACAACCTGGAGAACTGAGCTTCATAATCTACTAATGATAAAGATCGTTGCTTTAATGCAGCGAATTCTGCAGCCTTCTTTTCTTGGACTCGGTCCGAGAAATATTTAGCATTGAAGTATTCCATAAATTCTTCCCATGTTACTTGAGTAGGATCGATGGTTGCTTCAATAGACTCCCACCAGCATCTAGCATCTTTCTCTAACTGGAATGTAGCTAATAGAACTTTGTCTTGATCCGTGCATTGCATGACACGGAATATGCGTTCGGTTTCCCGAACCCAATGCTCGGCATCGTCCGGATCGGTCGATCCCATAAACTTCGGGGGATTCATGTTCTTAAAGGCTTGGTGTAAGCTTCCAGCTCGTGGAGCACCACCTTGTGCTACCTGTTGTAGCACTTGAGTCATCCCTTGGAGGGTACGCTGCATGTTGCGCCATTGAGCACGTTCGACAGCCATTATCCTACAATTATAATAGCTACATTAGTATTATATCACTGTGATCTTATAAAAAGACTCATTGACTCTTAACCCTTGGTTCTACCCAATCTCACTGGTTTAAAGGTTCAAACTTATCCTTGGACTTGGGTTTTTCCTAGGAATTGAATACCTTAGGCTCTGATACCACAAAAACTGTCACGCCCCGAGCGCGGAAGATACCCGGAGACGCGTGACAAGTTTATATCAATCATGTCAATCAGAGTGGTCGTGTATTCGACACAAAGACAGAGATGCGCAAAATAGCAAGATAACCCAATCCTTTATTATTAATAGGCTATTACAAATCTAATACTCTGTTAAATAAAAGGAAAAGTACATAGTTGACTCAAGAAAATAGGAAAAAGACTAGATGACACTTGAGCAGCTCTATCACTTTCACTCTTGACCATTCCCATCCGATTGACTTCCATCGTCGTCGGACTTACCTGAAAAGTAAAAAGGGATAAACGGAATGAGCGAACGCTCAGTAGGAAATTATATCTCAAGTACTAGCAAGGGGTGTAAGTAATTACATCTTTCATGAATGTAATAAAGCTATGCATGCTCGCATAAAACGACAAGATAGAGAGAATGTAATATCAAGGAAATAAGATGAACTTAATCATGAACTTTCAACAAGATAACAAGTTTACTCGAGATATTCAAGCAAGTACGTTTAACAAGTCATGTCAAGAACTTTGGCTATCATGTATCAAGCAAGTAAATTACCCTTTTTCGGGCCACGCGATTCATGTCAAGTCAAGTACGATTCAAGTACAAGATGTGTGTGGAATGTCCAATCTAGCAAGTCAAGTACTCGGTATAATGCCAGATACCTTATCATTTTAACTCCCATGGGCACAAGTACTTTCGGGTGCTCCTCCCAGGACCAGATCGGGCCCTATATGCGCAGGCATTTATCATGTGTTTTGACATCCACTCTTGTTTATAGCCAACATAGAATTTCAATAATCAAGCTTGTAGACACGTATGACAACTTTGATAGAATAGAGTCCAAAATATGACAAAGGACATAGATTGGCGGTAATAACGGTATAATCACGATTAACGATAAAACTAGGTAGAATATGGTTCCCTTAACTTGGGTACCATGACAAATCAAGGTGGACATTCTTTATATAGAATTGAGGTCCACATGAACAGTATATCAAAGGTAAGATACCCTCATTCTTATCATAGAATTGAGGTTTACAAGAATGACATGATATGACATGATATCATCATCCCATTAAGAATTTCTTATGATACACTTTTTGTATAATCATAAGGGCCGGTATACCATGTTTCTTTAGAGTGACATGGCATCAGTGGTGTAATGGGTTTTTAGGGTACAACCAGCTCAATCGGCCTTGAGGGAATCCAAGGCTACGAGGAGTCTTACGGAGGTCTCTATGACTAACTCGCTAGTCCAAAGGAACGGAATGTCCAATGGAGAGCTTGTATGTCAATGAGAGTTGAGTGTGATCGATAAAACAACGTGAAAAGTGGGTCTATACTCACGGAGTGGAGAATAGTGCCGATATATACGTATATGTATAATATGAAACCATCGGTTAACATAATCAGGATAAAAATCAGTTTACAGAAAATAACGACTTAGGTCAAGTCGTTTCTCAAGTAATTAACGCCTAACAGAAGGGCGTTTACATATATTTCCATTTTGGCAGAATTTTCAATAATTCAGAAATTTATCTAAAACGCGCCCTGGTCAGGGTCGTTTCTTCAAGGTTTGACGACTGCAACAGCAGGCGTCTTATTATTTACTTATTTGACAGAATATAAATAATTTTCAGGATTTATCGAAAACACGCCCTGGGAAGGGGCGTTACTTATTTAATTCCATTTTTTTTACAGAATATATATTTTCAGGAATTTAAAGAAACGCGCCCTGTGAAGGGGCGTTATTTACATACTCACGCCCTAGTTCAGGGCGTCAGTTTCACAAGTCACGACCTAACTTAGGTCGTTACTTCTTCAAGGGTCATGAACAGTAACGAAGTTATATAACAAGCAATTTTCCGAGATCAAATTTCATGGACAGAACAGGAAACTAGCAGGAAGAGTCATGCATTATATTAGAATCAAGATTTCATATATATCATCTTTATAATGTGGGTATTTATGATTTTCATGAAATTAACGCCTGTGTATAGGGCGTTGATTCTGAAATTGACGACCTGGGCAGGGTCGTGTTTTGTAAATTAGCGCCCTTGACAGGGGCGTCTCTTTCAAAATATTTCAGAAAAACACAACAAAACCATATATAAACCGTATGCATGACATGCTTATATATATATATATATCTTGCATTAATTTCATTTGGGCTACATTAACTTGAGAAAACCTACCTTTACAGTTGATTTAGAAGAAGACTTGTGAATTATTTGAGGAGAACCCTTTCTACTGCAACTATATAACCGCAGCAGCAGCAGGAAGAATCGTTCGTTTTGAAGAACCCTTGTTCTTCGACAGAGCTTCCTACAGAGAAACATGAAGATGTATCAATCCTCACTTCATCATACTTTGGCTGAAGGTAAAAGAAAGAAGAACATTACCTTTGTTCTTCACGTACGCAGGTGCTCTCTTCGACCTGTAAGAAGAGAAAGAGATGAAGAGTCAGTAACTCTTCATATGATAGAAAGAAAAGAACATTCAGTTCTTTTACTCACCGCAGCAGACGATCGATCAAATGGATTTAGGGTTTGGTAATCAAGGTATTTATAGGATTTTGGGTGTCCTATTAGAGTTAGTGATTGTGTGAGGGTAATATATCCCTAATAGAGTCCTTACCCTAGTAGACACTTACTGGATTAGGTTAATCTTTTCCCTGGATAAGCTCCCGTGTCGAACGGAACTCGAATGGAATTAACGACTTTGGTCCGGGCGTCGATTCTTGAATTGACGACCTATTTCAGGTCATTTCTTAAGAAGCGCCTTGTGTAAGGGCGTTCCTTGTTTTTAAAACACGCCCAAGATAGGGGCGTTTCTTTGCCTTACCGTTTTTGGCGTTTAGAATTTGACGCCGTTTAGTCAGGGCGTCACTTCTTGAATAACGCCTTATCCAGAGGCGTTTCTAATTTGAATAGCGCCTTTATCCGAGGCGTTATTTTATTTTGTTTTATTTATCTATTTATTTGATTTATTTTAAAATCTTTCTTATTATTAATATTTTATCAGGGTTGCTACAAATTCAATCCAAAGGTTTTGGCGGCTCAAATTGAGGTAATCCTGCCGATTAATGAGGGGGAAAGGCTCCTACTAGGTTTAGAAATCTTCCTGGATAAGAAACACAATCATAAACTTACCAAATAAGGACTCTGAGATGAAAGAAGGGAGTCCGGTTTGGAAAAGGGCTCTGCCTGATAACGCGCCATATGACCATAGCGCGTTCATGAAGAACGTGCTATGACGATATAGAGCGATAATTAAAGGCCCATCAAATGATTTAGAAAAAGGAGAAAAAACCTTTGGGCAGTCACTTAATCAAATGTTGAGTGAGAATAACATCCAAAGTAGATGCTATAATGATCAGATGTCAAGAAAATAACAACTGTTCAAATGATAACTTCAATTAGATCCACAACGCGCTATGAACAAGAAAGCGATAAGAGCGGATAGCGCGGGAACGCCAAACTTGAGACGAGATCCAAGGTATGGAATTGAAATGTTGGGCCAAGAATAGAGAGACATCCCAGAAAATCAACCAACTAAGGATCAATTGGGGCATTAACTAGGAGAATAAAGAAAATGCTCAATTTATCGGCCAAAATTGGGTGTCTACAGATGCCCCTCCTTGATATCCGCTTTGCAGGGGAGCGAGACGGAGGTAAAACAGAGGCAAAATGGAGATGACACAGAGTGGTAGTGACGGGGAGATGAAGTGGAAATGCAGTGGAGCGGATTGATAAGTGGATATCAAGGAAAAAGAGACACCCATCACAACCGACAAATGATAGAAATAATCTAAAAAACTCTGTGCTAACTACAAGATCGAGCTAGCATCAGTGACCTTCGTCTAGAATGTTAGGCACGGGACAAAGAAAAGGGAGCTGATCAACCTCTTGCACAAAAGAGGCATCCGCGGCGCATAGCAACTACGGATTTCACTCAATTAGTGGAATAGACGAGACCCCGGCGGATCCATCGATGCCATCGTGCGGTTCACAGCTAATGAGTGGATCAAAAGAAGGAGGATAAGTTGAATTGGATTGAAAGGGGATAAGCAAATTCTAGGCAAGGGTCACATCGACCAGCGAGATCCAGTGTCCAACTAGGAGGAATCTTTCAAATTCAGAATGGAATTGAATTTCTTTGTTCAAGAACATAAGCATTATTGATCCTTAATTAGGAAGAAGAGTTGGGCATTTATGAATGCAAAAGGCATGATGCGTGCAGGGCTAAAATAAAAGAAATCATTAAAACAAATGCCAAGAAAAAATAAAATATAAGATACTCAAGGATAATATTATTAAATCAAGCAGACTTGGGTCAAGAGTTATCTGCAACCACGACGTGCGAGATGAAGTCCATCGTCCCCAAATTTGTCTGACCTAACGGCCTATCCGACGATTAACTGCATGTTTCTAGATCATCACTATTTTTGGTAGAGGGGAACTCAAATCCCGAAACATACGGAGAATCAGCCGGTCCTTGAGATAATATAATAATGTAAGTATCATATAGTAATGCAATAAAAGGAATGGATAACGAAATACTTACCTGATGGCATATCATCATCTTTCTTTTGCTTTCCTGCGAATTCAATGCTAAGCAAATTCAAGCAAATTCAGGCACGCATAAGCAAAAGAACACAAGTTTCTCATCCACTCTCAACATATGTTCTCATGGCATTTCCCTTTCTCTCCCTCCCCCCTTCTATTTTCATTTCTCTTTTTACTTTGGTTATCGCGCTATATATACATAGCACGTTAATGTCGCGCTATGAACGTATAGCGCGTTAATCACACGCAGGTTTTCAAAAACCGCCCCCCCTTTTCTCTTATTCAAACCCATACTTCCCTCTCTCGACTCCCTCTCTCACCCTCTCACCAACCCAAACCCTCATTGCTCCAATGGAAGGGGATCCTCCTCGACGCTCCAAACGGCGTGCCACCCGTGGCCGTCAACGATCTTGCGTGGAGGAGCAACGAACGCCCCCTCCCGTGGAAGAGAATGCCGACTCGGAGGCGACCGTCTCGGCCCGGCTTGAAGGGGACGAAATGGAGATCCCCCCGGACGAGGCCGAAGAGGTTGAAGGCACCCCGGCGGCCGAGGAAACAGCGGCGGAGCCCATTGGTGGCGTGGTGGCCCGAAAACATCGATTGGTAAGAAAACCGCCCTAATCTTTCTTTCTTTTGATTTTTCTTATTTTTCTTTTCAAATGAGATGAAGACGGAAGGGGAGATGCCCCTTTAGACCGATGTGTAGGGCAGAAAGCCCATGGAAAAGATCTGGGGAATGAGGGGTCGCCCCCTACCTGCGGAAGATGAACGC
Organism: Amorphophallus konjac; assembly: GCA_022559845.1. Taxonomy (NCBI): domain Eukaryota; kingdom Viridiplantae; phylum Streptophyta; class Magnoliopsida; order Alismatales; family Araceae; genus Amorphophallus; species Amorphophallus konjac. Next base: position 34,145,448 of record CM040129.1, read on the forward strand.
GCTATATCTTCATAGCGCGTTCTTGAAGAACGCGCTATGACGATATAGTGCGATAAAGAACAGAATGCCAATTTTTTTTATTTTCTGGTTTTTCTTTTGTTTGGTGATCACAAATTGATGTCTCTTGCTTTATGCTGTGCAGGGTGTGGAGGGCGCAGTTCGTGCCCGGATTTCATGGACATTGGTTCGGGCCGTCTACTCCGCACTATCGGAGTTTCAACGGGCCCGCCTCCGTCGAATGGGCTTCGGGGAGTTCCTGGAGATAGAGGTGCTGAGAGTTGACGTGGGGTTGATTAATGGACATTAGTTCTTCATCTGGAAACTCTGAATTGACAGGATCGAATCGAGGGAGAGGGTGGTGAGCAAGATGTTCGGCGATGGCGTAACCTTTGATTGCTTTCTGTTGAATGTAAGTGATGTCAAATTGAGAGAGAAAACTTTGCCAGCGTGCCAATCGGTCGGTAAGGATAGATTTTTCAAGAAGGAATTTAATCGGATTCATGCGAGCAATGAGGTGAACCTCGTGAGCTAAGAAATAATGTTTTAACTTCTGAACTACCCAGACTAAAGCAGCGCAAGTCTTCTCCATGGCTGAGTACCTCTGCTCACAAGGGTTGAGAAGTTTAGACAAGTAGTATGTTGCCCTCTCCTTCCCTTCTTCATCCACTTGAGCTAGGACAGCACCTACAGAGTCATCCAGGACAGAAACATAGAGGATAAGTGGTTTGCCCGGAATTGGCGGCCTCAGGACAGGAGGATTGGCCAGATAATCCTTCAATACGTCAAAAGCTGCCTGAGACTTGTCATCCCAATTAAACTTGACCCCCGGCTTAGTAAGCTCGTAAAACGGCCTGCATCTTTGTGAGTGCTGGGAGACGAAGAGGCGAATAAATTGCAACCTCCCGATTAATCCTCGAACTTCCTTCAAATTCTTGAGAGGAGGCATATCTTTGATGGCCTTTATCTTATTGGGATCAACTTCAATTCCTCTTTTGCTGACAATAAACCCAAGCAACTTCCCTGATGAAACACCAAATACACATTTCTTGGGGTTCATTTTCAACTGATATTCTCGTGATCTTTGCAAGACTTTAGCTAAAACCCCAGGATGCTCAATCCTTGTTCTTGATTTTACTACCAGGTCATCCACATACACCTCAATATAAATATGAATCATATCATGAAAAATTACCATCATAGCCCTCTGATAGGTGGCTCCAGCATTCTTGAGTCCAAAAGACATGACCACATAGCAATATGTACCCCATGGTGTAGTGAACGATGTTTTCTCTTGGTCTTCTTCAGCCAGGCGAATCTGATTATAACCCGAAAAACCATCCATAAAGGAGAGAGTCTCAAATCCTGCCGTATTATCAATCAAAACATCAATATGAGGGAGGGGAAGTCATCTTTAGGACACGCACGGTTGAGGTCCCGAAAGTCTATACAAATCCGAACCTTTCCATCTTTCTTCATGACCGGGACGATGTTAGCCACCCAGTTCGGATAGAGGACAACTCTAACAAATCTAGCTTTATGAAGCTTGTCGATCTCTTCTTTCATCTTTAATGCCATGTTAGGGTGGAAACGTCTCAACCGTTGTTTGATCGGGACAGACCCTAGCTTAAGTGTAAGCCGATGTTCAACGAGCGCAGGGTCTAATCCAGGCATATCTTCATAACTCCACGCAAACGTGTCCTTGTATTCTTGAAGTACCGAAATAAGCGCCTCCTCTTCGGCAGGCGGCAAATTTTTGCTGATGAGGACAATCCTAGGGTCTTCTTCCGTACCCAAATTTATTTCTTTGGTAGGCTCTTCTACTGAGGCTAATGGTTCGTCAAATCTTTTCATGCCACTAGCAAGGGCATCAGCCTCGTCCTCATATTCTTTATAACTTTCATCCCCCTCTTCAACAGGGTCTTCATCATTCATAATCTCATAGACACCAAAACCCTCATAAGGAGCATAAGTATCCTCATATTCTAACTCTGGCAGGATAATCGGATTCTCTAGAAATTCGGGGAGGGTTGAGCATGCCCGGCATCTTCTAGCCAATTCTAACAAGAATCTACGGGGAATCTGCTTACCCTTGGATTTCTTATGTGAAACTACCCCGTGGATTTTATTATTAGAAGAAGAAGAGCAACTAGCTTGATTATTAGAAGAAGAAAGGGGAGGGGGTGAAAAAGTAGATACAGGAGGGGATACAAATGAGGACCCCTCGCAGGAGGAGTGGAAAAGGTTGATCAATGAATCCTGAAAGAGCGGCCCCTGGGTCGGGACACACTCAGAAAGGAGATAAGAGGTCTCCTCAACGGAGATGGAGGATTGAAAAGTTGGAATTCTGGCGTTTATTTTTCTTCATTTTTATTTTGATTTTGCTTTTCGAGGAGGAAGCAATGCGAAGAGGAAACAGGAGGTGGAGTGGAGATTGACAGATTGGAGAAGGGTTGATTTAATAACGACCCGCGCGGGGGTGTGATGGAGAGTTTGGAAAATTGCTCGAGGAGCAAGGGAGGAATTGGAAGAGAGACTTGCATTGAATTTGGAGAAAAGCTGATCATGATCGGAGGCGGTCTCGGCACGTGAGAAGACAATTGAGAATGCAGAGAAGAAAGAAGAGACGGATGCATAGAAGTGAGAGAGAAAAGGCCGGCCCACAGCCTGTCTATTGTAAATCCTTCTTCATATGGCACATCTGGCTCTCCAGTGTCTGTATAATTGCTCAACAGCTGCCTCTTGTCTGTTATCACAACAGGCTTTTCAATCAACTCGTGGATCAGTGGTGGCCATTCTGGATCTGTCGGCATGAAGAGACGGCTCAAAGCAATAGTAATGTCATTCATGTCAAACCATCTATACCAGTCACACTCTGGATCATCCATTTTCCTCCTCTTATCAGGCCTTAGAGACTCGAGGGCTTTATAGGTGGCTAATGGAGCAATATGACGAGCAAACTGTCTAGCATGAACATCTTGACAGTCTAACATGGAAGTGACTATTGTAGTCTGCTCATTATTTTGAACGCCACCTTTAATAAAATGTGTCTGCAATGTCCATGTGAGTGGTTGGTGATCTGTCTTCAAAGTGGAGGTCATAACGGCCCATGGTTCTTCTTCATTCTTGCTTGGTCCTTTATAGCCTAGGCCGCCCCGTGCAATCAATCTTTGTGGCTTGACAGGCTCAGTTCTGCCTTGGGAATTGACCCCCAGGCCTTTGCCAACCTGGTACCCCATTCTCATCAGAATATTCCAAAACGGGGTATTCATCATATTTTTCTTCTTCTTCCCCTTGACAGTTTGGGGTGTCATGGCAACTGTTGTAACTGTCTCGGGTGGCATCGGCCTTGGGTGAGGGATATCCAATACTGATAGCAACGGCTTGTTGGAAGGCCAAATAGAAGGAACTGACGTTGCTAAGTGTATGTCTTCATCTGGCAGAATTGGCATGCTAGTGACTTTAATAATGCGGCCTTTATGTGGAAACTTGATGCATTGATGATTTGTAGAGGGCACTGCATCTAACTGTTGAATATAGGGGCGACCTAGGATGCCATTAAATGTTGGATCCATGTCCAATATGTGAAACTCTACTGTGATTGTAGCTGGACCCAAACTGACTTTTAATGTTATCATGCCCAAGGGAGGCTTCTTGGTGTTGTCATAAGCTGTGACTGTTATAGTGGATGGTCGAATCTGATTTTCAGGAATGCCGCACATCTTCAAAGTGCTAGGCGGCAATACATTGATGGATGCCCCAATGTCCACCAAACATTGTTTTACTGCCACATTATTTATGTCAACTGTGATACACAGGGCATATTTCCTTGCTGGTTGAGGTGCCAATTCATGTTCATAAAAAGTAATTGCTGGCTGACCGCTAGCGGGCGTTAAGACTGTAGTTATGTGCTCGACCGGGATGTCTTCATTGACCATAACCTTCTGCAAATATTCTTTCAAGGCCAATTGATGGGTTGTTGACCTCTTGATCAGTTCTAGAATAGAAATTCTTGTTGGAGTTCGGTCAAGATGCTTCAGTAAATCATATTGAGTGCCTGGCACGGACTCTTGCTCCTGTTCTTGTTCATTTGGCCCCTGTGCGGGCTCCTGCTCTCTCTGGGGAAAGATGCGCTGGAACATCCGTCCACTGCGGAGCGGTGCCATGGTTCGACGCGCCTCTGTCGGGGCAAGGATGGAGGGAGGATTGGAAGAAGAAGAAGGGGCGTTAGCATTGAGAAGTGGTAGAGGAGTGTTTGAAGAAGAAGCCCCCGTAGGGGGTATTGGTGAAGGGTTCAAAACAGAAGCACCCGTAGGAGGCATAGGGGTGGAAGGGGGTGTTGGAGTGTGGGAAGGGCTAGCGGGTTGAACAAGGAGAGGTCGGGGTATAAATGGTGGTTGAACTGATGGTGGAGGTGTCCTTGCCGGCGGAGGAGTGATGGTAGTGGATGTAACCGGTGCTGGTGACGGGCGAATGAGGAGTGGCGTAGATGGTGATGGCGAAGGATTGGTGGCGGATGATGGAGTTTGCTGCGTCGGAGGCTGTGGTCGTGGTGGACGGGTAAGGGGAGACCGGGTTGGCAAGGATGAGGAATTAGTGGGGACAGATGGGTTAACGGGGCGCAAAAGGGGGTGACTTAATTGAGGGGTAGAAGAAGAAGGAAGTGTGCGCAAAAGGCACGGAGGTTGATTTGAATTATGGTTGAATGCCCCGACAGAGGCGTTTTCTTCGTGCCATCCCTGCCCCCTCTCTACTTCATGGAGAGACGTGACCGGGTTCACATGCTGATTTGCTTGGTGCTCCGACAATGGGTTGTGGACAATCCCCATATCTTGCTGAGGTACTGGAGCTTGCTGTTGTACTGGTGGAGCTGGTTGCTGCGGCTGCTGAGCCTGTTGTTGCCGAGGAGGCCTTCTTACTTTCATAGCAGCGATGAACTGTCTCATCTCGTCCCAATTAATACCGCCCTGGTCATTTAAATCATAGATGTAGTCCTTGAAGTGAAAGCAATGGTCAATATTGTGACCAGGGGAGCGGTGGAAAACACAATAGCGGGACGTGTCAACGTTAGAGGGACACGCTGCTCTTTCTTTTGGTAACATGAGCAGATTAGCAGCCATCAGGGCATTAAATATATCTGGGAGACTTTCTGGCAATGGCGGATAATGGGCCCTTTTGGGGCCAAGTGGTCTCCTTTGCTGTTGTTGTTGCGGGCCATAGTTGGTGGGTGGCGGTACTTGGTGGTACTGTTGCGGAGCTGAGGGGTCTGCATGTGGCGTTTGGTTTTATGGAGGAGCAAGGGAAGGTTGAGGGGCAAATTGGTGTTGTGGGGGTGAGTGGAAGAGGGTGTTTTGTTGTGGAGGTGGCGGAGGTCGTGGGTTAGATTGGCGAAAAGGTGTGGGGTTGCCGACCGCACCAACCTGCTCATTGATGACGGTACCCTCAGTCGTGGGCCCGCTATTGTTGACATTTGTATTTTTCTTGACCAACCGTGGTTTCAATTCGAACATGCCCATGATGAGCGAATCCTTCATCTGAGTTTGAATATATCGAGCTCTTTCATAGAGCTCCTCCATGGTGGTCAATCTATTCATGGCTAATATATGCCGGAACTGAGGGGTTGCATTTGAAATAATCATCTTAACCTGCTCTGGTTCTGACAAAGTATCTTTCAATTTCTCGGCCATTGATCGCCTTCTATCAGCAAATATGATGAAGTCCTCCTCGGGCTTCATTTTCTCTGCAACCAAGTCCGTAACAGATAGAGAGGGTCCAACCCGGTCCCTATACTTCTGCAGGAATTTCCTTTGAACCACATCAAAATTGCTGGCATCTGCTGGATCCAAGGAATAAAACCACTCGAGGGCTGGCCCCTCTAGAGATCTTCTAAACAAATAAGCCAGTGAGGCTTTGTTACCCTGCCAAAAGGAGGTCTCATACATAAAATCCTTCAAGTGAATAAATGGATTGCCAGTTCCATTGTATCGCCGGAAATTCGACATCTCAGAAGGTGGTAAGTGAAACACTGGCAATGTAGGCAGAGAGATCTCTGGAGCATTCTTGGCAGCAGTAACCTTGTTGAGTTGTTCTTCCATGCTAGCCAATTTCTGAAGGAGTAAAGCATTAGTGTCTGACTCGACTGGGGCCGAATTTGGAATGAAGGTATTTGGCATAGGCGTCCTTAGAATTTGGGGAGGTTGAAAGAATTGAGGCCTAGCTGCGGAATAACTTGCCTGTTGGGCCGGCATGGCCGCACCGGGCGTTGGTGGATAAGAGGGGGGTTTGTGCAAGATCGCCTGATCATTAACAATGTGATGGCCACTCGCGGCCGGAGGGGGATTGGAAGATGAAGAGGGAACAGATTTCCCTTTCAAAGCGGCCTGAACTGCCTGCCGTTGGGAATCATCCAATTGAGATAATGCATGAATTAAATCATTGACATTGAAAGATGGTGGGGTGTTCCCCGATGTGTTTTGATTGGATGGTAAAGCTTGAGAGGAGGGTTCAACCTCATGAGTTGTGGTGTCAACCACATGAATTTGAGAATAATGAGCATGAGGCGAAGGGTAGTTTCCCTCATGATAGATGGAATCTAGGAGGGGTGCCTCATATGATTGATCAAAAATATTCTCCTCCACATCATCATAGGAGTACCCGTAGCTTGTCATGTTGATAATCTTACCTGAACGGAGTTGCATGTTTAAGCAGAGAAAAGAGCTTATTTTGGAGGAATTATAATTGCAATAATCACTCAATCCAATCAAGATATGCAAACAAGTTGTAATGAACGCAAGCTTTTATATTCAAGTTTGAGATTAGAGTGAATTGAATTGATGCACAATCCTCTCTCTTTGTAGTGTAGAACTTAGTTGTGAGTTTTGGTTGTGATATCCGGGTTAACTAAGTTCTTTATCTCTCCTCACCAACGGTGGGCTATCTAAACTCCGGGTACTTCAAGGTACAACCAGCCCGGCGTCCGTGAGGGAATCCACGGGTGCGGGGACTTACGGAGGTCTTGGAAAAGGAATTTCCGGTCCAAAGAGACGGAATGCTCAATGGAGAGTTGTTCCAATTCCAAGAAGGGTGTGTGGAATCCTAGTGTAGAGAGAGGAGGTCTCTCAACCAAATGCCACAAAATGCAGAATAATATAAGTAGAGCAAGCAGGTATAATCAGGTAATGAATATGTGAATCAATCCAGCATGAACAAACAGATCAAGCAACTTTCTGTTAACACACAGGTAAAAAGCGACTTGGCAGAAGTCGCTAAAATAAGGAAACACGACAGCGTGGCTGTCGCTACTCTGTGAAGTCCTGTCGGACAGTGCTCAAGAAACGCCTTGGTGTGAGGCGCGGATTGTACAAAAGACGCCTGGGAGAAAGGCGCCGGATAGACAAAGGACGCCCACAGCGAGGGGCATCAATTCTCAGAGAGTGAGAAAGCAGGAGACGCTATATAAAAAGGCGCCTTTGCAGAAGGCGTTAAATGCGAGAAAGACGCCTTGAGTAAAGGCGTTAATTCATGAAAAATGCCTTGATGTGAGGCGTTAATAAAAAAAAAAACCAGAGAACACAAATTGGCTAATCCGAGGGGTGTGGGTGTGCAGTGTGCACAATGGAGGGTGCCCGTGAGGCACAGTGGAGGGGTACCGTGGGTACCTAAGAGAAAGGGCACACGTGGGTGCCAATGGGAAAGGGCACACGTGGGTGCCAACAGGAGAGGGTAATCAAAAGAAAAACAGTGGAAGTCCCACCGTGATCGCCAATTTGTGAATCGTGTTTTTCACATCAAAAATAAATAAGAGGAAGATAAATAGTGAAATAAAGGGAATAAAAGGGAGCAAGAGATTGCCATTGGAGTGTGATCGCCAGAGGGGTTACCTCAAAAATAAAAGAAATTGATCGCGAATACCTGGTGAAAATAGGATGCGGGATGAGTGTAGATTCTTCCTCCTCCTTCTACCGGCCGGACGATGAAGGGGGTTTTCCTCTTGATTACCCTTAAATAAAGAACAAACAATCAAAAGAGGAGGGATTAGCCAAACGTGTGTGTAGTATCAATCCAAAAGAGTAATATGATGATGAAAGTGGAGCATAAAGTGTGCACCTTTTGGTTCTTTTAAAACCCCTAAGAAAATTAGGGAAGGAAAGAGATATGATGCAGAGCTAATGCAAACTAACTATGATGAACAATGATGAAGTAGCAATTGATGCAAAGAACTCCCTGCTGTTCCTGACAACAGTAAAGGGAAAACCAATTGATGCGACTGATGCACTAGGAAGAAGAAGACCACTGCAGGAGCACGGATTCGCAAAGAAAAGGAGAGTAGAAAGGCTTCAGTGCACGGAGAAAACTGTTATTGCTAATCTCTCCTCTCTTCTGTTTTAGGCAACCTTCCTATCAAGCTCCTGCTAACCTCCCTATCAAGCTTCTGCTAACCTCGCGCGAACTCGACCCAGGAGGCTATTTATAGGGTAGAAAACACAATTTTAATGGGATAAGAACTAGCAAGACCCTTCTACGGCAAGGTCTCTAGTTCCCTAATCGAGTAAGATGACCAAACAGAGCAGGGGACTCTCCAGGAAAGGGCGGTTCAAGCAGGACACGGAAGGAAAAGAGACGACCCACATCAAGGCGTTACTTGAAATTGACGACCTGAGTCAGAGCGTTAATTCAAATCACGACTGGTAAAAAGACGTCAATTCTTGGATTTAATTTTAGTAAGAAAAACCTTCCTTATTTGAAAATTATAAAGAGACGCCTATAGGAGAGACGTTAATTCAAAACACGACCCAGGGAGGGACGTTAATTTTTGATTTCAATTAGGGTAGGATACGTCAAATATCAGAAACTGACGCCTCTTGCTCCAGTCGTCTTTTCTTTGAAAAACGCCCTAGCTCAGGTCGCTATTTAAAACACGCCCCTCTTCGAGTCGTTAATTACAAAAATGCAAGAAAAAATCATAAAAACCCACACAAAAATAGAAAAACTTTATATTATAGAAATATTGAAGTTCACTTTGGGGTGTTAACATAGTGACATGAGATTTGATCATCATAGTATCAATTTTAGCATGTCTACAGCAGCCAGCTGGAATTTGAACTGGACAGCCAAGCAATTCAGGATGAATGGCTCGTCCCTATAGCCCCACTTGATGGGCGCCAAGAATAAACCATAGCCGGGCTTCTCTCTGTTGACCCGACCCGCAGTGGTATCCCACCTAGGTGGTGTGAATTCTGGAGCCCGTGTCAGCATTTTCTGCTCTGCCTCTAGCTCTGTTACCCCCAAGACGGCGCTCCACTTGCGTCGTTCCCCCGGAAGATAGATGGTGTCTCCACGATATACTGAACCTTTCAGGCTGTCCCGGTCCACCAACATGGCCCGTTCTACCATCCGAGCCAGCATGACATCCCTCTTCCCCGAGATGCTGAAAGTGCAGATGAATGGTGCAAGGTGACGGTCCTTCGGGAAGTCCGGGCGATACCCGTCATCGCGATTGAAGTCCAGTCCTCCCTCGACGGTCACAACTCGAGATGAGGATACTGTATCTGTTTCGGAGTCAGAGGATTCGTCGACTATGGCGATCCTCCCAAGACCCCGGTCCAACTGTCCGACATTCCTCCAAGTCACAATAGGACCGAACACCCTGCCCTGGAAAGAAGAGTCAACATCAGCAGTGCCGGAAGCGACACGGCTGGAAGAAGAAGCCATTTCAATAGGCTGCAGACACAAAATCAGGGAAAAATAAGATAATATGAAAGGGAAAATAGAAAAGAAAATTTCAAGAAAATTTTGACAGCATCTCCCCTTATCCGGAGTATGCCCAGAAGTCAAATAGGAGAACACCCACCAAGAGGGGGTGACTCCACAGTAAGAGGGGACGGAGTCCCGAATGAAAATCCCAGAGGGAGAAGGCTCCCACGCCGATCGCTCTGATGCAACAGAAGAAGAAGAGGCTGAAGAGAGAGGAATCTCAGTGAATAATGAGCTTTCTCCTCTCTCTCGGCGCCTAAATAGGCTGAACCCAAAGGCGCGCCGAGACGGTCGTCGCGCCGAGAGGCGGAAGCGCCAAAAGGCGCGCCGAGAAGCCAACGCGCCGACACCACGGTCGCACCGAGATGGGTGCGTCGGGAGTGTCAGTGGCGCCGGTTAGCCCACCAGGGGTGCTGCAATCATCAAATCAAGCCAAAAATACTGGTGTTCATCCAAGTATGCTTACAAAGCATGGGAATCACACAAGCCGAATGAAGACTCAGAGTCATGAGAACAACCATTGCACAGGAGCAGGCCTGAAGAAATCATGAAGTACAGTGTGCAACGTGGTGTGCACCCGCATGTCCCGTGTCACTCATTCTTCGCTTACGCCACCTACGGGTGGAGGGCATTTGTTGACACCTAAAATATAACAGAAGAGACCAAAGCAGACTCACAGCTTTGAAGATCAGTCGAGGGCACAGCTCACGTACCATCCCCGGAAGTTCTGAGAATCAGAATAGAAGAGACCCGCTATTCCTAACACTTTGTTCAGCTAAAGCCATCCCTGGCTAGGCCGCTGTCCAGTACGGTTATCATTCAGGTAGCCGGGCTGATAAAAGCATACCAACATACAGGCAATCATCTGTCTACTAAGAAAGGATGCTCAGATAATTCTGATTCTCCGAAGGCGGGATGCACAGTGCCTCGCACGTGTTTGTGAATGCAAGGTGTTAAACAAGCCCCATGGAGTCTTAATATATATGCCAAGAAGCCCACTGTCGAAAGGAGTCCACTAAGTGGATCCTGTGCCGAATGACAGGGAAATGGGCCAAGCCCAAATGTAAAATGAGACACGCCGAGGGCTGCCCACGCTGGGAAGATGGACGCTGGCGCGTCGGGAAGCTCAGGCCGAGAGGATGAGGGTCGTCCCTCTATAAGAAGGCTGCCCTTCGAAAAGAAGATAAGAGAACAGAGAGAAGAGAAGAGAAAGAAAAGAAGACAAGAGAAGAGAAAAAAAAGAGAGGCAACAAGGGAGAGAAAAGAGAGAAAGAAAAAGAAAAGAAAGGGGGAGCTCGAGGGCCCTTCATAGAAGAAAAAGAAAAGAGAGAGACAGGGGCTCGAAGGAAGAAGCCAGGTGGGGTGTGCCGTTCGATGTCCTGAGTAGCTGCAGCTCCTCTTCCCCCTCTCTCCTATGTCTGAGTATTGTTCCCGTATCCCTATTTTCGAGCATCTCTGCTCTTGTAGCACCGAATGCCAATGTAACCCTGTCGTCAGGGATAGAGTAGGCGTATGCTTCTTCTTCTCCCGAGTTGAATTCATGTATGTTCACTTTTTCTTTCCGATGAAATAGTTAATGACAGATGGGTTGGGTTCTCCCCCATTACTATTCCTTTGTTTCTGCTTCTGCATTATATGCTATGGATATTGATGGCTCCACCTCTACGCATGCTTTACCGTTCCTATTTTTTTTATGTTGAACGTTCTTCCATCGTATGATTCTTTCAACTCTACACTTACAACGAGAGCCTGAGATAGCCTATCTCATGGCTTCTCGTCTGTGAAACGAGAAGGGATGAATCCGGATCGTAAGGTTTCCGTGAATGGTTCTGCTCCTAGTGAGGCCCCAGAAGGAAGGGTGTCTCCACCCCGAATCACCCTCTCTACGATCATCCAAAACGGTCTTCAGATTGTTGAACAAACCCCTTTTCTTCAAACGCCCAAAACCTGGCCTTAAAACCCTTCCAAAAATCTCACTTAAGCCTCCCGGCGCGAGCACCTCTCGGCACAAGTCTCGCGTCGAGGGCTTGCCGCGCTGGTTGGGTTTCCTTCTTCGCGCCGAGGCCTAACTCCTTCTTCGCGCCGATACTTTTACATCTTCTGGCCACATCAATGCATTTGTGCCAATGCCGCCAGGCTATGCCAACTTTGCTCATCATACCCTGCCCTATGGAGACGTACTACCTTTCCCTCCATTCTCACGGGAGCCATATTAAAGGGGTTCATTCCCCTACATTCTACAACCCCATCAGGTCACGGGGCCCTGCCATTGCAGGTTATCCGTTGACTGCAGCGGGGATATCACAACAGGGGGGATAAAGTCCCATATGATTTAGATCCCTTGGATCTCGGGCTACGCCCGGCTCTCATTTTGGTTTCCACTCCGACAGTTCGTGAGTGGATGACCTGTTATACCCTTTTGGCACGCTCCCAAAATAAGGGGAGGTGCTGTCAAAATCTGTTCAGACTGTTACTCGATCGCATAGTATGATGTTTTCATCGGAATTGTGCATTTAACTCCCTAACTGCGTGGCAAGAAGCTGAGCCATGTCATCTCATGGTATCTTGGCCACCACAGGGAACATATCTTACAGTTACATGATCTCCTTGGACCCCCTTGGTGAATGAATCCACCCTCATCTTCTATTTCATCCTATTATTGCCACGAAATCCCCGTTGAACACAGAAGATCCCCTTGAATTCATCAGAACCCCTCATGATATCTGAAGAAAATTAACAAAATGGCCACCGGTGCCACTTCCTCCCGGCGCCAAACCCGCACCGGGTGAAGGGCGCGCCGGGAACCCTCCCGCGCCGTATGCCTTGCCGCGCCGTATACCCTGCCGTGCCGTCTACCTATATTTCTAACCACGCCGATTGCCCGTCGCACCGGGATCCCCTCGCGCCGACTCCTATCCGCGCCATTTCACCTTATTAACATGTGCCATCCAAAACCTGATATCTTAACAGTCCCATTAAATCCAAAAGCAGTCCAAACTCAAATGTCCCTTTCTTATCAACTTCCGTGTTAACCTTCGTCACCTTACGAGGGAATTATGGTTCTCCACCCAGGTCCACGGAGACATATTAATGGGGGTTTTTCCCTACATTATACCGAACACGATGTTTCTTCCGTCACCCCACAGACTCTCGGAGTTCTGCCACTGCATGTCCTCCAATGGTCCTTTGAGGGGAACATCAACAAACGATATGGTAGCGAACACTGTCCCGCCACATTCAAATCCCTTTGGATCCAGGGCTACGCCCGTATCTCTTTTGGCTTTCATCCCGACATCTCGTGGGTGAATGACCTATATTTCCCTTTGGCATGGCCTCGGACAAGGGGGCATGCTGCCAGATTTGCAACATCATTATCGCATCCCATATAGTATGTTTCCCATGCATGTTTCGCATCCCGTTAGCGGAGTTAGCATAATAGTCGTATCTCATTTTGCCCCCGAGGCATCCCTTCTTGGCAACTAATCAAGGGTTGTCCTTCCCCATAAGGACGTAATTAACGTCATAGTCTTTATGGTATGACGGACTTTCGGTCCCGACACGAATATCATAATCGACTGACTGAGTCAAGTCGAGCGCATAATAAATCGTCACCTCGGTGACTGGCACGCCTAATAAGCTCAGTAAAATAAACCTAAACAAAAAAGCATCCCTACAGCTGACTAGCCACTGATCCCTGATGCTGGAAAGAAGGTGCTGATTACTGCTGCTCGGGATCATAAGATGCTTGCTAGTCATACCGCTTCTTAGCCTTCTTGAACTTGGGTTCGGAAGAAGAAATACCACTGGCAGCAGGTACAGCAGATGGAACTTCTGCCATAGACGGCAGACTGACTTGCTGAAATTGCATACTCGGCTGAACGGGGTCAACTTGGGTAAGCCCTCGGGATCTTGCCATATCCAATTCTAGAGCCGCAGCTGCCTGATAAGCTACGTCCATCTCTGCTTCTCGGGTTGCAATCAGAGGCTGCCTTAATTCCGCTTTCAACCCATGCCGAAATTGCTTGGTCTTTAGACTTTCATCAGCAAGAATATGGGGTGCATACCGACCCAATTCCATAAACTTATTTCGATATTCCAGCACAGTCATATCGCCTTGAGCTAGTTCCATAAATTGGTGCATCTTATCCATTCTGAGGTAAGCTGGACTGTAAGTGCGCTCAAAGGTCGTAACAAACTCCCGCCATGTGATCTGACGAAGCGGACGGGATCTGAAAGCAACCTCCCACTCCGTGGTCCACCACGTGAGTCCTGCTCCCTGAAGTTGAAAAGTAGCCAGCATGACTTTTTCATCCTCCGTGCACTCCATAGAACGGAATACACGCTCGGTTGCATCAAGCCACACTCTGGCTGCATCAGGATCTGCCTGTCCTTCATAAGTCGGTGGGTGGAATAGCAAAAATTCTTTCAATGCCCTGCCACGGCCACCAGGAGGCAAATCAGCTTGAGGAGCAGGATCGGCTTGAATTGGAGCTGGCACATTAGCCGGAGGAGAAGCACCACTTCCTTCCCTCGGGACGCGTGCCCTTTTACGAGGTGACATTTTGAACTAAACAGAAACACGTAATAACTGAGAATCCATCAGTAATCACGGAAAACATCCTAAGCCAGCAGTAGTAGACTCACATGGACTTGTTCTGGACTAATGCAATTTCCGATTCCTTATACAAATCCTCAACACCGCTCTGATACCAACTGTGACGACCTAAGAGATCCAGATACCGATAACCCGATATCATCGATTTACCGATACCAAGAGCTCGGGGAAGCCACCCAAGAGGCTGATGAGGCCCCGTAAGGGTTAGTAAGTGTTTGTCGAGGGAATGCATAATGAATAGAAATTACACGCGTAATATTAATTAAAGCATTCATTTAAACTTTAAATGGAAGCAATTAAATATATCAGAGTGGTAAAATTTATACAAGTAGTCCAGATCCATATATCACAAGTCCCATACTGTACAATGGTCAAAATAAACGATTACACAGGACATACCCCGGCCAAAAGAATAAAAAGGATAGACTGAGTACTAATCGACCACTGACAGACCACTGCTGACTCTAAGACTTTTCGCCAAAAGCACGAGAGAATCCTGCAGCCGGTTGCTCCGCCTCACCTGTAAAAGGAAAGGGGTGAGTCTCACAGTAGAGACTCAGTAGGGTTCACACAGATCCCTAACTCGCAACTAACTAAAGGAAAGCAGTAAACATTGCATTGACATAAATAAATGCCAATTTAATAAAGCTGTAAAACTAACTAAATAGTTTATAAACAGCTAACTAATATGCCAATTGTAATTTAAATGCGAGTACTCAAAATCTACCAATAGAATAACAACTCAATCATTCCCAAGTGACAAGAGAGAGAAGGAGAAGAGATCCACCAGAAGAAGAAACCAGATGTGTCCACTGACGGCTTACACTGCGTCTCAAGTATCTATGCAGGTTTGGATCGCGACAAGCGAGACGCGTAACAGTACCAGAAATGAGTAACTAGTCAGAGTAACACTCATCAGTGTCAGTCCAAGTCTCTGACCACGTGTGCACACACTGGCTCGTGCCTAGAGCCAGGTCTCTAACTAGTATTCCCCTCCGTAGGACGCTACGGTTGGACTGAGACCTACGGAACTAGCTTAAAAATCGTAAATTGGGATATCCTGCCACCTCTCCTGGGTGGGACCAACACTAAAAGTCGTCGGGCTACGATTGGTTGTTCCATCACTAGGAAAGAGAATCTAGTTCTATTGGGATCTAAAAATATGCCACAATTTATGATAACGATTAAACATGGCAAATATGCAAGATTCAAGACATAATTAACCGAATATGCTAAGATGGCCATTATTCAATAATTCAATGCTTAAATAATTTGAATATGCTAAAATGGCAAATATTCCATAACTAAATGCATAAACTATTAAACATGTTGAAATGGCAATTATTCCATAATTAAATGCATGAATAATTGACTATGTTAAGAATTGAAACTTGTCGGGGTTAAATGTTTAAAAGAAAACCACCCCAGTCGATAAAATGACTTAAGCATGGCGAAGATGCAACACTAAATGCATAATTTAAATGAACACGCATAATTGTAGAACGAACGGTCGAACTAGGGCCGCTATGGTTTTAGGCGGTCGAACGACGAACCGCCGCGTGCTACCCAACGGACTAACCTTGAAATTCCTACTGCCATTCAATATTTAATATATTTATGCGGTCTAATCGTCAGCCGCTCGAGTCAATAAACGGTTTATGGCGGACTGTTATAAAATCTAAAATAAATTAAACACAGTCCTTACCGGAGAACCGGATCCACGGGAATCATAACTGGATCCCCTCCCGGTCGACCCAAATCGACGGGAATTATTTTAACCTGTTCCCTGCCATTCCACCATCATAATATAACAATTTATCATCTATGAACTCAACGACGATGGGCATGCTCCAAAAACATAAAGAAGATGGGCATTCTTTTAAAACATAAAGATGATGGGCATACTTTGAAAACATAAAGATGATGGGCATGTTGTTCAAAACATAAAACAATGGGCATGCTGTTTAGAAATGATTTAATGGGCTAGGGCATCGATCCCCCTACCTCATATGTGATGAAAACGCCTGATCCGAGCACACGCAAGCCGAGGGACGCCGATTTCACCGTGAGAAGGGGAGGGAGAGAGCCGCCGATGTCGCCGCGGATTCGTCCCTCCACGCCGGGGTTCGGCTCCGACGGTGGTGCCGCCGGGTTCTACGCCTTGCAGGTTCATCGACGGAGCTCCGGCTCCTCTGCCAAGGCCGTCGGGTCGTCGGCGTGCCGAGAAGAGAGAAAGAGGGAGAGAGAAGAGCCGCCGATGCCACCTTGGGACAGCGCCAATGGGGGCGCCGCCACGGTCTTCCCCTTGCCCGGTCGCCGGTGATGTCGCCGGACTCCGCCGCCGTGGCCGCCGGTCGCTGCGCGCCGAGAAGACGGAGCTGGGGAGGCAGGTTTGCCTTGTGTGCTCGCGGGTTCCTGCGTTTTGGCCGATCGGGTGAAAAGGGGGAGGGGGTGTGAAATGAGGAAAGTGGGAGAGAGCTTCGGTTCTCTTTCTCATGAAAGAACATTTGTTATACTATTTTTTTTCAAAAAAAACCTCAAATTGCTAAAAGCCCCTAAGTTAAGCAAAATTTGATATATGCCCTATTATTTACTTAAAGGCTTTAATCTAATTAGATTAAATACTAGAAAAAGGCCATAAATTTCATAAAATTAGCCAAAATTCATGGATTAAATTCCATTATATTATCGGTAAAGATCCGTTAAAGAACAAGTCTCACACCAAATATCACAGATCCTTATCACGGCTGAGTCCTCCTGACAACATTATGAAACTCTTGGACTCAACTGGGCCTCTTCCTGTCATTACCACAGCTGACCACTCAGCTAGCCTTACCAGCCGCTCACAGCTACCAACTAGGATCCACAATTATCTCTCGGAGACCACATCTCTAGGGTAGCAATTCCAACCCGAGGACACAGCTCCCAACACGAGTCGAGCCCATAGCTTACCGACTCCAACCATCATGTCCTCTACCTCTAACAGGCTTAGCAACCCCATCCGGGTCTAACACTAAACACCTAACACTGCTTCCAGCAAATGAACAGAGTACTTATGCGGCAACCTTGCCGACATATTTCCCCAACTCTCCACCCTGCCAGTGCCACAACTCACAATGCCTCCAGTAATGCCACGGCAATCGACATGGCTTACGCAGCCAAAAACGATCTCACATCGAGGAACCAATCCTCCAATTCTCTTCACAATTCCTCAGGTATCCGCCCGTAGCAACCATCGCTACGATCCTGGACTTATGGGTTATGGGCCTACCAAGCTTCCGCTGCACACTCTGATTCATGCGCACAATCATCACAGACGATTCGGGATCCGCCATCCCGACAATCCTCAACTTGGCTGGCTAACTCTGAAAAATAGGGTGAGGAAAGCTCCATTACCTTGAACCCAGAGCACAGATTCTCTCTCTTATTTCGACATACCTCTGCACTTTGTAGGCTCCGATTCACAACGCATCGAAAATCATAACACCAGCCGCAAACTCTCGCATGCACAGCCCAACTGGTACTCATCCTTCCAGAATGATGCCAATGCACCCTTACTCATCAGGGAAAATGGGCAACGCTTCTCACATGCATCCTCACTGCCAAGACTCAAAATGCGCCTCGCACGGATTTCATGGCACACAAGAGGCCAACCAATCCGAACACGTGATGCAAGATGACGAACTTAGCGAGAACGCGATTATCTTCGACCATGGAGAAATCGGCATACCTTCTACAATGCAGAGGTCTCTATGCTTGACCTGACCTCGAACCTCGTGCATGGTGGGAACCGTACCTTCCAGCTCCAAGAAAAACATTACTACCATCAGGTCAGCTTCTCCGACAACACTCGTCAAGTGTCTCGTCGAACCACACTCATATCATCTCTTGATGCACCAACATTGCAATTCCTCGAACTGCAACTCACCACGCCTCGAGCACTAGCTCTGCTGACCACCAGCCACATACTCTACCACAATGGTTGAGCTAGCTGCTGCCACATGCTCCCCACCTATTGTAGACACGCTAAAATTGATGCTATGTTGAGTAAATCTCATGTCACCATGTGACGCCCCAAAGTGGACTTCAATATTGATTTAATATGAAGTTTTTCTATTTTCTATAAATTAATTGTGATTTCTTGTTTTTTTTTCTTGAAAGATTGAAATTAACGCCCTGATCAGAGGTGCTATTTAAATTGACGGCATGGCTAAGGGCGCCTCTTTTAACAATGGACGACTACCAATACAGGCGTCATTTTCTGGATTTACTGAAAATTCTGAATTTCAAATAAAATGAAAATTGTAGAATTAACGTCTTTCATAAAGGCGTTGATTATTTGACATCTATCTGGCAGGCGTCAGTTGATAATTTTAAATAAGGAAAGTTATTTGTTTTTATAATTAAATTCAGGAATTGACGGCTTGATGGGAGTCGTTATTCTAATTAACGCCTTTGGATGTGTCGTCATTTTTAATTGACGCCCTTCATGGGGTCGTCATTTTCAATTCCGTCTCCCTTTCGCCTGCTTCTTTCCAGTAATAGTTCCTTCCTCATTTTGAGCCTTGTATTCGACTGGGAAGGGAGTTTCTTGATGGAAGATATTTACCTTGTTTTAATCCTTGTTCTCTAAGGATCTTAGCCCTATAAATACCCCTCCTGGGTCTCTTCGTGCGAGAAGACAGAGGACAGAGAACAAGAAGAGAGAGAGAGAGAGAGATCATTATCAAAAGAGCAGAGCTGACAGAGAGAATAGTGTCTTATTTGTTTTGAAGGTTATTCATCCAAACGAGCTCTCCTTCCAGGCGATTCTCTTATTCTTCCACAGATGAACCAATGCAGGTCTATCACATACTAAAGCTTCATCACCTTTACTGCTGCACGCACAGCAGAAAGGAGCTCTCCCTTTCTCTCTTGATTGTTTTGTTGTGTTGTTAGCATTCATAACATCATTACACATCCTTCCTCCCACTAGTTCTTGTTAGATCTCATACTCTACGTATTATTGCTTAGCATTACATCCATATTTTTTCAAACCTTGTTACTCCTCCTAGGGGTTTAAAACCAAAAACACACAAGGTGTGTTCATGTTCATGTTTAATTTGATTAATTTCATAATCTTAGAACTTTGATACTACACCTTTTGGCTAATCCACTCTTTTATTTGATACACGTGTTCTTGCAAGGTAATCAAGTCTAAGAACCCCCTTCATCGGCCGGCCGGTAGAAGGAGGAAGAAAGGATTCACACTCTCCCCCACTTAATATAAGGTACTCGCGATCATCCTTTTTCTTATTTGAGGTAACCCCTCTGGCGATCACATTCCCCTTTAGCATCCCACATTCCTTTCACTATTAATTTTTAAGCTTTAGAAACTTGAGTTTGGGTTTCATCCCCCCTTTTTCATTAAGTGGATTTTTCATAATCTACAAATTGGCGATCACGGTGGGACCTCTAGTGTTTTTAGCTTGATTACCCCTCCCATGTGCTCCACGTAGCACACTCCCATTGGCACCCTCGCGTGCCCCTCCCATTGACACCCTCACGTGTCCCTCCCATTGGTACCCTCGCGTACCCCTCCCTCGTGCTCCACGTGGCACCCTCCCATTGGCGCCCTCGGTGCCCCTCCTTTGACACCCTCGCGTGTCCCTCCCTTGTGCTCCACGTAGCACACTCCCCATTGTGCACCACGTGCATACCTCCCCACTGATTAGCCAGTTTTACAGTTTCCATTGGTTTATTCTGATTGTCAGTTCATTAAGCTGAAGTAACGCCTTCCCTGCTGCCGTCATTTTCTTATTCACGCCTCGTACAGAGGCGTCATTTCTTCATAAGACGCCTTACAGCAAGGCGTCATTTCCATTGTTACTGTTTGTTTTGATGCGATTGGATCATTGTTCAGTGATTTTGACGCCCCAATTCCCGGGCATCATTTTATCATTGGACGCCTTAGCTTAAGGCACCATTTTCCTAATTATTGGTGATTTGGTTATTTCTTGAGTATTTGTTTACAGTGCTTTGCGCCTCTGCCCAGAGGTGTTCCTTTCACTGTTTGCGGTAATTAGCGCCTGCACTCCAGGCGCTGTTCATTAAATTAGCGACCTGCCCTGGGTCGTGTTTTTGTTCTGTGCCCACAGAACTGCTCTTTTTGTCTGTTTGATTGACTGGTCATATATCTGTTGGTGATATTACCTGTTTGCATTCATCTTAGCATACGGTTTGGGAGGCCTCCTCTCCCCACACTTTTTAGGAGTGTTCACCCCTCTTGGTGAAGGAAGGACCCTCCATTGAGCATTCCGTCTCTTTGGACCGAAAATTCCTAAGCCAAGCCTCCATAAGTCCTCGCACCCGTGGATTCCCTCACAGACGCTAGGCAGGTTGTACCATTGAAGTACCCGGAGTATAGTTGACCCATTCGTTGGAAAGGAGAGAAACTCTAGATACCCGGAGATTATACCCAAATTTTCAACCAGGATCCACCTTTGAAAGAAAGTACCTAATATTGAATCCACCCTAATTTCCAAGAGAAATCTTAAAATCTTGCGCTCATTACAACTTGTGTGTTTCTTTTGAAAAGGTGATATCTTTTGGGTTATATCTTATTGCGAGACATTCATCTCTTTCTCCTTAAGTATGAAATTGCGTTCAGGTAAAATTCTCAACATGGCCAACTATGGATACACTTATGATGGTAATGAGGAGGGTCATTCTGACCCGTTTTATGAGATTCCCTCTCAAGATTCTGTTTATTATGAGGGAAATTACTATTCTTCCTCCAATCAAGTCCATATGGTGGACACCACCACTATTGCTTTGGAGGTTGAGCCTTCTTCTCAGGCCCGGCCTACTACCCGGAATACTCCAGGGGACACTTCCTCTTCCCTCAATCTCAATGAGATTCTCAAGGCTATTGCTCAGCTGGATGATTCTCAGCGCCAGGCAGCTCAAGTCGCTCTTCTGAAGGGAAAGTTCATCCCATCGTCTTCTAACCCTCATCAGGCCATGGGTGGCCACTCCGCTAATTCTCCTAATGACCCATCGGTCGTCCCTAGGGTACCCTCGCGCCCATCAACTCCTGTTGTGACTATGCCGGACAAACCGGCAAGTCATTCCATTGTTAGGCCTCAGTAGCCCCTTGGTTCCCAAATTCTAAGAAGGCCTATAACAAACCAACATTCCTTTCATCAGGCCCCAGTCGAGTCTGATAACCATGCTCTGTTATTCCAAAGGATGGCCAAAATGGAGGAACAGCTTAAGAGGGTCACTACACCCAAGGTTGCTCCTGAGATCGTGCTTCCCCCTATGCCGGTTTTCCATCTACCACCATCAGAAATGCCGAATTTCTGGCGATATAATGGCACGGGCAACCCGAACATCCACCTGAAGGATTTTATGTATGAAGCGTCATTTTGGCAAGATAATAAAAATTCATTGGCTTATCTCTTCAGGCGGTCTTTGGATGGCCCCGCACTTGAATGGTTTTATTCCCTGGAGCCGGTCGATGCCGGTGATTTTGATATAGTTCAACGAAAATTCATACAGAAGTACAAGGACCGTGTGGGTCCCTCCTTGTCCGTTACAGACCTGGTTGCTGAAAAGATGAAGCCCGAGGAGGACTTCATTTTATTTGCTGATAGGTGGAGGGCCATGGCCGAGAAATTGAAAGACACATTGTCAGAGATGGAGCAAGTCAAAATGATTATTTCAAATTCTACTCCACAATTCCGTCATATCCTGGCCATGAATAAACTAAGCACTATGGAAGAGCTCTATGAAAGAGCTAGATATATTCAGACGCAAATGAAGGATTCGCCAATCATGGGCATGTTCGAGCCAAGGCCAAAGGTGATAAAGAGGAATGTTAATATTGGCAATACTGGGGCAACCACTGAAGGCACCGTTACCAATGAGCAGGTGAGCGCGTTTGGCAATTCCACACCCTTCCGCCACCCTTCAAACCCAGGGCCATCACCACAATAGCCCGCCTTCCATAATCAAGTCCACCAGCCAAATAACAACCCTCCTCAGACCTTACGGCCTCCTCCACCTCCTCAACAACAACCGCACATTGCTCCACCAAATCAAACACCACAATATCACCAAGTGCCCCCACCGGCCAATTATGCGCCACAACAATTTCAACAAAGAAGGCCTTTGGGTCCCCGAAGGGCACAGTACTCCCCTCTTCCCGAAAGCTTATTGGATATCTTTAATGCCCTCATGGCCGCTAACCTGCTCACATTGCCAAAGGAAAGAGCAATATGGCCCCAACATGTGGATACATCCCGGTATTGCGTCTTTCACCGACAACCGGGGCACAATATCGATCATTGCTTTCACTTTAAAGATTACATACATGACATGAATGATCAAGGTGATATTGATTGGGATGAAATGAGGAAGGTCATTGCTTCTCTAAAAATCTGAAGGCCTCCTCGGCAGCCAGCAGCTCAACAGCATCAGCAACAAGGACAACCACAAGCTCCACATCAACAACAGGTTCCTGCTCCCCAACCCAATATGGGGATTGTTAATAATCCACTACCGGAGCATCCGGTCCCAAATCAGTAAGTGAATATAGTCACCTCGATCCATGAAGTGGAGAGAGGACAAATTTGGCACAATGAAAATGCCTCTGTCGGGGCTATTAATCAGAATTCTAATCTACCACCCTCATTGATAAGAAGACACCAGCCAATCCCTCCTTCCCAACCACTACGTCCCCTTATACGCTCCCTCACTCCTGGGCCATCCAATGCCAACATCGTCCCTTCACGTCCCCTTCTGTTGCGCCAACCCACAATTTCTCCATCACCCTAAAACCCTCCACCAAACAGACCTCCTCTTATTCGTACCTCGTCGGTAGCCGTCGCCCCTTCCGTTCCACCTCCATCTATTGCCACCATGATTCCAAGGCCCCTTCTTGTTACACAACCACCATCACCTCATTCCAATAATCCACGGCCGGCGAGGCCCCTTATAAGAACCCTTCCTCCCACCAACCCTGCGCCTACACCCAACACCACTCCTTCTACTTCTTCCACCCCTTTACCCACACCAATCCCGACCGAGGCACAAAGAATGATGATGCTCCGTAGCGGATGAATGTTTCAACGAGTGTTTCCCCAGCGGGAGCAGGAGCCACCACAGGAACAAGGAGAGCAAGAACAATAATCTACACAGGGCACGGAGTATGATTTATTGAAGCATCTAGACAGAACACCGGCCCGTATTTCTATTCTGGAACTGATTAAAAGATCTGCCACACATCAGCAAGCTTTGAAACAATACCTACAAAAAGTAATGGTGAATGAAGATATCCCGGCCAAACAGATCACCACTGTCTTAAACCCAGTTAGCAATCAGCCGGCTATTACTTTTTATGAACATGAGTTGGCTCCGCAGCCGGCCAGGAAATATGCACTGTGCATCACCATTGATATCAACAAAATAGCCGTAAAGCAATGTTTGGTTGATACTGGGGCATCCATTAATATTTTGCCACCAAGCACTTTAAAGATGTGCGGCATTTCGGAGAGTCAGATTCGACCGTCCACTATAACAGTCACAGCTTATGATAACACAAGAAAGCCTCCATTGGGAATGATTACTCTAAAAGTTGGTTTGGGTCCAGTCTCAGTCACGGCAGATTTCCATATTTTGGATATGGACCCGACATTTAATGATATTTTGGGCCGCCCTTACATTCAGGAACTGGATGCCGTGCCTTCCACGAATCATCAATGCATCAAATTTTCACATAAAGGACGTATCATTAAAGTGACCAGTATGCCCATTTTGCCGACCGAAGACATACATTCTGCAACATCAGTGCCCTCCATGTGGCCTTCCAATATGCCTTTGCTCTCAGTATTGGATGTTGCCGATCTGCGGCAAGACCCGATGAGGTCATCATCTCCTTCAACCCCTTCCACCACATAGCTATCCAACGGCAAGAAAAAGAAAGGTTTGATGAATACGCCCGGATGGAACATCTTAATGAAAATGGGGTACCGAACTGGTAAAGGCTTAGGTGCCAATCTCCAAGGGAGAGTTAAGCCTGTCATGCCTCAAAAGATGATTCTCCAAGGTGGCCTCGGATATAAAGCACCAGGTAAAGATGAAAAAGAACCGTGGGCCGTTATGACTTCCACTCTCAAGGCTGACCGGCAACCTCTTACATGGACCCTTCAAACACATTTTGTAACAGGAGGTATTCAGAATGATGATGAGTATACTACAGTAATCACTTTTATGCTGGATTGTCGAGACATACATGCACGGCAGTTTGCTCGCCACATAGCGCCACTAGCCACATATAAAGCTTTGGAATCATTAAGACCGGATAAGCGAAGGAAAATGGATGATCCTGAATGTGACTGGTATAGGTGGTTTGACATGAATGATATCTCTATTGCTCTGAGCCGCTTGTTCATGCCAACTGATCCAGAATGCCCGCCATTGATTCATGAGTTGATTGAAAAGCCAACAATAATTACAGACAAGAGGCAGCTTCTGAGTGACTATTCAGATACTGGAGAACCCGATGTGTCGTTTGAAGAGGGTTTCAATACAGATAGGCTGTGGGTCGGCCTTTTCTTTACCAAATCCATTCACCTGACGGCTGTTGTCCGTTTGATTGATCAGGTGTTCTTTTCAGATATACCTAGGCCGCCTGCGGTCTTAATAAACTTCTCTCCAAATTCACTACAAGTTTCTCTCCCAATTCCTCCCTTGCTCCTCGAGCGGTTTTCCAAACTCTCCATTACGCCCCCGCGTGGGTCATCATTGATTCAATCCTTCACCAAACTTTCAATTTCAACACTCTCCCCTGTTTCCACCTCCCATTGCTTTCTCCTTGAAAACGGAAAAAAAAATGCCAAAATTCAAACTTCCCAATCCATCTCCGTTGAGGAGACCTCCTATCTTCTTCCCGAGTGTGTCCCGATCCCGGGGCCGCTCTTCCCGGATCTGTTAAGGGACCTCCCCTACCCCTCCGAGGAGGGGACTTCGTCTGTATCCCTTTCTGTACCCACTTTTCTTCCCCATCTTCTAGTGATCAAGCTAGTTGTTCTTTTTCCTCTAGTTTCCAAACTCATGAGGTAGCTTCACATAAGAAATCCAAGGGTAAGCAGATTCCCCGTAGATTCTTGTTAGAGTTAGCTAGAAGATGTCAAGCTTGCCTAGCCATCCCAGAATTTGTGGAAAATCCGATCATCCTGCCAGAGATAGAATATGAGGGTATTTATGCTTCTAATGAGGGCTTTGGTGTCTATGAGATTATGAATGATGAAGACCCTGCTGAAGAGGGGGATGAAAGTTACGAAGAATATGAGGACGAGGCTGATGCTTTTGCTAGTGGCATGAGAAGATTTGATGAACCATCAGCCTCAGTAGAAGAACCTACCAAAGAAATAAATCTGGGTACGGAAGAAGACCCTAGGATCATCCTCATTTCAAAGAACTTGCCGACATCCGAAGAGGAGGCGCTCATTTTGGTTCTTCAAGAATACAAGGACACATTTGCATGGAGTTACGAAGATATGCCCGGACTAGATCCTGCGCTCGTTGAACATCGGCTTACACTTAAACCAGGGTCTGTCCCGGTCAAACAATGGTTGAGACGTTTCCACCCTAATATGGCTTTAAAAATGAAAGAAGAGGTCGATAAGCTGCATAAGGCCAGATTTGTTAGAGTTGTCCTCTATCCTAATTGGGTGGCTAACATCGTCCCAGTCATGAAGAAAGATGGAAAGGTCAGGATTTGTATAGACTTCCGGGACCTCAACCGCGCGTGTCCTAAAGATGACTTCCCCCTCCCTCATATTGATGTTTTGATTGACAACACGGCAGGATTTGAGACTCTCTCCTTTATGGATGGCTTTTCAGGTTATAATCAGATTCGCTTGGCTGAGGAGGATCAAGAGAAAACGTCGTTCACTACACCATGGGGAACTTATTGTTATGTGGTCATGCCTTTTGGACTTAAGAACGCTGGAGCCACCTATCAAAGGGCCATGATGGTTATTTTTCATGATATGATCCACATTTATATTGAGGTGTATGTGGATGACCTGGTAGTAAAATCAAGAACAAGGATTGAGCATCCTGGGGTTCTAACTAAAGTCTTGCAAAGAGCACGGGAGTACCATTTAAAAATGAATCCCAAGAAGTGCGTATTTGGTGTTTCATCAGGAAAGTTGCTTGGATTCATTGTTAGTAAGAGGGGTATTGAGATTGATCCCAACAAGGCGAAGGCCATAAGAGAAATGCCTCCTCCCAGGAATTTGAAAGAAGTTCGGGGATTAATCGGGAGGTTGCAATTTATTCGCCGATTTATCTCTCAGCATTCACAAAGATGCAGGCCGTTCTACGAGCTTACCAAGCCGGGAGTCAAGTTTATTTGGGATGACAAGTGTCAGGCAGCTTTTGACGGATTGAAGGATTATCTCTCAAATCCTCCTGTCCTGAGGCCGCCAGTTCAGGGCAAACCGCTTGTTCTTTATATTTCTGTCCTGGATGACTCTGTAGGCGCTGTCCTAGCCCAAGTTGACGAAGAAGGAAAAGAGAGGGCAGCCTACTACTTGTCAAAACTCTTTAACCCATGTGAGCAGAGGTACTCAGCCCTGGAGAAGACTTGTGCAGCTTTAGTATGGGTAGTTCAGAAACTCAAGCATTATTTCCTAGCTCACGAGGTTCATCTCATTGCTCGTATGAATCCAATCAAGTTCCTTCTTGAAAAATCTGTTCTCACTGACCGATTGGTGCGATGGCAAAGCTTCCTCTCTCAGTTTGACATCATCTACATTCAGCAAAAAGTGATTAAAGGCTACGCCATAGCAGAACATCTTGCTCATCACCCTCTCCCCAGATTTGACCATGTTCGCTCAGAGTTTCCAGATGAGGAACTAATGTCCATCAATCAACCCGATCCAATGTGGACGTTACATTTTGATGGAGCTTTGAATTCAAAAGGGAAAGGGATTGGTATTGTTCTTCTATCACCGGAGGGTATCACTATTCCGCTCGTCTCCCAGCTTGCATTTCCAGTTACAAATAATATAGCTGAGTACGAGGCTCTTTTGGCCGGACTGGAGGCCGCTCATCATCTCGGTGTTACCCAATTGCGAATTGTAGGTGATAGTCAGCTTATTCTTCGCCAAGTGCTCTCCAAGTGCCGCACGCTCAATCCTAAACTCAAGCCCTACCAAGAATTGACTTCTGCTTACACCAAGCTTTTCACCAAATTAACCTTCGTTCACGTCCCTCGTGACCATAACATTCTAGCTGATGCTCTTGCTTCTCTTGCATCTTCCTTGGTTCTCCTTCCCGAAAGGGATTCCCACTCCATCACTGTTCGTAAGCGGCTCATTCCCGCCATTCAGGACCCATCTTTTCTTAGGATTAAGGAAGAGGTGCTTAGGAAGGTTAAGCAAGGCAGAATTATTGAGAATAAGGAGGTCATGCTATTGGACTTGGAAGAAGAATTGGATGATGAAGAAAAGCCGTGGTATTATGAAATTGCTAAATATTGCCAGGATCAATCATATCCTGAAGAAGCTACAGCAGAAGAGAAGAAAGCCATTAGAAGGGTTGCCCAGCGATACACCCTGATTGGAGGTGTGCTTTACAGAAGAGGTCTCACTGGAGTTTTATTAAGATGCCTAGATGATGATGAATCTTGGAAAGTTGTGGAAGAGGCCCATTCGGGAGTGTGTGGTGGTCATGTCACTAGCCAGATGCTTGCTAAGAAGATCCTTAGGCCAGGTTTTTATTGGCCCACTCTAGAAGAGGATTATTCTATCTATGTTTGAAGGTGTGTTAAGTGCCAACTGCACGCCGACAAAATTCATTCTCCTGCTTCTTCACTCCATCCCGTATCTTCCCCATGGCCTTTCGCCATGTGGGCTTTCGATATCATTGGACCCCTGGGTGATCCGACCCTCCTCACAAAACCAAAGTCATTCATACTGACGGCGACGGAATACTTCACCAAGTGGGCGGAAGCGGAAGCTTACGTGGAGATCAAAGCGTCAACCGTCTGCAAGTTCATAATGAAGAATATCATCGCAAGATTCGGCATCCCAAGTACCATCGTCACCGACAATGGACCCCAGTTCATCTCTCAGGAACTTCAGGACCTCTGCAACAGGTATAACATTGCATTGCATCATTCATCTCCTTATTATCCGCAGGGCAATGGCCAAGTAGAGGCAACTAATAATACTTTGATTAAGATTGTCAAGAAAACGTGTGAGGCTAACAAATTTGCGGATTGGCCAGAAAAATTGGTTGAAGCTCTTTGGGCCTATCGTACTTCCATTCGTACCCCTACAGGGCAAACACCCTTCGCCCTCACTTATGGAATGGAGACGGTAGTTCCTTACGAGATTCTTGTTCCTTCTCTGCGAGTACAATTGGACAAAGAATTCTCTATTGATGAGCGGCATGAATCTCTCCTTGCCCAGTTGGAACTCCTAGATGAGAAGCGTCTGGCTGCCGCCGAACATGCGCGTATTTATCAAAACCGGCTTTCACGTTTTTATCAAAAGAAAGTGATTGAGAGAAAATTCAAAGTTGGTGAATTGGTGATTAAAAGAATCTTTGTAAAACCAGGTGGACCACGTTCAAAACTCCAACCTAATTGGGAAGGCCCCTTTATTATAAAAGATGTTCATCCTGGCAACGCTTATAAATTGATTAATGCTGAAGGCGAAGAGCTAACTCATCCTTGGAATGGTCTCTATCTAAAGAAATACTATCCCTAAAAAAACAACAAAAAGAGAAAGAGAAAAAAAAAAGAGAGCAAAAACAAAACAAAATAAAAATTGAAAATCTTGGAGGCTGGTATAGTACATGGGCCACGACACCGAAAAAATCAAAATCTTTAAATTCATTCTTCAGTCTCGACGGTTTAACTCTTAGGTCAATTCACGCACACACTACACGCTTTATTCTTAAACTCGAGCAGCCCGAAATTTAAGGAAAGTCTGACCCAATCAAGAGTGTAAAAGCCTTACCTATTCTCTTCCTTTCGGCTCACGAGAGGGAACACAAGTTAGGGGTTACCAACCAAGCCTGCCCGCCGCCCTATTAGGTAGAAGTCAGGGCCCAAAAGGGAACAAAATGCTTAAAGCCCAAGTACAATTAGGTCTTTATCTGTTTCGAAGAAAGCAAAAGGAAGTTATGATAAAAGAAAGCATGTCAATAGGGCAAAGTCCCCGCAAGGAAAACCTTGGTCGTAAGCATGCATGAATAAGGGCAAAAAGAGCAACAAAATTTCTCTAAGCCGAAGACCGAATCCCAACAGGCATAAGGGCAGGGGAAGAGTGTGCCCCGTTCTTGCTTCCTTAATCATTCTTCTCTTCTCCCTCCATGGTGGGTTGTGAACTCAAAGAATGGCAAAGACCAACTAAGAAGGATGGGCTGCGAGAGAATATGAGTAAAAGCCAAAGTATAAATCACGTTGACTCTTTTGTTAAGTCTCTTGAGAAAATCTAATGAATTTTAGATTATGATGGTTAAGGTTTCAAAGCTCTATACCATACTCACCTCCAAAATAAAAATTTTCAAATAGGCGTCCTTTTCAAAATTAAGTGTCACTTTCAAAACAAAAAAACTCGACAAAAAAGCATATATACCAATAATAACAAAAAAAATGACTGTGGAATTTCAAGCCCTTTGTTTCTCATATGCTTGATTGCATTCTTGTATGGGCATCTTTTATTTTTAGTTTACATTTGCTTGCTTGCATGACGCATTTTTTTATCTACTCTTTGCCTTCATTGATTAAAGGCTTGGCCCCTTGACCCGTTATCAAGGTCAAAGTGAAGACATCCCTTGCTTATTGAGCAAGGGGCCAAGTCGAACAGATGAATTAACCTGTTTATTCAAGTGTGGAAGCATAGGGTAAAAGTAAAAGATGAGAAAGAAAAGAAGGTTCAAGTACACAACTACACAAGTGCTCAGGTAGCAAAATCTCAATTTCATATATATATACATCATAAATGTCCGAGTACAGGTGTGGGGGTGGAGGAGTACAAGTAAGACTCTCAGCTCTCGCCTCCACCCTCCTCTCTCCTACTCTCTGCCTCACTCTCGTCCTCCCGACGAGGCGCTGGTGGAGGGGGCATGGGCCCCCGGGAAGTAGCTGGAGCTCGAGCCGGCTCCTCTACCTCGCTCCTCTGCCGGAGAGAGGAACCCTCCGTAAAAGTAGAGCTGGTGAAGCTATACCCTGCAGCTCGCGCCCTCTCCCGACCTCGCTGAAGATGCTCCTCGGTCGCTCATAGCCGCTCCTGTGCAACGGCTAGCTGGGCCCTCAAGGCTGTAAGCTCTCGATCGAAAGCTGACCGCTCCTCACGGTCCCGGGCATGCTCCGCCTGGTACTGCTCGCGGTCCCGGACACGCTCCGCCTGGTGCTCCTCGCGCTCCCAAGTACGCTCTCTCCGCTTCATCTCGAGGGCGACTCGCAGCTCCGCCACGTCCTGAGGCAGCTCCTCTCGCCGCCTCAAGGCCCGCTCCAGCTCCACGACCCGTTGCTCACGGATCGCCAACTCTGTCCCAGCCAGGGCAGCCCGGGTATGTGCCGCCTGTAACTGTGAAGTCTGCAAACATTTAAACAGATCATCAGTTCCACATTTAATGCAATAATTCAATAATTCATGGAATAAGCAACATACAATTGAAAATAAATCACTCACCTGCGTGGCCATCGCCCGCTGTCCCTCCTCGATGCAAGTAAGGGCAGCCCGGAGTTCCTCGGTCTGTAAAGAAAACAATCTTCATGAATATATTATATAAACAAATGAATAATTTTGAGTTTAAGATTTAAGGCATACCCGTGAGGCAAGGTTGCGCTCTGCCGCCTCGGCCCGTGCCACTGCCCCTGCTAGCTGCTCTGCTAATGCAGTCACCTCTGCACTAGGCCCTCTCGAGCTGGAGGCCTCTCCTGTCTCTCCCCCTACTGCTCCCTGCTGGGCACGCTGCATTTATTGAGATTGTCAGTAGCTAATCATTAATAAAAAAATTCATATGCATATAGGAATAAATTAAACACTCACCAAGGTCTCAAGGTCTGCCCGTGTGGTGGCTAGCTGTGCCTCTAGGCTATGTAGGCGGGCCTGTGCATCCATCGCCACTATGTCCCGCGCATCCTGCATTCATCACGTATTAGTCGCATGATAGATATACAAAGCATTTGCATTTAATTTAGAAATAAGTGCATTCACACATACCCCTAAGACCCTCATCTGGGGTCGGCCGGCGTAAACCTCCCAGTAGCGTCGGAGGTACTCAGAGCTGTCGATCGCCTGTGAAGTGACCCGGGTCCCGCCACGCTGCCAGTCTGCGTACTGGTCAGAGAACCGCACTCTCCAGTCGATCGCCTTCGTGCGACCGCGCGTCTTCTTGCCTATACCCCGCGGCTCTCCTACCTCGATCCACTCCTGGTGTAGGTCGAGGGTCCTCATCACCAACCTAAGCCGTAACGGCTCAATCTCGTTCAGGCAATGAACCCAAAGCTAATGCCCAAAACGAGGTCGGCCCGCAACGACCCACAGCTGGCCCTCGTCGGTCATCCCTTCATAGGGTCTCCACCTCACCTGCATTCACAAACATGCATTCACATCATCATATCATCATCATATTTCACATAAAAAACAAAAAAATAAAAATTGCATCATACATACCAGTGAGGCGGGGAAGTCTCGGAACTCCCGTCGCAACACTCGCAACTCATAGGCGAGTGGGGCTCCGATCACCACCGATAGCCAACGCCGTGCTAGAGGGAAGGACCCCTCATCTCCGGGCCGTAGATCAGCATGCCCCATGGGCATGTACAAATGGCTCCAAATCTGCATCCATACATTACATTAGTTGACCATAGATATACACATAATAAAAGAAAAAGAATAAAAACAACAAAAAATGCATACCTAAAGAAAAGGTGAAAAGCCACTAACTATCGTCTCTCGACCTGTCCCCGTGGACAGGTCGGCTATCAGGTGCGCCAGCAGCACTGCTCCCCAGGCATATCTGCCCACGCCCTCTAAGTCCTCGAGTATCCCCAGGAAGTGATAGTTGATGACGTCGCCCTTCGTGCCGAGTAGCAGTCTCCCGAGCATCAAAAATAGAAACCTCCTCAAATCTCTGTCTGCCCTCTCTCTGTCAGCTGGATCCTGGCAGTAGGCAGCCCTAGCCCCATCTATTAATCTCTGCGAAAACTGCTCTAAGGACTCCCTAGATCTCTGCCTAGAGTCCCCCAATCCCATAGCTATGGTAAGGTCGGTGCGAAAATGGCCCTACACTCGCTCGGTGTCTCGTACACCGTCTCCAGCCCTAATAGCCTCTGGGTCAGCTCACTATAATCAGGTAGAATGATCCCGCTCACCGCCTCCCCATCTACCCTCAGCCCAGTGATCCTAGCCACATCCTCCAAACTAGGAACCATATGCCCCCATGGCATCAGAAATGCCCGGCTAGACCTATCCCATCTCTCTCTCAAAACCTGAATCAAAGGTAGGTCTGGCCTAACTGGCTCAATGCTAAGGAAGGCCCCAAACCCCATAGAATCTATCCTAGCTCTCTGGAACTCGGGGAGGCCGTAATAAGCTGCTCGGACCTGGACCCAAGAAATCCGCGTCCTCATCAACCCCTGCATGCATATAAAGAGAACTTTTTGCTTAAGTTTTCATGTGGAAATTCATTTAAGCTCATTAATTGTGATATTTGCTGTTTGGATAATTAACGACCTACCGTGGGTCGTGGTTTTCATGATTGACGCCCCTGAGGGCGACGTTATTTCCAAATAGGTTTCAGGTGGTACTGTACGTTCATTTAATTGACGACCTACCCATGGTCATTGTTTATCCAAGTGACGCCCCTGTGGAGGACGTTGTTTTGAAGGAAATATTCTAATATTCAGTAAAATTTGGAATTTGACGCCCAACCATGGGTCGTCAGTTATCTAAGTAACGCCCCTGTGGAAGGGCGCGGTTCATGAAGTAACTTTCTATCCTAAACTGCATCTCTGGAAAATGTTGAATTGACGGCCACCCTGTGGTCGTTACCTATCTAATTAACGTCCCGATGGGGGGCGTGGTTTTCCTGGGGTTTCAAGGTTTTAATATGCGAAATTGAAATAACAGAAATACATACATTTTAAAATTTAAATGAAATCACAGGGAAATAACAGCATGCTGGCGAAACATGATAAAATTAAAATAACGACATGTTGAAGGATGTTTCTTTCATGCGATTAATTATTTTTAGAAAATGAAAAGATGTAATTAACGACCCTCTCTGGGACGTTATTTAAATTCACGACACCCCTGGGGGCGTCATTTTACTGTGTCTCTGGTTTTGTCATGCCCGAGGGCTATGGAAATGGGAAATAATGGAAATAAAATAAAAAAATAGAGAATAGGGGTATGGGGACCTACCTTTTGACGTTCGGGACCAATCAACCCCCCACGGAGGGGTTGTCTTGGTTGCCTTGGTCATCGGAGCTGGCCAGGCCGACGGGCCACCGCCGCCGCCACCTCCGGTTCTTCTTCTTCTTCCTCACCATCTCTTTCTCTTTCTTCCCCTTCGTCTTCTTCTTCTTCTCCTTCGCCTCCTTCTTCTTCTTCTTCATGTCCTTCTTCTTCATCATCTTATTCTTCTTCTCCGTCATCGCCTTCGTCATGATCCCCTTCACCGGCCGCCGCCGGTACTTCTTCGACCGCCGCGGGAGGGCCCCCCTCCACGGCTGCATGTTCCTCTTCCAGGTCAACCACGGCCGGGGCAGTAACCCTCTGGCGTTTGGGGGCGCCGCTAGCCATCGGATTGAGCAGGGAGAGAGAGTAGAGAGAGTGAGAATGAGAGAGAGAGAAGAGGGGGTTTGCGGTTAGGGTTTTGTAGAGAGAAGAAATGGAAATGGAAACGAAGGAAGGAAGAAGAAAGGGGGGAAAGTAGGGTTTAACGGTCGAGAATAATTGACGCCCGATAGGAAGGCGTCTATTCTTAAATTGACGATTTGAAGTAAGGCGTGGATTATAGATTTGACGCCCTGAGTCTGGACGTCAATTATTATTTGCATGGGGATTTTCAATCGTCGTCAGACACATTGATGGGAACTAATTGATGTAAGTGGGCGTCATTATTACCCCTTTGAATTTGACGACGACCAGAACGGGCGTCCATTCTTTAATACGTGACATGAGTAAAGGCATGTTTTATAAGAAATTAAGGAATTAACCCCTTTGAATTGATTAACGCCTTGTTTAAAGACGTGAGTTAAGAAACGCCAGTGCCTTGGGCGTCAATTATGAGTTTGAAATATAATGGACGGCTTCAACCGAGGCGTGTCTTAAGTAATTAACGCCATTGATAGGGGCGCTATTCAGAACAGAAGGATCGGAACTCCTTGTTATCAGACAGAATTGCTTGAAATGTCAGAACTGATCTCTTTCATACATTGCTTTGGCTCAGATAAAAGAGGAATTCTTATTGCATTCATGAAAATCTTTGATTACATTCTAAGCCATTGTGGGCCTTATCTTCTTGAGAGCCAGTACATAGGCTTTACATTTGTTCTCTTCTTCTTCAACATGAGTCTTGGATTTGTGGAGAAGTGCCACCTTCCATTGAGCCATTATGGTCCTGATTTCTTCATGGTCACCACTTGAGCATAGATCCCTCTTCTTGATTGGAGGAAGGTGAGAAGGTCCTTCGAAGAGATGTCGAGGAAGTCCGAGTTGTGGGAGGCATCGGTGTGCGTTGTAAAGGATGAAGTCGGTCCCGCCAATTAAACGGAGCTCGATGCCGGAGGATAACCTTGAGCGAAGTTCTTGGGTTTTGAGAAAACCCGGTGTGCATGTGAAATTGCTCTTTGGCATTGTTTTGAAGTAATCTCTCCATTCATTCCTCTTCTTGAGCTTGGGAACTCTATTAGTAACTCTTTCACATAAGCCCAATGAGCTTGTCATATACCTAAGTGGGCTCTTGGAGAAGATTTTGGAGGCCGCTTGGTTTGCTTGACATGGATCAAACTTAATGTGTAAATCTATCCAACATGCTAGAAGAAGCATTGATCCAAATAAAGGCCGTCCTAGTGAAGCCGAGGTGAGCCCATTGTATAGGTTGGCTAGTATTGCCCCACCTATTTTCTTTCCCTCCCACATGCTTGCTGTAACGACCCGAGAATCCGATTACCGGGAAGGCCCGATAACCCGAGACTCGCACCGCCGCCCACGAGCCGGGAGGGCTCGGAAGGGCTAAAAGGAGTGTGGAGGCACAAAGAAATAGGAAATAAAACAGGACAACTCAACAATTAGCAGAAATAAATAAACAACTACAAAAGAGTCCAGTCCAACAGAAAGTACAGTCTAAAGCAGTAAAGCGTACCACATGCCAAGTGAACACTCGGCCCGGCAAGCTGGCAACTGAGAACCTCCGCTCCGCACCCTCGAACCTCGAGGAAGGACCGTCACACCTGAAAAGCAGGGAATGAGTCTCCAAAATAGAGACTCAACAGGGATCCCGCGGAACCCCAACTGGAAACAACGGCGGTAGCGGAAAGGAGAGCTACAACTACAGCAGGAACAGCAAACCAGTGGCCGGTCAAAACTCAGCACTACAGCTACTCCTACTGCCAGAAGGCAGACCTCGATCACGCCGTCGAAGCTACCGAACCACACTAGTACCACCTACCGAAGTAAAAACACACGGCAACCACGCCATAGAGGCCTGTCCCCCGGACAGCCAACCTGGACACGCTATCCAAGGTGCAACCCCGACCATCCGATCGCGGGTACCGCACAATAAGACCCAACCTCGGTAAAGCCACTAGCACTAATCTCATGACGCGAAAACCAACACACGCGTCACGGCGAAACAACCGAACTCACCGGTCAACACGACCGAAAACCCGACGGTCAAAGACACAGAGACTGACAGTCTGTCACTCCCAACTCGACAGGAGTACCACCCACTAGAAGCACAGCCGGTAGCGTCCCCTGACGTCTTACACCGCACCGCAGGTGAACCGCCTGACGTGGTAGGTCCTACCCGAGGCGCGAACATCGAACAAGTAACCACAAACAAGTGACTAGCTGGGGTCACGCCCGTCGACGTGGGTCCAACCGCCCCCAACCACGTGTGCACACATAGATCACACGTCACTAGGTCTGGCCCTCTGACCGGTTTTCCCCCGTAGCCGGACTCTGGCTACCGACGAGGGGCCTACGGTAACCGGTCCACAAACCGCCTCAAAGGTGAGTGCCCGTACACCACTCCCAGGTGAGACCAGCACCTCGTACTGGTGGGATACGACTAGTGGAGGGTCACTGAAAAAGTAGACTCTCAACTCAACGGAAAACAACGTCCGAATCCGACGACGTACCAGGACAACCCCGCGTACCGGCCCCGTCGCACGGTGACCACAGTCGGAGATGAAACAGGACTCGCAGTCCACGGCCACGCACGCACCGTGCTCTAGAGTCGAGAAAACTCAAGTGGCGCTAAGCCACTGGACTCTGGATAGTCCTCCAGACGCACTATACCCAACGGTCCTTGAGTCACAAGACTCGGGGTCAAGACCGTTGTACGCTACAGCACAAGGCCGTCAATCTAGTCCAATCTCTAGGTCTAAAACCACGGTAGCACAAGTACCGAGACAACTCACGAGTCGCCAAGACCACTCCCTCGGGAAGGGAACGCAAGGGACCAAGGCCACCCACACGGGCCACACGGAAAACACAGAAGCACGATTCCCAGGGCAGCACACAAGTCACCACGACGATTTCCCATCTTGTAGCAAGCGGGAAACCTCCAGCCCCAGGCCGGATAACTGGACTCGCAGTCCAAGGCCAAGCATATGGCCCACATGGGAATCACCTTCCAAAGGAAACTCACAATATGCGGGGGAGATCCCACCGCACACACACCGATACACGGTGACTCGGTCTAACAAGAACACGAAAGCCCAGAACACCTGGAGTCACCCGGACCCACCAAGCCCACGGGCACGCTTATCAAGGTAACACGGTACCTCCAGACACCCCAAAGACACGGTCACGAAACTCCACGGGGTGTCCGAGACACACACGGCCCAAGGGGAGCACGATCAGCCGCAAACCACCCACCCCGGGTAGCCCGGCTGCTCACCTCCAAGAACGCGCTACACGTGCATAGCGCATTCAGTCAGAACGCGCTATACATACCTAGCGCGTTCAACAAGAACGCGCTACAGGTCCATAGCGCGACCAGACCAGGTCGCGCTATGATCCTATAGCGCGACAACCCTGAACGCGCTGGGGCCCTATAGCGCGACAGGAACCGCCAAACTGTTCATCTTCCCCGATGAACGCGCTCTATCGGGGCTGTGCGACCTTCAAGAACGCGCTACCCAAGGCTAGCGCGTTCTCAGTCCGTGCCCGAAAATGGTGGACACCGCAGAAAAACCCATTCCACGCCCCGTTCACCCCCAGGTGAAGGGGAAACAAAAGGGGAAACCTTCCCCAAGCCCCTAGGCATGCATCTAAACCCCTGGATTGCCCAAAAACACCGTAAAATGAGGGATCCGGCTCACACCCCAAAAACAAGCACTTTCTCCAAATCACCCCGTTTAGCCTGCTCGGCGCACCGTAGCCTACGAAACTTGCGGGAAAGGAAGTGCACGAGCTGGGGGTCTATCACCCTACCTCCACCGAAGATTCGACGCACCGTGGACGCCGATCCACGAAGAAAACGCCGTTGAAGCCTCGCCGTTCCACGAACCCACGGCCGAGCTTCACCACGCCCTCGAGCCTCGATCCTCGACCCATCCTCGCCGTCCTCCTCACCCGCATTGCCCCGCCTCGCCCCCGCCTCGGTCCGTCGGCCGCCGGAGAGGAGAGAGTGAGAGGAGAGAGTGGGAGAAGAGAGAGAGGGTGAGAGTGAGAAATGAGAGGAAGAGAGAGGGTGGGGGGTATATATAGGAAAATCCGGAAAATTAGAAAAATCCCGAAAAATTGAAAATCACACTCTCGCGATCCTCGGAACGCACCGATCGCAACGGTACCACACTCGCCTAGGTGAACGGCCCGGTTCACCCGCAACGAGATTCCGAAGGGAAAGCCGAAACCCACGCCGGGAATCGAAAAACACACGCGAAAAAAGTTGCGGAACGCCTCCGGGCCTCCGAAACGACTCCGGATCGCGCCGATCCGAACACGAAAGATGTCCGAAACGAAATTTCGGACACAACAGAGTCGGACGTTTTGAGAAACCAGATCCGGGACCCACGAATGAGGATCCGAAAAACCCGGGGCATTACAGCCCTCCCCCCTTAAAGGAATTTCGTCCTTGAAATTCAGGACCAAGCACGAAGTCACAGGGGAAGAACACTGAACGAACTGACAAAGCTGTCAGAGCCCCAGCATAGAAAATCTCAGTTCTCATGAAAACACCAGTCCTGAGGGACACAGCTAGACTTACAATCACAAGCAACACCTCGCTCCTCACGCCGAGCACACTGGCCATCAGAGCAGGCATATACCAAAGGACACAGTCGACATCACCTCAGACAACGCGAGAATCCATCATGGCACTGCAGCCACAATCTTGCTCACCGAGGAATCACAACCCTCGACACGAGCAACAGCTACTGATCCATCTAATGGTCAGCAGACAAATCGCACATCAGCTTTACAACCAGCTGACAGGTCGCACACCCTTCTCAAGGGGACAACCAAAACAGAGCCTCCACCAGCTCAAGCAGTCCTCTCCGCAGATCGCAACCAGAACATCGGCTCAGCACCAAGAAACACCTCATACATGGCAAGCCGAAAGCCGGACATAACACTGTTCCAACTCTCGTCAGAAGACAAACTTCGACAAAGTCCAGATCCCATCCGGAAAGGCACATCACAGAAACGACCACCAAAGGTCTCGCTGGCACACGGCTCTCGCCACGCTCGAGCCCCAACAACCAGCATCTTCTGTATCTGAAAAGACC
The DNA here is from genome assembly GCA_022559845.1 of Amorphophallus konjac. Classification (NCBI taxonomy): domain Eukaryota; kingdom Viridiplantae; phylum Streptophyta; class Magnoliopsida; order Alismatales; family Araceae; genus Amorphophallus; species Amorphophallus konjac. The sequence goes on from CM040129.1 coordinate 34,184,789, forward strand.
ATCCACTGGTCACCAACTGCTCGTCAATGGGAAACCTCCGCTTGCTCAGCTTCTTCCTTCTTTCCTGGTCCTCGACCGGGTCCAAAGGAAACATTCCAAACCTCGGCAAGCCATCCGTCGACTCACACACAGACTGATGCCACATCTCGAGCTGCACTCCTCTCGGACACCGCATCCGAGCTCGAACATCGCTCCAACTCGACCCTCTCGGGGAGCACGATGAAACCAAATGACGGATCCTGGTGTCTTCAATCATCACCTCACTAGACTCAGACTCACAGGGGAACCATCCCATGCTGGTCACCAAACCAGGGATAACCATTGCGACACCAACGTCCTATCAAGGACCATCCTCCGACGCCCATCTCACAAAAGGCCTCCGCCCACAGGCGTCACTCATCCATCTGGTCTCATCAAATCCTTCGATCAATGCAAGTGGACACCTGCCAATACCGATTCCGCCCTTACCACAGAGCCACGGGACACCACCTGAACAGTGCTCACAGGTCCCTAAGCAATAAACATCTCACCGACACAATCCGACAAGACCGTAGAACCAACAGACACTGCTGTGGTCGGTCACACGGTTAGGCTCACCAGCCACTCATAGCCGTCAACCGGGACCCATAGTCTGCCAGAGACCACTTCCCCAAAAATGATCTCATCCGAGGACACGACTGGGAACACAAGTCGGGCGCCAAGCCACCGACTCTGACCAACACGTCCTCGACCTCCGTCAGGCGACATCCTCAACAACCTCATCCAGGTCCAACACCGACGCCTGACACGGCTTCCAACACAGGAACAGGGTACTCATGCGGCGCACTAGCCAGCACTTTTCCCAACACTCCATCTTGCCAGTGCCAAGAATCATGATATCTCGGGCAACGGCATGGCAACGACACGTTTCACACCGAGAAACCCACCCTCCGATGCTCAATGCAAACTCAGGAATCCGCCCGTAGCAACCAACGCTACGATCCTGAACCAGTGGGTCACAAGCCCACCACGCTTCTGTTGCGCACTCAGATCCACGCGTACAGCCATAAATTCTCGAAAACACCGCCCAACCGGCACTCATCCTTCTGGAACAGTGCCAGCACCCTCACACGACAAGGGAATGGGCACAACTTCTCACAGGCAACCGCCTTGTCAAGACACGGGGCACGTCTCGCACGGACTGCATGGCACACAAGGCCAACCAATCCGAACACATGATGCAAGACGATGAACCTAGCCAAACACAATCTCTCCAACCAAAGGAGAAACCAGCGCACTTCCGACCAACGGAAGAACTCCATGCTTGACCTGACCTCAAACCTCGCGTACGCTGGAAACAGCACCATCCAGCACCAAGAAGAACCATCGCTTCCGTCAGGTCAGCGCCTTCGACACACTCGATGAGTGTCACGTCGGACCACAATCACAGCATCTCTCGATGCACCACCGTCGTAATTCCTCGAACTGCAACACGGCATGCCAAGAGCCGCAACACGAGCCATAACAACAACCGCCGACGCTCACCCTCGAGTCCCGAAACTCACCGCGAGCCTTCACAACCCAAATCAAAAACCAAGGCGAACACAACTCAATCGCACACAAGAGCACAGGAGCAAGACTTACTGGGACACCACAGCCCAATCCTGCCTCGAAATCCATAAAATAATCGGGACCGACACGTCATTTCTGACGCCACAGAGCATGACAAGGACATCAGGCTCGACGAAACGGCAGCTCACCGAGAAGATCCTCCACTCACCCGAGCACACTTCTCGATCAGAGCACCCGCTCTGCCACCTTAAACCACGACCTGAACACCTCAGGGGCTGGATAAACCTCATGCTGGAGTGGCCAAAACCGACAGCAGCTCCCTCAGAGCACGCTCACGGCCACTTAACCACGAAAAATCCTCTCCAGCCACCTGACAACGTCGCAGATCCCTCGAACGCAGCACCGCGAGCTCACGCCTGCCAGCAACCTCTGCCCAACGCAGCACGACTAGGGTCACCACCGATGAGGGAGGAAGCTCTCAACCTCGATCCTTAGACCCCATGCTGGCACGAAAGCCGCGGACAGCATCCACCTTCACAGCACCGCATAGCGCACTCAAGCTCTCAAGCGAGAAACTAGGCGGAAAGTGAACACAAAACCCTAAGCCAGCTGCCGACTGTACTGGACCTTATGGACTCTGATTACTGTAATATCTCGAATTCCTATGTACGCCCACAACCACCGCTCTGATACCAGCTGTAACGACCCGAGAATCTGATTACCGGGAAGGCCCGATAGCCCGAGACTCGCACCGCCGCCCACGAGCCGGGAGGGCTCGGAAGGGCTAAAAGGAGTGTGGAGGCACAAAGAAATAGGAAATAAAGCAGGACAACTCAACAATTAGCAGAAATAAATAAACAACTACAACAGAGTCCAGTCCAACAGAAAGTACAGTCTAAAGCAGTAAAGCGTACCACATGCCAAGTGAACACTCGGCCCGGCAAGCTGGCAACTGAGAACCTCCGCTCCGCACCCTCGAACCTCGAGGAAGGACCGCCATACCTGAAAAGTAGGGAATGAGTCTCCAAAACAGAGACTCAGCAGGGATCCCGCGGAACCCCAACCGGAAACAACGGCGGTAGCGGAAAGGAGAGCTACAACTACAGCAGGAACAGCAAACCGGTGGCCGGTCAAAACTCGGCACTACAGCTACTCCTACTGCCAGAAGGCAGACCTCGATCACGCCGTCGAAGCTACCGAACCACACTAGTACCACCTACCAAAGTAAAAACACACGGCAACCACGCCGTAGAGGCCTGTCCCCCGGACAGCCAACCTGGACACGCTGTCCAAGGTGCAACCCCGGCCATCCGATCGCGGATACCGCACAACAAGACCCAACCTCGGTAAAGCCACTAGCACTAATCTCATGACGCGAAAACCAACACACGCGTCACGGCGAAACAACCGAACTCACCGGTCAACACGACCGAAAACCCGACGGTCAAAGACACAGAGACTGACAGTCTATCACTCCCAACTCGACAGGAGTACCACCCACTAGAAGCACAGCCGGTAGCGTCCCCTGACGTCTTACACCGCACCGCAGGTGAACCGCCTGACGTGGTAGGTCCTACCCGAGGCGCGAACACCGAACAAGTAACCATAAACAAGTGACTAGCTGGGGTCACGCCCGTCGACGTGGGTCCAACTGCCCCCAACCACGTGTGCACACACAGACCACGCGTCACTAGGTCTGGCCCTCTGACCGGTTTTCCCCCGTAGCCGGACTCTGGCTACCGACGAGGGGCCTACGGTAACCGGTCCACAAACCGCCTCAAAGGTGAGTGCCCGTACACCACTCCCAGGTGAGACCAGCACCTCGTACTGGTGGGCTACGACTAGTGGAGGGTCACTGAAGGAGTAGACTCTCAACTCAACGGAAAACAACGTCCGAATCCGACGACGTACGGGGACAACCCCGCGTACCGGCCCCGTCGCAGGTGACCACAGTCGGAGAAGAAACAGGACTCGCAGTCCACGGCCACGCACGCACCGTGCGCTAGAGTCGAGAAAACTCAAGTGGCGCTAAGCCACTGGACTCTGGACAGTCCTCCAGACGCACTACACCCAACGGTCCTTGAGTCACAAGACTCGGGGTCAAGACCGTTGTACGCAACAGCACAAGGCCGTCAATCTAGTCCAATCTCTAGGTCTAAAACCACGGTAGCACAAGTACCGAGACAACTCACGAGTCGCCAAGACCACTCCCTCGGGAAGGGAACGCAAGGGACCAAGGCCACCCACACGGGCCACACGGAAAATACAGAAGCACGATTCCCAGGGCAGCACACAAGCCACCACGATGATTTCCCATCTTGTAGCAAGCGGGAAACCTCCAGCCCCAGGCCGGATAACTGGACTCGCAGTCCAAGGCCAAGCACATGGCCCACATGGGAATCACCTTCCAAAGGAAACTCACAATATGCGGGGGAGATCCCACCGCACACACACCGATACACGGTGACTCGGTCTAACAAGAATACGAAAGCCCGGAACACCTGGAGTCTCCCGGACCCACCAAGCCCACAGGTACGCTTATCGAGGTAACATGGTACCTCCAGACACCCCAAAGACACGGTCACGGAACTCCACGGGGTGTCCGAGACACACACGGCCCAAGGGGAGCACGATCAGCCGCAAACCACCCGCCCCGGGTAGCCCGGCTGCTCACCTCCAAGAACGCGCTACACATGCATAGCGCGTTCAGTCAGAACGCGCTATACATACCTAGCGCGTTCAACAAGAACGCGCTACAGGTCCATAGCGCGACCAGACCAGGTCGCGCTATGATCCTATAGCGCGACAACCCTGAACGCGCTGGGGCCCTATAGCGCGATAGGAACCGCCAAACTGTTCATCTTCCCCGATGATCGCGCTCTATCGGGGCTGTGCGACCTTCAAGAACGCGCTACCCAAGGCTAGCGCGTTCTCAGTCCGTGCCCGAAAATGGTGGACACCGCAGAAAAACCCATTCCACGCCCCGTTCACCCCCAGGTGAAGGGGAAACAAAAGGGGAAACCTTCCCCAAGCCCCTAGGCATGCATCTAAACCCCTGGATTGCCCAAAAACACCGTAAAACGAGGGATCCGGCTCACACCCCAAAAACAAGCACTTTCTCCAAATCGCCCCGTTTAGCCCGCTCGGCTCACTGTAGCCTACGAAACTTGTGGGAAAGGAAGTGCACGAGCTGGGGGTCCATCACCCTACCTCCACCGAAGATTCGACGCACCGTGGACGCCGATCCACGAAGAAAACGCCGTTGAAGCCTCGCCGTTCCACGAACCCACGGCCGAGCTTCACCACGCCCTCGAGCCTCGATCCTCGACCCATCCTCTCCGTCCTCCTCGCCCGCATCACCCCGCCTCGCCCCCGCCTCGGTCCGTCGGCCGCCGGAGAGGAGAGAGTGAGAGGAGAGAGTGGGAGAAGAGAGAGAGGGTGAGAGTGAGAAATGAGAGGAAGAGAGAGGGTGGGGGGTATATATAAGAAAATCTGGAAAATCAGAAAAATCCTGAAAAATAGAAAATCACACCCTCGCGATCCTCGGAACGCACCGATCGCAACGGTACCACACTCGCCTAGGTGAACGGCCCGGTTCACCCGCAACGAGGTTCCGAAGGGAAAGCTGAAACCCACGCCGGGAATCGGAAAACACACGCGGAAAAAGCCGCGGAACGCCTCCGGGCCTCCGAAACGACTCCGGATCGCGTCGATCCGAACATGAAAGATGTCCGAAACGAAATTTCGGACACAACAGAGTCGGACGCTCCGAGAAACCAGATCTGGGACCCACGAACGAGGATCTAAAAAACCCGAGGCATTACACTTGCTATTACACTCAAGTGTTGTTCCTCTAAATGATCCTCCAATGAAGGGAAGAATAAAGCTCCTCCTACACATATGACAAACCCCTTCATCACTCTCTCTAAAAGGGCTTCATCTCTTGAGCCTTATCCGTGTTTTTATATACCCAAGAAGCCAACTTCAAAAGATTGATTCCCTTGTTGGCCTTCATTTGATTCACCAAATTTGAGCTTGAACAAGGCTCATGAGCATATCATGGGCTTGTATGGGCTTAGTCATATGGGCAGTCTTTGTTTCCTCTCCTTGCTTCATCTTCTTCAAACCCAAGAGCATCTCCACTTCTTCTAGGAGGATGGTTGCTTCAAAGGTTGGGAATAGAAAAGTATGGGTGTGAGGGTGCCATAATTCTATAAGCGCTCCAATGGAAGCCCAATCAAGATGGATATCGTTATAATGGGTGGCATGGGTGATAAGGCCTAGAAGGTTCCACTTAGCAAGGAAGGATCTCATGTCTAGAGAGAGCTTGGAGAGTAGCAAAGGAAGCCACTTGACCTTTAGAAATCTTCTTGGACCAGGAATAATGCGGTAATCCTGAAAACATAAAACATAAAAGAAAGGAAGAAGAAAGAGAATAACGTCAGAAATTTTGAAAAGAAAGAAAGACAGAACGAAATAAAAGCTCCAAACACAAAGAACACTTACTTGGTCTTTAGCAATTTTTCCACTGATATGGCCTGGCACTTCACAAATTCTTGGAAAACTCATCCTTGACCTCTTGGAAGGCCTCTGCTGCATTAACTGTTTCATCCTTCTAATAATGTTACTTGTTCTGATCTATTTTTCTTCTGCTGCTAATTCTTCTACGAGTTCTTCTGTCTGTCTGTCTACAGAAGATGGCTTCGGTGCTATGGCTTCGATGATCTGATGTTTGGAAACACCAGCAGTTGCCCTATTTATAGTGTTTTGAACGTTAACGGGCAGCATGGTTTGTGTTTGAATAAAACGATTTGCTGGAAGTTTAACTCCGAGCAGGAAACGAAAATAGCTAATTAACGACGTTCCTTGTGGCGTCATTTGTTAAATTGACGACACTCTCTGGGTCGTCATTTATCCAGCGCCTCCATGAAGGTCGTCATTTGCATTCCAATTCCAAGATAAACCTTTAATGCAATTAACGCCTTAGTTCACGTCGTCATTTCTTAATTTGACGCCTATCAGAAGGGTCGTCATTTTTTGAGCTTGTGCGTGTAAATTACTTTGGATTTCTAATGAACTTAAGTGCTGTTATATCATGATTAAATTATTTTTATCAAGCACTTATGATCATATTTTAAGCTAATGATCTTTTGAGCTTTGAAGTGCAGGTTGTGCAAGTCTATACATCCTTCTAAAGTCCATATGTTCCATTATCAAGTCTATACATCCACAAAGTCTGTACATCCACAAAGTCTATACATCCTTCTAAAGTCCATACGTTCCATTATCAAGTCTATACATCCACAAAGTCTATACATCCACAAAGTCTGTACATCCTTCCACAAAGTCTATACATCCACCAAGTCTTTATATCCACCAAACTCTATACATCCACCAAGTCTGTACATCCTTCTCAAGTCTGTACATCCTTCTCAAAGTCTGTACAACCTTCCCAAGTCTATACGCTCCATTCCCTTCACCAAGTCTATACTTCCACAAAGTCTGTACATCCTTCCAAAGTCTATACATCCACCAAGTCTTTATATCCACCAAAGTCTATACATCCACAGTCTATACATCCACAAAGTCTGTACAACCTTCCCAAGTCTATACGTTCCATTCCCTTCACCAAGTCTACACATCTTCACCCAAGTCTATACATTCCATTTCCTTCACCAAGTCTATACACCCCATTCCATAAGTCTATACATTGCTAAGTCTACACATTTGTTCTTCATCCATCTGTACATTCCAAAAGTCTATACGTTCCAATAAAAATTCATAAATTCTCAAAATTTCAATAAAAATTCATAAATTCTCAAAAGTTCAACAAAAATTCATATATTCTCAAAATTTTCAATAAAAATTCATAAATTCTTAAAATTTCAATAAAAATTCATAAATTCTCAATAAATTCTCAATAAAAATTTATAAATTCTCAAATTTTTCAATAAAAATTCATAAATTCTCAAAAATTTCAATAAAATTTCATAAAATCTCAAAAAATTTCAATAAAAATTCATAAATTCTTAAAAATTCCAATAAAAATTCATAAATTCTCAAAATTTCAATAAAAATTCAATAAATTCTGAAATTCTTCAAATCGGTGTTGTTGAGTATGTTTTATGCATTTTTATATCATGGCTAATGAAATTTTGAGTGCAGGTTAAGAAGCTCTTGGTCCCACCGACTGGGCATCATCATCCAAGCCCCACGGTGACTGCACCTCATTTCTCAGTTCCCTCATTGCTCACCATCATCCTGTATGCATTCCTGTATGCATTGTTACTATAAGGTATCTACGCTATTATAACATATCAAGGACCTTGTGGTTCTGATGAACATGGAATTTGAGTTCCCCTTCATCAAAAATAGTGATAATTCCAGGGGAATCTTGATCACACGGATAGGCTGTTGAGTCATTTAAGGTTTGGGACGATGGTTCCTCTTTCTAAGTTGATGCGTGGACAAACGGGCTTCGGCTTAGTATCAGCTCAGAGATCTGGATTCTTGACCAAATCTGGGTGGCTTGACAATATTATCCTTGATTATCTTTTGTTTTAGTTTGTTTTAATTTTTCTTTAGCCCAGCATGCATCATGTAGGGCTTTGAGCTTAATAATGAAAATCTTCATATTACGCCAATAATGAAGGTCGCTCGTTCTTAGTTGAATTGACATGAGATGTTCCATTCCAAATCAAGTACTTTATTCTCCTTGAAGCTGCTCAGGCTGGTCCCTTGAGAACCATCCATTTGCTGGATCTTTATCTCAATTCACTTTACTTTTCTGCAAATCCACCTTGGTTGTAGCACGTCCACATTGGCTGGTAATCGCTCTCCAATGGTGCCTCCCTGTCGTGCCCTCACGCACATTTTGTTTATTTAGTTTACTCTCCTTTATCCAGCTGACCGATGCTTTCTCGGAATTGTCTGAAGTTGTTTCATTCAGAATCTTGGAAAGATTTCTAACGCTTAGTGTCAGAGGCGTGTCACATCACACCTTGGCATCTACTTATCAGTTCGTTCCACCTCATTCCGCTTGTTTCCTTATTCGCTTCATTCCGTCTCAGTCCCTTGCAAAGTAGACGCCAAGGCGGGGCAGCTGTAGACACGCTAAAATTGATGCTATGTTGAGTAAATCTCATGTCACCATGTGACGCCCCAAAGTGGACTTCAATATTGATTTAATATGAAGTTTTTCTATTTTCTATAAATTAATTATGATTTCTTTTTTTTTTCTTGAAAGATTGAAATTAAAGCCCTGATCAGAGGCGCTATTTAAATTGACGGCATGGCCAAGGGCGCCTCTTTTAACAATGGACGACTACCAATACAGGCGTCATTTTCTGGATTTACTGAAAATTCTGAATTTCAAATAAAACGAAAATTGTAGAATTAACGTCTTTCATAAAGGCGTTGATTATTTGACGTCTGTCTGGCAGGTGTTAGTTGATAATTTTAGATAAGGAAAGTTATTTGTTTCTATAATTAAATCCAGGAATTGACGGCTTGATGGGAGTCGTTATTCTAATTAACGCCTTTGGATGTGTCGTCATTTTTAATTGACGCCCTTCATGGGGTCGTCATTTTCAATTCCGTCTCCCTTTCACCTGCTTCTTTCCAGTAATAGTTCCTTCCTCATTTTGAGCCTTGTATTCGACTGGGAAGGGAGTTTCTTGATGGAAGATATTTACCTTGTTTTAATCATTGTTCTCTAAGGATCTTAGCCCTATAAATACCCCTCCTGGGTCTCTTCGAGCGAGAAGACAGAGGACAGAGAACAAGAAGAGAGAGAGAGATCATTATCAAAAGAGTAGAGCTGACAGAGAGAAGAGTGTCTTATTTGTTTTGCAGGTTATTCATCCAAACGAGCTCTCCTTCCAGGCGATTCTCTTATTCTTCCACAGATGAACCACTGCAGTTTAATCACATACTAAAGCTTCATCACCTTTACTGCTGCACGCACAGCAGAAAGGAGCTCTCTCTTTCTCTCTTGATTGTTTTATTGTGTTGTTAGCATTCATAACATCATTACACATCCTTCCTCCCACTAGTTCTTGTTAGATCTCATACTCTACGTATTATTGCTTAGCATTACATCCATATTTTTTCAAACCTTGTTACTCCTCCTAGGGGTTTAAAACCAAAAACACACAAGGTGTGTTCATGTTCATGTTTAATTTGATTAATTTCATAATCTTAGAACTTTGATACTACACCTTTCGGCTAATCCACTCTTTTATTTGATACGTGTGTTCTTGCAAGGTAATCAAGGCTAAGAACCCCCTTCATCGGCCGGCCGGTAGAAGGAGGAAGAAAGGATTCACACTCTCCCCCGCTTAACACAATGTACTCACGATCATCCTTTTTCTTATTTGAGGTAGCCCCTCTGGCGATCACATTCCCCTTTAGCATCCCACGTTCCTTTCACTATTAATTTTTAAGCTTTAGAAACTTGAGTTTGGGTTTCATCCCCCCTTTTTCATTAAGTGGATTTTTCATAATCTACACCTATGCCTATCTCGGATCCCGAAACCAATAACACACCAAAATGCTTACTAAGGAGCGAAGAAACCACAAAAGATGCCAGGCTCGAAGGCTGCCACATCTCTAGCCACCGGACATCATTCCCTCGAATCTGTCCTTGCTAACACCAATCCATTCTCAATTCTTGGATCCTCAAAATATCCATCTCCTGAGCTGCTGCCGCGCAGACCACCACGCCAAAAGCCAAGACACGATCCATGATCGACACATACTAACGCTCATCCTCGAGTCCCGAACTTGTCGCGAAACCTTCACATCTCATCTGTTGCCTCGCATGACGCATCCAAGAGGGGTACAATGGCCCCAAATTCCACAATTTGGGCCATAATCAAACCACCGCCATACAACCTCAAACCAAATCCAGGACTAAAATAGCCCATTCATGCGTAAAAGCGCAGGACTTAGAGCTCACTAGGACATCTCTGCCCAATCCAGCTTCGAAATCGTAAAAATAATCGGGACTGGCACGTCATCTTCGATGCCACAGAGCATGATGAGAATGTTAGGCTTGACAATCAGCAGCTCACCAAGAAGATCCTTCGCTCGTCCGAGCATATCTCTAGATCAGAACACCCGTTCTGCCACCTTAAACCACGATCTTGATGCCTCAAGGGCTGGCTAAACCTCAAACTGGGGTGGCCAAAATGATAAAAACACCTTAGAAGCACACTCATGGCCACTTAACCACGGACAATTCTCACTAGCCACTTGACCTCACTGCAGATTTCTCGAATGCAGCACCGTAGCCTCGCATCTGCCGGCAAATTTTGCCCAACGCAGCACAACCAGGGTCACCACTTTAGGGGAGAAATCTCTCTATCTCACCCTCCAGGCCTCACGCCGGCATTCCGATGATAACGGCAACCGCCTTCACAGCGCCAATGCCGTGCACTCAAGCTCTCAAGCAAGAAATAGAGCTAAAAATAAACTTAAAACCCTATGCCAGCTGCCGACTGTACCAAACCTTATGGATTCTGATCACTGCAATCATCTCAAATTCCCATGTACACACCACAAACACTCACTTTGATATCATCTGTAATGACCCAAGATCCGAATATCGGGAAATATCCGATACCATTCGAATCCTGGCCCGCCGCCCATAAGTCGGAGGGCTCGGAAGGGCTAAAAGGTGTGTGTGGAGGTACATAGAAATATGAAATAAAGTAGGAAATAACTATAATTAATAGAAATAAATAATATAACTACAGAGTCCAATCCAAATAAAGTACAATCTACATGGAAAAGAACGTACTCTAATGTCGAGTGAACACTCGGCCCGGCGAGCTGGCAACTACGAACCTCCGCGCTGCACCCTCGAACCTCGAGGCGGAACCGCTACACCTGAAAACAGGGGGTGAGCCTCTTATCACTAGCTCAGTAGGGGTCCCGCGGAACCACAACCGTAAAATAACGGCGGTAACAAGCAACGCTAACAAGAAGAACGGCAACAACAAGAGTAGCTACAACAACAACAGCGGAAGGCACGGTCGTACATGAATTCCTAAACTCGGTAGCCGGTGAAACAACGGCTCTACAACTACTCCTATCGGAATGAAAACCAACACCCCGATCTCATAGTCGGGGGACCACCAGACTACTACCACCACTGGCTATGCCACAAGGGAAACCATCATGACACCGCTATCGTGGAGGACCATCTCACAGATGAAGGCCCAACCCAGGACCACGCGGTCTAGGTAACACAATCAGGACCTCACCGTCGAGAACCCTACACCGTCTAGGGAAAACCCTCGATAATGCTTACCGGAAACCCTAGACCTCTACATCGGGAAAACACCCGAAAACTACACGTAAAATCACGTCTCGTAGATGGGAAACAGAAAGTCGAGTCACGAGAGTCTCATTACGTGACGAGAGTACTGCCCACTAGAAGCAATGCTGGATTCATCCACTGACGTCTTAGTCCGTGCCTCAGGTGTCTCCCTATTCGCCCCAGGCGGACACTGAGACACCGTACCAGTAACCTTAAAATAATGGTCTAGTCAGGGTCGTGCTTATCAGCACGCGTCCGAAGTCCCTGACCATGTGTGCACACACTGATTAACTGCACTACGTCAAGCCCTCTAGCTGATTTTCCTCCCGGCCCGGACTCGAGCCGCTACAGTGGGAGGCCCTATGGCAAACCAGCGTAAAAACCGTCTCTCACTCGGGTGTAGCTCTCCACCTACTCCCAGGTGGGTCGGCATACACGTGCCCAGTCAGCTACGACTAGTGGGGGCCACTAAGAAGACGACTCTCGATGGAAACCATCGAAATACAGACAGGCTACGTACAAGCCCGCCATAATTAGCTCAGAAAACGGGTGGCATGATGCCACCAAACTCTGGGCAGTCCACTAAACCTAGTAAATCCAACGGCCCTTGAGTCACAGGACTCAGGTCAAGGCTGTCGTACAGGGATAGCTCCATGCCATCAATCTCGCCTATACCTAGGGTCGAAACCATAGTAAATAATTAATGAGGCGGCGCACAACCGCCAAGCCTAATCCCTTTCCAAAGGGAAGCTACGAAACCCTCTAGCCCCAGGCTAGGTCATGAGACTCGCAGTCCTCAGGATGCACATTAACAGGACCATGAACTCTATGTGCATTTTCATGGAAGTATCTATTTTTATCATGAAAGCTTTATCTTGTATTCCTTACCAGCCAGCAATCAGTAATTTTGTGGCCTGGCTTCCCACACTCAAAACAAGAAATAAATTTTCCTTTGAAAATAGATTTATTTCTGCTGAAAGCATCTGGATTCATAGGGAATTTAACAAGTTCAGAGTTAAATTTCCTTCCTTGAGCATGCCAACAGTGGGCTGCAATATGGCCTAATTTTACACAGCAATAACATTGAATCCCCTTTTTCTGAACAGCATGATTTCTAAGATAAGTTTTCCCAGCATGTCTTTTACTAGCATTCAGATCATCCTTTTTCATCACTTTACATTCATGCATCACATGGCCAATCTTGTGACAGTAATGACACATCACTTCCTTTTTGTGTGCATGTGTGTGTGAATATATCTTATGGGGAACATGCACAGAGGTGGCAGAAGCAATTGAGATTCTTTTGTTTTTCAGTTGTTTTCCAAATTTTCTGAGCAGTGAACTGAAAGATAGGTTGGTCCGAAGAATTGTGAGTATTGGAACTAGAAACAAAAGATGTTTGAGTTATGTTTCCAAAACTCTTTTTATTTGTAGCATTATAGCCCAATCCTTCCTTCTGAAAGTTAACCTTGCTTCCAAGAAGCTTATCTAAATTGTTCCTTCCTTCAACAAATCTAGACAAGGATTCATTAAGATCATTATTTTCTTGTTGGAGAGCTAGGATACTAAACTCATAACTGGCCAGTTCTTCTTCACAGGACTTAATTTGTTGACACATTGCATCATTCAGTTTATTGAGTGTTTCAACTTCTTGTTTCAGTTTGAGCTCATTTTGATTTTCATCAAGAACGCATTTTCCTTTTTCTAAAACAAGAAGTATTTCCAACATAGCAGTATTCAACTATTTCAATTCCTCATTTTCTTTTCTCCATTTCTCAGTTTCTGCTTTCAATTTAGTGTTCTCCTCCTCAAGCTTATCGTCATCAAACAAAATATCAGTTGGGAAGCTCTCGTTTTCCTTAACATTTTCTTGCTGGTTTTCTGGTTCATATTTTTCAAGATTTTCCTGAAGTTTTAAATTGACAGCTCTAACAGCCTCGAATTTTTCAGTGATCAAATTGTTTTTACTTTCAAGATTGATTAATCTTTGTTCAGATTCCTGACATTATTTTTTGAGTTTTACGTTTTTAGATTTGACTTGATCGAATTCTGAATTGATTGAATCTAGATTCGACAATTGTCTTTTGAACATTTCATTTTCAATTTTCAGAATTTCAATGTTTTCACCTCCAGAGTTAGGATTCTCAAGATTATTTAACTTCTTTTTCAGACTTTTATTCTTCTTCCCTAGTTTTTCATAGGATTCTAACAGGTTGGTGTTGACACCGATTTTATGACCGATAAGTCGGGTCATCTCCTTGTTCATTCTATATGATGCTCTGAGTTGTTCACCTTTATTGAGCCTTCTTGGTCAATTTGAGGTCCATTTCGTGAGTCGTATCTCCTTGGTTGGGTCTGGTTCCTTATCCCTTTCCGCTGGATGAAGCTTGTCAAGCTCTCATTTTCATTTGAACTTTATTATCTCTAACGGTCCATCATAGGGGCGTTACAGTCCTCTAACGTATCTACCCTGATGCGTTACATCCTTCTAGAGTCCTTAAGCTTGGGACTTCCTTTCAAGCTTATCTTTTGTCTATCCGTTGAGTGTGACGGTTTATCGTGCAGCCGTTACATTGGTTATGACGCATCTACCCTAGACCTTTATATTCATCTAGAGTCCTACGTTTACAAACTTCTCCCATTGACCTTATCTTATAAAGGATAGGGTTGTGTGACGGTTCCTCCCTGAAGCGTTACATTAGTGTGGCGGTCTATCGTGCGACCGTTACATCCAACAGAGAGTCCTGCCAAGCCTGGCCTTTGCTCTGCTATTCCGTGATCGAACTAAGAGTTTGATTATTTGGTTTCTCTCTCGATACTCATCCTAAGGAGCTTCCGTTTGATTCTGTGGACTCTTGGGAGTATTATCTTCAAGAGTTTGCCAAGAAACGTCCTACTTTCTAGCTGGATTATCCTCTACTCGAACCCAGACTTTGAGGGTCTATAAATAGAACCCTTGACTTCATGGCTTGAGGAGGAGACATCTGGAGTTTACGTCGAAGTGCTACCGCATCCTAGAGCTAGAACCAACCAAGGAGAGCTGCTTCCCACGTCTATCTACTTCCAAAGTTCAGTGAGTATCGTTTCCAAGGGTTTAATTCAGTCAAGTCTTGTTCTTAGTGTCTTTTCCCTCTTTTCAAACATCATAGTATTGTCCCTCTCCATCTCCCACGTTCTTGCACTCGCTGCATTCATTTAAAACATCCTCCCATCTTTTAAAACGCCCCAGAGGGGTTAAAAAACCAACCTCCCCGGTATTTTCCTTTCCTTTTGCATGTTCTTAAGTTTCTTAGATTTATTGATACTACTTTGTCTAAGGGCTAATCTGGGTTGTTTTTCTTGTGTTCTACACTCTTTTGCAGGTTTACAGGGTCCATATCACGAGGCCCAAGCTCTCTAGCCAACTGGAAAGCTTGGAGATCAAAAGGTCCCCAACTTTTTATTCTGCAGAAGCTCTAATGGTCTGGCACAGGCGCGTTAGAGTCTTGTAGCGGTCTATCGTAAGACCGTCACACTTGCTGTGGCGCATCTTCCTTCGACCGTTACATCTGACGGAGCTGCAGTTCCCTGGTTGTTCTCTCTCCCGTGGGCGGGTGCATCATCCTCCTATTACAGGGTATTTATCAGGTCTTTGACTTGTTTCTACCTTGGTGGCGATCATATCTTTCCTTAGTTTGGGCATTAGCTTTCTCTTTCATCATATGTCTTCTTTACTTTGCTTGTTCCACCTATACGGTCTGTTTTCCTTTATTCCTTATTCCACTCTCCGGCGTGTGTTTTTCTTTATTTGCTTAGCTTAGTCTTGATTGAGATAGCATGCCCATGCTAGAGCTTGTGTTGGTTGCCTAGGTTCATGATTCACATGTTCATAGGTTGATTGATTTCATTACTTGGCTCATTATTTGCTCATAGTTGGTATCATAGCCCATCTTTCAAAAGAAGGGACACATTAAAACCAACAGTTTTTTTGGCGGTCACGGTGGGACAACTAGTGCCAATCGTGCTTTGAATCTTTGTTAAACCTGCTTCCCTTTGTTTGCCCTTGTTGCTCTGGTTTTTTTCCAGATTTTCTTTCTATTTCTCTGCTGTTTTTGGTTCTCTGGCTCCTCTGACAGTCTCCTATGAGTGCGTTACATTTCTGTGATGGCCTGGTCTTTGACCGTCACACTCCTCTGACGCAGGTCTCCTAGACCGTCACATACTCCAGATAGGTACACATCCCGAGGTGCAGTTCACTTCTGCAGTTTTTGCTGTGATTTTCATGCTTGGGTGCTATTTGGTCTCCTCCTTGGCTGGTTCACATGTTCATATCATTATGTGCATATTTGATTGTTAGATTCTAGGCTAGAATTTGCATGCACCCCGGTGCACATAGGTTCATGCATATTTTCATACATTAGATTGCATTTCTCCTACCTCGGTGCGTGGACCTCTCGTCTCAATATTCCTTGGGGCCGACTAGGAAAACACATCAGGGACCTCCATAAGTCCCCGTGAGCCGTGGATTCCCACACGGACACCGGGCCGGTTGTACCTTTCCTACCCCGTGTCTAGGATTGCATATGTAAAGGAGTGATTACATTTAGAGTCAACCAAGCCACACATCCTTTCCTATTAGGAACCTACGGGTGGAGAGCACATCCTAATCAAATCACTAAGGTTCTAAAGGAAGAAATCATAAAAATCTTGTTGCATCATCTAAGTAACTTGGTTGAATTTGAGTGTTGCCATCTCATTTTCGCTTGCATCTTTGTCAAAGTTATCTAAGTTTGATCACTCATTATGTGTTTGTTGTGTGTTGTTTGCTTTTGTTAAAGGTTTTCCGTTGCATGTGGAATTGTCTTCGTCCATTAGAGTCACCTCCTAGGGTCAATTCCTTCTCCAAATTCTACTCCAATCCGCTCTTCGAACCCATCATGGCTTCTTTCAATCCTCCCCGTTCCCAAGAGGATTCTCTTCCTCAAGGGCTTCTTGAAAACCCCCCTAGGGTTATCTCATTCCCGTCTGGAGAGGGGTCCGCCTCTCTTCCGTCCTCCGTCCCTATGGAGGGCGGCCAAACCACTCCTTCCTTCTTTTTTCCTTCTGCTGGCTCCATTCTCCAAATGATGGCCCAGTTGGATCCGGCCCAACTCCAGGCTGTCTATCAGGCCATGCAGGGGTCCAATACCCCACATCCCACGATTATGCAAGGCCAATCTAATCTTTCCATCGACCAATCTAGAGTTGGTGGGCCCTCCATCCAGCCCACTCCAGTTGATCTTACTCCGGTCCAACCTCGGACCATCACCTTTTCTGGTATGGAAACGGGCCAATCTTCCACTTCGGCCCATCAATTTTCTGATAAGGGAAAGTCTACTCTCCCTTCTTTTGTCCAGGTGGATCATCACATGCCTAGCCCATCGGTGCCACAAGTCCTTGTTGGCCCTTCGGATTTCTTGCGCCCTCAGCAAGGGGTTGCCCAAGTCCATCCTAATCTGGGTCCGTCTTCGACCCAATATCCTTCTTATGGGCTCCCTACCTTGGCTGTTTATCCTTCTGCTCCTTCTTATGGGCTTTCACCTCCTACAACAGTCCATCCTTCTGCTCCTCAATTTCAACCTTCGTCTCTCACTACCCCTACTCCATCCAGGGAGCAGGAACTACTTGATAAGTGGGCCGCTATGTAACAATAGATTGATTTCCTCCAAAAACGGGTTGGCCCACAATCCTTGGCAGATGTTCCAGTCCCCAGCTTCCAAAACATCCGATTCCCTCCGCAATCCGAGCTCCCTAATTACCGCAAGTATGATGGGAACGGTAATCCCTTTATTCATGTGAGGGACTTTTTATATGAATCGGCCCAATTTCAGTATGATGATCGCCTCATGGCATATTTGTTCCACCGATCACTGGATGGTGTTGCACTGGAATGGTTCTATTCCCTACCGCTAGAGGATGCCGAGAGCTTCAAAATAGTGAAAGACAAGTTCATCCAACGGTTTCAAGACATGGTCGGTCCAGAATATTCTTTCACAGACTTGGTGGCCGAGAAAATGAAGCCTGATGAGGAGTTTGCAACTTACGCTGACAGATGGAGGCAGATGGCCGCCAGGGTGCCAGGTCATATTCCGGAGGAAGAGAAGGTCAAGCTACTTATTTCCAATGCTACCCCGACCTTCCGAAACATCTTGGCGATGAATGATATAGCAAACATGCACCAACTCTATAGCCGGGTGCGGTTCATTCAAACGCAATTCAAAGACTCCCCTATCCACTCGCTCTTTGAGAACCAGAAGCCAAAATACCACAAGAAACCTCAAGGGCCTGTCACTGAGGGGGTTCAAACCAACGAGCAAGCTCAAGCCATTACTTTCCCTTTCCAAGCTGTACCTTTCCGCTTTCCGCAAAACCCCCGCACTCTGCAAAACCCCGCTCCACAAAACTTCTCAACCATTCCATAAAATCCTTCGCCTACCTTTGCCACTCCACAAAATACCTTTACCGCTCCACAACAACCTCCACAGCCTTCGCAATACCATAATGTCCCTCCACCCAACGGCTACAACAACAACAACAAGCGCCCGGCTCCTAAAAGATCGTAGTACCCACCCCTGCCAGAAACCCTGACGGATATCTTCTCGGCTCTCATGTCAATTAGTGCTATACAACTCCCTCCGGAACGGCCCAACTGGAACCCGGCCGTTGATCAGATAAAGTACTGTATGATCCATAGGCAGCCAGGACATAATATTGAAGAGTGTTTTCAGTTCAGGGATTTGGTCTATGACCTCCATGAAGGACAAAGGATTGATTGGGCCGAAATGCACAAGGCCATTATGATGGGATCGGAAAATGGCTCCAACAAAAAAAAAAGAGTTGTGAATTAGTATTTATGGTCGTGTTTTGTTAATCGGGCCACATGTTTAAGCCTAATGGATCATGTTTTATGTCTACAATAATTATGTAAGAGTCTTTTTTTATTATTATTTTGTGTCTTTTAGTCTTCCCAAGAGAGTTATAATGAGTCTTAGGTGTTAGGTGTTAGTTGAAGTTTAATGAGTGTCTTTTGATTTTCTTTTGGAGTCTATAAATGTGTTATGTAACCTCTCTTTAAGAAGCAATGAAGTTGAATCCCAATTTTTGGAAACCCCACGCGAGGTGTGAAGTCTTGCTACGTTCTCTCTCCGAGAAGGAGATGGGGGTGAGAAGCCCCACGCTACCTAGGTTGTGAGAAGCAACCCCCCCTTCGCCCATCTCCCTCTCCCTCTAACTTCCTCTACAATGGCCAGCACCACCAACCGCTACCTTCCATCTCCTCCAACACCTCGCAAACAACCCCCCCATCCTCTCCCACACCTTCCACACCTCATGACCTCTCCCGCCATGGAGAAGATCCGGCAGCTCCGAGTGCGCCGTCCGATGCCCGGTCGACCTCCCTCGACGTCCACCACCGCCGCCGTTCCGACTGCAACCACCATTGCCATCATCACTATAGAGAAGAAACGAAGAGTGCGGCCGCATCGTCCCTGACATGGGGCGGGTGTGAAGCCCCGACCGAACTCCTCCCCATCGTCTCTAGTCACCACATCACCTTTGGTCACCTCCACCTTTGCCAATGTCCAAACCGCCATATCACACACTTCACCCCTTGCTACAGCCTTAATACCCATTTAATAACTCATAAACCTTCCCCTACGCTCCCTTACCCTCCCCATCCATCTTACAGTAGCCCTGCAACTCCAACCTTGCCCCACGGTTGTCCCAATCAGAAAAACAAATGCAACAAAATCTGAAACAGAGCATCACTACCCTCCCCCACCATACACCCACATCCCTCCTCTCTTGCCATTTTGAGATCTCAATCTATTCCTAAATCATTCCCACTCCTCCATACATTTTCCCACCCACCGGAACCCCTAAACCCCCTCACTCTGTGAAGCCCCTCGTACGTCCACATGGTAGCAACTAATACAGAGTGTTGTTTTGCTATGTCGTCCCATCATGGTGGGACTGTGGGAGGGATCAGTTGATCGCCCCCATCGCTATAGTAGAGTCCAGACAGTCCACGCTCCCCCTCCCACATGCTAGTCCACAGCCCCATGCCCTCAACCCCATCCGCGTAACCTTCACTCCCCCCTGCTACAAAGCTGCCCCCCCTCTCCTTTGCTTCTCCTCACAAGCCCCTCTTGCGCAAACCTCCCCCTCTCCTGCTCTCTCCCCTTCATACACACAAGCCCCACCTCCCACCTTGCCATCCTTCTCCCTCTCTCTACGAGGCCTAGTGCCAAGTCCCCTCTCTCCCTCTCTTATAGTTTCTTTAGCCATGGGTTTGCCAGGAGGAGCATGGTAATACACCGTGCAAAGCATTCTCTCTCATTTTGATAGCAAAACCACAAAGCAAAGAAAAAAAAAGATAAAGAGAATGAGTAGCATCGTGAGGTACCTTGGTTTGCTATGTATGTCACATGCGCATGAAAAGAAATGTAAAGGAAGCAAGTTACATAAGTTGCATGAAAAAAAAAAGGAGAAAAGAAGAAATAGAATGAAAATGAAAGTTATGAGAAATATTAGAGAAAATAAAAAGAAAAGAAAAATCTCATACTTGGAAGGTTTGTCTCACATCAAATGGTATCAGAGCAAGTCGTCTGGTTTGTCCAACAAGTCGGGGTCCTGCAGATTCGAGAATCAAGGTTCGAGGTCGAACCTTCTCCAAGTGGAGGGGTTTGACGGGATCGGAAAATGGCTCCAACAAAAAAGAGAGTTGTGAATTAGTATTTATGGTCGTGTTTTGTTAATCGGGCCACATGTTTAAGCCTAATGGATCATGTTTTATGTCTAAAATAATCATGTAAGAGTCTTTTTTTATTATTATTTTGTGTCTTTTAGTCTTCCCAAGAGAGTTATAATGAGTCTTAGGTGTTAGGTGTTAGTTGAAGTTTAATGAGTGTCTTTTGATTTTCTTTTGGAGTCTATAAATGTGTTATGTAACCTCTCTTTAAGAAGCAATGAAGTTGAATCCCAATTTTTGGAAACCCCACACGAGGTGTGAAGTCTTGCTACGTTCTCTCTCCGAGAAGGAGATGGGGGTGAGAAGCCCCACGCTACCTGGGTTGTGAGAAGCAACCCCCCCCTTCGCCCATCTCCCTCTCCCTCTAACTTCCTCTACAATGGCCAGCACCACCAACCGCTACCTTCCATCTCCTCCAACACCTCGCAAACAACCCCCCCATCCTCTCCCACACCTTCCACACCTCATGACCGCTCCCGCCATGGAGGAGATCCGACAGCTCCGGGTGCGCCGTCCGAAGCCCGGTCGACCTCCCTCGACGTCCACCACCGCCGCCGTTCCGACTGCAACCACCATTGCCATCGTCACTATAGAGAAGAAACGAAGAGTGCGGCCGCGTCGTCCCTGACATGGGGCGGGTGTGAAGCCCCGACCGAACTCCTCCCCATCGTCTCTAGTCACCACATCACCTTTGGTCACCTCCACCTTTGCCAATGTCCAAACCGCCATATCACACCCTTCACCCCTTGCTGCAGCCTTAATACCCATTTAATAACTCATAAACCTTCCCCTACACTCCCTTACCCTCCCCATCCATCTTACAACAGCCCTGCAACTCCAACCTTGCCCCACGGTTGTCCCAATCAGAAAAACAAATGCAACAAAATCTGAAACAGAGCATCACTACCCTCCCCCACCATACACCCACGTCCCTCCTCTCTTGCCATTTTGAGATCTCAATCTATTCCTAATTCATTCCCACTCCTCCATACATTTTCCCACCCACCGGAACCCCTAAACCCCCTCACTCTGTGAAGCCCCTCGTACGTCCACATGGTAGCAACTAAAACAGAGTGCCGTTTTGCTATGTCGTCCCGTCATGGTGGGACTGTGGGAGGGATCAGTTGATCGCCCCCATCGCTATAGTAGAGTCCAGGCAGTCCACGCTCCCCCTCCCACATGCTAGTCCACAGCCCCATGCCCTCAACCCCATCCACGTAACCTTCACTCCCCCCTGCTACAAAGCTGCCCCCCCTCTCCTTTGCTTCTCCTCACAAGCCCCTCTTGCGTAAACCTCCCCCTCTCCTGCTCTCTCCCCTTCATACACACAAGCCCCACCTCCCACCTTGCCATCCTTCTCCCTCTCTCTACGAGGCCTAGTGCCAAGTCCCCTCTCTCCCTCTCTTACAGTTTCTTTAGCCATGGGTTTGCCAGGAGGAGCATGGTAATACACCGTGCAAAGCATTCTCTCTCATTTTGATAGCAAAACCACAAAGCAAAGAAAAAAAAAGATAAAGATAATGAGTAGCATCGTGAGGTACCTTGGTTTGCTATGTATGTCACATGCGCATGAAAAGAAATGTAAAGGAAGCAAGTTACGTAAGTTGCATGAAAAAAAAGGAGAAAAGAAGAAATAGAATGAAAAGGAAAGTTATGAGAAATATTAGAGAAAATAAAAAGAAAAGAGAAATCTCATACTTGGAAGGTTTGTCTCACATCACATTACGGATATTAAAGAGAAGAGGAGGCAGCCGCCGAGGCAGCAAGTGCAGCAACAACAGGCACCGCAGCCGCAACAGCAACAGCAGCCGGTTCAAGACTTGGGGATCCATCAGAACCCAATGCCGAACCATCTTTCCCCTCCACAACCT
Organism: Amorphophallus konjac; assembly: GCA_022559845.1. Classification (NCBI taxonomy): domain Eukaryota; kingdom Viridiplantae; phylum Streptophyta; class Magnoliopsida; order Alismatales; family Araceae; genus Amorphophallus; species Amorphophallus konjac. The sequence goes on from CM040129.1 coordinate 34,207,302, forward strand.
CAGCCACCGGCGGCGGCGCAGGTCAATGTAGTTCAACCCCCAGCCCCTGACGCCGGGTGGTCCTTTGATGATGACAGCTCTACGCTGCAAGTTATGGCCCTTCACCACAACTTCCGCACTCCTTCCGCTCCTACCATCCTTACATACCAAAACCCTCCTCCGCCTGCTACACCGCTAGTCCTTTCATCTATTCCTACTCTACCGCCTGTCTCTCACAGATTACTCACCCCCGCTATCACCGTACCTCCATCTAACCCTCAACTTATTACGCCTCCGCCTACCTTTATCTCACCACTTCCGCTCGTATCCGCTACCACTAATCCCTCATCCATCATCCTTTCCACCACACCCTCTTCCGCTCCATTTATCCACCCCACCGGGCCTACTAAGTCACTTATCTTGAGCCCATCCGAGGCCGCGGCTGCCTATAACTTCACCTTGCAGAGCGGGCACATGTTTCACCGCAATTATCCTTCCACCTCCAACCCCCAGTCTTCCTAACCGGCTGCTGAGTAGGAAGAAGTCGAGCCGTTACCAGGAACCCAATACGATCTATTACATCACTTGGATCGGGTTCCCGCTAAGATATCTGTGCTGGAGCTTATCAAAAGATCTACCCTTCACCAAGATGCTCTCAGGAACTTCCTTCGGAAGGTGATGGTTAGTGAAGATGTGGCAGCCGACAGTTTACCTATGGCATTGGCAACTATTTCAAAGGGACCAGCTATAACCTTCTCTGAAACCGAGCTAGCACCACTAGAAGCTTGGCAAATGCCGCTTTGCATGACCGTTATCTTGAATAAAATCAGCATTGATGCGGCGTTAGTTGATACAGGGGTATCTATCAATGTGTGCCCGCTCAGCACTCTCAGGGCCTGCAATTTGTCAGAAGAACTTCTACGCCCGACCCTCACTACTATAGCTGCTTATGACAATTCTCGGAGGGCATGTCACAGGATTGTTACTATTCGAGCTGAGCTTGGGCCTCTCACCATGCCCATTGAATTCTATGTGCTGGACATCGACCCCATGTTCAAAGCTATCTTGGGTCATCCGTGGATCGACATTCTCAGTGCCGTACCCTCCACCGCACACCAATGTCTCAAATTCCCTTTTCAAGGGAGGGTGGTTAAAGTAAAAAGCTCATCCACGGTCCAGTCTGTCAAAGTTATTTCAGAGAAGATTCTGCCCACATTATGGCCCAGCAGCCGGCCCGTTATTTCGGTACTAGATCTGGATTTCCCTTGGGCCTATACACCACGCAAGCCCACCGCTGCACCCGTCAATATCAAAGTGAAACCCCAAATCTGAGATTCCAAGGGTTGGGACATCATATTGAAGCTAGGTTATCAACCGAGGAGAGGCCTCGGTGCGCAGTTACAAGGGCGAACTAAGCCAGTGCCCAAAGGGAGAAAAATGAGCCGGAGAGGTCTTGGTTATCGAGAGTACGCACTCTCAATGATGGGAGACTCAGGGCCACTTACATGGGATTACCGCCAACACTTTATAAAAGGACCCCTCCAGTCGGGTACACTGAATCCACCACCAGTACAGTCAGAAAAGAAAGATACAGCTTGCACAGTTGCCAGTCCACCTCTGCTACCAAGAGGGCCTGTTGATGATATGCCAGATTTCAGTCAGTCATTTTCCAGAATGTTCAGCGAGCCAGACAGTTATGGTCAGAAGAAGAGTCAGGAAGTGTGGCTCGTTCAATGGAAGCCGAAGCCACTTGGCCGCCTACAAAAGAAGGGGAGCTCGCCCATCATTATTTCTTGGTCTCCCTCCCATCTCGCATCTCTACTTCAACAATTGGAACCCATTCCTCGTTCACCACCGATTATGGTCGATCCGTATTTTACGGAAAGATCACCCGAAATCTTGTTTGCTCCATGTGCATGTGGGCGGTGCCCACCCATTGATCTGTCAACTCTATTCACTCCTCCTTCCCCCACCGCCCAACTCCACGAGATGTGGTTTCGATCCTCTGATCCATTCTTCGATTGCATCTTCCCTGATTTATTCCCCATGCAACTTCCTCCTCCTCCATCCTGCTGTATGATCTCCACTGATCTCCAAAAAAGAAAAATGTCAAATTTGAAACAGAGATTTTGGTGGAAGATTACGCTATCTTGTCTCCATCCTCCTCCCAGGGGCACGAGTCCCCTGCTCCTTCCTTTCCACTAGATTTCCTTTCTCCTAGGTTAGGCGTAGGATCCGTCGAGTCTAGGGAAGTAGGGTCGATTAGAAATAGAGAAGTAGGTTCCTCTTCTAGGTCGTCCAATCCTTCCGAGATTGAGCCGCGCCCGCTTGCGCATCATTTCAAATCCATTCCTGATAGGTTCTTGCAGGATCTGGCTCAGCGATGTCATGCTCTTTTGAAATGTCCAGAGTTTGTCGCCACAGTAATCATGATAGAAGACGAAGAGGAATTAGAAGGGGTGTGGAGCGATGACGGACTCGGTGTCTATGAAGTCTTGGATGAGAAAGACCCGATTGATGATGATGCCAGCAACGTAGATGACACTGCCGATTTGTATGTGCAAGGATTAAAGAGATTCGACGAGCCATCGTCGGCAGTGGATGAACTTACGAAGGAAATAAATTTAGGAACTAAAGAAGACCCAAGGCCCATCATTATTACCGCTAATCCCCTCCGCAAGTGGAAGAAGATCTAGTCAAGGTTCTGAGGGAGTATAGTGATTCTTTCGCCTGGTCTTATGAGGACATACCGAGTCTTGACCCCTCTTTAGTGGAACACCAACTCGTACTTAAACCAGGAGCAACACCCGTAAAACAGAAGTCGAGAAGATTTCACCCCCACATGGCCTTAAGGATCAAAGAAGAAGTTGAAAAATTATACAAGGCCAGGTTAATTAGAGTTGTTCTATATTACCAGTGGGTGGCGAACATAGTCCCTGTTATCAAGAAGGATAGAAATGTGCGTATTTGTATCAATTTCAGGGATCTTAATAAAGCATGTCCCAAAGATGATTTCCCGCTGCCTCACATAGACGTCCTAGTCGATAACACCGCCGGGTACGAAGCTTTGTCATTCATGGACGGTTACTCAGGTTATAATCAGATTCATCTCACTCCGGAGGATCAAGAGAAAACTTCCTTCACCACGCCCTGGGGTACGTACTGCTACGTGGTTATGTCGTTCGATCTGAAGAACGCAGGTGCCACCTATCAGAGGGCAATGATGGCCATTTTCCACGACATGATGCACATTTACATGGAAGCCTACGTGGATGACATCTTGGTGAAGTCAAGAATCAGAGAAGAACACCCCTCTATTCTGGCTAAGGTGCTGCAGAGAGCTAGGGAGTACAAGCTGAAAATGAACCTGAAGAAGTGTGTTTTTGGAGTCTCTTCAGGGAAGTTGCTAGGCTTTATAGTTAGCAAACGGGGAATCTAGATTGATCCTAATAAAGCAAAGGCCGTCATGGACATCCCTCCGCCAAAGAATATTACAGAACTTCGAGGACTGATTGGTAGATTGCAATTCATCAGAAGATTCATATCCCAACATTCTCAGAGGTGCCGCCCGTTTTATGAATTGCCAAAGGCGGGAGTCAAATTTGAATGGAATCAAGATTGTCAAAAGGCCTATGAGGACCTAAAGGAATATCTATCCAATCCCCCAATTTTACAACCTCCTGTCCTTGAGAAACCCCTAATCCTATACATCTCGGTTATTGAGGACTCCTTAGGGGCGGTCTTAGTACAAGTAGACGATGAAGGAAAAGAGCGGGCAGCTTATTACCTCTCTAGGTTGTTCAACCCGACCGAGGCTAAATACACCGCTATGGAGAAGACTTGTGCTGCCTTAGTGTGGATAGCTCAGAAGCTCAAACACTACTTCCTTGCCCACCCAGTTAGGCTGATCTCTAGAATGGACCCGATCCACTATCTCTTAGAAAAGACTGTCCTCTCTAGTAGGTTAGCTCGCTGGCAGAGCTTCCTATCTTAGTTCGATATCACGTTCGTCGTTCAGAAGGCGGTCAAAGGATACACCATCGCTGAGCATCTTGCCCATCTCCCGATTCCCTACACGGATTCTATTCAGGATGACTTTCCTGATGAGCATCTTTCTGTCCTGACTCATCATCCCTTCTGGTCGCTACACTTCGACGGTGCACTCAATTCTCAGGGCCGAGGGATAGGCGCTGTTCTGCTCACTCCGGAAGGAGTGACGATTCCTTTTGCTTATCAACTTCAATTTCTTGCTACCAACAATATCTCCGAGTATGAGGATCTCCTAGCTGGATTGAAGCACTCCTACCTTCTAGGCGCGCGTTACTTGAATATCATAGGGGATTCTCAGCTCATCCTGCGGCAAGTTCTGTCCACTTACCACACCCGTGACCCTAAGCTTAAACCATATCAAGATTTGGTCACGCCCCTTGCTAGGCAATTCCGCAAGTTGATCTACATCCATACTCCTCGGTCTTATAACATTCTAGCCGATGCTTTAGCATCCCTCGCTTCCTCTCTATCTTTCCCTCTCAGTCGGAGTACTGAGACCATCGTCATTCAGAGATTGGATGCACCCTCTCTTCAAGATCCTTGGTATGTCAACCTTAGGAAAACTGTAGAGGTGAGGGTTGAGAAGGAAGAGTTAAAGGAAGTATCTTTGACAGAGTTAGAGGAGATCCTAGAAGAGGAAGAGTTGCCCTGGTATCATGAAATTAAGTTATTTTGTAAAGATGGATCGTTCCCGGAAGAGGCAAATGCCGAGCAGCGCAAGTTAATAAGAAGAGCCGCCTCAAGGTACACTATCATTGCTGGAGAACTATACAGGCGCGCTACTAACGAAATGCTCATGAGATGTTTGGACGATAATGAAGCTTGGAAAGTGGCCGAAGCAGCCCATTATAGTGAGTGTGGAGGTCATGTTAATGGCCAGGCTCTAGCGAAGAAGATCCTTAGGCAGGGCTATTATTGGCCCACTTTAGAGGAGGATTGCTCCCTCTATGTCCGGAGGTATCTTAAATGCCAACTCCATGCTGATAAAATTCATGCTCCAGCTTCATCTTTTCATCCTCTATCTGCTCCTTGGCCGTTCTCTATGTGGGCTTTCAACATTGTCGGCCCGCTCGGTGATCCCAATTCTCAGATCAAGGAAAAATCCTTCATCCTTACCGCCATTGAGTACGTCACCAAGTGGGCTGAAGCCGAAGCGTATGCGGAGATTAAAGCTACCACGGTGTGCCGCTTCATCATGAAGAACATTATCTCGCGGTTCGGAGTGCCAAGCAGTATCGTCACTGACAACGGACCCCAGTTCGTCTCTCAAGAGCTTAAGGACCTATGTAAGAAGTTTAATATCACATCGCATCACTCATCTCCATATTACCCACAAGGCAACGGCCAGGCCAAAGCCACTAACAAAACCCTTCTCAAGATCATACAAAAAACATGCGAATCTCATAAGTTTTCTGATTGGCCAGAAAGATTAGTGGAAGCTCTATGGGCTTACCGCACCTCCGTTTGTACTCCTACGGGGTAAACTCCCTATGCTCTCACTTACGGGATGGAGGCGGTACTCCCACATGAGATTTTGATCCCTTCCCTAAGGGTACAGCTCGATAAGGAACTTAATCTCGATGAACGTCGAGAGGCATTGCTCGTCCAACTGGAACTCTTAGACGAGAAGAGGATGAATGCGGCCAATCACGTATCTGTTTATCAAAAGAGAGTTTTGCGTTATTTTCAAAAGAAGGTAATCGAGCGCAAATTTCAAAAAGGTGATATGGTTTTAAAACGTAAATTCATTCGGTTTGTAGGTCCTAGGTCTAAATTGCAACCTAACTGGGAAGGGCCATTCGTTGTGAAAGAGGCTTATCCAGGGAATGCTTACCGCTTAGTGAACGCAGAGGGTGAGGAGCTCTCTCACACTTGGAATGGGTTGTACCTTAAGCATTTTTTTCCTTAGAATCCAAACCAGTGCCACCCCGATAGCGAGGTGTCCGTTCCCTTCCTTGCGAGAAAGAGGACCCCAAGCACGACAATCACACACTACACGACGTCCCTGGTCGGGTTTCCCACTTTGTAGACACCGTTTCTCCTTGGCCATGCTTTGGGGGGGGAAGTCAAAAGTCCCTGCCGTCTCTTTCTTCGGCTGAATCCAGGGGCAAGAGGTGAATAAGGAGGCGACAACCAATCCAGACACCTTGACAAGAGGAGGTCTCAAATAGGTGTAGACACGCCGTTTCTGACGTTACGATGAGTAAATCCCATACTGTACCGTAATGCCCTGAAGTGGTTTACATTTTCTTTTATTTGAGTGATTTCCGTAATTATGGTTAAATTACATTATTTTGTGAAAGGGAGAAGATTAAAATATGTGTACATATAAAATAAATAAAAAGAGAAAAAAATAAAATTCCCAAAAAAATGTGTGTAGTTGTGTTTACGTAAAAATAATATAATTGATTTTCTTTACTACATAAAATATAAATATATATATAAGTGGTTAGCATATACATAATATATTTATTAAAAGGTAAAAAAAATATAATAACCGTAAATAATATATATATATAACCATTAAAAAAGTAAACAAAAATAAACAAAACAAATAAACCTAAAAAAATAAAAGATAATAAAAATAATATTCCCTACCCCATCCTTTTCTTTATTTCTATTTTCTTCCCTATCTCTCACGTAATCCCCTCCTCCCTGTTCTGACCCTCACTCTCACGTAAACCTCTCCCATCTCTCTCTCTTTCTTTCCCTCTCACCTCACTGCACACACCCCCTCCCCTACGGCACACACACACACACCACTGCACATACCCTCTCACGCACTCTCCATTCTCCCCTCCACGACCATCTTCACCCTGCTAACGAAAAGCCATCTCCCTGACCCTCTCTTTCGATCCCAGGCCCCCACACGCGAGACCCCGTCGCCACCCTCTATCATCTATCACTCCCCACTCTCTTTTCCTCTGCCCACGCACTCACCTCTGTGCCAACCCCCCACGCCGGACAACCGCTAACACCGTGACCTCCACTCCCTCTCCACTCCCCACGACAGCCACCCCACAACCTCCACCGTCTCCCTCCTCCCCTTCTCTTTTCCCTCCTCTGCAACCACCCAGCCACCACCGCTGCGCCTACGCTGCCACCGCCGCGGGAGCCACGCCACGAGCCTCCCCCGTGCATGCACTCCGCCCGTCGCCTCCACCGCGTCTTCCTCGCCCCTGCACACAAGCCGTGTACGCCACCGCGACCGCCAGCCACCGGGCACCTCCCCTCCGCTAGCACCGTGAAGCTCCCCGTCGACCGCCTGCCACCGGCCGTCGCTCGCCACCGGTCGCCATCGTCCCTCCACCGGCCACCTGCACCGCGAGCCCCAGACGCGACCACGACCTCCTCGGCATGCGCCCGTGAGCCGCTCGCTAGCCACTGCCACCCCCCTCCACGCCGCACGCCTGCAACCAACGCCGGCCATCTCCACCGGCAGCTCCCTCCAGCCGCGACCCACCCCTCGCAGCTCCGCCTCTCCCCGCCGCGACCGCCGTCACCCTCCTCCAGCCGCGGACGACACTCTCTCTCGCGCCCTCCCATCTCTCTTATCTCTTTCTCTCTCTCCCCCTCTCTGCTTCTCTTTCTCCCGCCAGTCCTCTCTCTCTCTCTCCCGTTCTCTCTCTTCCTCCCTCTTTCTCTGCACTCCCCCTCTCTCCCGTCGTCTCTCTCTCACCCTCCCTCTCTCCCGTTTCTTCTCTCTCACTCTCCCTCTCTCCCGTTCTTTCTCTCTCTCCCCCTCGCCAGATCTCTCTCTCCCCGCCGCGATCTCACTGCTTCTCTCTTTCTCTCTCCCCCTCGCGGCTCTCTATCTCTCTCTCTCTCTTCTCCCTCTCTCTATTTCTCTCCCTCTCACAGTCTCTCTTTCTCCCTCTCTCTATTTCTCTCCCTCTCACAATCTCTCTCTCGACCTCTCGATCTCTCCCTCTCTCCCATTTTTATTTTTTTAATCTTCTCTCTCTCCCTCTCTCCTCTCTCGATCTCCCTCTCTCTCAACCCCTTTTTTTTCCTTTTTTTAATCCCCTACAGTCTCTCTCTTTCTCTCTCCTCTCGTACCCCCTCTCTTTCTCTCTTTTCGTCTCTCCCTCCTATATATATATATATATATTATTATTATTATTATTATTATATTATTATATCTCTTATTTTCTTTCTTTCTTTCATTTTTATTTTCTTTTAAGTTTACACCCTCTCTCTTCTAAACAAGTTAAAAATAATAATAAAAAAATTAATTTTCCTCTCTCCTTTTCTTTCTCTCAAATCCTTGTTCTTCTATCTTGACCAGTTTACGGTATGTTTATACACATTTGTATTTATGAATATGTTAAATATCTTTAAGACGCATAATATGTTTATATATATGTTTATATAAAGATACTTATCATTCACATGCATACGCTTGTTTGTGTTATTATGTTCGGCCTAATCAGTTTCTGAAGTCCGCTCGGAAGCTCCTTAGTCGTGCTGTGCTCGTGCTGAAGCCCTTCTTAAAGCTCGTCGCCGGTCTTCCCCGATAAGCTTTTCCCCCCATATTTTTATTCAGTCAGTTAATTACATCGCATGCATCATTTAACATATGTGCCATGCCTTTCTCTCCGAGAGGGCCTAGCTGGTGAGTGTCTTTGTATTTGCGCATTTCATCATGTCATTCTCCTACCCTTTTAATTCTAAAGGGGTTTTAAACACATCAACCAGGTACGTGTTTGTTTATGTTATTTACCGTTTTATTATCTAAGGATTGGTACTACACCCCCGTCATTTTCATTTAGTTATTTTCTTCTCTGTTTGTTTCTTGTGTAGGGGTAACCAGTTAAAAAGCCCTCTTCTTCGGCCTGTCGAAAGAAGAGGAAGTTGAAGCCCGCATAACCCCGTGTCAAAGGCGAAAGCGATCAATCCACTCGGGACCCCTCGGTCCCTGGCGATCACAATCTTCTAACGCACGCTTCATTAATTTTCTTTTGTTTTAATAACACCTGCGGAGAGTTACTTCCCGCAGCGGTTATCTTCTTCCGTCTCTGACCTCACCCGCGCGGAGGATTATTCCCCGCGGCGGTTTCTGTTGTTTACTTTCTGTATATCTAACTCCTAATTGGTGCGGTGGGTCACCTCCCGCGACCATTTCTGTTTTAGTATTTTATTATTTTTGCACTTTACTCTCTAACCCCTAACTATTTAATTTCAGCATCCCCCTATCATCGCTTTAAAATCCCGTCGAGATCAACATCTCGCGGCGATTTATTTGATCCCTTTTCTTTTCCTGTCACATATACTTATATTATAGTAAAGACCCCGCAGAGGCCACAGTCTCGTGGTGGTTTATATATATATATATATATTATTTATATTATTTATGTCGCATTAATATATATACATATACTTATTATTTATTATTTATTATTTATATTATTTATGTCGCATTAATATATATATATACTTATTATTTATTATTTATTATTTATGTTATTTATGTCGCATTAAAAATCCCGCAGAGGCCACAGTCTCGTGGTGGTTTCTATACATATATATATACTTATACTTATTATTTATGTCATAGTAAAAACCACGCAGAGGCCACAGTCTCGTGGTGGTTTCTATACATACATATATATATATATATACTTATACTTATTATTTATGTCATAGTAAAAATCCCGCAGAGGCCACAGTCTCGTGATGGTTTATATATTTATATACTTATACTTATTATTTATGTCACAGTAAAAAAACCCCGCAGAGGCCACAGTCTCGTGGTGGTTTATATATTTATATACTTATATTTATTATCTATGTTATAGTAAAAACCCCGCAGAGGCCAATGTCTCGTGGTGGTGTGTATATATATTTATATTTATTATTTATAATGCATTAAAAACCCCGTAGAGGCCAATGTCTCGTGGTGGTTTACATATATACTTATATATATTATTTATATCGCATTAAAAATCCCGTAAGGCCAATGTCTCGCGGTGGTTTCTATATATACATATATTAATTACTGCTCATATTGCAATATTGTTGTTAAAACCCCGCAAAGACCAATGTCCTGCGGTGGTGTGCCTTTATTCATATTATTCTTGTAACTGTTCGAGGAGTGATATATCGTTACAATTTCCGAGTCTACGTGTCTTCCCGTCTGTCAAATTCTATCACGTAGAGTCCTAGGACTCGAATTCGGTATCTGAAAAGCTGCTCTCGGAACGGTGGGTTACGCCTACCGGGAAGGGGTTCAGTTTGCGTGAGAGGGTCTTCGGACCCCTATCTCCGCCATGTACCGGAGTTCGGTCAGTCTAAATTCTTTCTGTCTCCATTAGAGTGTCATCTGTAGATGTACTTGTCCACCGTTCTTTCATATCCCCTATAGCGCGCGTTTCATTGTTTGTCCTCATTTCTTTCACCCTTTATTACTCAGAGAGGGAGAAACCCCATCTCTCTCTCTCAGTCCACCACGTGACGCGTTCACATCTCTGGCGATCACGGTGGGACCTGCTTTTTGCTTTTCTGGTTACTCACAAGCTTTCGGCACCCACGTGTGCCCCTCCTTTTGACACCCACGTGTGTCCCTCTTTTCGGCACCCACGTGTGCCCTTCCTTATTGCGCCCCCGTGCGCTCACTCCCCTCGTGCACCTCGTGCACTCCCCCGGTCCTTTGTGGTTACTTGAGAGGATAACGTTGTCTCGTGCACCACGTGCATTTCCCCTACCATTCGGCACCCACGTGTGCCCTCCCTACCATTCGGCACCCACGTGTGCCCTCCCTACCATTCGGCACCCACGTGTGCCCTCCCTACCATTCGGCACCCACGTGTGCCCCTACCATTCGGCACCCACGTGTGCCCTCCCTACCATTCGGCACCCACGTGTGCCCCTACCATTCGGCACCCACGTGTGCCCCTACCATTCGGCACCCACGTGTGCCCCTTCTCCTCCATTCGGCACCCTCGTGTGCCCCGCCTCCTTGTTCCCCTCTATTTGGCATCCTCGTGCCCCTCTCCTTATTGCGCCCACGTGCGCTACGTCATTCCCCTCGTGCACTACGTGCACCCTTAGAGCCCCTTTCTCTTCTTCCAAGTGATCTACGTGTCTCGGAAAGAGGAACGGTTGTATCCTACTCCATCTGTTTATTGCTTTTTTATCCTTGTTATATTATTGTGATTATCTCTGTTCTATTTGTGTGTTTATCTCTGATATTTGTGCGTTATACATCTTTTATTCAGCACTGCATTTCATGCATTTACCCCTTTTCTTTTCTTTCTTTTACTTATTTAAGGATTAACCCTTCTCGGTGAAGGAAGGACTCTCCGTCCGGAATTCCTCTCGACGGACTAGGATCTCCTCCACTGGGACCTCCGTAAGTCCCCGACAGCGAAGGATTCCCTCTTCGTTCACTGGGCTGGTTGTACCACTGAAGTACCCCGGAGTTAGTTACCTATTCGTGGTGAGACGAGTGCCCCTAGCTGACACGGCGGTAAAACAAAGTGCAATTAGGGTCCCTCCTACTAAGTGTGAATTTTATATTTGTTAAAATAAAAAAAATAGAAAAAGAAAAATCAAAAAAATTAAGTAAATCAAAACACAAAAAAAGGGTTAAAACAAAAACAAAAAAATGGCGTAAGATCATCCACTTGTCTGTTAATCTCTGATACTTGTTTGCTAGTGTATGCATTTACGCTCTGGTAAAATTACAGGAATGGCTCACGACTCTTCCGAAGAGAATCAATTAGGTCGTGGTCAGTCAGCTGACCCACGGGTCCACGCAATGGACTCAGGCCCCTCCCGCAACACCTCACAAGAGGTCCCCGTTGTTCCACGGGAGGTAGCTCCACCCCAGGATATCTTTTCCCTTTTGGGTGCCCTTGCTAGTACACAGCTCAGCCCTGAGCAACTTCTGGCCTTTCAGGCCATTTTAAAGGGGAAGTCTGTTTCTCCCCCTCCTCAGGAGTCAACTCCGGCTCCCACATCCTACCAACAGCCGCTCCAGGCTACTACATTTCCATCACATGTACATGATGCTCCTTCTTCTTCACTTCAAGGACAGGCGAGCCAACAGTCCGCCTCTTATCAGTTCCCCCTCTACAGTCGCAGATCCCTGCCATCCCTCATACAGTACCCCAGACGGGTCCGTCCACTGGTGGGCCACCATACCCATCTGGCTCAGGGTTCCCTTCTCAGGTCCCTATAAGGCCTTCTCAGCCTCAATGGCAGGCCCCACTTTCACCTGCCGAGGAGCTCACTCAGTCCCTCCTCAACAAATACACTGAAATGAACGAGGAGTTCTGAAATTTCAAGAAAGAGGCACATGGGAAGTCTGTCCCTGACATTTCCCTGCCAAATCTCCCCATATTTCATCTTCCTCCCTCCGAAATGCCTACATACCGTAGGTATAACGGCACGGGAAATCCTTATATTCACATCAAGGATTTTCTGTATGAATCTTCCTCATGGCAGAACGATCCAAAATCCCTGGCTTACCTTTTTCGGAAATCATTGGATGGTCCCGCCCTAGAATGGTTCTATTCCCTAGAGCCGAGTGAGGCTGGAGATTTTGAAATTGTCAAAGCCAAATTCATACAGAAGTACCGGGATAGGGTCGGTCCCTCCCTTTCTATCACCGACCTAGTTGCTGAGAAAATGAGGTCAGATGAGGATTTTGTCCAGTATGCTGATAGGTGGAGGTCTCTGGCCGATAAAATAAAGGATACCCTTTCAGAACCCGAGCAAGTCAAGATGATTGTGTCTAATGCAACCCCGCAGTTTAGACACATTTTGGCCATGAACAAGCTCACCACGATGGAGGAACTTTATGAGAGGGCTCGGTATATCCAGACCCAGTTAAAAGATTCCCCCATCATGCATATGTTTGAACCTCCAAAGCCAAGGGTGTTTAAGAAGACGGGCACTGGTGTCCAAGGAGGAACAACTGAGGGAGTCGTCATAAATGAGCAAGTGAGTGTGCTTGGCAGCCCCAACCAACCAGTTAACCCAAGGCCTCCTCAGGTTTCACGACCACCCTTTCAACAGGGTCCACCTCTTTATCGTCCTCCACCCCAAAATAACCCCCTTCAAAATAACATGCCTCAACCCTTTCATCCCCAACAACAACAACAACCACAGCCTCAGTATCACCAAGTTCCACCCCCGGGAAATTACGGCCCACCACAACAACGGATGAGGCCCATTGGACCCAAAAGAGCCCACTATCCACCATTGCCCGAGGCATTGCCAGACATTTTTAATGCCCTCATGGCTGCCAACCTACTTACTTTGCCCAAAGAAAAGTTTGCATGGCCCCCAAATGTTGATACCTCCAGGTACTGTGTCTATCACAGACAGCCGGGTCATACGGTGGAGAATTGTTTCAACTTCAAAGATTACATTTATGACATGAATGATCTTGGTGAAATCGATTGGGATGAAATGAGGCGATGCATCGCCACCCTAAAGGCCAGGAGACCTCCGCCTAGGCCACAGTTACCACAACAACCACATCAACAACAACAGCCTCAGCAGGCCCCACAACAGCAGCCTAATATGGGCATTATCCATAATCCGCTTCCGGAGCACCAACAGCCCAACTACCAGGTTAATCCGATTTCCTCCTTCTCGAAAGTCAGAAGAGAGCAAACATGTCGTTTAGAAAGCACCTCTGTCCTTGCTACCAATCATACCACCAATCAACCTCCTCGTCTCCTTCGAACAGCATCTTCTTACCATTCAACCCCCTCACAACCCCTATTTGGTCCTTCTCCCGTTCCGCAGCCATCACGCCCTCTTATTCGTACCCCTACCGTCAATTCATCGTTAGTCCATCACCAAAGGCCATCTCACACTCCTTTTTCACCCCTAAGTCCCCTGACCACTTCTTATTCCTCTAATTTACCATCTACCTCTATCGCACCTTTACCCCCGCCTTCTAACCATTTTACCGCCCATTACCCGTATGACACACCATCCACCTCTACCCCCATTGAACCTCCTCTTCCACCATCTAAACTTCTTATCATTCACCGTTCATCTGAGGTCCCCTCTACTTCCACTATACCCCCTCCACCATATAAACCCTTTATCGTCCATCATCCACCCCAAGTCACCTCCGTCTCTAATCTACCTCAACCTTCCAAACCCCTTATCATTCACCGTTCGTCCGAGATTTCCTCTACTTCCACTATACCCCCTCCACCATATAAACCCTTTATCATCCACCATTCACCCGAGATTCCCTCTACTTCCCCTATTCTTTCACATTCTAAACCCCTTATCATCCGTGATTCACCTGAGACTCCTTCTACCTCTACTATACCTCCACCAAGCAAACCCCTAATCAAAACCCCTACACCCATCATAACCCCTATCCCACCAACCATTCCTCCACTACTACCCCTCAAACCCTTGTTAAAATCCACACCCAATACCATAGAGGTGCAACAAGACCCACAAGCAATGGTGCTCCGGAGTGGAAGGATGTTCCACCGGGTGTTTCCCCAGAATAGTCAGGCCCCTGAACAATCTCGGCCCGAGAAAGATAAGGAAGAGCAGTCAGAAGAGTCCATTCCTGGGACCCAGTATGATTTGCTAAAACATCTGGATAAGATGCCTGCCCGTATCTCCATCCTTGAGCTGATTAAAAGATCCCCATCTCACCAAGAAGCTTTGAAAGACTATCTTCAAAAAGTTATGGTGAACGAGGATCTCCCTGTGGAGAAAATCTCGACAGTCCTGACGCCCACCGATACACAACCGCCCATCATGTTCCATAATCACGAGCTTGCCCCCAAGGAAGCTCGAAAATATGCGTTGTGTATTGCGGTGAAAATCAATGGCGTATCAGTGGATCCGTGCCTAGTAGACACGGGCGCGTCTATAAATGTGATTTCCCCGAGTACTCTTCAAGCATATGGGGTTGATGAAGAACAACTCATGCCCTCCTCAATTACAGTCACGGCCTACGACAACAGTAAGAGGCCGCCAATGGGGATGATTGCCCTCAATGTAGAACTAGGCCCTGTATCAGTCTTCACGGAATTCCATATCCTTGATATGGATCCCACTTTCAAGGCTATACTAGGCCGTACCTACATTGAAGCTATGAATGCTGTGCCATCCACCAATCATCAGTGCTTGAAATTTCCATACAAAGGATGGGTTAGTAAGGTAATGAGTATGCCTCTCTGTTCTACGGTGGATGCCATCAACACCTCTTTGCCTTCGGTCTGGCCGACTCATCGGCCCATACTATCCTTGTTGGATGTGTATGACCCCTGACGTGCTCCCTTCACACAACAAAAGCCATTCCCTATGTTAAACTCACGTCTCCCCTTCCGCTCCAAAGGATGGGAGATTATGAGAAATATTGGCTACCAAAATGGTAAAGGTTTAGGGGCACAACTGCAAGGAAGGCTGAGACCACTCCAAAAGATAAAGCCAATCCATAGAGCTGGCTTGGGTTTCAAGGGGCCATTCGAATCAGACGGCAAACCCCTCACTTGGACTTTGTCCTCACATTTCAAAAAGGGGCCCATCGTCCAGATGGGAGATCCTCCATCGGAATCACCTGGGGGGTCACGGGATGTGTTTTTAGCTCAAGCATGTTCAAGGATCCCTAAAAGAGGGAAGGTTGTCCACCTAGATTGTGAATGGTATAAATGGTTTGACATACCAGATATATCCATTGCACTGGAAAGAATGTTCTCGCCTCCACATCTAGAAGGGTCATCTTTGATCTCCGAAATGCCAGGGGACACCACCACACTTGCCAGAATGACAAACCCTCCTCGCCAAGAGGATGTTGTCATCGACGGGTCATCACCCGCCACCAATATTGTCACCGACGGCTCGCTGGCCGTCATTTTCTCTACCCATCTATCACAGCCTCTATTGCTGTCTCCTTCCTGGGCCAGACAGTTGTCTGATGATCTTCCCAGGTCCCCTTCTTTACTCATATACCTACGTGGGTTTCTTAACTCACGCCAGGTTTTCAATCACGATCTGCTCTACGAGCTACACAACCCTCTAGCTTTAGTTCCATTTTCACCTCCTCCAATTTCTTTTCACTGTTTTGTTATTAAAAATGAAAATGAAAATGAAAAAAAAACGCCAATTCCACAACTCCTCAACAGCGCATTGTCTTTGAGGAAACCTCCTATATCTCCCACGAGTGTGCCCCGACTCACGGGCCACTCATTCAAGGTCCCCTGAGCGACCTTCTTTTCCCCTCTCTGAGGGGTCTGTCCCTGTACATTCTTCACTATCCTCTTCAGCTTCTTCTTCTTCTGTAAATAATGTGTGTCAGGTTAGGAATAAGTCAAGGGTAGTGCCCAGAAGAAATCCAAGGGTAAGCAGATCCCTCGGCGATTCTTTTAGATTTAGCCGATAGGTGTCAAGCCCTTCTAGCCATTCCTCAATTGCTAGAAAATCCTATCCAACTGCCGAGATAGAATGTGAGAATGATTGTATGATTGATGAAGGGTACGGGGTTTATGAAATCACCGATGAGGAGTACCCCATTGAAGAAGAGGATGAAGAATATGAGGATGCGGCTGACACCTATGCTAGCGGAATGAGCAGATTTGACGAACCGTCAGCCGCTGTAGAAGAGTCTACCAAAGAGATCAATCTGGGAACTGAGGAAGACCCTAGGATTGTCCTCATAAGTGATAATTTACCATCATCTGAAGAAGAGGCACTAGTTAAGGTTCTTAAGGATTACAAGGACACGTTTGCATGGAGCTATGAGGATATGCCAGGATTGGATTCTACTCTGGTTGAGCATCGTCTCACCCTCAAACCAGGGTCCATCTCGGTAAAGCAACGGTTAAGACGTTTTCGCCCACAAATGGCTTTAAAAATGAAGGAAGAGGTCGACAAGCTCCACAAAGCTAGGTTCATAAGAGTCGTCCTTTATCCTCAGTGGGTCGCAAACATTGTCCCGGTCATGAAGAAAGATGGAAAGGTGAGAATTTGTATTGACTTCCGGGACCTTAACCGTGCGTGTCCGAAGGATGATTTCCCTTTGCCTCATATTGATGTGTTGATTGATAACACGGCAGGATATGAAACCCTTTCATTCATGGATGGATTTTCTGGATACAATCAAATCCGTTTGGCAGAAGAAGACCAGGAGAAAACCTCATTCACTACTCCCTGGGGAACTTACTGTTATGTGGTCATGCCATTTGGACTGAAGAACGCTGGAGCCACTTACCAAAGGGCTATGATGGCAATATTCCATGACATGATGCACATATATTTGGAAGTGTATGTGGATGATTTGTTGGTAAAATCTAAAACTAGGGCGGAACATCCGAGGTCCTTGCAAAGGTGTTACAAAGATCACGTGAATTCAATTTGAAAATGAATCCAAAAAAGTGCGTGTTTGGTGTATCATCGGGCAAGTTACTTGGCTTCATTGTGAGCAAAAGGGGTATTGAGATAGATCCCAACAAGGCTAAGGCAATTAGGGATATGCCACCCCCGAAAAATCTGAGAGAAGTTCGAGGATTAATCGGGAGGTTGCAATTTATCCGTCGCTTTGTGTCGCAACACTCGCAAAGGTGCCGGCCCTTCTACGAGTTGACCAAAGCAGGGACCAAATTCTGTTGGGATTCTAAGTGTCAGAATGCTTTTGACGGATTAAAGGAATATCTGGCCAACCCACCTGTTCTCACTCCACCTGTTCCAGATAAACCTCTGATCCTATATATCTCAGTCCTAGACGACTCTGTGGGAGCCGTTCTGGCACAAATCAATGAAGAAGGCAAGGAACGGGCAACCTATTACTTGTCTAAACTTCTCAACCCCTGTGAACGAAAGTATACGGCCATGGAGAAGACATGTGCCGCCCTTGTGTGGGTAGTGCAGAAATTAAAACATTACTTTCTTGCTCATGAAGTCCATTTAATTGCTCGCATGAATCCTATCAAATTTCTCTTGGAAAAGTTTGTCCTTACTGATAGGCTAGCACGTTGGCAAAGCTTTCTATCTCAATTCGACATCACCTACATTCAACAAAAGGCAATCAAAGGCTATGCTATAGCCGAGCATCTCGCTCATCACCCTCTCCCCAAGTTTGATCCTGTTCAATCAGAGTTTCCAGATGAGGAACTAATGTCCATTACCCAGTCTGATGATCCCATGTGGACATTATATTTTGATGGAGCTTTGAATTCCCAGGGGAGAGGTATTGGTATTGTTCTTTTGTCACCTGAAGGTGTCGCTATCCCAGATGCATTCAGCTCTCATTTCCAGTCACCAACAACGTGGCTGAATACGAGGCTCTTCTGGCAGGTCTGAACCTTGCCTATTCCTTCTGGGTCACTGAATTACGAGTCATAGGTGATAGTCAACTTATCCTTCGCCAAGTGCTCACCAAATATCGCACTCGCGATCCCAAGCTCAAGCCATATCAAGAGCTTACTGTTGCTTTCGCTAAACTGTTCACTAAGTTGGTCTTTGTCCACATTCCTTGCAATCAGAACATTCTCGCCGACGCCCTTGCTTCGTTGGCATCATCATTAAGGTTTCCCTTGAGCAGAAGGGCTCTGTCCGTTTCTATCCACAAGCTTCTCTTCCCTGCTATCCACAACCCTTCCTATTTAAGGGTTCAGAAGGAAATGTCAAAGATGGCTCAGGATAGAGAAGTTGCTGAAAAGAGGGAAATTATGTTGGTCGAATTGGAAGAAGAATTGGTTGATGAGGAGAAGTCATGGTTCTATGAGATTGTTAAATATTGCAAAGACCAGTCTTACCCTACAGAAGCAACAGCAGAAGATAAGAGGGCCATAAGGAGAGTTGCCCAAAGGTATACGGTGGTTGGAGGATTGCTATACAAGAGAAGCCTCACTGGTGTTCTTCTAAGGTGTCTTGATGATGATGAGTCTTAGAAGTGTGTAGAGGAAGCACACTCAGGCGTGTGCGGTGGCCATGTAAACAGTCAAATGATTGCTAAGAAGATCCTTCGGCAAGGCTTTTACTGGCCCACCATGGAGGAAGATTGTGCTGTCTATGTCCGTAGGTGTGTCAAATGTCAACTTCATGCTGATAAGATTCATTCCCCATCTTCCTCTCTCCATCCAGTGTCCTCCCCATGGCCTTTCTCCATGTGGGCATTCGACATCATTGGTCCTCTTGGTGATCCTAACTCCCTCACCAAGCAAAAATCCTTCATCCTCACTGCAACGGAGTACTTCACCAAATGGGCTGAAGCCGAAGCCTATGCAGAAGTCAAGGCATCTACAGTCTGCAAGTTCATCATGAAGAACATCATCGCCAGGTTCGGCATTCCAAGAACTATCATCACCGACAATGGGCCACAATTCATCTCTCAGGATCTTCAGGACCTCTGCCAAACGTATAAGATTGCATTGCATCATTCATCACCATATTATCCACAAGGTAATGGCCAAGCGGAGGCCACGAATAAAACATTGATTAAAATCATAAAGAAAACCTATGAGTCTAGCAGATTCTCGGATTGGCCAGAGAAGCTTATCGAAGCTCTATGGGCCTATCGCACTTCAATCCGAACTCCTACTGTGCAAACTCCGTTCGCCCTCACTTACGGGATGGAGGCGGTAGTTCCGTATGAGATTCTGATTCCCTCTCTGAGAGTACAATTGTACAAGGACCTTCCCCTCGACGAACGTCGTGATTCTCTCCTTGCCCAGTTGGAACTCTTAGACGAGAAACGTCTGGTTGCTGCCGAACATGCTACCAAAATAGACTCGCACGTTTTTACCAGAAGAAGGTTATTGAGAGAAAGTTCAAAGTTGGTGAAATGGTAATAAAAAGAATTTTTGTAAAACCTAGCGGGCCGCGTTCTAAACTCCAACCCAATTGGGAAGGACCATACGTGGTTCAGGCTGTGCATCCTGGCAACGCCTACAGGCTAGTCAATGCTGAGGGGATCGAGTTATCTCACCCTTGGAATGGGCTGTATCTTAAAAAGTATTACCCTTAGATAGGTGTACATACTGTCAAAGATAAAAAAATTGAAAAGAAAAACAACAAAAAAATGAAAAAAAATGAAAATAACAAAAACATGTGTATAAAACAAAAGAAAAGACAAAAAAATAGAAAATTCAAAATGTTGATGCTTGGAGATCACCATGTAGTTAAGTCATTGCATTCAATCTCCATGTTAGGAAATGGCCCATTAAGACTTGGTAGGTCTCAGGTCTTGGTTTGCCAGAACCGTGGAGACCCCTGTCTGGCCAGTTCGGCCTATGCCCCCTCCAAAGAAGACAACATGAATACACACCTGTGTTATAAAAAATTGATAGCATCGCTTATGGTAGGGCATCACTCAAAAGGTCTCCAAGAAAGCTTAAATCTTTGTTCTCTTCTTCTCGACCGAGTGAGACAGTCGGCGCCCTTAAAACGCTGAGCATGGGAAACATGAACACAACCCCTAGGGTGAGAGTAGGATCCAATTCTTTGAGCATGAATCAGAGCACGAGAGGAGGGCAGTGTCCCCGCAGGCATCCAAGAGGGATTAATGTCAAAATACTATGTCCCTCGCAAAAAAATCCATCAAAAGAATCAGCAAAAGAAAAGCAGGAAATCAAAGTCAAAAGAAAGGCCTGGTCGTAACCGTGTCTGATTCCACTAAATGAAACCCCTTTGACTGAAAGTCAAATTCTACACAAAAAGGGGTCATGAGATGTAAATGCTCGAGAGTTAGTCCGAAGTTACCCAAAAGGGGAAGTTAAGTGTGCCTCTATTGACTCGCCGGGTTAACGGTTTTGCCGGTCCTCTCACGAGGTTTACCCCCAATACTCTTCCTTCTTCCCCGAAAGATGAAGGCTCAATGGAGTTCCTGAAGGGCGAAACTCGCCAAAGCTTGCAACATCCTTTTAACACAAACATATGGTTGTCCATTTTGAAAAGCAGAAGCCATTGTCGTGAAGGAGTCTCCGTGTTTCTGGCCGGTCAAGACCCTTATCCACCACCTTAATGTCTTCTTAGTTTAACCTCGGGCTTAGACCAATGCAAGCGCGTCACCCATAGGTGCGACGGCGTCTGATTCCGGGTCAGCGTCGCGCGGTTGGTCATTTGGGTTCCAGGGTGTTCCATTACATACCATCTAGAGTTGTGAGGAAATAGACCCGGGTCGGGCAAATCATTTACCTCGAACATTTTTTGGGTGAATCCCTGTGGTCGGAAGCAACTGGGAGCCTAACCATGGCATGACGGTATTATCATCAGGATAAGTCTTAGCCGGCGGGATTATCAGTCGAGGAGTCTAGAGGCCCAAATCAACTTAGATGTGCGCTTAGGATACCTGGGAGGTTACCAAGAAACCCTCGTTCTCATGCAACTTACATGTTATATGGGTTGGTCATCATGCATTAGCAAAAACAAAAAAATGTAAGCCAAAAATAAACAAAAAATGACAAAATCCAAAAAAAATCCAAAAAAAGGGGGAGAAAAATGTATATGCACAAAAAAAAATGGAAATGTAAAAGACCAAAAATAATAATAAACAAACAACAAAACACAAAAAAATTAATATACACCTACAAAAAAAAACAAAGATCACATCTTTGCATGATCCCATTTGTATGCAGCATTCATTTTAAATTCTCGTTTGCATCCGTGTGCTTGTCTGTCGCATTCATCATCATCTTTCATCATTGCCTTTGTTAATAAAGGCTTGCCCCTTGACTCGTTATCAAGGATAGTTCAAAACTTCATTTGCTTGTTGAGCAAGGGGCAAGTCAGAGCAGAAATACTGACTTGTTTGCTTAGGTGTGTGCAGGAATTCGAGAGCTCAGGAAGAAGCAGAGAATCAAACACAAAATACTTTATTTCACTTCTATTCAAAATAAAAATAAACAACAAATAGATTACATCAGGTTTCACCTTCTCTCTCCACATTACTTGTCCCGCCACCCTCCGGACGAGACACTCTTGAGGGGGCTATCCAATCATGGAAAGCGGTCCTTCTACCGCTTTGTGAGCCTCTTTCTATCTCTACTCCCCGGCGCCGATCTGCGGGGGCACCAAAGGAGCTGCTGACACGAAAGCCACGCTCTCGTGCTCTTCGGTAGCGTTCCTCACCGTCCTTTAGCCACTGCTCGGCGAGGCCGAGACTGGTCTTCAATTCAAATAATTGGGCCTCCAGGGCCCTCTTCTCCTCTTTCTCGGCCGACTTCTTGGCCTTCTCTCTTTCCTTGGCCTTTTCCCTCTCAGCACGTTCTCTCGCTCTGTCTTCCCTCTCCAGCTGAAGGATGATCCTCAGCTCTATAGCGTCCCTAGAAAAGTCATCACCTGGATGACGCTGCAGTTCCTCTTCTAGCTCGGCTATTCTAGCTTCCTTCTGGGTGGCATGTGCGAGTGCCTCCTCCGTTTCTTTCTCCTGCCAAACGTTTCATCTCAGGCTTTAACGCTTGAACAAGGGATATTAAATGGTGAGGCTCTCACCTGTACAGAAAGCATCCCTTCTGCTTCCGCAGCCCGCTGTGTGGCATGAGCAAGTTGCTCGTGTAGTGAATCTAACTCTGAAGTGGGAATCCATAGACTGGAAGAAACGCCGTCTGCCCCCATCGCCGATGAAACTACATCGAGCTGGGCACGCTGCGTACACATATGAGAGGTGACAGTTAAATGGTTAACGCCATGAATTTCAAATCATGCCAGGAGTAGGTATATATACACTTACTGATGAACCCAGAGCCGCTCGGGCATCAGTTAACTCTTGCTCCGTGTCCGCCAAACGAGCTCGTAAGTTCGTTATTATGGTGTCACGGGCATCCTACAGTCATGGCTCTTGAGTTCACAAATAAAAATAAAAAAATGGAAATTATAAAAGACAAAAAAATGGTGTTTTACTTTACCTCTATAAGCCCTCCAAGCTGGAGTCTCTCCGCATACATTGCCCTATAGAGCCGTAGGTAATCTTCACTGTCTTGCGCTTGTGATTCCAGGAGCGTGCCACCCCGCTGCCAGTCTTCATACTGTTCGGAAAAGCGCACCCTCCAATCAACACAGGTTGCCGGCCCACGCGTCTTCTTCCCGACGCTGGGTGAGGAGGTTATATCCACCCATTCCTGGGCAAGCCCGAGGGTTCTCATGACTAATCATAGCCTTAGAGGCTCAATTTCATTCAAACAATGAAGCCAGAGGTCCCGTCCAAATCGGGCACGGCTTCCAATTACCCACGGCTGGTCGGCATCGACCATGTTCAAGTAAGGCCTCCAGTTCACCTATGTTGATTGTACATATCTTCTTAATTACTCAAAAAACTCAAAAAAATGGTACAAAAATGAACAAAATAACAAAATATATAAAAAATAGAAAAAGTATCCTACCATCGTCGTCGGGAATTCTTGTAGCTCCCGTCTCGATACCATCAGCTGGTAGGATAATGGTGCTGTACTCATGATGGGTTGCCACCGCCTAGCCAACGGGATCGTCACTGGCCGACAGTGTCGAGCTCTCCCCATTGGAATATAATAGTAGCTCCACAGCTACACCATCATGTGTCATTGGCACCAACAAATACAAGAAAAAAAAGCATAAAACCAAAACCACAAAAATAATTTTTTTACCTGGATGAAGGGCGTAAACCCATTTATTGTCACCTCTCGGCCTGTCCTTTGCGACAGACCTGTAAATAGATGTGCCAGCACGGCAGCTCCCCAGGCGTACTGTCCTACTCTCTCCAAATCTACGAGCAGCTCCAGGAAGCGGCAGTGTATGTTGTCTCCCTTGGAGCCCAGTAGCAGCCTACCCAGCAGAAAGAGGAGGAACCTCCTCAGGTCCATGTTGGTCCTCTCCCAGTTGCTAGCATCCGCGCAGTATACAGCACGGGCACCTCTCTCTGCCCTTTCCATAAATTCCTCCAAGGACTCGTCATCCCGTGGACGGATGTCAGTAAGCCCTAACACCTCCATGATCGATGTCTTGGCTACTGACCTGTTCTTCCGTCCATCGAGTTCCAGTCCTAACAGTTTCTGGGCACCTTCTCGGTAATCCGCATAAGTGATGCCGGTCACTGCCTCTCCATCCACTTTGAGGCCCGTAATGCGGACCATATCTTCCAAACTGGGCACCATGTGCCCCCAAGGCATCAGGAATGCCCGACTCGCCGGATCCCATCTTTCATGTAATGCTTGGATCAGGGCAAGGTCGAGCTTTATCGGCTCGGTTCGGAGGAAGGCACCGAACCCCATCACGTCTAGCCTGGCCTTTTGGAAGTCCGGGAGACCTCGATATGCTGCCACTACGAGCTCCCAAGAGATGTGCGAGCGCATCATGCCCTGCACATCCACAAGAAGTGAGAAAGGGGAGCATTGCTAAGCAAGAAAGGAGAAGAAAAGGATGAAGGAAGGAAACCAAAGAAGTCACCTACCAGCTGTGATCGGGTCCTCTCACTCAGTTGTCCTTCGACTTCTGAGAGTCTCCTGGAACTGCTACCTGATCTGCTCCTCTTCGAGGAGCGGGAAGACTCACCTTCTGCTCTAAAGCTGGGTTCACCCTCCATCCTGAAAAAGTGAGCAACACTCGCAACCTCCCTTCCTTACAAATTTGCACTCCTCAAGTCTGCTCTTAGGACTTCGGTGTTTCCAAGTTGAGCGAAAGGGGAGGTATTTATAGGATTGGAAAGAAGGTGATCTGGATCTATCACCATCACCCCAGCAACATCCTTCACGACGAGTCACCCTCTCTTTACTCTCGCATGTCACCCTGCCATCTGGAGTGATCAATTCGGAGGCGTGATTTGTTGACTTGCCCTCCCCATGCGGTCTAAAGATTCCCCGTGTTTATTGTCCCGTTGCGACTACTTTTAGCGCAAAGAAGAAAGTGGGGGACATTTATACGGGAAAATAGGACCAGGGACCGATGTTGTTGAAATTGGTGGTAGATTCCTTTGAAAGTCATGGCCACGGTACACTCGCGTGCCACTTTGCCATGTGAAGTAAATGGAGCAGAGCTGTGATTTGTTGACCCGCCACTCCTATTCGGTCCAAAGATTCCGCGTGTCCCTTGTCCTATTGCGACTACTTTTAGCGCAAACAAGGAAATGAGGGACATTCACGTGGGAAAAGAGCACCACATGCCGATATTGTTGAAATCCGTGGCTGATCCCCTTTGAAAATCATGGCTATGGTGAGTCACCGCCCCGTGTTTTAAGGAGACATCTCGTCGAGCATACTGCGCGAGAACCCATGTGTTGGAGAAGAGGCGTAGAGCAGAAGGAACATATCCAGGGCGAACCAGTCATGTTCAAACCAAGCTATTTCACTTACACATCTATATAAGGGTTTGTGCCCGTCATGAGAAGGGAGTGAGTGAACAAGCCACTCACTAACCCTCACCACCCTCCTGGTCGCTTCTATTCTCTCTCTCAAGGCAAGAAGTCCCTTGAGGCCTTTTATAGTTCCGTGACGCAGCAATCGCTTTGTCGCGTCATACGTTCCCACCTGCTCTTCGGCAGTGCTCCTCGCCCTCCTCCTGTCTCCCTCGCGACCCTGATGGCCGCGAAGCTCTTGAAGTCGAGGTCGCTAGCTGAGCTGCCCTATGCTCTGCCGATGAAGATGCTACTAACTCCAGAAGCTCCTCTGTTGCGAGCTCTAATCCCCTCCAATCTGCAGAGCGAGCCATCTCTCGATGCTCTTTCTCTCAGAGCTCCATCTCCTGCGTCTCTTGTGCTGCTCTATTTTTACCTTTTCTCTCTCTCTTATCTCTTGCCTTATCTCTCTCAGCCATTCGGAGAGAAATCTTCAGCTTCTGGGCATCACCGGGCAACTCTTCATGCTAGTTACCTTGATTTTTTGGCTTTGTCCGGAATGGTTGGCTATCACCTAGCACTGGCTATTGCAGATGTTTGTGCCAAAATAAGAAAAAAAGAGAAAAAAAGGGAAGAAAAAAGAAAAAAAATAGTAGAGATTAAGGATGTAAATGGCATTAAAGCTTCCATATTTATTCCAAGATAAGATATATTAGGGTTTGGGCATCTCAGGCCTCAATTTCCCCAACTCGATTACATAAGCTTTCAGCAGTTCTTCATCCTCACTCACAGATTCTGTTGCCCTCAGTGTAATGCTGGCCTTCCATGATGCTTTGATTGTCTTCACATTTCTTGCGTCACCTCCTGTGCCCAGCTCCCTTTTCTGATTAAAGGAAGCTTGGATAGCAGTGGGAATGAATGGCGAGGGAGGCCCATCTGAGTGTGACACCGGTGCGTGTTGTAAAGGATGAATTCAGACGCGCCAACAAGCTGGAGCTCCATGTTAAGAGAAGACCTCGTGAGAAGCTCATATGGGAGTAAGCATGTCGGTGCATGAGTGAACATATACTCTTCAATGGTACTGAAGTGAGCCCGCCAGTCTTCTCGTTTCTTCAGCCAGGGAACGCGATTTGCTATACTACCACTAGAGCCTAACACATTGACCATATGGTGAAGCGGGCTTTGTTGGAAGAGTCTTGAAGTAGATGACATTCCCTCACGATGGTTAAATTTGAAATGCAAGTCAGTCCAACAATTCAAAAGGAGTGCGCAACCAAAAGGAGGCTTACCCATACTGGAAGCCGTGAGTCCGCTATAGAGATAAGCAAGGATGGCAGGTCCCACTCTCTTTCCTTCCCAAATTCCACAGATGGCGCTTAGTTGATCTTCCTCCACTATGTTGTCAGTATAAGGGAATAGGAGAGCACCTGCTAAGCAGATGGTGAATCCCTTCACGAGCCCTTCAATGCGATCATCATCGCTTGTCAACCTTTCAAGAGCATTTATGACCCAATCTGCAAGTTTTTGCAGATGGATTCCCTTCTGAGTCTGGATGTCCTTGATGGCTTCGGACGGCATGAAGCTTCTGAGCACCTCCTCGGAAGTCACCCTTCTTAGCATGCGCATAACCTTTACCTTGCCATTTCTCTGGAATTTCTTCACGCCCAGCAGAAGTTCTGCTTCTTCGAGAAGAATAGTTGCCTCGAAAGTGGGGAAAATGAACGTATGGGTTTGAGGGTGCCAAAGCTCTACCAGTGCACCCATAGCCGCCCAATCCATGTGAATCTCGTTGTAATGTTTGGCATGAGTTACGAGCTTTTGGAGATGCCACTTTCTGATGATGGCCCTCATACTGATTGAGATGTTCGAAGTGAGTTTCGACAGCCATGGTAACCTTGAAAACTTCCTCGGGCCAGGAAAGAGAGGATACGGCTGAAAATAGAAAAGTGGAGAAGGCGGAAATGAGCGTAAGAAGGTCTTGCAGAAACACAAAAAAGAAATGTTAACTCACCATTCGAGACTGGATTCTCCCGCTAAGATGCCCCTCGAAGTCAGTAAGCCGCTTGCACTCGTTGTTGGGCTTGCTTTTCTTCACAGGATTGGAAGACTGGCCTTCCATCTTGAACTTTGATCTTCTCCTAAGCTTCAACTTTCTTAGCTCGCCCTGGATTGTATTTTCTTAAGGCCAAGGGGGCGATACTTATAGTGAGGAAAGGAATCTAGGAACAGTGTTGCCAGTTTCATTTTGTTGTGTGTGATAATTTGCTTGCATAGTTGTGATCTTGTTTTGTTATGTTAATTATCGAGTGGGGTACCACTGTCCCACCAATGTCCCACCGACGCCCCACCTTGTCCCCCTAATCATTCAATCATTGTGGTCACCCCTTATCATGCATTGTGCTGTATGATATTTACGCTACTAGACCATGCCAAGGACCTTACGGTCTGGACGAATCTGGGATTTGAGTTCCCCTTCAACAAAAACAGTGATGATCCCGGAGGAGTTCAGGACGTACGGATAGGCCGTTAAGTTGTGATAGAATGGGGACGATGGTTCCGTTCGATGAGTCGGTACGTGGATAAACGGGCCCCGGCTCAGTATCAGCCCATTGAATCGGTATCCTGACCCACTCTCCACAGCTTAGCAATATTATCCTTGGCTAGTTTCTATTTTAGTTTGTTTTATTTTTTCTTTTTAAACTCAGCATGCATTCATGTAGGACTTTGAGTTCAATGTGGAAAATCATTCATTTACTTTGATTGTGTGAGCTACTGTGCTTAATTGCTTATGGGATATTCCATTCCGAGTCGAGTACTGAGTTTCCCCGAGGTTGTCTCGGGACGTTCTCTGGATGAAACCATTGTTTGGATCTGTCTCCAATCATCTGTTTATTCCCCTCGGACCCACCTTGGTTGTAGCACGTCCACAATGGCTGGTAATCGCTCCCCAATGGTGAAACCTGAGGTTTACGACCCAGGTACTTCCACGCCGTGAAGTTGGTCCTTTTAGTTTGTTTGTGCCCCAGTGCACACAATGTCCTTCCTTGTTTACTATCCAAACAATCGTGGATTTCGGAGAACCTTCCTCAAGGTTGCTTCGTGAAACTCGAGAAAGATTCCCATCCTGTGACGTTAGAAGCGTGTCTCATCACACCTTGGCATCCGCTTTTCAGTCCATTCCATTTCACTCCAATACACTTCGTTTCATTCCATTACACGCCCTTCCCTTACAAAGTGGATGCCAAGGCGGGGCAGCTGTAGACACGCCGTTTCTGACGTTACGATGAGTAAATCCCATACTGTACCGTAATGCCCTGAAGTGGTTTACATTTTCTTTTATTTGAGTGATTTCCGTAATTATGGTTAAATTGCATTATTTTGTGAAAGGGAGAAGATTAAAATATGTGTACATATAAAATAAATAAAAAGAGAAAAAAATAAAATTCCCAAAAAAATGTGTGTAGTTGTGTTTACGTAAAAATAATATAATTGATTTTCTTTACTACATAAAATATAAATATATATATAAGTGGTTAGTATATACATAATATATTTATTAAAAGGTAAAAAAAATATAATAACCATAAATAATATATATATATAACCATTAAAAAAGTAAACAAAAATAAACAAAACAAATAAACATAAAAAAATAAAAGATAATAAAAATAATATTCCCTACCCCATCTTATTCTCTCCCCATCCTTTTCTTTATTTCTATTTTCTTCCCTATCTCTCACGTAATCCCCTCCTCCCTGTTCTGACCCTCACTCTCACGTAAACCTCTCCCATCTCTCTCTCTTTCTTTCCCTCTCACCTCACTGCACACACCCCCTCCCCTACGGCACACACACACACACCACTGCACATACCCTCTCACGCACTCTCCATTCTCCCCTCCACGACCATCTTCACCCTGCTAACGAAAAGCCATCTCCCTGACCCTCTCTTTCGATCCCAGGCCCCCACACGCGAGACCCCGTCGCCACCCTCTATCATCTCTCACTCCCCACTCTCTTTTCCTCTGCCCACGCACTCACCTCTGTGCCAACCCCCCACGCCGGACAACCGCTAACACCGTGACCTCCACTCCCTCTCCACTCCCCACGACAGCCACCCCACAACCTCCACCGTCTCCCTCCTCCCCTTCTCTTTTCCCTCCTCTGCAACCACCCAGCCACCACCGCTGCGCCTACGCTGCCACCGCCGCGGGAGCCACGCCACGAGCCTCCCCCGTGCATGCACTCCGCCCGTCGCCTCCACCGCGTCTTCCTCGCCCCTGCACACAAGCCGTGTACGCCACCGCGACCGCCAGCCACCGGGCACCTCCCCTCCGCTAGCACCGTGAAGCTCCCCGTCGACCGCCTGCCACCGGCCGTCGCTCGCCGCCGGTCGCCATCGTCCCTCCACCGGCCACCTGCACCGCGAGCCCCAGACGCGACCACGACCTCCTCGGCATGCGCCCGTGAGCCGCTTGCTAGCCACTGCCACCCCCCTCCACGCCGCACGCCTGCAACCGACGCCGTCCATCTCCACCGGCAGCTCCCTCCAGCCGCGACCCACCCCTCGCAGCTCCGCCTCTCCCCGCCGCGACCGCCGTCACCCTCCTCCAGCCGCGGACGTCACTCTCTCTCGCGCCCCTCCCATCTCTCTTCTCTCTTTCTCTCTCTCCCCCTCTCTGCTTCTCTTTCTCCCGCCAGTCCTCTCTCTCTCTCCCGTTCTCTCTCTTCCTCCCTTTTTCTCTGCACTCCCCCTCTCTCCCGTCGTCTCTCTCTCACCCTCCCTCTCTCCCGTTTCTTCTCTCTCACTCTCCCTCTCTCCCGTTCTTTCTCTCTCTCCCCCTCGCCGGATCTCTCTCTCCCCGCCGCGATCTCACTGCTTCTCTCTTTCTCTCTCCCCCTCGCGGCTCTCTCTCTCTTCTCCCTCTCTCTATTTCTCTCCCTCTCACAGTCTCTCTTTCTCCCTCTCTCTATTTCTCTCCCTCTCACAATCTCTCTCTCGACCTCTCGATCTCTCCCTCTCTCCCATTTTTATTTTTTTAATCTTCTCTCTCTCCCTCTCTCCTCTCTCGATCTCCCTCTCTCTCAACCCCCTTTTTTTCCTTTTTTTAATCCCCTACAGTCTCTCTCTTTCTCTCTCCTCTCGTACCCCCTCTCTTTCTCTCTTTTCGTCTCTCCCTCCTATATATATATATATATATATATATATATATATATTATATCTCTTATTTTCTTTCTTTCTTTCATTTTTATTTTCTTTTAAGTTTACACCCTCTCTCTTCTAAACAAGTTAAAAAAAATAATAAAAATAATTAATTTTCCTCTCTCCTTTTCTTTCTCTCAAATCCTTGTTCTTCTATCTTGACCAGTTTACGGTATGTTTATACACATTTGTATTTATGAATATGTTAAATATCTTTAAGACGCATAATATGTTTATATATATGTTTATATAAAGATACTTATCATTCACATGCATACGCTTGTTTGTGTTATTATGTTCGGCCTAATCAGTTTCTGAAGTCCGCTCGGAAGCTCCTTAGTCGTGCTGTGCTCGTGCTATTGAAGCCCTTCTTAAAGCTCGTCGCCGGTCTTCCCCGATAAGCTTTTCCCCCCTTATTTTTATTCAGTCAGTTAATTACATCGCATGCATCATTTAACATATGTGCCATGCCTTTCTCTCCGAGAGGGCCTAGCTGGTGAGTGTCTTTGTATTTGCGCATTTCATCATGTCATTCTCCTACCCTTTTAATTCTAAAGGGGTTTTAAACACACCAACCAGGTACGTGTTCGTTTATGTTATTTACCGTTTTATTATCTAAGGATTGGTACTACACCCCAGTCATTTTCATTTAGTTGTTTTCTTCTCTGTTTGTTTCTTGTGTAGGGGTAACCAGTTAAAAAGCCCTCTTCTTCGGCCTGTCGAAAGAAGAGGAAGTTAAAGCCCGCATAACCCCGTGTCAAAGGCGAAAGCGATCAATCCACTCGGGACCCCTCGGTCCCTGGCGATCACAATCTTCTAACGCGCGCTTCATTAATTTTCTTTTGTTTTAATAACACCCGCGGAGAGTTACTTCCCGCAGCGGTTATCTTCTTCCGTCTCTGACCTCACCCGCGCGGAGGATTATTCCTCGCGGCGGTTTCTGTTGTTTACTTTCTGTATATCTAACTCCTAATTGGTGCGGTGGGTCACCTCCCGCGACCATTTCTGTTTTAGTATTTTATTATTTTTGTACTTTACTCTCTAACCCCTAACTATTTAATTTCAGCATCCCCCTATCATCGCTTTAAAATCACGTGGAGATCAACATCTCACGGCGATTTATTTGATCCCTTTTCTTTTCCTGTCACATATACTTATATTATAGTAAAGACCCCGCAGAGGCCACAGTCTCGTGGTGGTTTCTATATATATATATATATATATTATTTATATTATTTATGTCACATTAATATATATATATACTTATTATTTATTATTTATTATTTATGTCGCATTAATATATATATATACTTATTATTTATTATTTATGTTATTTATGTCGCATTAAAAACCCCGCAGATGCCACAGTCTCGTGGTGATTTCTATACATATATATATATATATACTTATACTTATTATTTATGTCATAGTAAAAACCCCGCAGAGGCCACAGTCTCGTGGTGGTTTCTATACATACATATATATATATACTTATACTTATTATTTATGTCATAGTAAAAACTCCGCAGAGGCCACAGTCTCGTGGTGGTTTATATATTTATATACTTATACTTATTATTTATGTCACAGTAAAAAAACCCCGCAGAGGCTACAGTCTCGTGGTGGTTTATATATTTATATACTTATATTTATTATCTATGTTATAGTAAAAACCCCGCAGAGGCCAATGTCTCGTGGTGGTGTGTATATATATTTATATTTATTATTTATAATGCATTAAAAACCCCGTAGAGGCCAATGTCTCGTGGTGGTTTACATATATACTTATATATATTATTTATATCACATTAAAAATCCCGTAAGGCCAATGTCTCGCGGTGGTTTCTATATATACATATATTAATTACTGCTCATATTGCAATATTGTTGTTAAAACCCCGCAAAGACCAATGTCCTGCGGTGGTGTGCCTTTATTCATATTGTTCTTGTAACTGTTCGAGGAGTGATATATCGTTACAATTTCCGAGTCTACGTGTCTTCCCGTCTGTCAAATTCTATCACGTAGAGTCCTAGGACTCGAGTTCGGTATCTGAAAAGCTGCTCTCGGAACGGTGGGTTACGCCTACCGGGAAGGGGTTCAGTTTGCGTGAGAGGGTCTTCGGACCCCTATCTCCGCCATGTACCGAAGTCCGGTCAGTCTAAATTCTTTCTGTCTCCATTAGAGTGTCATCTATAGATGTACTTGTCCACCGTTCTTTCATATCCCCCATAGCGCGCGTTTCATTGTTTATCTTCATTTCTTTCACCCTTTATCACTCAGAGAGGGAGAAACCCCATCCCTCTCTCTCACTCAGGAGGTCTCAAATAGGGGCAGTCCGTTATGACCTAACGCCACAAGGAAAAGGAAAAGAGCAAAGAAAAGGAGCAATCTTCTTGACAAAAGCAAAAGTCTATCTCGAAAGTCCATCGATTATCAATTCCAAAGCTCCAAAAGGGAAATAATATAAGCTAGGCATGGCAAGAGTGGCAGTACAGTTTCCCCGCGGGACGTTATGAGCCCGGCCGTATGCGTGCCTAGAGTGGACAAAGGTTCGATGACGGACAGAAAAGCCCCGGCACAACAGACCAAGTCTCTGAATAGGTTGACTGGAGAGGAACTCAAGTCCTAAAAACTTCTATATCTGGCCTAAGCTTATCCCCGTGTTCTTTTTTTTCCTTTTCAGGACTAAGACAAGTACCCTAGGTATGGCCTTGGCAGAGATACCGTCACGCGAGTTAGGCCCTGGCCAGGGATTGTCACCCCCATTACACGCCAACCTCAGAAACTCTGAACGGAATTGGGAGGACCCTCATTCCTAGGGAGGCACTGGTATTTCAAAAATAAAAAAAAATCATATATTTCAAAATCCAAAAAAATCATATATTTCAAAGTCTAAAAAAATTATATATTTCAAAATTCAAACAAAAAAATCATATATTTCAAAACCCAAACAAAAACCATATATTTCAAAATCCAAAAAAAATTATATATTTCAAAATTCAAACAAAAAATCATATATTTCAAAATCCAAAAACAAATCATATATTTTGAAATCCAAAAACATCAGATATTTTCCAAAACTCACAAAAATCCAAATGATTGCAAAAATTTCTTAAAAAAAAGTACCATCATATGCATTACATGCATGGCATTGTTTCTTATATTCTTCGCCTATTTAATAAGGCTCCACCCCTTGACCAAATATCAAGAAATGGTCAAATTCTAACTTACTTTAGGCAAGGGGTTGAGTCTAAGAACAGATCTAACTTATTTCTTGTCTAAGTGTGTGCAAAACGCAGGTTCAAGCCCAAGATTGCAAAATTCCAGGTTCAGGTCTGTAACGCATCAGCGTCAGACCGTCATAGCCTTGTAACGGTCACCCTTCGACCGTCACAGACTTCTGAACTTTGAAACCCATTGGTCCTCAGCAAACACTCTGACGCATCCGCGATCGACCGTCACTTCTCTCTAACAGTCTACCTGTGACCGTTACATTTTACAGAGAATAGAAACTCAGCTTTCTGAGTTCACTCCCTCTGATGGCTCATCGTAAGACCGCCAGACTGTTGTGATGGCCCTATGTAGGACCGTTACAGACTCCAGAAACTCTGCTTTTAGCCCAAGTCAAGCAACAAACTCATGATTCCATCAAATAAGGCACTTCTATATCATTCCATTAAGTTCAATAATACATAAAATTGATTGATAAAACTTCAAGTTTAGAAACATCATAAGAAATCTCAAGCTACATTCAATTTTCTGTTCGCGAGAGGGCGGATCTTGCGCAATTCTTTCACGTAGCTGTGGCGTCCCTCGTCGTCCTCTTCCACTTCTTCTTGCCACGGGCGCACTTTGCTGATTTCCCACATGGTTAGTGCGCTCCAGATCGCTCTCTCATTTTCCTCGGTCCCCATCTTCCTAGCAAGAAGGGGAGGGTTGTATGATAATGCAGGAACTTCGGTTCGGGGTAGCCCAATTTGAAGATAGCACCGGTGCGGGTTATAGATCACCAAGGTAGTATTCCCTACTAACTGTAGATCAAGGCCTGGTCGCCGTGGTACTCTAAGCAAGGTGCTCCGCAAAACTCTTGGACGCATCATGAACTTCTCTATTGGCAAAGTGTTGAGGAAGAGGCGCCATTCATCTCGTGTTTTCTTGTCCGCTATCTTGCACTCAATCTGTGAAGAGAAACTGAAGGCACCTCCAATAAAGAACAAGGGGTGGCTCCCTAAGATCCGGCTGGCTGAAGGTATGTCTTCCTTGGGTTGGAATTTGATTCTCACGCCCATCCAACACTCAAGGAGTATCATAGAGCCAAAAAGAAGTCCTCCTAAGCAAGCTGAACTAAGTCCTTCATAAAGGAATGAAAGGACCGCTTGAGAAATACACAAACCCCGCCACAATCCGCTGATGATGCTAAGGTTTTGGATATCTAAGAGGTGGTCGGTGGTAGTAAAAAGGAAGACTCCGCACAAGCAAATTGACACGGCTTTGGCTATGGCTTCATATCTCTCCCACTTGTTCTTACAATGAGAGACTATCCATTGAGCCATGGGTATCAAGTGAATATGGTTTGGGCTGATCATGGTCCTTACATCCTTCGGGTTGTGTATGAAATCACTTAAGATCAAGGATGGGTCAATAGGCTCGACCGTATGACACACTAGATCTTCGTCCCCTATTTTTGTCTTAGGAAGGGCTAGGTATGTCTCTACCTCCTCCAATAGGACTGTAGCTTCAAATGATGGGAAGAGGAAGGTGTGTGTTTGTGGATGCCATAACTCTATAAGGGCTGAAATACTTGCCTAATCTAAAGACAATTTCTGGAAGTTCTTGGCCAAAACTAACAAAGGTTGGAGGTGCCATGCCCTAAGGATGGATAAGACTTCTAAAGGGAGTTCTTTAACAATGGGAGCCACCCACTTTAAGTTGGAGTAACACCTTGGACCAGGAAGAAGCTAAAGAAGGAGAAAGGAGAATCATGAGTGGTGTAGAAAAGTGCAGAAATTAATGAACTCTTGAAATCAATTAGAACTTACCACTCTTTGGGCACTTGAACTCAGATGCTTGGGGATGGATGTCAATCTTTACAGTTCTCCATGCTCCTTCTTGGCTGCTTTAGAGCCGGTGTAGACTTTCTCCTCCATGCCCATCGCTCCGAAGCTTCTCTTCATGATGTTCCTTATCCTTTGATGGAATTTTCAACCCTTGTAGCAGAGAATTAGTGAAAGCTACGATTTTTGGGCTTGTTTCTAGTTTATAAAGGCTTGATTGTGGTGCTAGAACGATAAGATTGGGGTTAGAAAGCCTTATCCTAAGCCTAGGGGGGTTCTAGTATGAATTAAGGTCTTCTTGTCTCGAGGTTGGGTTCTCACGGTAGAATCCGTCTCGGAGTACAGTTTGTTCTCTGACGGTCTATCGTAAGACCGTCACATCATCCTGACGCTCCATCTCTGGATCGTCACATTTCCTGCTACGAATTTTTAGCTCGACCTCGTTCTGTCATGTCTGACAGTCTAATATTAGACCGCCACAGATCCCTGACGCTCCATGCCTGGACCGTCACATTTCCTGCTGCACATTTTTTGCCCAATATCGTTCGGTCATGTCTGACGGTCTAGTCTATGATCGTCACCTGATTCTGACGCTCCATCAGTGGACCGTCACATTTCCTGCTATACGATTTTCAGTCCACCCTCTGTCGTCTCTGACGGCATGATCTTGGTGCGTTACATGGGTCTGACGCTCCTGCACTAGACCATCACACCTTCTGCTGTAGGTTTCTGTTCTTTCTCTTCTCCCTTTGGTATGACCTGTCGGTCTTACACTTTATCCCCATTCATTTACATTCTCATCCACGCATTTATTTTCACCCATTCATTCACACATCCATACTCACATTCATCCATCCATTCATACACATAAAATAATAATAAAAACACAAAAAGATTTTCATTCTATTTCATTCACATAAGTCATGTACAAGTGTGGGCGTCAAAAGAAGAAAAAATATGTAACTCGGCCGGTCTATCTCCCGGGCCGTCACTATCACCCGCACCCTCCTATCGCTTGGTTGGCGGCTCCATGGCACTATGCTCCTCCTCTCGTGATCATCTTCGATCCGCCTCCTCGTTCCTCTGTCGATCAGAAGAACTAGCCAGGTAGTTTTCTACCGATCCGCTCAGTACTCCACTTCGTGTGCCTCCCGCTGCAGCGCTCCGGGATGCACTCAGCACAGGCCCCCGGCTGATCGTCCGGACTGTCCGCTCCACGGCCCGGAGTTCTATCTTTAAGTCATGCACCTGGAGTCGCGCCGCCCGAGCCTCGGTCTGATATCTATCAAGGTCTGCAGTCTGGGTGGCTGCCGGCTCCAATTCTCCGCTCAGCCAGGCCACCTCTGCCTGAAGATGCCCTACTTCAGCTTGGGAATGGTCCAGTTCTGCTCGGGTCCGCTCGGTCACTATTCGAGCTCGCTCTGTCTCGGCCAAGGCCGCGGTCAGTTCTCTCACCTGCATTTTACATTTTTGTCAGTCCATTAAGCATTTAAGTCTAGAAGAAGCATAAGGGTTTAGATTCTTACCCGCTCTGCGAGGGTGGCCTCCGCCTCCTCGGCCTGAGCTACCGCTCGAGTAAACTCTGCATCTCGCTCAGCCCGTCCCCCGACAGGCTGTGAAGAGGAGGACGGTGCGTCTGGTCCGGTCCTCTGGGCTCCCTCGGCCCGCTGCATTTAGAAGTCAAAGTTAGCTGTTTGCATCATAAGCATTTAAGTTTTAAGTGTAGAAACTCACCAAAAGCTCTAAGGCAGCCTGATACTCGTCCCGCTGCTGGATGGTGGCATGTAGGAGTCCCACGAGCTCGGCTATTCTTCCCTGTGGGTCTAGCTGCATTTAGAAAGCATATGTCAGTGCATATAGAAGCATTAATTTAAATAGAAGAAGTTTTTGGGTTTAGAAGTTCATACCGACCGTCGAGTGCCTCTGAACACCTGGTCGCCATACCAGGGGAGTAAGCCTTGAGGTATGTCTCATCGCTGTCCGCCCAGTCTTTCACCACTCGGCCTCTTTTGTTCCAATCATGCACATATTTGGCCTTTCGGGCGCACCAGTCGACATCACCGCTAATGCCGTTCGAAGACTTGCCCGGGCATTCATCGTCACGGCGGGGGAAGGTCACCTCTGGCTGATGAAGTCCCCGAGTCCTCAGGATCAACCGATAGTGCAGGGGCTCGATCACGTTGATGCAGTGAAGCCATATGTCTCGCCCACTGTAGGCTAGGGACGCCTTCACCCAAGGCTGCCCCTCGTAGCCCTCATCCCGGTATGGTGTCCATTTCACCTGAAAAGGTCATATTAATCCATTCAAAAATCATTCATAGACGTTAAGAAGCATTCACATGCAATCAAAACCCATTTTAGATGCATTTAGAAGCATTTAGAAGGTTTAAGTCCAGAGCTTACCGCTGTGTGCGGGAATGAGTCGAGATCATCTTGGATGGCCCGGGTCAGCCTGTTGATCGATCCACTATCCCTCGCGACAACCCACCGTCTCGCGATGGGGATCCGCTCGGGATGTAGCTGACTACCTCGCCCAATCCCCGGGAGGTACACAAAGCTCCAGATCTGCATTTAAAGTCGAGTATCAGTAAATCACATCATTTGCATTTTTACATAATCATAATCATATAGAAAGCATCTAGAGTTCAGCATTTACCTGTAGAAAAGGCGAGAAGCCGCCCAACATTGTCCGTCGGTCTGTGGTGCTGAGCGACTCGAAGAGGAAGACAAGCGCTGTCGCTCCCCATGCGTATTTTCCCACTCTGCCCAAATCTTCTAGCATTGGCAGTAGCCTGCAGCGGATCACGTCGGCTCGGGTCAAAAAAAGTAGCTTTCCGAACAACAGCATCAGGAATCATCTCAGGACTCGGTCTCCCTCCTGTCCTGCCTCTGCCGCCACTCGTGGGCGTACCTGCTCTATCACTCGGTCTATATGCTACTCGGGGAGCTCACCGACTGCTATAGCCGCTCCTCTCAGTCCCAAGCTATCCTGTAGTCTCGACCTCGAAAGCTGGGATGATGTGTGCCCCGGCCTGATCAGATCTAAGCCCAGTAGCTCTTGGGCCATCTTTCGATAATCTCCGAATGTCCACCTGATCACTACTGCTCCGTGGACTCGTAATCCGGTGATCCTCGCCATGTCTTCTAATGTGGGGATCATGTGGCCCCATGGGAAGATGAAAGCCCGGCTCACGGGGTCCCACCTCTCGTGCAGTGCGTACAAGTGCGGGGTATCTGTCCTCGTCACCTCGATGCTAAGCACCTCGGCGAATTCCATCTCGGCCAATCTCTCCCGCTGGTACTCGGGCAATGCCTGGTATACTGCCCGTATCTGGAGCCAAGAAATCCTGGTTCTCCTTTTCCCCTGCATAATAAGAAGCATTAAGTCAGTCATTTAATCATAGTTTCATTGCATTGCATAAATAAAAATGAAAACAATAAAAATTAGAAAACTAAAAAATCCCAAAAATTGTTTCTGTCTCTGGTTGCTCTGACGGCCCTGAGGTGATGCGTCACAGTTCTCTAACGCACCTGGGGTGGTGTGTCAGGCCTGTGACGGTCACTGCAACGACCGTCACGCTCTCTGATACGGGGCGTTGTCCCCTTCATTTTTTTGGCTCCCAAAAATGGCCATAGGTGGCCTACAATCATTCCTAAGGGGTCCTCAGACCCATTTCTACCCTCCAAACGCACATGCATACAACAAAAATTAAAAATTAAAGTTTTTTGAGGAAATCGGCCTACCTCGGGGTCACGATCCTTCTTCTTCTTCTTCTCCTTTGACGTGGTTGCCTTCTCGTTAATGGCTCCTCCCA